>JAWWLZ010000139.1:49104968-49205796 GCA_035041345.1 Poliocrania exsul | reverse complement strand
CTGAACCACTAGATCAATCTCAGTCCCAACCATCATTATATGGTAATGACAGTCTCTTCAAAATAAGTATGAGACTCATTTCATTTGTAATTTAGACTGATACTTCAGAATATTGCCTCTAAAGTCACTGGGACTAGTCCCATACAAAAGATGAGTGCCATATTTAAACAGCTATCACATCAATGCACAGAAAAGAAAAAAATTATTATAGACCACTTCTAGTTTCTCATAAATAGGAGTTGAAATGCCAATAAACACTAATCACTGTGTCTGGGTATTACTGTAGACCTTTACCATTTTCTGAACAAAGAAATCAATGACACTAATTTCATCTCAGCTCAAGAATGCCTAGAATAAAGACTGTATTTTAGAATAAATGGAATATTTTATGCTACTTGCTTTATTAGTACTGAGCTGCCATTTAAATACATAATATGCACCTAATTAAGTAAAGGTGGGTATTTTTAGTTATTGTCAGCTAATAAAAGGAAACTTATTTAAAGCAACTTCCAGACATGCCTTTCACAGTACTATTTTCTAAACTCCAAGGCAGAGGAGGCGTGGCCACAAAAGCTTCACAGACATTTTCCTGATGTAGCATTTCTGCATATTAAGCAGCAGCTTACAAATACTCATTGAGCTCTCTGCTCCCACGCCTGATCTGTACAAAAAAACTGAAAAGAGAGACGCAAGACTGGCAGTTGTCCTTTCTGGAGACATTCAATGATGAATTTCTGCCCATTCACTCACAGTATTGACATGAGCTATTAACATCTCTTAAAGTCTTCTGAGCTGACAAACGTTGGATATACAAGAATTCAAGTAGAAGTTGTCTTGTCTTCCAGAGAAGGTGTATATGGCAAAATGCTTGCATGTTTTATATATAAAGGGTAATAACCCAGATCAGAATGATCTCTTTGCCCTATCTGTTCATGAGGCAGAGACTACCTGTTCTAGCCTTTTGTATTTTCAGACTATGATCTCTGTACTTTGCATCTGACTTTCTTTGTCAAAGAATACAAACAATGGGATACTTATACCCGATTTAAGTTATAAATGTACAATGTATTTGCAGAAAATTAAGAAAAATAAGTTAGTGTTCTAAAGACTACCTTTGTATGTTTTCTATAAGCAGAAAATACACATTGATATTGTTTTTTACAAATACTTCTAGAACTATTGCTAATCAGGACTTCTGGAAGTCTGATCAAGTAAGGAGATACTCAGCTTTTGAAATACAGGATCTAAAGTCTGCCCTCACTTCTAAAGCAAAAAAAAGGATCTTTAGTGAATTTCCTTCATCTATAGCTTCCTGCTTTATGTTTTTTTAAACAGGCTACAAACTTGCTGCCACTTAGATTGAAATCTATTTGCATTAATAACACAATAAGGAGAAAAAAGAGGTAAATTTAAAAAATGTAAAAATATGGTAAGAAAAATGCACTCTTTTGGCTACAACATGTGCACATAGAAAGATGACTAAAGTATTTTCAAATATTACAACAGTGTAAGGACATCAAAACTGGAAATATTAATCTAATGTTTACATCAGGTCTAACAGAAATAAGACATTTTCTTTCAGTAAAACCGAATACTTACTGTGCAAATTTAAGATACTAATTTGAAAATATATTAAAAAAAACTATGAGAGTTTTAAGAATATCTCTTAACCCTGTTAATATAAAAAATATGTAAGACCAACCTGTGAGACTTATTCTGTAATCAAACTTTGCAAAAAATAATTTTTCCCTCAAAATTTTTAACCCAAAGTATCGTTCTGAGTATGCAGTTTAAATCAGTTATGAACGTAATTACTAGATACATATTTGGTTATAAGAAAGCAAGCAGCTCCTGAAAGAAAATTAAGGGGGGGCAGGAGGAAATTTAAAAATAATTTTAAAAATCTATTCAAAATTTTAAGGTTGCCATGTGGTCATGCAGATAATGAAAAATATAGCTATAGATGCTGTTTCAACCATACCCACCAATAAACATACATATATTACAACACAGTCCCCTTTCATAGTACTGCATTTTTCACAGTATTTCAGCATCCTTAAAATCCCAGGTGAAAAATACAGGTCAGCTACTTTCAGAAAAATATCTCTGTTCAAGAACTAAGGAGGCACAGTTGCCCCATCAGCAATAGTGCAACTAAACATGTTCCCAAAAACCCTAGGCACTGTTCTGAACAACAACAGCCCACAAGTTTAATAGTGACCTCAAAAAGGGCTTCAGTTTGTGAACTGGAGAGTTACTGACACCAGCTCAAAGAGATTAAGAACATACATCTCTTGATATATTTAAGATAACATTTAACTGTATTACTTAATTACAGTAATGATGTTACAGGTACAGAATTTTAATAAACTAGCAATATTTAGCAACACAAACATTTGGTATTTAATATGCATTTTTAAGACAATTTTTAATGTAAAAAAATCATCAGTTTATTCAAAAGCAAGATTCAGTACTAATAAGTTTATTGACAGTTAAAATGCTTCTTTAAAATCACACATAATCAAAAGCTCAAAATAATACAATTCTTACTTTCAAGCAATAACATTTAATGTAAAATTACCTCGATAATATAAAGGACTATATTCTTGTAGAAACAATACAAGATGCATTTAGCTACTCTGTTATAATTCCAGGCTCCATGAACCAACAGCAAGTTTTTCAAATACTTGAACTGCAAAAAACATGAAAAATGAACAAACATATAATCAAAACACGAATACACCAATATAAATCTAATATTAAAATACTTTATTGCAGTATTTTTGCAATGTAATGACTTACCTGAGCAATTGAGTAGTCTGAAGAATTAGCAGCCTGTAGACCTTCATTCCCACTAATCCCAACACCAACATGTGCTGTTTGTATCATACTAACATCATTTGCTCCATCACCAATCGCTAGAGTTACTACCTTAACTTGTTTTTTAACCATTTCTACAACTTCAGATTTTTGAAGTGGCGATACCCTAAGGGGTAACACAAAGAAACAGGTTTAATACAAGACTTTCAAATGAATGTATGTTCAAAACATACTTTATATTCTGTGAAAAGGTAATAAAAATAGGCCAATTAACATCCTAGTCAGTGACATGGTCTGGTTAATGCCTTTCAGGCTATATGCTAAAAGCATGTTCCCAGAAAAATTCATAGAAAACTTGGACTTGTTGAAGCAAGATGTTAACAGGACCGAAGAAACAAAGTCAAACAGCAATGAACGCCTAAAACAGAGTAATGGAAGGAACCCCAAATGCTGCCACTGCTAGTATTCACTTACAACAATTGCCGATTTTGGCATAGTTTTTTGTTATGCTTTTTATTTTCCTCTCTGTTTAAATATGCATTTTATATACAAATAACAAGATATTAAAGAAAGAGATGTCAAAGTAAACAGTCACAAACAGAGTGGACTGTCACTATCTTAACACAGCCTACATCAATAAATTAGAGAAAGTAACTTTGAATATTGAATCTTAATTGTCTACTTAGTTTATCTGCTGGTAACTTCTCCCTTGTTCTTTTCAGGACTCTTTCAATTAGCTGTCATTAAGAGAATGCCTGTTCACAATTGAGGGGACAAATTATTCCAGGGATGACAGCTCTGTTGATGAAACTGTATCAGTTTTGCCTGTATCTACCATCATATGTGTCACACATGTACCTTCCATTTTGTATTTAAAAATTCTACTTTTAAAGCTCATACTTTAGTACGCTGAAATTCAGTCCTTGTAGTATTTGAGACATCATAACTGAAAATAATATACAGAAATTATGTGCTAGAACTTTTGTGTTTCACAGGGTGGGGAAGACAAGAAGTAAACCTCAAGCAGTGTGGCAATCCACTTTTGTGAATCTTGGCACTGGAGTTGAGGACCAAATCCTACTGCTCTTGTTTCATGGTACAAACAGAAAAAAGATGAAATGCAAAAAGCTCTGTGAGTCTGTCTCCCAAACCACCGCTGTTTGCTGCTTCCTACAAAGAGAGCAATTCTGGTACCAAAACAAGACTCTGGTGTGGAGATGGCTATATACTAATACCAAAAACTTAGGTAAAAGCATGTATTTACAATTTCCTACAAGTCTTCTATATGCTCACTCAAGGCAATAAATCTCCTGGTACCATAGCACTGGAATGTGGCAGTTTGGGTAGTGAAAGATTTCCCCAGCAGTGACAAAATTTCAGGGTCAATGCTTTTATGCAGGGATGCTCATAACCTTAACTCTTCCAGGTCAATCAAAGGAAATAAACCTGCAGAAATATACAAGAAATTGATATAGGTTTTGGGGAACAAATATGCAAAGGAAAACCACAAAAGAGCAATTCTAAATACTTGCTGCTCACTGAAACACTGCCAGGCAACACGGCCTACGGAGGTCGTGACTACAGCTCTCACTTGAACCAATACTGCTGTATGGCACTCACAAGCTCAGTAACAGAACAAAATGTTATCACCAGACACCAAAAATTCTGCTTTATTGTGGTATCTGTGCAATGCTGAGATTTCTCCTGCAAGTTGTGGGTACAAAGGCAGCACTGTGGGTCCTAAGTGCATAAATACTGGAAGAACTCATGGTACTTGAGAAAATTATACTGTTATACTGTTATAGTATTAATAATATTCCTGATGTGCAAGTTTTTTTTTGTTGGAAGAATTATAGATCAAATCCAGTAGATGTATGTGGCAAAAAAATACTGCCTTATTTATACTGATTGATTTTCAAGAACACAAAACCAGTGCTAATGACAGCAATAATATAAACATGATGCCTTGTGGAAACACAATTTTTCTTCAACTATATAAATCAGTCAAATTATTTTTCAGTACATGGCATAATAAAATGTTCCTGCCTATCCAGGAATCTCTGGCATTACAGCTAAGGCTGAATAATTTGCCTATCTTGACACTGGACAGACTCACATTACAGGTTACAATGCACTGATCTCAATTTGGACCAAAATTTTGATGCTTAACACAAGAGGAAAAGTTTTCTTTTCTGACTGTTCACACAAATTTCCTCATCACACTTTTTCCTATTCCCCCTTAAAGAAACCCTCAGGAACAGAACAAATCTGCCATCTCTTTTCAAATAAAAGAGGAAGAGAGATTCAATTCCCCACATTCAATGGTAAGTTTTTACAGTTTAAGAACACTGAAGGACCAATTATGTTCTTTCTATGAAGATAGATACTAATAACAGTGCTTGGCCATCACTTTGTCTAGTTATCTGTAAACTGTACCATAGCTACCAAAAGCACAGCCAACAAGCAATTACAGGATTGCTGAAGCTAATGGCCATATCAGCTACCGTGCATTCTGTATGAATAAGAATGCAATTAAGAAACAATTTAAAACTAATAAAATAAACAGAGATAGCATGACAGACAAGCTAGACACTTCAAAAAATGGAAATAATTTTTTTTCCTAAAATTGACAGCTGAAGCTTGTGTCTAATCTTATTGTGTTCATTGAAAAAGTAAACGCAGCAGAGTGGAGACAAAGTTCAGAAAAACCCCAAATCTCTGACATCATACTGCTATTACTCATTTTCTTTACTAACAAATCCAAGTTAAAAAGATTTGTGAAAAGCAAATTAATAAGGGTAAAAGTAGCAACAATATTTGAAACATTTTGATGATTATGTCTTTTAGAAATGTAAGTCTCACCAAACCAATATTAAATTTCAATTAAAGGAAAGCCTTTCCCCACTAAAATAAAGGCTGTTTGTTAGTCATTGAAGGTTGAACATGATTATTCTGAAATATAGCTTAGAAATGCAGGAGAAAACCAAGGATTTCTGGACATGCTTCTTATGTCCTGATACACACATTTATTCATATAACATTCATGAAGAACGAAGTTTTGTCTAAATCAATAAATTACAGTAACAATCACAATTCTTACTAGTTAAAAGATACAACACTTCTGAAAAACCAACTAAAAAGTTGGAAGAGAATTCCATGTTGATGAAGTCAACAAGTTTATTGAAGAGGACTGTTATAAACATCATATTTTAAACAGAAATTGTTAAAAAAAAACAAAATTGAAAGATCATGATCTGTCTTCCTGTGAAGACAGAGATGTGCAACTCTGAAATTAAAGTGCATTATCTTTTCTAAAAACTCATTAATATTTTTGTAGATATGAGATATTATGCATGCATCACAATCATCATAATCACACAATTTCACTATGTATCACACTTTCAATGCATCATTTCATGACTTCAGTTCATAGCACCAAGGTACTCTTTTTAGTATGGAACAGACTGATACTTAATTCAATTTCAGTGTCACAGAAAGAATATGAAGGAATAATATGAGGTCTATAGCTCATTTGGAAAAGAAAAATAAGAGTATATTTTTCATTTTTCTCCAGCAAATGTCAGTATTTTTCATTTTACATAAAGCTATAGGAAGTAAAAAAATTATCTTTCAAGAACTAGATTAAACCTCAACATCAGACAGATTACTGAGTTTCCAGCATAGGAGCACGCTAAGTGGTTGCCTCTCTTTCTTAAATCATTGTGCTTAACACTGAGACTTCGTTATGAAGGGAAACTGAATACATGGTACCTAGGCTTGTCTTTGCTCACATATGATACTCTAACTAGTACTGGGTTCCCATAACATTCTTGTAGCTGTTCTAGTTCTCCTCCCCATTTGCCAAAGGACACCTTCTCAGGGTTCCCCCTTAGGGGTTGTTTCACCAGCTGAAAAAACCCCACCCCAATCCTACACTGTGCCAGTTAAGTAAAATTCTTAAGCTTCAAATGAAGTGAATCAGAGAAAATGGTTGCATAAAACTGTGTGACTTTTCAAAAGCAAAAACCAAAGGAATGAAAAATAATGCAGCCCTCACATTGAAGGTAGCTGTGTAATTACATTATTCAGTGGCCAGCACATCAGAAGCTTCAGAACTGTACCAAGACTTGCTACAGCCAGCTTCTACAAAAGATTCCTGACTTCTTTTTCACTTTTTAACTTTACAGGATCAATGACCTATTTCCCTTTCAGACAATGTTACCGGGGCAACTGGAAGATGGCACTCTCATTGCCTCAAGTTCACAGTGAAATCAGTAAAAATATTGTTCATTTTGCTCACTCTGTACATTTTTTCCTACAGAATAATTCACTTAACATTCCTCTTGAACATATTACTTGGAATTCAGTTAGTCAAAGTCTTTAGGCCAAACATCTGCTTGGAATTATATACAGATTTTTTTTTGAAGAGAAATGGCTACTGAGTATTTGTCAGTCCCATCTGTGTTACCAATGGATCTTACCAACAGAAGATCCACTGGTAATAAATGCTTCTGAACAAGTGAATAAAGTGTGAAAACTTAAAAGAAAGTGATATAATTTGTAATTCTAGAATGAAGGAGAGGTTCAGATGTGTACTGTCTTTTTATGGAGGAAGAAAAAGCCAGTTTCATTTTCAACACATTTTTCAGATGAATCTGATTTATTTTGATTGAACAATGGAAGCTATAATAGTTGATGTTTACAGGAAAGGATGAAAGGTTTCATTGTATAAAGGAACTCCATAACAACCAGGCATAATAATGATTAAAAAAGGTGTTTCCATCAGCTTTAGGTAGTACCTTTAACATTTCTGTGCACTTCTCATACACTGTAATCCACAGCTTACAGAAAAGTAGGCTGTGGAGAAAAATCTACAAAATATTCCATATGTGCTAAATCAGCAGGTAACTGCAGTATTAATTCAAAGTCAAGATTAGTGCCTCAACCTTGATCGGACTACCCTTGATGGGTTACAAATTATTTTCCTGGAAATACGCAATCCGAAATACTTTGAGAGGTACACTCCATTGCAGATTGTGCTACAGAGATATTTTGCTTGAATTGATTGTATTTCATAACTTCAGGTTCTTAATTTTTATATACATAAAAATAATGTAGAGAGAGAATAATGCAAACCTTACCTGCAACAAATAACAGCTTTACATGACAAAGCCAAATCCAGGAAATACTGTCTTACTCCAAATGTCAAAGCATACTTCAGAGATTTACCATCAATGATGAGAGCAAAATCATTTTCCTTCCTTAAAGCATCACCAAGAGTACTGCAATGATGACTAAGTGTCTCTCTTGTTCCCTATTACACAAAAAAAACTTGTGTCCATTATTTTTAATTCCAACTGTTCTTAAATCCAACTTTTTTTTCGGTGTAATCAGAAACACTGGCATTTTGGTTTTTGAGGAAATTGCCTTTTGATTGATTGTGTTATCAAATAGAATAAACCAAAAAGAATATTTGCAACAGCTGTACTATTAGAAACCACAATAGAAATGGTGTGCAGGATTGCTCTTGCACTTTGCCCCCCCACCCCCCAAAAAAGTGTATAAGCTATGGTGGAACTTCTAATGCTCTTTAAATGGAAACAATAGTTGCATAAATATTTTCCAAAAGACATTATTAAATGTTTTCTATATGCCCATGCAAAAGACGATTCACACATATACAGATACCTGAAGAAACAATTTCTATTAACTATAAAATGGCCCTAAATGTTTAGAAAATAGGGGTGTTGATTCATATAAAAAAGATTTTTTTATTTCAGCATATTCTTTGCAAATTCAGTTCACAGAGCTGGGATACAGTCTGGACAAATATATTTTTTTTACTCTAACTTCCTTTGTCTTGCTTGCTAAGGTCATAACAATGACCAAATTAAAGAGGTATTTGTTTCGTTAACTGGTTTAACATGTCTTAGGGACAAGGGACTCTGTCTGTCCATAAATGGATTAGAGTTGAGGCAGCTACTTTTTAGGAGAAGCCCCTGGTATGCAAGGGACATATACTATTATTTTAATAGCATTGGCAAAAAGCATCCACTTACTGCCACTGTTCTCAGTATACTGTTCCACTGTTTTTCAGAAGAGTATGCAGACCAAGAAAAGCTAACCTTCCTAACTCCTATGAAACCATCAACATCTTTATATGGCCAGGAGGCTATACTTTACAGAGCCAAGGAGGAGAGGACTGCCACAGAGCAAGTCTTCTCCAAGATCCTAAATACACAGGTCCCACTACACTGCAATTATTTTCTTCAAGGTTTCATGGCTACTCAGTTCCTCCTGTGCTGAGGGAACTGGGTTGTGCAGCAGCCCTCAAGGGTGCACAGAGTCACAGTAGCAAAGTACCCATGGTACTCAAAAGCTAAAGTTTCATTCTATATGAATTCCTTAACAGACAATATTCCAACTAAGTATTATAGCCTCTTGTCAACTGTTGTTGATATGCACAAAGGAAAGAGAAATTGCATCCATGCTTGCAGCTGCACTGACTCAATGTTTTACAGTCACAGCAGTCCATCCCTCTCTCCATTTACTGAGATCAAATCCACATCTCCATCAGAACTTCAAAGGTAACTTTTGACTCAACCAGTCACACTAGAAGTAGAGACTGGCACATGACTCCAACCACACCAGAAAGCACAGGACAGGACACAAGACATACATAGATCTAACAGTGGAATGCACACCATCAAATGAGGCAAAAACCTTCATAAATGGAGTATCTTGTTAAAATATTTGCATAGAGCTAGTTTATTCTTATTTTTTTAATTGCCTGTTGCCCTCAAGCTACATTGACCTGCTGCTGAAAAAACCCATGATACGTGTTATCACCAAAACCAGATTTGCAACTGACCAAGTTTGCATATACAAATTCAGCTGCCATAAGATATTTGCATCCCCATGCATTCTGAATGTACCTTGGACATAAAGGGAAAGAACCTATCAATGACGACACAATCTAGATACTCCAGTTTGAATTAGGGATGACAGTGCAGTTATCATATTAGCTACTATCTTTTATTCTTAAACTATATTTATATAAATTCATTTTAAAAATATATTGCTTAATAGATATTTATTCAACTTTTGAATCATCACACTAGAAGTGGTTAATGTGTAACGCTTGATTAACGAGTTTTTATTGGACACCTTTTAGTAGTTAAATTGAAGTACCTCCCTTTGTCTCATTACATATGAAGAAGTATAAAAAGTAAAATCTTTACACTTCAAATCTATGAATTATTGCAGGAGTTCTGAAATTCAGTAATCTGTGTAAATAACCTATATATTAGACAGAACATCTCAAGAGTATTGGTTAATTTTTACTCAGAGATTTGTTGGGTAGTGAAAAAATCAAAGTTAAGGATTTAATCCAAAAACCTTCCCTGTTTTTTCAACAAACAATAATCACAATCTTTCAAAAGCTATCCAATGAAGTAAACTAAGAAAACTAAAATCAGCTCTCTTCAGTAATATCATAGGCTACTTGTGTCAAAAGTTGCTTACTGTATCAACAACAGGTTCCAGACATTAATCAACTGCTTCTATCTGTCCTGTGTTTGGGATTTAATTTTCAATTTTATCAGCAAAAATATATCACTTGAAATACAGTAATCACGATTAAATTCATACTCACTAATGTTGGAAATGTATTAATCTAAACAGAAAAAAAAATTTAAAAACTACTTATTTTTAAAAAATAGTAAGTATTTTAATTCAAGTTGTAGTCTACTCTTACATGCTACCATGGAACCTTTCAGTTAAAGCACTGTTGCTGATTCTCAAATTTTCACTTTCTCTCCTTAAGTCTTATCTTGAGCAACTTGACCACAATATAAAGTAACATAAACTTCATTTTAGGATTTCCTCCCGAAGCCTTCTGGACAGTGAGTTTTGTCAATGAGGAAATTCTTCCACATCTAGAGTTCATTTAATTCTCCCTTGCAGGGTGCTGAAAGTATTTAAGTTCTTTCCCCTCATGGGATTTTTCACCTAATATTGCATTCCAACCTTATCTGAATAACCTCTTCTCTATGAAGCACTGTATGGAATTGCGCAAGTGCAAGTTGGCAGTTTTAGCCCTTGTACTTCAACATCTGAGCACACCTTCAGCTGTTTAATCACACAGTAACAATTTTTGCCAGATAACAAGTATTCCATAAGAAACAGCATTAGAAAGGAACTTAGAATATGTTATCGGTAGATGCTACTAGAAGCCTGCGAAGCTCCTGACTTTGAGCCTGCATGGATGAAATCTACCACATGGAATTTGTCTGCCCATCGTTCTGAAGTTCATTTGTGCAGTAGCTACGCTGTGATTTTGGAAGGTGTATCCTGCTCCCAGTTATTCAGTAACATTTTGTCACAAAGACTATACAGTCTTCCAAACATGGAATATTAAAATTAGCTGAGAAGATTATAAAAAAGAACAAAAAAGCAACTCCCCAAACCAAACACAAACAACAACCTCTCAAACTACAGTTTTGGTAGAATTTTCTACTTTTGATCAGATAATTGGATGCTCTACGTTATTTTTCAGGAAACCTCCACTATGATATCTGGATGTTTTAAGTAGTAAAATAATGTTTCATTAACTGAGAATTCCGCAGATTTTACTTACATCAAGAGAGCCTTCATTTATAACAATTAGTCCCATGTTCTTTCTCAAAAGTTTACAGGAGTGACCTATTAAAAAATTGGTTTTTAAACATCTGTTCTGATATAAAAAGGCATTTTTTCCTCTAAGAGAACTACATACAAAATTAAATACAAGATTTCCCCAGCTGAAATCAATGGTAAAAAAATCATGAGCATACAGAAAGTTCTTTAAGATTTGAAATAACAACAGAAATAAGAAGCATCCGTATGACTAAAGTATGGCTTTATTTTTGGCATGTATCCATCCAGGCTACTGCTAACATGCTGAGTTAATCACACGCAAAGAATATTAAATTTAAAAGCAACTTTAGCATATTACTAGTTAAGAATACAAATTTAACAGTGTTGGAATTAGTCTTTTTTCCCCCCGTCCTTCGTAATAATAAAAAGAAAGAATAAAAGGAAACCTTCAATTAATGGTAAAATTTGTAATATCTCAATGCACCATCTATATTGTTTTGCTTTAGTTAAGCTAGTCCCCACTACCTTTCTTGGAAAGAAGGAGAAACAAAGAATGGGAACTAAGAATACTTACATTTTCTAAATATTATTCTTTCTCACTGTCAAAAATCAAACAGTGTACTCTTTTTAATTAATTTCATGTGCTATAATAAAGTAAAAATGCCTGTTTCTTTGCCTCCTCTCTAACATGCCTTTTCCTAACTTTTACTATTTTAAGGGGCAGAATCCACCACTCCCTACTCTCCCCATACCAGTGATTAAAAAGTAAGTTAACATTCAAATTCTGTAATGCCATATAATATTACTAGTTTTACAAGATAACTTTCCATTCTGAAAGAGATTTTACTCCCTCAACTTCTATTATTTCTAAACCTGTAACAATGCCATCAAATAAATGCAAATATAATACCGATGTTAATGGCAGTCTCTTGTTTGTCTCCAGTAAGTATCCAAATTTTTATGTCTGCTTTCATGAGTGTCTCTATGGTTTCAGGCACTTTGTCTTGTAGTTTATCTTCAATTGCTGTTGCTCCAAGCAGCTGAAGATTCTGTGAACATATAATATTCCATACATGCAGGGTTTTTTTGCTTAAATTCAGTTTTCATCTTCCATTTATTTTATTTAACTTCCCATATTTAGGACAAGGTTAATGTTGTCTAAACTCACTAATCAGATTTGGTATCAACAAATAAGAACTTCCAGTTCACTCCTATGAGCTTTAACTTAGATATTCATGTGGCTTGACAGAATGAACAGTGTGACCACTCAAATTTCAACTAATAATTCACAAGCTCAGTAGCTTGTTCAGCAACAGCTACTTTTTCCTGAAAAGCACCTCTCTGATTTAAGACTTCAGGAGCGCTCTTATTATGCCTTCTGTCTTGTCATGATTTATCCTCATTTTGAAAAAAACAAAAAACACCTGTCAACTCAATTTTAAAACTATAGTGCTGATTATGCTTGGTTTTAACCTCCTATGGAGCAAGTCTATACAGTTTTTGTGAATACAGCCATTTTTATTTCACATTTCTATACCTTTAAAACTCATCATGCTAGGCTTTGCTAATGACACCATTATAAACCTACTACTGTGCAATCCTGGTTGCAGCGTAGCCTGTGTACCACATACTGAGAAAGTACTTGCGCAGCTGATACAAAAATTTTTAATGGTGCAGGGTTGTTGTGGCATTAAAACATTCCATAGTTTTAAGACTGTCTTGTCATGTCTAGATAAACTAGTCATTTATGTAAACTGAAGTCCCACAAGTGACTGAAGTGACTCTTTTTCATGGATTAAACACTGAAAGTTCCTGAGGCTCTGAATTTTAAGTAGATTCATTGATGTAATCTCTTATACTTTCCAGGGAAAAAAAAATAGTCCCCCCAAAACTTAAGTATCAAAACTTCGAACACTATTGCTCTCATGCACTCCTTTTTCTTACAAATTTAAGAGTCACGGGAGCCTGTTTTGTTGAGGCAGTGAAGTCTTAATTGCCTGCTTGGCTCCAGGAACTTAAGGGGAACTCAAGGCTCTGCTCCTGTGATGCTGGATCTGGGTATCACCTCCCTTTGCAGGCCATCAATACAAGACAGGTTGATAAAGTGCAGCAAGTCAAACAGAGAGACACAAAAAAAGCTTAGGGCCTAGAGCACTAAGGACCACTACAACACTATATTAAGAGTGTCTGAAGAAGCAGGATGAGTATTACATTGGGAAAAAAATATAACTAATGGAGGGATTCCATGGCTGCCTTCTGCTAACTGAAGAGGGCTTGTAGAGCAGCCATCTTCCTCCAAGATGCATGGAGCATGGCAAAAGAGCATGAGGCAACAGTTACATTCCACAGCAAAAAAAATTCTAATGCAGAAAAAGGGAAAAGACTAGGTGAGCATCCAAAAAGTTACTTGCTGCAGCTGGGAAAACTCCCTCCTTGTAGATACACAAACTTCATCAAAATGTTGGGCAAGCAAAATGAGCTCTGCTTTGAGCAGGGACTTGTGTCTAGATGACCTCCTAAAGTCCCTTTCAATCTTGACTACTCCATGGTTCCAAGCTCATTAAGTAATGAAACACATGCTATTTGTCTGTTATTACGGTTTTTTTAATAATAGAGCAACTCTGGAAAAAAGCTTCCCAGTAGTTCAACTCAAAGTTGACATTTTCTAGCATGATAAATACTTGGGCAAAAACTTTGTCAAATTAATTTTTCCGTCATTTAGATTATCAAAACTGCAAGGAATACATGACACAACTGTCAGTACATGGTTAGATACCTTTTTCTGTCTAAGCATTATTCCTCAGTTATTCCTCACTTTTCATGGTATAGAAAGGAAGAACAATAATTAAAACCCCACACTTCTGCTCATCTCTCTGCCCACCCTCCATCTTCCCCCTCAAATAAACCAAACCCTAAAGAGCTATACAAGCTACACATACTTTTTCAATTAGTTCATAGCTCTCCTCAAGTTTGAGTGTTCTGTTTTGTATAGCTGTAGAAGCACGGTGATAGACATCTAACCACTCTTGATAATCACTTTCTGAAATCTCAGCCACGGCAAAACACAGAGTTCTTAAGCCTAAAGAGAAAGCAGATAATAAATATAATTCAGTATTTGTTAGTCCCTTCCTTGATATGACTGCAATGAGTAACTGAATTTATGCTGAATGAATGCTTATGCCTGATTTTCAGCTTACTGCTGCATATCTTGGGGAACGTTTAAAATGTATGTAAAGTAAAAATGTTCTATAAATAGAAATTTATTCAACAGAGTAACAGTTCAAAATAGCTGAATATAATAAAAGTAGATGTTCTTCAGAGGAAAAAATTATAAGGTATACATAAGATTCAACTTAGTTTAAACTGTAATAAAGTGATCACAACACTTTCTGAAGATTTTTATGAACATTGTAAGATTGAATTTTATTTCTGAGAAAAATTTGTATAAACTGAAATGCTGCTATGCTGGAAAGCAGCAAAGTTACAGTTTATCATAATGTAACTACTACTCTCTTCACCCCTCCTCAATACCCTTAGGAAATTCTCAGTTGAAGTTTGAAATTTACCATCTAGAAGCCAACTTTGAATCCTCTCATGTAATTTTCTCATCTTACAGATTCATTCAGCTTTTCAAATTTTTAAAATAAAATCTCTGCATACAGGCACTATTTGGAGATTTTACTTTACAATCTTGGAGCTGATTACTACTAAACGATTTTTTCCTTCAGCAGAAATCTGATTTAAGCACTGCAGCAAGAATTTCCAACTGTATGATTTAAAGAAGTATCTATTTTTTGACAACACTCATTTACATTCAGTTGAAGTAGCTAGGTGTGAATTTTCTAATGGTTTATTTTCACATATTGTCAGATTTCTAGAGCATGAAGTTGCAATAATTCTTGATATACTGAAAAGAGCATTGCTCTAGCCAAATTAACTCTCATAAAGACACAGCTTGCACGCTGTTAGATTTAGAAGGGGGGCAGGCAGGACTAATGTAGTTACCCTTTGGTCCTTTTCCCACTCTGCTCTAGGAGACAAACACCATAACAAGGGATGGCTAAATGCAATCTTTATTTGTTCACAGGTTTCTATTGTGCACAGCTCAGCACAAGTGGCGATTTTGAAATGATCAAGAGGTAGGGCATATAATATAATACATGTGTCTTAGATGTAATTTAGCATCTTCAGGATGAAAATCATTTGTAATCCTAGTACCTTGACAACTAAACAGCATTAGGAAGACAGCATCTCACCATCTAGACTTAAGAGAATAAAATTAAGGCTGTCAACTCAACTAATTCTTTTTACTCTGTGTAATAAGGATATAGTAACACAGTCCAAAGTAATGAATGTAGGCGAAGGGGAGGAAAGGAATCTATGTCTGACTAACAGGGATACTATTTCCACTATTCTTTCAACCTATTTTCTGCAGATGATAAAATGAAGAAAAGAAATCCAATGTATGGAATGTCAGCAAGCAATTTTTTCAAGACATATGCTTTCTCTTTTCAAATCAGAGCCTGATTATTTTTTCCACTTTTAATAAAGACTCTTTTCATTTTGATTTAAAAGAATTTTTCAAACAAAAAGTGGAAAGCAAAGTATCATTAAATCTGCTTCTTAACAGACTGGAACAACAGGAAAACTACACACTTTTTCTATCCAAGTGGGCATTAACACTCAAGCTTAATAAATGCCAGCCATGCTAACCACTTCATTTTTGAACAACACACCAAGAGCATGCAGCAAATGCCAAGGACATACTGTACTACCACATGAAAGGATACTCATGAGAAACTTTGCAACTTCATTGGCTCCAATTTAAATCTGATGCAAAAATAAATACCAATTTTTTAACAGATTCCAGAGACTTGTACTTTTTTTAAAAAGTTGAATTTTATGCTTTTGAAAGGTTAGCAATTCCGTCTTCTGTTGAAAAGGAGGATACAAAAAGTACTTGAGCAAACTTCTTAACACTAATACGTGGTTCTAAAGATGGGTGGAATTTTTCACTTTTTATGTTGGTTTATTTGGTCCAACCAGACTGAGGAGCTGTAGCACTGATTTAATGAGAAGAGTAATTAAGAACTGGATGGAAATTTTTGCATCAATTCACACAGGACGGCAGATATGGATCTAATTTTGTCTCTTCTGTAACCTAATATATAGCCTTATGACCCAAACTAACTTGATATCTACATAACTTTCCCCTGACCAATTCTGGTTAAGCACACATTTAATTCCAGTGTGTATCTGAGGCTTGGGTTGTACCATCAGTCAAATTTGTTTGGTTTTAGTTCTGCTTTCAAGTTTATGGTATCATTTATTATAATTTTATTACTTTGAGATTATTTAAGACTAACCAATGTTTCCTGCAGAGGTCTTGATATGAAAAACTAACAAAAGGAACAGATCTGTGACTTGCTTCTGCTGTTACTGATAGAACTAAGAGACTGAAGCTGCAGACTACACCATCAAAACTAAATTCCACTGTAAATCAAAAGACAAAATGCATAGAAGTCATACATATGACAGGAAAATGATCTTTCATGATATAAGAGTATTTAGCCAGATACCATTTCACAAAAGGATTGTATTTTAGAAGGAAAGTATTTTAATAAAGTTTGCTTTCCAGTGTAAGCATATTTCTTAAGACACATTAAGGATAATTTTAATGCTCCAGTAACAGTGTATTAAAGAAACGAAGAGTTAAAAACACTGCAGTTCAGATTTCCATAACTATTATAATTCTGCTTCCAGCTACTCTATACCAACTCACAAATAAATTAAAACACTATGATGCTGCACAGTAAAACACTATAATCCTTTACTAAGATACCTGAAAAGGGGATGTCATGGAAGATCTAGGAATTGTGCTAGAAAAACCTACATGAATGCAGAAACAGTCTGCTTTTCTCCTCACATCTGCACTGTGGAATCCTCTATAATTAACTAACTGGCTGTCTGTATCAATCATCTTAATTGCACAGTCTTTCAAATTTTACTTAACTATTCCTACTTCACAAACCCCCACAAGGGGGTTCCTCACCTTTGGCAACTGTTTTGTAGAAGTGATTATTAAAACAGCAGAGATACCAAAACACACCATAATGGAATGCTGGCAATTCCCTTACTGGGACCGGTGACAGTGCAGCATAAAGCTACCTTAGAAGCATCTTTGGCTACTTCTTCCTCTGTGCCATCCCTACAGCATTCACTGTGTGTGGGACACCATGGGAAATGAGATCTTCACAGAAACACTGTGCAACATGTTTGCTCTTTGGAAAAACATACTTTGGTTAAAAGACTCCACTGTGTACTCTGTGGGTATGTTGGCTTATTTTTTGGGTTTTTTTAAGCATGAAGTTATTACTAAAACTTTTCAGGAAGAAGATCAAAATGTAATTTTCAAACTTAACCTAAGTAAAACACTACAGCAATGTAAAACTGAAAAAACAGTTAAAGCTGAGCAGGAACTGAATTTCATATTTATTTTTATATTGAATAATATCACCCACCTTCTGTAGCAAACTGCTCTAGATGTTTTAAGGTGATTTCTTTGTATTTTGAACTTTCAGCAAGACGGTCATAAATTACAGTATCCTACAAAACAAATAAAATTAACACAGAACAATTTAATTTTTTTTTGTGTAAACAATAAAAATCATGTAAGAAAATGGTAGAAAACATACAGCACTGTATTATTTAAACATTAAAAATTAATAGTCCTAATCTTATTTCAGAAGTTAAAAAAGGGCATTCCAGTCAAAGATTTTCTAAATTTACATACTCTGCTACAATGCAGTTTTTCTCTTCCACTTTTTTTGCTGTTATTTCCCATTATTTTGAAAAGTGCCAAAACGTTGTCTTTCACGTTTACTATTAAGCCCACAAAATAAAATTAGTGCTTTGCAATTGCCATCCTCAGTCTTTTGTAGACAACTTAGTATACAGAATATTAACAACGGTTTCTTCTTTTCACCTAAGATAATATCAAATGGGCATTTTATTCAATCAACTTCTTTTTTTAACTCATTTGGGAACAGGATTTAGTCTCCCTTCCCCTCAAACTTGACTTACAGAACAAGAACTAATGAGCGACTCCGACATTCCCATATGCATTATGATTAGGGTACCTTTCCATAGTCCTGCTTTTGGAAAAATTTACTTCTGGCACAATGTCAATGGTAGGTTAAAATTCCCATCTAGTCAGTCATGCTAGATTACTATATCTACCTAGTGATCCATTCTCAGCTGCTCCAGCAAGTAACTAATACATTCATCTACAGATTCATCCATTTTCTTGTGAGGATAGAAGGAAATATAATTGATAGGAAGCATAAAGGTATTAGTCCAGTACAAAGAATAGGATGAACAAGTTTGTCACACTTTAATAGGCAGTTAGTAAAAAAAGACTTAACTAGCTCATCACATTAAACAGCTACATAGCAAAATTATGTAAATTGGAAGAGGCATCAACAGTCCTTCCTCCACATTTGACTGCAGTTATAATGACTTTTTGCTTTTGTATTTGTATTGGTAGCACATATTCTTTGTTATAGTGAAAACAGATTAAAACTCACAGCTCCTTTGCAGTAGAGTCTTAACTTTCCTGATGGTGTGCGAACTATCACTGACATTCTTTTCCTCGTGCTGAAAGAGAAATAAATGCTCGATATAAGGTGGTTTGTAAATATAAACATTTACGAATATTTTCCCTAATAATATCAATATATTTGACAAAGGATAAGAAGTCATACCTATTTATTCTGAATTATGTTCTCAGGTGCCTGGGATGGAAAAACAGTTTTACTGTCTAATAATTAAAGTGAATACTATTTTTCTGTGCATACTTCTGTAGACTTTTTTCCAGAAAAATAAATTTTTACCTTCATCTGAGTACTGTTTCCTGATCACAAAAAAGCATCTTAAAGCACAAAGCACTTGTTACCAATATCATAAAGAGGTAGTGCATGATGGACTGTTTCCATTTTTTCTTCCTTCCCAGCCAGCCAGAGTCTTGTACACTGTACTGTACTGCAATCCTATCAGTTTCATCTCAGATTTTCATTTATCATGAAAAGTTTTCAATATGCTAAGAACTGGAAAGGGGATTGACTAATTTTAACTACTCTCTGGCTCTCAGTTGTTAATAAGATCTAAGTTTTTTTTTCTTTTTGTTCTTATAACTGAGGTAGAAGTTGGAGGAAAGCATGGAGAAGACTGTCAAAGTCTGCTTTTTGCCTTCCCTTTAAGGTTCATCAATAAGCATTCTTTAGATTCAAGATCATGTCCTGTTAAAATATGGATTTCTTTCAGACTTCAACTTTATGAATAAATCTACAAAAACTATTCAGGGGACAAAATGTTCCTCATACAACAGTTCACAGTAAAATACACAACTGCGATGGAAATAAATGGTCCTTTTACAATTTTGGTTCCTGTTGGAACTAGATCCCATTTATACATCATCAAAGAGCATTATTGTATGAATGGTTCCTGAAGTTCAGACTGCCATGGAAAACATCCTGTAAAGGGAATGTATAGACATAGGTGGAGGAAAGAATTTTGTAATTACTGGTGAAGTAACTGACTGAATAGTATCTTCAGGAAAGTATTTTCCTATTCCACTTGTCCGTGCGCTTTGCTTCAAGTAAAGACACCTGAACAGCAACATTAAGTTACTTTGTTACTGTGAATATTGCACAAATGAGCATATAAAGACATTAACTGCTGCAACTCCTTTTCCATTTCACCTTGTATCCAAAAAACCCACGGATAAGCAGAATTCCAAAACCCTTTAGACAGTGGCCAGTTGGAGATGTAATTAAACAACAGTGGAGAAAGTAAAATCATCTGAGATGCAGTTAAGATGTCTAAAATAAAAGCAAGTCTCAGATCCACATTGATTCCTCCAAGATGATCTAGCCTACTGCTACTTAAATTCACTACACTAGCTGAATGTTCAGTTCAGAAATCATGGAGGAATTACAGTAATTTAGGGTTTGTATAAGCAATAATTTGTTATAGTTGTCCTTGACAGGTAAAAACTCAGCAGTTTGGTACTTGTCTTGCAATACAAGAGGACTGCAATCCTGAAGTCCTGCATACAGCTGCCTATTAATTTACTGAAGATGTATCAGAGAAAAAACAATGTTTTCCTGCAGCATGCAGGAACTTTAGCTATGAACACAAATGTTGAATCTTGACTGACATACACTTTCTTAGTAATACTGCAATAAAGCTAATGACTAAGAGTTACTGTCAAGGACTTCTAACTTTTTATAAGCCTTGTCACTGCAGTGACAATTTTATTTCCTTTTCCTGGTGAACTACAGTAAAAGCAAAAAACTGCACTACTACAAATAACAGCCAATGTAAGACCACTGTTCTGTTTTGCTTCTTCACCACAGAAGTGATGTGAGCAGCCATAAAGTTGACCTGGTTATAAGGGGAAGAATATTGAACAGAAGATGTCTGCTGAAATAGAAAATGCCTACTACCCTAGAAATTGGAGACATCCTGAGATATCATCAATATACACAAACCAAGAAACTAACTACAACTTCTTGTGTGGAAAAGGGAGAAAACACTATGAGAAAGTAGAAATTGACAACAATCTAGAAAAATAAAAATTGGTCTTGGAGAAAAGAACACACCATCATCTATTGGCTGCCTCAGGTGAAAACCAGAAATTAGCAGCGTCTATTGACTGTTGTGTGTGGTGGTGTCCTGCATCTGTCCTTATGTCTGTGCCCCACCCCACACAAATGACTTACACCTAACAGGGAGCCTCTCTCTCTAAGAGCCACCCCCATGCAAATCATTCGCTCTGTGTGTGTGTGTGTGTGTGTGTGTGTATACAGTCCTTTATTAACAGTAATTTGTAGTAACCTGTAATAAAAAAAAGTAGAAAATAAAGCTCTGGTGTCCTTGTGTGCCATGGAATCCTGCAAATCTACTGCTGTGATCACTATACACCTGGAGGCTGAGTAACTGTTTGGGCTGTGAGCTGGTTGCTCCCATGGAGTTCCCATGGGACTACAAATGGACAGAAGTATCTTGAAGGGACAGAATTACTTCCCTCAGTCACAAGATTTGCCAGTTTAGGAAGTAGCTGTTGATGAGCCCCCTATTACTCTAAAATCTGACTTGGTTTAAGATGAAACCATCACAGAAAACAAATACTGCTACAGAGGTTTTGGTACCTCCTCTGTGAACCACTCATTCTTTTTTCAACATTTAGAAGTATCAGTCTTCAGCCCCAAAACAGGATCAGTGTATTCTGGACCTCTTTGAGTGATAGAGAGGAGGTAAGGTCTCAAATGCTCTAGGTGGCCTTCTGTCTGCCCAGTACAACAGCCAAGGCAACGTGGATTATTCATAAAACTGATCAGACAGGAGAGAATAGTCAAGGTATGTATTTCAGGTAAATACACTAGCATTCTATATAAAAAATACAGAAATTTAGGCAAGAAGCTTTAAACTGTAACTATCACAGTTTCTGCGAGGGTTTGGAGGTATTCCCCAGGGATACAGATGAAAACCAGCTCTTAAATCAATAGACAGTGCGTACTCAATACTTGCCAGTTAAGTTAATCCTGATGTTAAAAACGCAATTAATTTCTCTAAGAAAACAAGCAGATTCAAATCAAAACCTCATTCAGTAGCACTGCTAATAATGACAAGCTGATGCAAGGACTGATGTGCAATTTGTGCATTGGTAGTGGACATCACTTCTGCTTTATGACACAAGGAATCAAACATTCAAAATCTAATTCATTTTTTCACCAAACATAAGATGTGCTGCGCTTCTGGATCTTTGACATGGTGCCCTGCTTTCCCCTGCCCTGCGGATACATACCCTATGAGTTGGTTTTGGCTGTCAAGGGACAGCTACAGTTTTTGTTACAGTTTCAGGTGACAGAATACAAGAACACTGCACAGTTCCTTCCCTAAAAGTCCGGGGGGCCTTGAACAGCAGACAATCTGAACAACTTTTCACTTCCTCGAACTCAAGGTACTGCAGCAGTCGTGGCATCTGTGCAGACTTCAGTACTGGAGCCAAACTAAACTCAGCACAAGTTATTAAGACACTATTAGCTCCACAGAGATCAGCACTACATTTTAGAGATAACTGTCAACTGGTTAAAGACTACCAGTATAATATTTTCAGAACACTTTCTGAATGCTCATCTGCCAGTTAGACTGACAACTACCTCCTTGCTATGAACAAAGTGTAATTAGGATGTTGTATCTCTTTTCACAGGCTCAACTGTAGTCCGTTTAAAGAAGAGAATACCATAAATGAGAACTCTACCAAGAATTCCTACAAGTTTATTTCTGTAACATACTTCTCCGAAAGACTATCCTACCAATTATTGACACTGTTGTACTCTACTTGTAGAAGAGTCTGAATCTGACCTGTACTGGAAAGCTGCAAGGAATTAATTTGAATTTTTTTCTGGGAAAACTTGGAACACCTGCAAACTCTTAACAGTTTATTCAATGCAGATTACTTCTCTGAAGATACATGCTCCTACTCATACAAATGGTGTTGTTTTGGAGCCAAAATTTCCCTTGCTGTGGAACACGGGTGACCTCTAGTGCTTTCGACAAGTCAGTTCCAAGCGAAGCTAAATATTATGGAATAAGAAAACCAGCTAAAAAAGCTAAATACTTAATAAAGTTGAGTGATTGGCATCCACCAAAAACCCCAGTCCTTCAAAGGTTAAGATTTAAAAGAAATTCTCCTGTCTTCATGAAGTATCACTATTTAAATTTTAATTTTAGACTGACACAGAAGTTTAAAAAAAATTATGAAATCACAACCAGAAACAAAGTAAGAATCCTTCACTGCTACTCCAGGAATGCAGCATGAACTTTCACAGACGTCCAGTTAACAATAATGCACTTTGCACTACATACTTGTTAACTTTCCAGACAAGAAAAGTGCAAGCAGTGCCTGCAAAAAAATGAAACTATGGCATAAATCTCAAAAAATTCAAGTATGTCCTCAAAGATGTAACTATAAAAATTACTTACTGGGTTTTTTTCACTGTGGTGATATTTCATTATGTTTCATATTATTATGATTATTACTATAACTATAGGCAACTACTTCTCTGATTTCACCCAACCTACACATCTTCAGCCTGTCTCTCCAATATTGCCTTAGATTGTTTTATTTTTTGATCTTTTCGGTACTTAGCTAAGCTCAAGGGAAACATAATAGGACAGGAAGGAAAACAACAACCACTTTACACAAGCACAATTACAAGTAATCATTGTCAGAAATAAAAGGAACTTCCTCTACGTACAAATCTCTTCCCTATCCTGTGCCAAAGTAAGCAATGGGCCCACACAAACACAGAACACAGACAACATACATGGCTACAATTTAAACAGCTTTACATTAGAAGTGAAACTTCATCCATATTTCTTATAGGTACCTTTTTAACTCCAACACCTTTAATGTAAAATTTTAACTGAAAGCAAAGTTTGTGATAAACTCATTTTCCAAGAAAACTAACAGGTCAGTGCTGTAGTAGTGATGCTGCCCAGAAGATAAGAGTTTCAGTCTAGAGTATTTATACAAGTCATAATTATGCAAGTGTATTTAAGGTCAAACACAAAATTTAGTTTTATCAGTCAAGACAAATACCCTTACTTTTTAATAGATCACATGACACCAGGGCTTTCAGAAACACATTTAGAAGTTTGAGTACTTTCCTATATGGTCTTTTCAGGGAATTTTTTAATGTTTTAAGATCAAAGATTTTTTT
The DNA here is from genome assembly GCA_035041345.1 of Poliocrania exsul. Classification (NCBI taxonomy): domain Eukaryota; kingdom Metazoa; phylum Chordata; class Aves; order Passeriformes; family Thamnophilidae; genus Poliocrania; species Poliocrania exsul. The sequence goes on along the minus strand of JAWWLZ010000139.1, from coordinate 49,181,551 downwards.
CAATCTTTCAGCAAAAACAGAGGTGAAAAAAATGAGTCACACAGACAACAGGAAAAAGCCTCTGAAAATATTTTACAGTAATATCAGAAGTGTAATTTTAATCATGTACACTGCTTTGTCTATAGTATATTCATGTTACAGAGATAAAAGTTACACAGCCTGCATACTTTGCCTGTAAAAATAAAAAAAATGCAAACATTTTTATCCATGTGAGAAGTCCATAAAGTATTTTCACAAAAAGACACTAAGTACAAAACGTGCTGTTTACCTTGTAAATTCCAGGACATTTAGCAGTTCGTATCTCTCTTCCTGTCCCAACTGAAGAATTAAAAAAAACAAACAAAGCCAAAATTAAAAAAACCAGGAGAGAATTAATTAAAAAAAACTCAAGCAAAAGAACCGAAACCAGCCAAACAACATGTCAATACATATGTATCACTATACAGTTATTCACAGATTATATTTTACTGTATTTACTTCTGCTGAGTTTAAATAAAGTTACTCCAATGTACTTACAGACTCTATGATTACTGAGTCAGGTGTCCTTCCAGTGAATACAAAATGAAGATGCCTGGCTGCTCTGACCAGTGCTCCTTCATCTGCAGGAAGTTAAAGACTTATTTTACAAACATACCAGCAAACTATTAGTTCATTCCATGACTGAATGAACACAGTCCCACATTTTTTATTTTTGACTCCCTTTTTCCCTTCTGAATTTTAAGATTAGATGTGATGCTGGAAAGAACTCTTTGTTTCCCCTGTTAAAACTGATTAAAGTTTATTACAGTTCAGAGAAAATAAGCTATGAAAGGAACATGCTCCTCAGCTCAGTAATGAGAGCACCCTCTTCAAACTTTTCTCAGTAGGGCACTAGACAAAGTACACTGCTTTTTGTTTACGTTCTGTTTTTGAAGAGAAGACTAGTAAGTCACTCCTGTAAATAATAGGTACCTTCAATGTCTACAATCAGGAAACATTAAAACCAGCAACCTTGTCTCCAATAGTCAGCAGTTCTCTCCAAGTGGCTCGGAATGTCAGAATGGAATTTTCCTACAATGCCCAGTGAAACATTGCCATGACTTAGTTTTAGTTATGGCCCTACCTCTGCCCTTGTTTTCCAGCTGTTAAAGGACAGAATTTAGAGATAATCACCTAGGAGCTGGGGAAGACAGGGAAGACCCTCTGTGCTTTCTGTAATTTCTCCCATCATAACTTACAATACATTTGCTCAACAGAGTTGAGCATATATTAATCATTTTGCCTTGCTTCATCATTTCCTGAATTCAAAATTGTCTATGGACCACAGTAGGCTTGAAACAGACCTTTTGCACTATAATCTTTTCTCACTCTCTAACAGAACTAAATCACAACTTTTAACCTATTAAAAACATTTCTGTTTCGATTACACAGTCTGTACTAAATCAGTATCATGGTTACCAAGTACAGAACAGATTTACAAGCAAGGACATTAATTTGTGTCCTGATCTGATTTCTATTTACATCTGAGCAGTTCCTTTAGAATTCCACAGCAATCTGAAAATACCTTAGTAGTGCTCTATGGTTAATAATTCTTCACCCTTATATAATCCCTGGGACATTCATATGTATTTTCTGAAGAAAATTTAAAAAGTCTAAATCCTTTTTTGACAAAACTGATTTTAGATGATACCAATTCTTTCTTGAGGACAGGTATATTTTAATTTTGGACGATACATCAAAAAACAATAAACTGAATAAAATTTTCTTGTTGAGTTGATAAAATACTTTACTGTATGTTCACATAGTTATTTGAGTCTCACCTGGAGATGCGGCTTGATATATAATTTTATCACCTTCTCTTTCTGGAACTGCTGTATGACACACTGCCATCATTGTCAAAAACTCACATATTATAGGAGCAGTTGGCTAAAAAAAAATAGATGTCAGAGTGTGATTAATCCTTTAAATCATAAACAATCAAAATGTAATAAAAGATAAGGACCAGTAATAGTCAACAAAAATTTTAACGAAAGATTCTTCCTACATTCTTTAAAAACTATCTGTATGCTAATTTCAGCATGAAGAATTACTTCCTGCTGCTGTACTTAGATACTAGCCATTAAATAGAATGTAGTGGCATTTGCTATTGTAACAATCAAAATTAGGTAACAAGAAATATAGAATAACTCAAAAAAACCTGTTTTACAGAAGGTAAGTCTGAATGAGATATAGAAAGAATTCTACTTTATTCATAAAAGTTTTTTTGGATGTTGGGGTTTTTTAACTAAAAAATAATCTCCTTTACTTTTGTCTAATACTATATTTGACAACACTTTTTAAGAATCTCTAGAAAGGTGTATCAACCAAAAATCACACAAAATATTGCAAGATCAGACACACTGCTTTTAAAGGAAGACATGTAGATGAATGAATCAGGCAGTTCAATGTGTACAAAGCTGAAATAATTTAAAATTATTTAGTCAAAAAGGGGAAAATAACATATATAAGCAAAATAGTTGATTAGATTTGACAAATACCACTAAGAACCTTCTTAGTACAGTTGAAATTTGCAGAAGGAATGAGCTGAGTCCTGAATTGTTGTTTAAAAGAAACACCAGCATTCCCCTTGAGCTCAAAGTAGCTACCACCTCAGTTGAGAGTTTCTTGTAGCCTATTTACAGTATTTCAGATTAACAGCAGACTAAGAATAACATTACAATTACTCTTCAAAATACAAATGCTCTATAAAACACAATAATCTCTGAAAATCTAACTTAATTCCATAGTGCAGAAACACTAACAGGAGCAGGTTCCTGTTCTCTTCCACTGAGGGCCTCAAGATCTTCTAAGATGTATTCATAAGGTTGAATTACAAATTCTTTTCCAAAGCACTTCAGAACACATTTAAAATACAGAGATGAAGCCTCTCTTTGAATGCGTGCCTGAATTTTTAAGATGTATATAAAGGTATTTTTATAGCTTGCATGCTCATTTTATATATACTTAATACTACATATCTACCAGAAAACTTAGAAGATTCAACACGTGCACATCAAAGACACTTAGACAACAGCAGTAATAGACAATGTCTCTTTCAAGCTAAGCTACTATCTATATTACCAGCACAATACAAATGGCCTTTACAGGTTTGTAACAAAAAAAATGCTTCATGGTCTGCCAGTTAAACTGGAACTAGCCTCCTGGGAAGAAAAACTTTATGTAAAGAAAACAGTAATTTCTTTAGACTCTTCAAAAAGTGAACAAACATACTATTTAAAGTGGGTGTTCTTGGTTATGACTAGGTAAAAACATTTCTCGTACAAACAACAAACACAAAGTAATAATGAGGATACTGTTTCTTAGGCAGATCACAAACTAAGCTGTTAACTTTCTCAGAAATGTGTTGTCTCTTCAGGGCAAGCACCAGCTTCCAAAATGACTGTTTCATTTCACCATGTGAACTGAAGATCTAACCTCATGGAGGCATGTACACAAACCCAATGAATATGGTTAACTCCTTGACTCCTGTCTAAGCCTAGGTAAGTCATATCAGGATGATAAGTTAACTTGACTCACCCTGAAAGTTTTAATAGATGTCATGACATCAGTATAAACAGCATGACTGCTGTTAAAACACGCATAGAATGAAGAACAAAAGACTATGTCAGACTTAGAGCACCTGAATCATTGCATCAAAAAAAAAGGGGAGAAGAAAAAAAGAGCTGGATCTAATCAACATATATCCACAACAATTATAAAAGTATTCATCAGGTTATGATGACTTTGTGTAAATACAAAATTTATTTAGCTCCCTTCAAAGCACATCATCTTTTGACTTACTGAAAGCAATCGTTTGATTGTTTCTATATAGCAATTATTTCTATATTACCTACATGATTGTTTTGAAGATTCTCCAGTAATGATGAATCACTAAATGTTTTTTCTTCTCCATTTTGTGGACCTTGCCTAGAAATAATTAAATAAAAAAGACATCATCCTTAGCATAATTTTAACAATTTATATACAAATTTTGGGTTGTAGCTGTTGCAATAAAGGCTGAAATCACATACTTTGAGAAAAAGAATTTAAAAGGCATTTGTTTCACATCTCCAAAGTTTATCTAATTTAAAGAAACCTTGATTTATATAAATACAATTAAATCCAGGAAAGTTTGCTGACTTCAGATAATGAAGAATGAAGTAAAAATACATCTACAATGTAGGACTGTGGCTTCTTGTCTTCTGATTTCTAGAATGAGATTGTAAAAAGGACTCAGCAAAATACATGCCCAAAGAGATCACACTTTATCAAGAAATTAGCAGTTTTGGAATAGGTTTCTAAATAGAAGCCTGACAGCTAAATGAGGCAACAAATTACTTCAGACATCAGAGGAGGCTGCTTGGAGAGGGTTTGTTTTCTATTACTTATAACCCCAAAGGAACATACTACACTGATAAAGAAGACAGAGCAACAATGGTGAAGTAGGGACTGAAGAAATGCGAGGAGATGGTTCTGGAGAAGTAAACTCACACCCTAACATCTCTCAATTGCACAAATATTCTGGCTGAAGCTGAGACCTCACAACTGTAGGTATTTCTGTGAAGACTTGTTACTGCAGCTTACTGTTGAGTATTAAGTCAATCTAGTCGAGTTTGAGTGAAACAAAACAGTGCTGAAAAACAAACGTATGAACCTAGCTGGAGGAAAGGTGTGGTTTTTTTCCATTTACTTTGGGTCTTTCCTTGGATCAATAATCTTACAAAAGAGTAAACACATTTGGTGATTTAAGTTGAAGGATGAGCCATATACATCAAAGGCAGTCTAAAGATTCTCTATGAAAAACAAAAGTGAGCTGGTTTAGTTCTCCACCAACTACCATGGAGGAGTAGAAAATGCAGAACCTCCTCCACACAGCCACTCAAGGACTACTTTTTCTAACTATAATTAAACTGAGAAATTTGAAGTACTCTCATTCACCAAGACTTCTTTTTTAAATGCAAAGCAAATAGATCTTGAAGTGCCAAAAGGTTAATATCTGTAGGCACACAGATTCTCAGTGCTAAAATATGGAAAAACATTTGCAGGTATATTTTGTGTCAAACTGGAAAACAATTCTTTCTAATACAATAAAATAAGGATTTAAAAGGTTGGGGATTTAGTACATTTGTCATTTTAGGACTAGAAATGTTACTATCACAAACAGATTTTATTGACTGATTTACACATGAAGAAATTTAGTAACGTATCTTATTTCGTAAGTATTCACAAGATGTTCATAGTCTATAAAAGGGAAGTACTGGTTTGGATTCTTTAACTACTGTTCAGTATCAGTTTATCCACTTCAGATATGCTTATAAAGATCCTTAGGTGTAGTAGTCAAAACTAGTCTTTTCATAAATAGAAGCAAGCATGCTTAATTTCATTTAAACAATGCATTATTTTACTGAAACCACTCATACACAGTTAAGCACACACATCTTTAAGAAACATTTTGCTGCTCCATCAAATGAGGCTTTTCAAGTTAGGCAGGATTTTGGGCTGTGCATGTGTGCCTCATTTCATGTGTTGTGGGGGGAATTTTTCTTTTTTTTTTCTTCTTCCTAAAGAAAGGATTATTACCTCTAATTTTGCTAAGATTTTTTTTCCTTTAACCATTTTAAACAAAAGTCAACACATTACAGTTTTGTCAACATACTTTCTTGTCAATGTCAACAAATACAACACTGATCATTTACAGACTGTAAATGGTATTTCTTCCCTGATGTATCTGAGCTTATTTTGAATGTTATGGCAAATACTTAGTTTAAGAAAGTATGATGAAGAAGTATAAGGAATCATGCAGATGGCAGCAGAAAGGAAGCCAGGATGTTTTCTTTCCTGAGGTCCCTGTTAAGAGATTGATGTTGGTCCCTAGTGTATTTGGGTGCTCTAATCTCAGTTTTTGTTAGGAACTAGGTAGTACTAATATCCTAAAACTATCTGTAAGAAGTAAAATATTAACAATAATGTTACATATTTTTCACTCTCAAATACGGATTTTTTTCCCAAACATATTAGTGATTATTAGTAACATATTACTAACAGTAGAAAAGTGTGATCCAAGTTACCATAATAAAAAATACCTTAATAAATGACAAAACTTTCTCTCCAATAAGCAATTCTGAATTATACAGGCCTGTCAGTAGAATAACTGCATCTATTTAGTGACCCTATCAGCAATTCCATTCCAGAGTACACAACCTAATGCCATAGAATTTGGATGGCATAAATTTGAGTAAGAATGTCAGTCTGCATCAATTCAAAGCTAAAACACCTTCTGACCAATAAAATATCTCACATTTAGCTCTGTTTTTAAAAATACCACTCATTGGTTTTAAACTTCAATCTTCAACAAACAGCACAAACTAAATGAGTTTTGGAGCTTACCAATCATCTGAAGGAACACTAAAATCCTCAGGCTCAGGGCAATGGCTGCACAAGAAGCAAGGGAAAAATAGAAATAGGGAGAGGAAAAAGAATCACAAATGCTAAAAAAGTTGATCATGTGTAAAAAAATTAGTCAATGAAATTAACTTACTAATAAAAAGCTTTTCAACAGACAATTTTGGTAGTGCCTAGACTGCAATGAAAATTGCAAAAATATGGTGTTTCTCTTGCGGTTTCATAAAGAATGAAACCCCAAATTCTTGCAAGTCTTCCCTCAGGCTTTTATTTTGTATCAATATTAAACAGACTATATGACAGCAAAAACATTTATACTGATGTTGCCTTATGGCAGAAAGCCTTTGGTATCTCAACTTTATTTTTTATTCCTCTTTGCAAAAAGAGATGTCTTGACAGAAGTGATGATATCTCTTGTAAGTGACATTTCATAGTTACAAACAAAGTGACTGCTAGTTGTCAGGTGTAAGTTTTTTTAACTGTAGTATTAATGCATGGGCAGGCAGAGGCACACAGATAAAGTCAAGTCTATAAAAATACTCACCCATATGCAACTCCTGCTACTGTACACTTCTTGAATTGCATGACGTTGCATGTCAGGGTACCCGTTTTGTCAGAAAATATGTATTTGACCTAAATGAATGATAAAATCCATTATGCATTAACATTCAGCAGTTAGTGACTCATCTAGTACAATTCATGACTATTAACACACCAAATATTTTTACTGGTTCTGCAGTTTTCAGTTCATAGAAGAAAACACAACAAAACCAGTACACAAACATGGAGCGTGCACAGACTTCATATCCATTTCCAAACAAAACAACCAACTCAGACATCAAGAAACCTAATTCTGCTTCAGTGCATGGCAGTACACTTAACCACCCCTCACTTCATGTGAAGTGCAAGAAACTAGTGAAGACCAATAACTTTGCTAGTAAAACATTAAATTTCTGACAGAATCAATATGGTAAGAAAAGTATCTACGTGCATTCCTAAACCCATTTTTTTGACATAGAAGTATCTTCTCAAAACCAAAATGTTAGTAAAAAAGCAACAGTTCAGAAATGCCAAATTACAGGAATAGAAGAAACACATTCCTTTCTGCCTACTCCAGGCCTTCTATTTCCCTCTCATTATAAAACCTACTGTTCCAGAAAGTATTAAAACATTTTGAAATTCGAAGTTTAAATACATGAATCTGCGATATATTTACATTTAGTTTAATCTAATCTTATGAAAAAAGTTAATATATGAAGAAATGAAGTCATCTGTGATGAACTAAAGGTTCTATTAATTAAAGGTAAACCTCAACTAATTCATTAAAATTCATTTCTCATTAAAAAAATCCCAGGATTCTTAATTAGGAATTAACTACATTACACCTGTAGGAAATAATGCTATATATTAGTAAAAATATTTCTGAGGGATTATGACTCAGTCAAATCAGCAGTTAGAAGAAATATTCTGTGCCAGGTTTATGCCTCAAATTGTATTTTTCTGGTGTGGGCAGAATGGGAAAGCTAAGAAAAGTCAACCTTTTTTGCCAACACCAAAGTTTTGCTCTTCTTAAAACCTGAAGATCTCTTGGAGGAAATCTTATCTTCATTACATGCAGCCCTCACGTACTTCAAAGATGAAACCTGCTTTTTTTGTTAGCAGAGTCCCTGTGAAAATCTGCTCAAATTAAGACTCTCTCAAAAAAAGTGAAAGTGGAGATCCCAAGAAGTCTGACTAGCTCTTGGTCGTGAAGGAAATTTGATGAGAAACCTAAAGAAATGAAGAAAAAAACTACTCAAGTCAAAAAGAAGGAATGAGTCTGGGAACGTGAATAACTAACTGCAGAGAGAGAATAAAGAGATTGTTTAAAATGAAACAGAAGGAAAGCTAAGATTCAAGAGAGACTCTTGCCCAGTAGAGGAGCTTGTACTCCCTTTTAAGGCCAGGAAAAGAACAGGATTTTCTGCACATACATTTTAAACCCAGCAGAAAAAGGCCCTGTCCTCTAGTATTAGTCCCTCCTAAGGCCCTCCTCAGTATTAGCCCCTAGGACCTCTTGACTATATGGCTAAAAATTGTGTTATTATTTATCGTTTTTGGAAAGCTAGAAATAACTTGCACATTCCCATGCAATAAAGTGAAGAATTAGTTATGAAAACTTCTAGGCTAGGAAATGCAACAATGTGTGTACTTGTGTTTGTAACACAATTCAATGAGCATGTAATTTTTTTCCACAGAAACAGTCACCTATCACCAGTGTACCAGAAAGCTTAGCGTGTTTTTAAAGCAAGACTTTAGATACAATTGTTGTTCATTTAATACTGGTTTCAAAAATATAATTTACTTATATTGCAAAGTGTTTTCAAAAAAACCTGACAAAACAAAGAAAACAGAAATAAGCAAACACTAAGGCAAGAATATAGTTTTTTGAAATAAATCCTCACATGAATAATTTCAATACACAGGGTTAGAACCAGTAATTCTTTTTCTACCTGTCCAAGTTCTTCATTGAGATTGGAAGTACGAGCCATTGCAGCAGTGTCTGTAGCTTCATAGTGCATGTCTATGTCCTACAGAAAAAAAAAAAACGTATTTAAAAATTTATCCTCCACAACGTCCCAACTTTTAAAACAAAGCATTTGCTCACATGATACTCCACATACATTCTTCTCCATATCTGCACGGAGTATCTGACAGACAATAATCTATTTCACATACTTGATCAAGTAATCAGCTTAAAGTGTTCAGAATGGCATTTCAAAAAAAATTAAAAAAAAGGAAGGCATGCTTACATGGCTTTAAAGAGACTATCTCACACCCACCTCCAACAGAGTAAACAGAGTAAATCCTTCTTTCCCTGCATTACTCATTAAGAAAAAAAAAATAAAGGATGCCAAAATGAGCTGTATATATTTCCTGTGACAATACTAACAAAAAAGTACTGTAATACTAAAAAAAATACTGTACAACCCCCCCCCACTTTCATTACACTATAGTGGTACTAAGAAAAAAATCACCAAAATGTTGAAAAAATCCAAAACATGGAGTAAGTTTAGAAAGAAGAAATGAAACTGAACAAAACAGCCCAGGACTGCAAAACACTTTCTTCTGATCATTCTGAATGAAACTGATACTTGAATATCAATAATGGGGAAGTAAAAAAAGCACAAAAACATGCTCCAAAAATCAATCTGGTGCACATATAGGAGTAATACATAAAATAATTTATTATCACCTTTTCAGAGTCCAGTAATAATAAATAAACAGCATACTTTAATATGTGTGTCTACAAAAAGTCTGAAAAAAGATACGCATAGACAAACAATCCATCATTTCATTTGTAAACCAAGTGATTTTAGAAGTCAATGAAAATTATAAAAATAATATTTACCCAATTTATGAAATAAGCCTGGATAAATTTAACAACTTCAAGTGTAACCAACAAGCTGATTGGAATAAGATTATTGAAGAGAATGATAAAAGTCAAGAAATTCAATCCAAAGTTGCTTGCTCCACCATCTGCCAAAAACCAAAGTAAATCAAATGAATATCTGAGACTGTACTTGAAAGTATATATACACAGTGTATTCAGAATATTGCATGAACTCCTGATTTTTAAAATGTTCTGAGTCTAAGAAGAAACTTTTGGTTTAAATTACAGTACCACTTGCCTATAAGTATGACCTTTCTAAGAGTTAAGGATCTCTATTATAATAGTGGAGTTCAAATTTAGAGATTTTTGCCATCTACTCCAATTTCTAAAAAGCAAACTTACCAGTCATTCCCCTTTTGCTATATTTTAAGATCATAATCTGAATTCTAAATTCTAAACTCAAAATTCTACAGTTTCATATTCTGAAAGGGGGAAATAGGTAGTGGAATTAACTTTTTCTCTATCCACCGTAACACTCTCCCTTAGCCCAGCAAATACTACAAAAAAGGTAAATTCACATCCCATGAAAGGAAGAGATGAAATTACAGACTTCAATGGAAGTTTAAAAACAACTGGAAATATGAATATTAACATGTATAACAAGGAGTTCTATACCACCTTTTCCTTTTAAAGTTTTAGATAACTCTAACAATAGCACCTCAGAGAGAATGTGAAAGGGAAAGTCTGGTCTCCAGTACAGCAAAATGCAAAAAGATGGAGCCTGACTGTCTGTATTCCAAGATATCTCAAAGCAAATCAGCCTCAGACAGGTTTACACTGCCTATGCAATGTGGATCTCGTTGTTAGTTCAAGATCCAGGAGAGGTGGGTTTGGGTACATTCATTAATACCAATTCCAGCATCAAATGAAGTACTTAAAACTAAATATAAAAAAAATTTCAAAATTAAAACCCATTAAATTTAAAAATAAATGAATAAAAAGGTTAAAAAAAATTAAAGGGAAAGGGGAATAAATTACTTCCTACATATTAAAAGTATGTATAGACAATTATAAGCTGAATGCAGCCTTAAAGGGCATACTTTACAAAATCCAACACAATTTCATTTAATCCTAAGGCATATAACAGAAATTAAACAAACTATTGTGCTATCCATATATTAACCACCATATTCTTAAAATGTTTACATTTCTCAGAAAAGAAAAATAAATGCATTGAAAAGAAGAATCAGATGAAGTGCATCCAACGCCATCCTCTGATATTACTGGAAATTGTCAGTACTCCATGAACGACTTCACTTTTTTCCACCTCACAATGCAAGTACGAAAGTGAGGTTTCTTAATTAGAAAAAAAAAATTCTTCCCCAGCATCAAAAAGAAGCAAGGTTCTCAATAAATAAGATTTCATCATAAAGGCAGACACATAACTTTTAGAAGAGTGCCTTCAAATCAGAACTCCAAGATTTTTCTTGTAAAACAGACCAAACCCCTGTAATTCCTACTTTGATCACTACATTCAGAAGCTTTGTACTCAAGACTGGTGTTTCAGAGGCAGAAAATCTAGTTCTGATACTACTGCCTAAGTACAGAAGGGGCTCTAGGCCCATCCCAAGAAATTCTGAAAAAATGAGTAATTGACCACAAAGTATATTTGGGTAAACTTCCTTTAAATCTACTTTCCACATAGAGGGTCTCTCTTGGGTTAAGCTGGCAAAATGCCAACTGCCCAATACAGAGTCAATCTCCCTCCCCCTACCCTGAGAAAAGGGAGAAAGGAAAAAAACTGGAAACTCAAAACAGTTTAAACTAACTATATATATTTATACAGAAAAGAGAAAATTAAAAGAAAACTACAATATAACACACACATAAGTTAGAAATAACAAAAAAATAGCTCTCCACTCCCCATCAAACACAAACCCCACTATTTTAGCTACAAGTCACTCCAGAGAATTCAATCTTCAGAGGGACAGACTCAAGCAGAGAGAAAGACTAAGAACAAACATTTTATTTCCATAAGATAACATGGTGATGAGCCGGTGCTGGGCCTGGTCCTCCTGTCCCTCCTGGGATGCACAGTTTGTCCTTCTGGAACTACAGCTTGAAGGAACTGACTAAGCCAGCTTTTATATTTTGAGATGATGTCAGAATATGGTATGGAATACCACTGGCCAGTAGTCAGCTGTCAGCTAGCCCAGCCCAGCTCAAGTCAGCTGAGAGTCTCAGGCCTACTCTGAAATCCAAAGGCTAAACTTAGGCCTACACCCAGCTAAACCCATCACAGGGTCAAACTCTAGCTATAGGTTGCATACTCCTGTGAAGGCCTACATGGCATCACATTGTCTTGCCTCCACCTTAAGCACAGCTGCCCAGTATATCTTAGATGAGATCTTTTGTGCCTCTTTTACCTTTCTTCATGAAAAGTCTGTTAAGATCTGAGGTTTGCAGTCAAAAATTAGTTAAATACCTGTATCGTAAAAATTAAAAAGTTACAGCATCACTTCCTGGGATAAGTGAGTTTAAAAATTCAGAAAAGTCACTGTAGCTTTAAATGTAATCTATTGCTAAAAGCTCAGAGTGGCTTTAGTCTGACGTTTAGGAAGCTGATTGTTTACATCAGTGGAATGCTGATACGGACTTTGCTGAGCTGCAGAGACACAGTGCCTGAAAGCAGTAGAGGCAAACAACAAATCTGACCCTTCCTGAATTCAGTAAGAGCTTAGGTGGCACAGAGAGGCAAGTTTTGTACTTGCTGTGATATATCTAGCCTAATGAGTTTAGTCAACAACCAAAAATAGGACATTGACAAAAACATCCACCATGCAAAGATGGTAATCGTCCTCCTTTCCAAATATGAAATGCAACTGAATACTGAAATATGATTATTTTACATCTTACAGTTTAGGTCAAGATACCAGTCTCTTCCAGTATGCCTTCGATTCCATATAGCTGAACCAATAGAGCAAATCAAAGACATGGCAATGAGGATGCAGAACAGAATCAAAATCTGAATATTTGTAATACGTTCCACATTAGACATTTTAAGAGGTGGACTTGTTGAATTCTGCAAAAGACAAAAAACAACAGTGGCTGTTAAATTCTAGATGAAGTAGAATGGTTCTTGTTTTTCAAGTTACATGTTTCTGCATCCTTTTCTAAATATTCTCCCCAATGTATCATCATAAAATGCCCTGTTTTACTTAAAAAACAGCATCTTAGAAATCTATGAATTAGAGCTTTAGACTTGTGCCACAGTTTGAACAATCACACAGAACACTTGTAACAGCGACAGCTATTAGTAAACATAAAAGATTAATATACTGTATCAGTGCTATAGAAGACAACTGATAATACAGACACACTTTTCCAAGAACTATTTTACAATTCGGGAAAGCAATAAATAAGAATGTATGACCAATCTGAAAGCATTCTTTTATAGGGGTGAGAGTGAGTGCATCCCTTAAGGAAAGTAGTTTAGAGTTCTCCCTAAAAGACAAGAGAGCTACTTGTGGTGTGTGTGGGATCTTGTAGCCAATGAGATGCTTTGGTGAATGTGAGGTGAATGGGCTAGCCAATAATGTCATGACATGTTGGATGTGAGAGGATATAAAAGGTGTGGATGTTACTGAGAATAGAACCAATTAGAACTACTTCTTCTCCTACTAAAACTTCTACTACTACTATGAGCTATGAGGAAACTGTCTGCGAAACTATCTTGAATAAACTCTTGTAAGCCTTCTGATGCCTGCTGTGCCTGAGCTCTTCTGACCGTCATTCATGCTGCCTCCTTACTCAGGACAAGGGGACCCCAATAAATGGTGATGCCTGACGTGCCGCAATATTCTTTTTTCTCAACAAATGCACTTCATTTTCGATATTTCAAAATATAAAAGGCAAAGTAATCTCAGCCTCTTCCTTTCTCATTTTGTTTCCTGACAAGAATGTTTACTCCTTTGTACTCGAACAAAAGCTCCACAAGAATACAGTTTTAGGAGCAGTCAAAAATAAAAAAAAGGTGAACAGGCTAACTCTGATAATCCAACTTGCTAATAAAACAATTTTCAAAACACAAGCTACAAAATAAAATCAGTGAATATGCTTGCTAGTGGAAAAAATGACTCTGTGATTGACTAAAAATAACAAGAAATTGCTTTACTTTCACTGGTTTTACATTGTATGAAAGATGCTCTATTATTGACACTTTACTACTATATTGAATTAAGCCATGTTTTCTGAAAGGATTTTCTGTACCTTGGAATGGTAAACTAAGGCAACAAAAAAGACAGAGAAATCCAACTGACAAACCTGCATAAGTTTTGTGTCATGTCCAGTATATACAACTATCCCATGAACCCATTGAGTATTTCTCAACTGAGCTCCTCGTAGAAGAATCTGATCAGATCCCAGTGGAACAGTACTAGAAGAAAGGAGGTTTACAATTTAACATTTAAACAATTAATGTCAATGAATAAACATAATCAGCAGTTGTTAGAACTAATTTATCAAAATTTAGACGATTATAATAAATATGTTAGCAACGTAATTTCCGTAGATAACTTTTTGGGAGTGTTGACAGAAAAAACTTGACAGTTAAAAACAAGTCTAAAAATTTAAGTTTCCAAAAATATTACCTACCACCTCATTTTTATTATGGACTACTAATTTTGATATGGTACTACTAAGCAAGCATACTGAAACTTAAAAATGTCTAATTTTCTTGTGATTTATCCTAACTTTTTTATCCTAAATCCTAAGCTTTTTCCTAAATTTTCTCTTTCAAAATTGATTTTCAAAAGCAATTTTCAAATGAAGTAGTTATGTGAACTCTCAACTTAATCCACTCTTACAGTGAAAGAAATATCTTTTTTAACACAATTATTGAAAATTCAAAATAGTATTTCATGCACCTCCTGTAAACTGCAAAACCAGGTAAATTTTTTTTCTATTACTCTTTTAGAACTGTGTGGAGTAAAGGAGCAACAAACCTTCAGAAGACATTGGAAACATTTAACTGTTTTAAATTCAGACAGCTGACCTTATAATGTAGTTCAAATTTTTATTAAAATATAAAAATATTAGGTAATTATTACCCTTTTCTTTGGACAATCATGCCCTATTTTTGAGTTTTCTTTCTAAAAATACCAGCTACCACTTCAGACTTGTCAAAAGCGCTCTAATATTTGGCATTTTTATCCAAAACAACCATCTGTAAACCAATACATTATTAAGATTACAAATAAACTGATTAATGACAGCAATTATATGTCTGATATATAAGATATGAAGTGACTGAGAAAACCATGATAAGTAACATTTTGGGTAGCACAGTGAGTATAGAAAGTCTCAGTGAGCAAGTTTCTCCTGGATCATCAAGTCTCCCTCCTCCTACACAAGATTTTAAGATTTAAAGACTTCAAATAAAGAGGAAACAACATATTATTCCTCTCCTAAAATTATCAGTGGCAAACAAGTTTTTTTGAATCAGTTCTTGCAGCAACTGGGAAAAAAATTACTCTGGAAAAATATTTGAGGGCTTTTCTACAAAAAACCAAACAACTAACCCCACTACAACTTAGAATTTCTAGAAAACTAGCACATAGCATACTGATTATTTCAGGAATTGTTTTCCCTAGCAACAAAGTATATCTCATTGAATGACATGCTAAATGATATTGCCATGGAAAACAATTTCTAGGTGCAGGCACTCCATCAAAAGAAGGTATGGCAAAATAAAACTGAAATATAAAACGTATTTGCTGATATTAAACATATTTACTGATATTTACTTGCTTTCTAAATCTGAACTGTGCTTTTCTTGTATTTTATATGTGTTCATGTAATAGCAAAACTAGGAGACTATATGTCCTTTCAAATATGAAAGGAACCTCTGGGTTTGAATCCAGAATCATTAGGAGAGACCCTTGTTGCCATCAAAGATTGCTTCTGTACTTGCATTTATTGGCCTTCCTTGATCAGAACAATTCTAAGACTTTAGGACCATTCATCAACACAAGACAGACATTTCAGTTAAGGAATGGCTTACCTATCATTCCAAGAATAATGAGCTATTTTCAGTCTATTAACACTAACATAAATGTCAAAGAAGATGGAAGGAAAATAACTTCCTATGGCTATATGCAAGTCTCCCATAGGTATACTAGAAACCTTTTGAACTGTGGACCTTCTACGGAATGCCAAAAGACTTTATGTTCCTTCTCCTAATAAATGAGAGGAAAACAAAGTCAAAATCTGCAACTCTTAATTCTTGTACTCCTTCAAGAATCAGGTGAGTTCTAAGACTCTCTATGCCACTTCCCGATCTTCCCCTATTTTTCCTTTCTAAAAACCGTGAAGAATATGTAGTATAGTCCTTTCTATTGCAGAATCCACTGATTTTTTTTCCCATCAGGACAGTGGCTCTCAATTGGAAACCATTCTTCAACTTGAACGGGACTTTATTCTCAAGTCTTTTACTAGGAAAAAAATCAGACAAGAACTGGGATTGCAACCAGTAGAACTGGTCCACAGACCAAGGAGATGAAAACAGATAGCAAAGGAACCAGGGGCATGGAAAGCTCAGATTCACCAGGTATCATGCTACTAATCCTCAACATTGTGATCATATCCCACCCTCTAATGAGGTAATGATTCAATGACTTCACAGAGATCTCAAGTGTCTGATTTCCCAGCCTCAGCCTTCTCAAAACTGATCCAATGCATCTGATTTCACTTGCATTCTATGTAACTAGTGACTCTCAGCAATGTATTTGGGTAGTATTCAGTCAGGGATGGTCACAAATGGGGAAATATCATCCTTTCAGAATACCTTCCCAACAGAGCTGCCAAGGTTATATTAAGAGCTAGTAATTTGTAAGACACATTTGAAAGCTTACATATCAAAATGATTTTGTTGTCAAGCATCCATCACTCTTACCCAAAATTTTAAGAATGTCTTCAGGAAAACATTCACTTTAGGTCTGGATAACCCGTATCTGCCCTCGTTTTGCACAATGTCCTCACCATTCTCTGAGCCACTGTCTAGTCATCATTTCAGATTAATCCAGGCTGAAGAACTTTTCTCCTTTCTCTAGCTAAGTATCTTCATGGACAAAAACCAAGTTGACATGCTTCTGTATATTCATGAGCAAAATAAAGAGCTGCACACTTTGCAGTTAAGAGGTAGCTCACTCAAAATCTGAGTATACCAGTAGAAGTTCTGCCTCTTAGTACACAGATTTAGGTAAAAGGCAAAATAACTGTAGTGGTGCTCTACCTCCTTGAATACTGAGTATCTAACATAAAAAAAAGAACCTTTTTTATTTTGAGTTGCTCTTCCATGAAGTGAAAATTGAAAGACTGAAAAGGTCAATCAGAAGCAACTCTTACGGCACTCTAATGACTTACATAAAGTGTAAGAAGAGGGAGATAAATTTTCACTATCCTCTATTGCTTTTGCAAATATATTAAGATGGCAGTGTCTAAAGTGTAAATTACAACTGCCCAATCTACATAATCTGGTAGGAAGGTCTTAAAGATTTGGATAGCTAAGTACTAATTAGATGAATTTGTGCTACCTCTAATATGGGCAGAAAGAGAACTCATCCCTGATTTTTCAGGTTGAAGTAAGGTCAGGATCCAAAAAGAGCTACTTACCTGCAATTCTTTTTCACTGAAGGTAAATATTATATTAGAGCCACACTTTTGGAACTATCCTACTGCGCAGGAACTATAGTCAAAATATTCCAAAACTGGATTTCTCAAATGAAAAACTGCTTGACCAGCAGATGGCATGCTCCTACACAGTCTTCAGGTATAACAGCCATCAGCACATTCAGTATTTTTTAAATCAATTTTTAGATTAAAAAGAAAAGTGTGATTTTCCCTCTAGCTAGGGAGGAAGAATAAATGTGTGGATCTGTTATAACTATTACCTTCAGAGAAGAATTACAGGTAAATGTTTTTCTCTTCTTAATGACAAGTACAGTGGAATTATAATAGATCCACACTCTTGCGACTGAAAACTCCTGGAATGCATCTGTAAGAAATCAGTAAATAAAAAATGGAATATTAAGGGGGACAAAAAAGAGGTATTTAATAATTAGTTAGTACTATATGTATCAGTCTAAACCCACAAACATGAATAACACCGGATATGGAGAAATAAATACCTACAAAATAACTAAGAACTACTGTCAATCTTTGGGAAGGAAGGACTCAGCAGTTCTGGATCTAACAATGACTCTTCTGTGAACCCACAGAAGACTCCAAATATCAGTATCCTGTATGCACTTCAGTATTCTCAGAATTTTTGAAGCAGTTTTACAAACATGTGTTGTAAATGCATGTGGTCTATTTCCAAAGGAACATACTTTCAGTAAGCTATTAAACATCTTTCAGCTACCAATTTAGAAGAATTTGAGATACACAGTGATGAACTCTGTTCCACTCCAGATTTAAACAGAAGAAAACAACAATGAAAAAAACAGACAAGAAACTATTTCTATTAAGCTTTTATAACAGATATATTGCTTCAGAAGCGAGTAACTATGTATATATTCCAGAACTTCACTTTTATTATTACTAGCTCTTGCTTTCTGAAGGACAACTACTATAACAACTTGAATTGTAGACATTAGAAGTAAGGTTTTATTCCTTACGTTTTTTAAAAGAATAAAGTCTAGTAAGAAATATATTAAAAAATATTTACCATTCATATTTTAACTTCAGTAGTTTAACAACATATAGCTACTGATAGACTGAATCTCCCCAAAACTTCTTCTTTGTATTTACATACCCATGCCCATCCAGTCTGATGTTTCCAACAAAGTCATAGAGATGTCGGTTTGGGCTCTCACATTCAATTCTGCCTGAAAGTCTCATCAAGCTTTCTATGTCCTTAATCTCTGACGTCAGTGACAAACCCTGTAAACAAAATTAATTTGTCATCACATTAAGAATCAATATCCAATAATAAATCTATGTATTATAAACGTAATAGTGTAAGATCAGAAAACAAGTATCCCTCTGGGAACAAAATAGGCCAGCTACACTTTGCTATCACACTGCTGGATGCTACAGTGAAGAAGTTACTTTGGCATCTTAAAATACCATGATCAGCATAGGATCATAATCCAACACCCAAGTCAGCAAGACTGTCCCTGTGTAGAGACAGGATACTCACTAAAAAAACTGGTATTCCCTACCTGCCCCCAATGGACAATACTGGCACTAACAGCTGCTGTCTGCAGGCCATCTGCCTCATCTAGAAACAAAACCAATACTCAAACTACTTACATTTCTACCTATTTTCCCAAAGAAAAACCCTAAAACAAAGCAGAAAGAATGAGTTAGGGATAACCATTTATTCCTCTGCTTTTATGATGCCAGTAACCTGTAGGTTTTTTTCAAACCACTAAAATTTCACAGTCTTCTAAAATGGCCATTACTGCAATAAAATCTTCTTATAAGCAATAATAGACAAAAATATTAGCAATATCTCAAAAGTTAAATTCCTACCTGTCGAATTTTTAAGTTTGTCTCACCATCTAAGTTAGATGTCTCGATGTAGCACATGGCCTGTGGTTCACTATTAAGAAAAAAAATTCCTGAATTTAAAATTATAAGGTCAAAATCCATAAACTTCCTATAGCCTTGTAATACCTATTTATGCAAAGAGGTTTGTCTTATCAAATCTTCAGAATTAGAATAATTTACAGCCAATCTGTAAAAACCAACAGTATTTTACATTTTCAGAAAAGTTTGCCAAAACCTATTTTCTTAGATGAAACATTGGTAAAAACTTTATACGCATGATTAGGATATGGGAACAGGTGCAGTGCATTTGTAGTGCCTACTACAGGAGGCAGCAGTAGTTCAGACACAAAAGGTTTCCTGCAAAGGGTTCTCTCACAAAAAAGTCTAATTATGGATAACATAACACAGTTTTTGAAATAAATCCTCCTTAAGCAATTTCAAAAGCTTTTTAAAAGTTTGAAGTTCATGCAGAACATTACTACTTGAATACTTAATCTATTTGACACATACCGAGAAATGGCTAATTCTCTGGATTTAACTTTTCTAATACCATTTTTTGATGTGTAACACAACAATAACTTTAGATTTTGTAAAAAACTTTTAGATTTTTAAATCATATTACAATCATGATGGAATTGTTAACTAGGAAAGTAGAGATACAGAAGGAGAAAACTACTTTTCTGCAAGTAGATAGTAAAAAAGAACAGGGCTAACAGGTCAGGATTTCTGAATTACTCCAACTAGCTCCTATTTTCTGGGCATGAGGAAAGAACATATACTACTTAAATCTATGACAGAAAGAAGTTTTGATTCTGAAAAGGACCAAATAAGTCATAAAACTTAAAAGGTTTATTATCTACAGCACTTTGAAGCTTCTAATGATTTCCTTCTTTCTAACAAAAAATTCAAGCATGAAGTGTTTTAAAAATTTTCTTTATTAATATGACAGTGGCTACTGATAAGTGACTTAATTTTAGATTGTTTGCAGGATAATGTTAAGTAGGTTATTCTAACACAATTTTGTAAAGTACAAGCATTAAAATGTGACAAATCATTATCATAAGCTGCTTTCAGGCTAGTGTTTTCTTCTTGGCAAAATTTTCTAAAAATATAAATAACTTTTATTTATATTGTTTGGATGGAATCACCTGTATAAGACATTATCACAAAATTAGCATTTTTATTAGTTAACAATAAAAACCTAACTATTTTTCAGAAGCACTTTTAAAACAGACTAAGGCAGCAAGGACATTTCAAGTGAGACACATGCTTAAATTGTAGTAACTGTAGCAGATTGCAGTGACCTCCAAAGTAAATTACAGTTAGATCAAGGCAGGCCCATTGATTCGTTAGGGAAAAGCAAAGTGTGGAAACAGTGCAGACAACAGCACAAAGCTGACGTGTCTAAGAAACATGCACTTGTCACAATACACAAGACCAACGCTGCTTTTGTCATCGCATGCAGCAGAGATTGTGCAACATCCAACTTTGTGCAGAGGGTCCTCTACCAGTGCTACCAACAATAAACTACATTCTTTGCTGAAAACAGTGGGTTGGTAGAAACATATATTCCTCTTAATTCACTCTAAGGAATTAAACATGTATTTTTATACTGGTGTTTAACCTTGTCTGACAAAATTTCATGGGGATAGTGTAAAAGAAAAAAGAGGACTGAAACGAATTCTCATTTCTTGGAGCATTATTGTGTATTTATGCTTTAATGATCTGTACTTTTATCAACTGAACCCTTACTAATTTTATAAATGTGTAGGTTTTGTTGAAGAAAGGTGAACAGCAAAGCAAAGATTATCAATATGGCAGAGCTGTTTGTATTTGGTATATGAGGACCCACATACACATATCCTGTGCAACTAGTTTATTCTAACCTTGAAGACAGACTGATGAGATCAGCTGGGAGATGTTCCCCATTGGTCACTTTCACTACTTCCCCTACTGCCACCTACACATCCCAGTTTGAAATGATTAGAACAGAAAAATAAGTGATGGCAGATAAAAATAACAAACAAAACAAAACAAATGAACAAAGACAAAAAGACAGAGTTTGAAATTATTATTCAAAAAATACATGTTAATTAAAATGTCTGATGACCATTTTTTCAAAATCTATTTTAATCAGGTCAGGAAAAAAAGAGCTAGAAAACTTTCATTTTTACTCAAGTGAATTGTTTTACTGTAAGGCACCAATTTTAAGCTGCAGAACACAATGACATTGTACAGTAAAAATAAAAAAGCTATGCTTATTTATCAACTGATGAAATTTCTAGCTGCTTCATATATCAATTAAAAAAATAAAAGCCACAACAAAAGATTTTCCATCGACTTCTCTGAAAAGCCAGGTGACAAGTACCTTTTCTATGTAGACCTGCTGGTAATTATTTTGTATTTTGTTTCAGCTCTGTAAACTTCGGTGAACACTGAGCTAGCAAGAACCACACGGAATTAAATCTCAGCAGTTTGTGTCCTTTCATTGTAAGCCACTATAGTTTCCTAAAACAACTAAGATCCCTTTGTTCTCCAAAACCTGCCATTGCTGGTCAAAAGAACCAAATATTAGTCTGAATTAAAACCAGGCCCATGGACTTGCACTGCTTTTGAAATGTAAAATGTAATTGGGCATCAATAAACACCTGAAAAGCAAAATTGATGAGATTGTCTTCCTGGAGAATACATGGCCACATGGATATGAGAGATGCAGGAGAGTACAATGCTGGTATACAGGCAGAATTAGAGGTAAAGCAGTAGTACAGGGCTCTCTCCTGGAAAAGAGAGCTGCAACAGGATCCTAGTAATGTAATGAAGGATGATGTTTTAGCTGGAAGAAATGCCTGAACTGGGCCCAGAAAAGCCATCATGAGTCAAAGAGTCCCCATTGCAATCTGGATCCTGGAAGAAAACTTGACAGTGAAACTGAAGGTAAGTAATGGTCAGAGTTGGACATACATAATGTGCTGTGATAAGGGCAATGAAGTAAGGTTAAACAAAGCAGTAACAGTCCTGACCAAGTCAGCAGCAGCTATTATTTCAATTTATCAAGACACGATATAAGATTCCTTTGGGGGAACAAGGCTTGTGAAGTAGCTTTTCAGGCAGTTGCTATTTTTCTCCTCCATGTAAACCACAACAGGAGAACACTGCGATGTTAAGCATCCTTCAAATCCAAAAGGTCAAAGTTGTGAAGACACCTAGGCATAGGCTCAAATTTAGAAGATTACTCAGGAAGATTATGAAGAAGCTGCTGTGAGAGGATGTAATCTGTTCCACCTGCAAGACACCAGGGTTAGCATGACAGAAGGTAGTATCAGGCCAACAGAACAAGTGTTCTTGCATCATGGTGTATTGCCTAAGATCTTAGAGGAGAAGCATCAATAAAATTTATAAATGCTTCTCAAATCACAGAAGTAAAAGGTTTATAGAGGACACAATACAAACGTAACTAAGTTATGACAAACATTAGCACTGAAGACAGACTGGGGGAAAAATTCACAGTATTATCCAGCAACTACTTTATACATAATAGTAATTTAATGGAAGTGTTTTAGAAAGAGCTACACTTAATTTTGAGATACAATGGAAGACAGAATAAACAATGTACTAGTCTATACTGCAGTCTGTCAACAGAAACCCATCAGATCCTAACTATTAATTGTAGGTATGAGTGGATTCATTAATTTTAGTGGGATCATAGAGCGTTTATACCTAAATCATAGTCATACACATAACAATAATGCTTTTGCTTGTGTCAGAACAAAAAATTAAAATATAACTGATCACATTTAAATAATATTCATTAAAAAGAATATTAGAATATGTTGTCTGTTGACCTGATCAAATAGATGTTGAAAAATGTGCATCTTCCACATAAGATGTGGATTTCTTAAATAAAACTGTCCAAGGAAATGATGATAAACAAGCTCTGATTGTTCATGTAAAACAGTCACAGCATAACATGCTATAAATTAAGTCTTGATTTCAGTATTGAAATTGTCATAGTATATGCATTAGATAATAAAGTGATTGTTCATTTTATAAAGACAGTGGTAATTTGATTGTTCACATCTCATGTTCAATTGTTTCCTGATTTAACTATCAGTCTGGTGACTATATCCATTAAAACCCATTTTTGTTCCCTGTAATATATCCATTTGGATTTACTTATGGGATGCAATTTATTGAGTACATATCAAAAAGCCAACCTAGTTAAGGTTTGATTTCTAGACAAAGAAACAGCCTTTTTTGTATTATATTTGTATTATATCCAACAACAAAATAACATACTAAATTTTTCTTAGAGTTAAATTGAATGACAGTGTAATTTAAAACTGCAAAATAAACTGTCAATTTAAAGAAACATTGCCTCAAATGATACATGACCAAATGAACAAAAGGCTATACTTCAAAACAGCAGCATTTTGTTTATTCTTTATTTCCTTGGAGCAATCACAAATAAATAAATAAATAAATACAGGGTAGAGAAACCAGCCTCTACACTATAAGCATCAGTGGGCATCTCTACCTTGATGAGAGCAGTACAGTGTCAGCAGGTATATACTCTTTGCCTTTTATTATAACTATATCTCCAACATCTACCTGAAAGAAAACTGGGAATTGGTTAATGGTCTCAAACAAAATATGCTTTGCTTGTTTTAAACACAGTAAATATTCACCTGTTGAGTTTTCTAAAAGGACTGTTAGAAACTCAAACACTTAGAGAATTTAGATAGTACAACAGTTGTTGTACTCAAAAGTCACTGGAATTCTTTGGAAATCTAATCTTTAATAAGTCTAACCCTGACCTTCTGTACGCAGTTCTTTACTTTTGTTACTTTTGTAAAATACTTTACTGGAATACTGAAGTTGAGTTAAAGAAGAAACTCATCTCACCTAAGATCACTGTTTTGTTGCATCACACTTTATACCCTTATCCTTGCTTCTTCAAAGGTATAAGCCAATTTTCTCTGAATCTTTTTTCCAAATTACTGTGGGTCAAATTTTCTTCAAGCTTTCAGGTACGGAAACCAGTAAGACTAAGTGACTATATAGGTAGCATAGCATTTAGTCCTTCAAAGTTACCTTTACAAGTCCCTTCCTAACGACAGCATAATAGTCTTTGAAATTCTCATCACTCAGGCCAAGTAAGTTCAACAAATACACAAAGTAACTAGTTTCCAGAAAGAAGTTCCTGCCTTGGCAAAGCAAATAATACCAAGGAAGTGCATAATTTTGCAGTAGGCCATCATATTGTTCAAATTATTGTCACTGAACTTAAAGCCCACCAGTTTTGCCTGAATCAGGCCATCAAAACTAAGCCTGACTTCAAAGTATGTTTTGACAGACAAGTCACAGAATATTCTGAGTTTGAAGGGACCCACAAGGATCATCAAGTCCAACTCTTAAGTGAATGACCCATATAGGGATCGAACCCACAGCCTTGGCATTATTAGCAAATATTAACAGACAAAAAAAATAAAATACACAAGATTATAATGTCACATAATAGCAGTTAATTTTTAGAATCTATAATTATTTGGAGAAATAAACCAAATATTAAGTATGCATTATGTTCTAAAAGTCACCAATAAAGCCACACACCTTTTCCCAGTGGACAATTTCCCATGCACCATTTCGTAGTACTAAAAAAAAGGAAAAAAGAAAGAATTTTCCAGTCATACACTCTAACTGCACTATACAGGTATGTGCTAGATTCCTTATTAAACACCATACAGACATCTCATTTACATAATATTTTACAGCATGCCTTGTTTCTATGAATTCAGGTCAAGCATTTCAATTATACAGCACATATTCTTTGTAACAGTTTTTGTACCATAGAATCTTATTAAAATGTCAATCAGAACATTTTACGGGATCTGAGAATCAAATGAATCTGATACAGATTTTACAATAATGTGGTGTTTTCCAAAATAGATTAGTAAGTGGAGTAAAAGGTTCCAAAGTTAAACAGTTATGAAATTATTAGGGTATAGGGGCTAAATTCAAGATTTTTTTCTCAATTCAAGTATTGATGAGATTCATATTAAAAAGATTCATATAAAAAACATTTGTAAAAAGGTGCCAGGAAGCTTATTATCTTTCATCTATTCTACAGTTATTGGCATATCAGAGAACATCAGGATGACTGCAGCTATCTCCTCCATAAACATACTGAAAATCCTCCAAATCAAACCATGCTGTCTTAGCTTAATATTTAGTAGAGTTTCCCCCAGTAGTTGCAATTAATATTGCATCCACATTCCGCTATTCTAGTTTTAAGTGTTAATATTATGATACAAACCCCATGCCTTGTTTCCTAGTTAACACTCATGACCATGTTTTCAGAGAATATTAAAGGTAACTCTTTTTTAGCCTCAGTTGCAAGCTATGGAAGATTGATATGCATGAGGAAAAGGAAAACAATGCTATGCATCAATATTCAGATAGCTTAAAGAGCTTGTTCTCTTTCACTGTGTCTTCCAGCTTTCAAACTGTCAGGAAGCTTATCTTAAGGACCTGATCAGCATCAAGTTCTTATGCAAGCTTGTGTTGACTTAAAAAAAAAGGAACCAGACTGACTCCTCGTCTTGTATATCTCAATGGTTTCTGCAATCGTTATTTAACCTGCTTAAAAATTCTTTAGGAATAGATAAATTTTCTTTCCCTTCCTTTGCCCAGATTTATTAGTGCTCATATGGTCAGGGCAATGGTAAATGGAGGAGTCTCCCTTTCTGACAGTAAGCAAGATATTTTAATGACTGTCTCACCAATCAGCTGATCATTATACAAAATCTATTTTGACAAACCATTTCCCTTCACTGGGAAAACTACATATTCAGCATGATTGTTACAACAGTTGTAACACTGTCCTAAGGAACCCAAGACATTTCATAATTGTGCCACCAACTATTTGCTTCCATCCCCTCTGTCAGCAATACTGTTCATGGGGGCATGCCACCAACCAGATGTAAGAACTTATAAGAATTAAAAATATACTCTGCAGCAATCCAGACAACTAAGTTTCACAAATAGTACAGTAACTGTCAGTGGAGTTCTTCAGGTCTGAAATGTAAGTCACCAGATGTTTCCAGGAGCTCCTTAAGAAGGGGTTTCTAGTTGCTAAGGGAAAGTGCTGTCCTGCTATGAAGGGACACTATAATTTTTAGTTTCTGAATTTGTTTCCCGCTGGTTTAACTAGTTAAAATTAGCCCTCTAATGGATGAGTCAGACTCATGAAAACATGCTGAGGCACCTGAAAGCTCAGGAGTACTCTATCCCTAGCTTGATCCGATAAGCTTTTAAGCCCAATTAACATACACTGATACTCAGTTAAATACATCTTCTTACGAGAACAAAAAAAGGTGTTCCTATGTATCTTTTATATAATGGTTAGAGAACTTGTGCCATCAAGTCTTGTATCTCCCATTTTTCAGCTGTCTCTAACAACCAGTTTTCAAAGGCGTGTTCCATCTGCCCTATAGAAGGCTATTTCCCCACACTGCAGAAATGCAGATTTCATCACATCAGAATGTTGATGGTGTCCTGCTGTATCGTATATGTATGCAGCCTAAGGTAACAAAAATCATCCCTAATGCAGCCTAATACATCAAAATCCTCTGCAAAAGGTTTTTTGTAGTAATGGAAATTTATAAAGTTAGTTACTTAACGTTAACTGAGATACAGTTATTAAGGAATAGAAAGATGAAGGGAAACCCATATACAGAATCTATACAGGCACAGGTTGTTTCATTAACAATTTTGCATGTTTAAAAAATAATCAAAGGTGGAGCTGGAAATACAATATACAATGCACATCACTGCTTTTCAGGGTTATATAATTGCTGGATACATGAAAACAAAGTGAGAGAATACCATATTGATTAACTTTTTATTTATTGCTTTGACAATAGACTACATTTGATAAAATATTCAACAATTGCTTTAAGGGACAGTACACTAAGATCAATGCTGTACTTATGTGAATTCTGCACGAGCTTAAGAAATATGTTTCTCCAGAGCTTGCAATATTTTACGTATACTCATTAAACCTATAACTTCCAACAGGCTCTTTTGCATGCATGGAACATGCAGGAATTTTAGGAACAGTTACCAAAGACCCTAATGAGAAGCAACCAAGGAAAACAGTCAGGAAAGAGAGTAAAACAAGTCTTTTATTAAAACTTTGTACACTCTGGAGAAAAAGAAAAACTGAAAAGGTGTTTCAAGATTCATTGCCACCAAAATTGTTGATTGTAATCTCAAAAGCTACGATGACTGATGAAAGAATTTTGGATATCTACATTAAGTTTTCCTTTGTTTTTTATGTATTGCTAAGAAGTTATCTGTTTCTCCAGGCCTGTCCACTGGAGATTTCTATTCCGAGTGCTTTCACTCACTGTCCTCATCTCAGCATACCTTCTATTGAGCTACATGCTCAGTAGTTTCATAAACTATCTTGCCCCCTCATATCCCATACATTTTACAGTAAAGATTTATGTACACTTTACGTAGGCTTTAAAATTCATGTTTCTGGTGTTTAGCACTGCTACACAATTGTTTGCCTTTAATCAGTGACTTCATTCCTTCCTAAAAAACTTAAGTTTATTTATTATTTTAAAAGAATTCCATGTAAGCTTCTTCTCCTTGTGATATTTTTTGTACTTTCTGCAATCAAATTCACATGACACTCATTCATTCTTCTGTTTTTAAAAACAGGACCATTTCTATCAAGAGAGGCCTACCTCAGAACAAATAACGTGCAAAGTTGAAGGCAGCAAAGCAGGAACCTAAACTCTGACTTCCCACTTAACAAGGCTGTGCAGGACATACTAGCTAATGTTTCCCTCACTTCTGAACTAAAATAATCCTGATTTAAAATTACTTTTCTTTATCAAAATAGATTTAAAAAAACTATATTCCAGAGTTTTAGTTTGAACACACTGGTGAAATATCATCTCTAACCAAACTTTTACATTTATTTAATAAAAAACCCTCTAAAAAACCGGATGAAATCCCCTCCATTCATCTTTATCTACAGTTTTGAAGCAGCATAGAAAGACAGTTCTATTTTTTGACTCTTCCTATTGCACAGTTCTTCAAAATCGAAGTGTTAAGCACGTGTATTCAGAAATGCAGACTTTCGGTTACAATGTAGGCCCACTAAATATACTGGTAATTATGATCTTTTAACAGCTACAGTGTCACTTGTGCTAAACGAGTAAACATTCAAGTTTCTTAGGAACCTCCCACCCTAACCTAGAACATATTCTGTTTTGTGGGGATAATATCACTGCAAATTGTTATTTCAACTGTTTACCTTCCAAATTTTGAAGTAATCTGCATATGCAATTTCCCACTCAATTACCTGTCAGCAGTTCAAATTACATTACTACCATTTGCAAAAATTCAATACTGCCCCCCTCCTTAAAAAGGTCAAAAAAATTTCCTACCTTGAGTTTGTTTCTTGTTCACCGCATTATCAGCTTTATGCCTTTTCTAAATCAAAAATTCACAGTGGTTAAATACTTCTGTTGATAAAATAAAGCTTTCACACTTCTAATAAAAACCACATCTATTACCCCCTCCCACTCATCTACTCAATAAACATTTAAACAGAACTATTAATCACTTGCATAGTTATGATCAACAGGAAAGTCACACCCAGTTCCAGGTTAATTGCATTGTACTAGAATGTCCTCTCACGTGGGCAATCACCATCTAAACAAGTTCCCTTATATAAGGAACTGGTGCATTTCAGTACCGTTACTTTGCCCTTTCCTGAAACTGGGAGATAATTCTACCAGAGCAAACATCATAGAACGATTTTTCATGTAGGTGTTCATTCAGATCTGAAGTCAAGAAATGATTTTATAAACATATGACTTCACTTCTGTGAAAATGCCTGCAGCCTTCAGTAACAGACAAACAAACAAAAATTGACAGCACACTCCCCAAAAGAGGCCATGACGTCCCTCAGTTTTAATACAGCTGTAAGAAATCTTTTGACAGTAATCTTTTGATGCAGCCATTAACAACCAGCATTTTCAAGGTATGACCAATCTCAGATACGTAAACTTTAGGGAGTACTAGTTTAAATACAGTATTTAAGACTATTGAAATCAGTTTTTCCTAAGCAGAAACATGTTTTTGGAAAATTAATTTTAATAGATTTAATTGGTTTAGGTCAGCTTTTTGAACAGACGTACAGAATTCATGCCTTGGAAATACAAATTAAATCAGAAGCCATCTGGTAAATTGAAAGAAAATTAAGTCAAGCTACTTGAGAAATTTATTGCTAATAAAATGTTGATATGACTCTGACCTATCAGCTCTTAAAAGGTCACCTTATCACTTTGAAAAGTTGAAGTATTATTTTTTTACTAGATTTTCACAATTATCAACAGATTCTCCTTTCAAAAGCGTGGCTGACTGTACAGGTAAATCACTCTTGATCAGTGGGAAAGTATAACTTGACCAAATCAGATGTCTATTTGCCCACAGGGTGAATCTCCTCCTGTTTGAAAATTAACAGTTTAATACCAGTTGCTTGCTGAGCTATGATGGGTGAAAATCATCGGAAACAGCTGACAATCTAGTACTGCAGGTCACAAATTTTGCTATCACTTTTGAAGCATATATGGAAAACACATGCTGTTCATGAATAATGTCTTTTGCTAACATAGTTTTCTTCTTGGGATTTCATTCCAGAAAAAGAAACATTTGGTTCTTAAATGTATTATTTTGATAAGTATATTTATTGATATTGATAGGCAGTGTCCCTATCCGAAAGCTCTAATATTAGTTGGAGATTACCATTCCTGGAGATCCTGTATCTCACTGTGTAAAGAAACTGAGACATAATGAAAATTAAAGGTTAAGGGAAAAAATCCCAATATTTTACTATGCAGCAAGCGGTCAGCTTACCCAGGAAAAACCAGTACAGCTGTACTGCTTTTACGTATCTCTATAGTGCTTGGTAACGAGAAATTTATTGGTTTAGTAGATATAATGCAAACCCCACTAACCTCGATCCCTGCCTTCCCTCCCACCCTGCCAAACCATACACTTCAAGTTGCAAAGACAAAATGACAGAAATAAGTGACAAAAGAAATGCAACTGGATGAGATAATTTTAAAAAGGACACTTTGTTCAGTAGCAGCAACCTCATTTTTATATTTGCCTAGACACTGACAGATGGTGTAAGTCTGTAAGCATTAACAGCAGAATGGTTAAAAATATCTGAAAGAACATGAATTGAATTTATGGCTTTTTTTCAAGGGGTTTTGTTTATGTAAAGAGAAAGCTGACTACAGGATAGTAAAAACTAGAAATGCCAAATAGAAGAAAAATAATTAATGGAAACCTCATTGTGTCTTGCAGGACCACTCAACTCTGTGACCCAGGAGCTTCATAAAATCCATGGGCCTTTATCTTGCCTACCATCAATTCACAGAGGTAACTGAGAAGACTGAGTGGACTGTATGAGCAAGAAAGGCAGCATGTCATCAGCCACCCTCCATTCCAAACCTTTGCAGCTCAGTTCTCTTCCTCTTGATCATGTTTCTGCACATACATTGTAATTCTGCTCAAAATTAATAAATATGATGCTTCCAAGGAGCTTACTATTTCTGTGCAGGGAAAGACTATGCTACCTGCAACCCTTTCCAAAACTCAAGAGAACTGCCCATAAATAGAACATTGCTAATCTAGCGGACAAGGAACTTTGCCATATTACGACGTATCTAATGTCTTGTCCTCCTCATAACATACCTGCAGAACTAAAACAGAACAAATGCAAATAAAAGACCTTTCTTTTATCTAGGTTACATCATATGGTTTTAGTGGACGAAGAGCAGGAAAGTACCCAAAAAGCCCCAATATCTTTTGTAAGAATGAAACAGAGACTGAAATTCCTTTCTCTCCCCTCAAAATAAAATAAATCAGAATGAACACTTCCATGTTCATAATGTCCCACCTCTTTTAAAGTTTTCAATCAATGTAAGAAAGCACTATCACAGACACTGACAGGAAAGAGCCTAGGAAAGCCCGGCATAGGTGGGGGTATCTGTCTAACAAGGACCAGCAGTTCCTGACCACCAGGAGTCAGTTACAACCAAGACATGAAGGGTTAACAGTAAACTGCCCTGGACTGGAGAAATGGGAAAAACTGAAGAGGTCTATTCCCCTTGCTGTCTACAAAACCCTGCAAAGACACAACAGTGAAACTAAGGATTTTATGCATGTGACTTCAGAAATAAAGCGATGTATCAAATGCTGGGACCTGAATTTCACAACTGCGCAAAATCAATTTTTAAAATTTCAAAAATTACATGAGTGACCTGTACTCATTCACCTAAGGCATTTAACCAAAAAGATTATTATTTATTCTAAACATAATGGATTGAAACTTGTAATTTTAGTAGCAAGCTAAAGGACACTTTTTAGAAAGGTCCAGGAATTACTTTGTTGGGAAATAAAAAGCCACCCAGCTTCAGGTATGCAGGTGTATTGAGTTTCTGTGGCAAGATTCTGGCAGCAGTGGAAAAGGAACAGTTTGTGTAGAACTGCAGTCTGTGTGAAACACTCACATTGGAGAAGTTTGTGGAGAACTGTCTCCCCTGGGAGGGACTCCACGTTTGAACAGGGGAAGGACTCCTCACCCTCAGGAGGAAGAGGTGGCAGAAACAACACATGATGGATTGACTGTAACCCCCACTCCTTGTCTCCCTGAGCTGCTGGGGGAAAGAAGGTAGAGACTCAGGAATAAAGATAAGCCTGGAGGAGTAGGGGGTGAAGGGAAGGTAATCTTAAGATTTGTTTTACTTCTTGTTATCCTGATCTGATTTTGATTAGTAATAAATTCAACTAATTCATCATAGAATCATAGAATTAGCTGGGTTAGAAAAGACCTAAAATCATCAAGACCAACGCTTGATCCACTACTACCACGGTTACTAGACCATGGCTTTAAGTGCCATATCCAGTCTCATCTTAAAAACCTCCAGGGATGGAGAATCCACCAGATCCCTGGGCAGCCCATTCCAATGCCTGATTACCCTCTCTGTAAAGAATTTCTTCCTAATATCTAACCTGGATGTCTGTCCCCTGCTAGAGCTTAGGACCATGCCCTCTCGTCTGCCTGGGAGAAGAGACGGACCCTAATCTGGCTACAACCTCCTTTCAGGACAGTTGTAGAGTGACTTAAGGTCTCCCCTGGGCCTCTTATTTTCCAGGCTAAACAACTCCAGCTCACTCAGCCTCTCCTCAGAGGCCTTGTGTTCAAGTCCCTTTAACAGCCTTGTTGCTCTTTTCTGGACCTGCTCCAGCATCTCAATATCCTTGCTGAACTGAGGGGCCCGGAACTGGACACAGCATTCAAGGTGTGGCCTCACCAGCACAGAGTACAGGGAAAGGATCACTTCCCTGGACCTGTTGGCCACACTGTTCCTGATACAGGACAGGATCCCACTGGCCTTCCTGGCCACCTGGGCACACTGCTGGCTCATGTTCAGGTTCCTGTCCATCCAGACCCCCAGGTCCTTTTCTGCCTGGCTGCTCTCCAGCCACTCTGTCCCCAGACTGTAGCGCTGCATGGGGTTTTTGTGGCCAAAGTGCAGGACCTGGCACTTGGCCTTGTTGAACCTCATCCCGTTGGAATCAGCCCAACTGTCCAGGTCCCTCTGCAGAGCTCTCCTGCCTTCCAGCTGATAGACCTGCCCCCCCAACTTAAGTGTCATCTGCAAATTTGCTAATGGTGGACTCAATCCCATCACCCAGATCATCAATAAAGATTTTAAACAAAGCTGGGCCCAACACTGATCCCTGGGGGACACCACTGGTGACCAGCTGCCAGCTGGATGCAGCCCCATTCACCAGCGCTCTCTGGGTCTGGCCATCAGCTAGCTCTTAACCCAGCAGAGAGTGCACTTGTCCAAGCCATGCCAGCTTTTTCAGGAGAATGCTATGGGAGACTGTGTCAAAGGCTTTGTTGAGGTCCAGATAGACCACATCCACAGCCTCCCCTCAAGTTGAGTCTGCTTTGCACAGGACAGAAACTGGTGAGTGATCTCTCCTGTACTTATCTCAGCTCATGAGTCTTTCATTGTATTTCTCACCCTGCCCAGTTTCAGAGGGGAGTGACAAAGTGGCTTTTTGTGGGCACCTGGTGTTCAGCCAAGGCCGAAGCACCACAAGACGACAAATGAAGCTGCTCGATCCTCATTGCTTTCCAAAGGGCTTCTCTATTTTTTTAAAGGCATCTCAACTGAAGATTTTAAAAAACAGTATTCTGGAAATTTTTTAATCCTACCTTCTTCAGTGACCAAAGCCAGAAGTTCTCACATTTCTTATGTAAATATTAGTCTAGTATTTCCTTCACAGAATGAGCTTAAATCCATCTCACAAGTATAAATAGTGTGAGGAAAGGTCTTTGCTCATGCAGGAAGGAAAAAAAAAATTAACCAAATAAATATTTAATAATTATTTAGTTTTAAAACAGATTCCACCTGAGATGAAGTCAGTAGCTTCCAAACTTCTTTTAGTAGAGTCCTTGTCTGATAGAAAATGGGCAGAATTCTGAACTTGACTGGGTTCAGTGGAGTTCACACTTAAAAAATATGCTTGTACTTCATTACTAAGAAATACTGGACTATAAACAATCTATATTATCTAACACAACAGTTACTGCTTTGTCATGCTATTATCGCTTGTATATATAGTAAACACACTTTTGAATTGTAACACCGTATTTTTAAGATTTCATCTTTGGAAGTACCTTCAGATGGTTTTAAAAGCATCCAGAAGCCAACAATGGATCGACACAGAATTATGCAGAAAAATTTTTGTAACATTATAGATGAGAAATATGAAAAATATTTTAAAATATTGCTATTAAACACTTACAATATCTTCTATTATCTCCTTCACTGCAGCTACAGCTAAAATAAATAAAAGAGGAACCAATGTTGTGTAGCGGCCTGTTGGTGATACATCTGGGATTTGCTATTAAAAACAAAAGAGAAAGAAAAAAATTTTTGCATTGCTGATTGAAAACACATTTGAAATACAAGAAGCAGTACTCTCTGTACAAATAAAGACAAGACAAGCAAATTCATTTTTTAGACATAGTGCTGATCATTTGCAAGAGAGGTTTATCGTCTTCAGTTCAAAAGCAGTTGATACAATAAAAGAACATTTGCATTTTAAATTGTATAGTGTTCAAGAGCACTATTTCCAGATGTTTTAGTGTTTGTAGAATATTTACCTTCCTTTTCTGTGTTTCAAATTCAAATAGTTATTTAGAAAACAGAACTAATTTTTTCAGGTTAGATTTTTGTTACAGTGGACACTTAGTCAAAGTTATTGTTGCTTTTTTACAGTTTTAATCTCTTACAATATATTCTGCATTATATCAGATATTAACTTACAAATTTCAAATATCTGTTTTCCATCAGTCTACAGTGAAAAATCCATTTCTGCTAAGCAGGTATGGCCACAGATGATGCAAGCAACCGTGTACATAAAGTAAATTATGAGAAAATGCAGGTACTAATGTGATATACATGGATAGTTATCTATAATTATCTTTATATTGACTAGAGTTCTTAATGGCAACATGGGTAGTTGAAAGTACTGCTGCCTTAACAGACTTCTAATGGGTAATGCAGTGTGATGCCAATGAGATCTCTGCAAGTAAACAGTTCACTAAGTAGTGGTGCCTCAATGCAGCTGGAAGACATACTCAATTTACCACAAAGTGGCTTGAAAAACAACCATTTTTTCTTATGAATTTTATATATTTCTTTTTGCTACCACATTGTGCTTCTGAAAGAAAACAGGATGTTGTATGTATATATGCTACGTTTCTTGTAAGACTAATATAGATCTATCTTCCAAGTTACTCCAGACCACATTTTTCAAGGAATTAAGTGGAAATGAAGCAGAAAGTTACTTTTGGGCAAGTGCCTATGTGCCTATAAAGGAAAGGGATCTATCACTCCTCCAGCTATTCCTACCCTTTCATTCCTCTCTACATATATGTCCAAATTCCCATTCCAATTGCATGTTATTTTCCACGCAAAATATGAAAGCAAAAGAGTCACCAGCCAGTACTCTGATTCTAATAACCTGTATCTCTTTCTCCTGATGCTGCGGTCTCACCCATAGCCTCACAGGAGACAGTGGGCTTGAAAATCCTAACACTCCACTTCCTAACACTCCCAACAGCGACCTGTCAGCCTCTCAACAGCTACTGGCCAAATGCCAAACAGCTACTGAAACCTCATATTCTATGTCACCAGTTTGAGGTACACAGTGGCACCACGAGGAACACTGCTGGACCCTTGGATTAGCCTGAAATGCCAGATGGGGTTAGCAGGAAGTTTATTCACAAGCCACAGGCTTGCAGGCAGAAAACCTAAGGAAATGTTGAACTTCTTCCTCCATAGAAAACATCTAGTAGTGCAGATGTGGAAACATCTGCAGTAGAAACATCTACTTGTGCAGATGTGTCCTACGAAACTGCCCCGAGCACTTAAAGCAGAAGCAAAGAAATCAGAAGAATAAACTTGCACTAACAGAAACATCTGAAGTGAGTGAGGAAAAAGTAAGCATGGCAGTTTATGTGCCACTTTTCAGTAATTTTTTGTGATATATCAATCCCTAACACAATGACCTTCAGAACAGACAAATCAACATGTTCTAAAAAATGCAGGAGAAATTATGCTGAAAATTTGTTTTATCGTCTATATTTGAAATGCAGAATTAGTCCATGGCAATTACAAGTGCACCTGACCACAAGTTCTATTTTCATTCATCATCAGCTAATGTATTCAAAGGACAGTATACAAAAAATCACAATCTGCTTTATCAACTTGAGTTACTGCCAAACTAAAATATTCTAATAGATGTGCAAAATGTCACATACTTCAAAAAAGTCTCAGTAAGCTGGGTCAGGGATTGGCCTTTACAAACATACCTAATGAAGCTACACTGGTGATATAGAAAAGACTCTGTGCTTCCTGCCTAGCCAGTACCTTGACCAGCTGGTATACTGGAAATACCTGCCACAGTATTGGACTGCACAACCAGTTTTCTTTGTCCAGTTTCAATTTCAGACCTTACCTCTAAGAATAAATAATCACTTCTCAGCTACAATTCCTATCCCTCAAAACAGCCTACATGATTACAGTTCATAAAGTTCACCATTGGAAGAAATGCCAACTACAGGTAACAGTTTTCTGTATATGCCAGATATTTTTCAATAGAATTTTCCTGTCACAACAGTCTTTTTCAAATGCCAGTAATTCACTATACTTAGCCCACCAAACAGAAAAATCTTTGTGAGCATTTTGTTATCTCCAATGAGTAAATAAACCATGAACCCAAACTACATCTACACAGTACAGCTATTCTGAGAGGCCAAAAAGCTTTGAAAGAAAGGTACAGCAATCTAAGTATCTCTGCAAAACACTGTCTCTGGTATAAACACTCTCTTAGCAAGTTTAAAACATTAGAATTTTATTGTTGATCTTACCTGAAGTAATGCAATAAAAAGAAAAAATGCATTAGCAGCTCGCCTGAACTGAGAATAAAGGAACCTTGGCAGGAATGTGATTATGTTGTACTTTGCAGTGCTGAGAGAAAGAGACAAAAACACACACTATTATTACAGTACAAAAAATTCTTCAAATTATTCTTTCCCTCTCATATACAAAAGCTTTCAAATGAAACAGAAGTTTCTGTGTTTTCTGTGCTAGTAAACATATGTCTTGGTTAAAGTGAAACTGAATGACTTCTACAGCGACATCCTGCAGGTTCCATGAGCCAGCTCACCCAAGGAAGCTCCGACCACCCACATCAAAATGGCACAACTGCCATATTGAGGTAAGAAGGTCCCTCCACCTCACTCTGCTCCATGGGAAGCAGTCAAGCTCTGCTGCCTTTCAGTTACAGGCAACAGGGAGAGGAAAAAAATAAAGAGAAGCTAGGAGCCAAGCAGTTACACCACACCTGCTGAGGAAGCTGGCAGGGCAGGTGGTAGGCCTTAATAAGGACCCTGCCCTGAGGGTTATGGCACACAGTGGGCTGAGAAATGCCCTCCAGTGGCTACAGATCAGACAAAATTCTTGAGGTGTAACAAACATAATGAGGAGGGTGCAAAGTCAGCATTGAGGAAATGTGGAGCTTCTGCACTGAGTATGAGTTTGCATGACTCAATGCAAAACCCTAATAACAGGATCAACTGAACTGAAATGAAGCATTTAAGAAGTAATTTAAATTATAAAAATCAGTTTAAATACAAAACGTGTACCCTTCACTGAATGAAAAGTTCACTTTTTTATTTTAAACCAATAAATGTTGTATATTAAGCATGATTTTGCTAGGCTAGGCTAGAATATAATTCTTCCTAGTATAACAATCTCTGCTAAGCCATCATCACAAAATGTTTGAGTTCCTAGTTCTTTGTCAGCCTTACAGCTATTTAAGAACAGATTGACACCATCTAAAGTCCTAAAACAATAAATATGAAAACAACACGCCAAAAACTTATTGGCAAAACAGTTGTAAGAATATTCTAACTTCTTTTTAAGCCATTAATATTTACTTTGACTTTGCCTAAAAGTCAATTTAAAGAGGGAATGAATGTATCCTGCAAAAAGAGCTCAATACTGTCAAGTAACAAAACAGAAGACAGAAAAGACAAGTTGCATACACCAACAAACAGCATTATAAAGTTTCTCAAGGTCATGCAAAATCCCATCACATTATTTTCAATGTCTACAAAATTTCTGTACATTATCAAAGGTACCTTCAGAAAACACACCTACTTGAGTCATAGATACTTGCCATTAATTTCTTTTAAATTTTAAAAGAACTGAGGATGTCATCAGATCTAAACATACACTACTTA
This sequence comes from Poliocrania exsul, assembly GCA_035041345.1. Taxonomy (NCBI): domain Eukaryota; kingdom Metazoa; phylum Chordata; class Aves; order Passeriformes; family Thamnophilidae; genus Poliocrania; species Poliocrania exsul. The sequence goes on along the minus strand of JAWWLZ010000139.1, from coordinate 49,143,284 downwards.
GGTGTATTTAGTGTGCGACTTAAAATTCGTCAAAAGCAAACACAAAGTAAACCATCAGCAGAGTCCCTAAAGCCTGAATTTTAAATTCAAAACTGGCTTCATAAGCAACCACAGCATCTTTATAACAGGCTGACTTAAAAAGACAAGTGTTTCCAAAGCACAAACAATGCTGTGCTCAAGTGCAGTACATTTGCATTGGAATTCAGCTACCAGGAACACATTCAAAGATGAAGTTAATGGAAACCTGAAGAACAAATTCGTCTTCTAGGGACATGCTGATGGTACAGCTGTAAAACACTGGTACCTTCCCCACCCTGTTCTGAAAAATTCAGAAGGCCAGGTCTGTAACTGAAACAGCTCCACTTGTCTCCTCATGTCACCTCATTCTCCCTGCTACAGTCTGAAACTGTAAGTGGTGGTCAGAGAAAACAACAGAAGTGGAATAAACAAAATCTTTTTATTTTTGCTATGCAACATGCAATGTTTCAGCGTTTTTGTCAATACCTGACATGATTATTGCAGAATTTGGTTAGCTGGGGCTGATTGATGAATATAGTTCTCACTTCCTCTTGATCAGCTAGGGAAGTTTTCTCAGAAATATCCTCTGTCTTCTCATAACCTGTAAAAACATAGCATGATTTTCCATATAGATTTACATATACAAGATTCAAGGCACTTTATGACACAAAAAAGACATCTATTGCAAATATGAACTCCGTGTATTTGCATTTCTCACATGTAATGACCTCTGAAAAAAACAAAGCTTTCTTCAGTATAGTCAAGACGATTAGTAAAAATCTATACTCTCCACCCCCACAATCATTACCTTGCAACAATAACTGAGAGTGGTCTCATAGTGACATCTGCCAGCTCCCTCTATACTCATGGGATCTTGTGTATTGCCAGTTCATTTAACTGTTCTCTAACCTGGTCCTCCTCCACTAAGGTAAGCCTTTCTTGTTTCAGACTTTCCAACTGGTATCAGGAACCTGTGGCTCCTGAAGACTGAAATTATCAGTAGAAACTAAAGGGGAGAAGATGCTGCATACTGGACCCTTTTCTGTGTCTTTTCACTCCAAGTTTTCTTGTCACATTCACCCTGCAGGCCCATGTTTCCCACAGTCATCATTTTCCTGCTGTTACATCTTGTTCTAGTCATAGGGGCTGGGACTACTTTATCACTATGTGGGTATAACCAAAACTGTGGATTCTACTCCCTCTGTGCAATTTCTGATAGACTGTTAATAATGGATCGTTTGCAAGAGCTGACACCTCAAGCTGGGTGTTAAAGAACTCTGTAAGGCAAGGGAGTGTTTTTCTTCACACCGGTGACTCAGCTGTAGAAACTCCTCTCTGGGGAGGCATCACCACCTTCACACCCAGCCTGAGGGGTCATGTCTGCTAATGGGCCATTGGGGACTGGCATTATAGGCACCTGCAACAACCTAGACCATCGAAGATTCCAAGAATATGCCATGACTCACAGAGTTAAATTACCCACTGTGAAAATCTCTGGCTTGGGGGAAGTAATGAGCATTCCCATATGAACCGAAGTATATATAATCTTGGCGTTTGGGGACTGCTGGTACCACTTGTTGGATCCAGAGGAGAACCAGAACCTCAACAGGACTGTGACTGCCACTCTCAAAAAGACTGCAACCATCATCCTCCCCAACAGGTTTCCTTTCCTTTTACTTTGCACTTAGGGGGATCACGTGGTGCTCAGCACAAGAGATAATGTAAACCATTCTGTTCGTGTTCCAGGGTGCTGGGTTATACATATGGTTTCGTGGGTTAAAATCAGTTTTTCTCTGGATCATTGTATTTACCATAATCTTTTCAGTAAATTGTAACTCTGAGTTGTAGTCTCTGTTGAGTTGGGTTCATTTCTCTTGATGGTTTATCTTTAAACCAGCATACATGTGAAGAAAAAGAAGGGCTTCTACAAGCTGCTCACCAGATTAAACCTGAGGTAGACTTGGACTTTGCTAGCTAAACCCATCCCTCCTCTACTCCTCTAAGCCATCTGTCCCTGCTTTCACCTCTTGTACATTCCGTTTTTATGCCTGAGTTTTGTCAAGGACTTTTTGCTAACTCATAGAATCATAGAATGGTTTGAACTGGAAGGGACTTTAAAGATCATGTAGTTCCAATCCTCCTGCCATAGGTAGGGAACCTTCCAGCAGATCAGATTACTCAGAGCCCCATCCAAGCTGGTCTTGAACACTTCTAGGGTCAAGGAGCCCACAATCACTCTGGGCACTGGTTCAGTGCCTCACCACCCTTACAATAACGAATTTCCTCCTAATACCTGATATAAACCTACCCTCCTTCAGTTTAAGGAAGGCCTTGTTGAAATTTGTAATGTTCACACAGGCCCACCTCTCAAGCCTGTTAAGGTCCCTCTGTGTTTCAGCATTGGCAAACTTGCTGAGGGGGCATTCAATTTCACTGTTCAAGTCACCAACAAAGATGTTAAAAAGTGACAGTCCTGATACCAACCCCTAAGAAATGCCACTTGTCACTGCTTTCCACTGAGCTGTTGACTGCAACTTTTGGCAGTGCAACCACCCAGACAATTTTTTATCCACTGAGTGGTCCATCCATCAAATCTGTTTAAAGAAACAGATGTTGTGAGGACAGTATCAAATGCCTTGCTTCATGCAGTCCTACTGCCACCTTTGCTTGATTTCTTGCTCATTGTGATGGCCAAGTCTTGAGCTGCAAGAAGTGATCCCTGGAAGCCAATACCACTAAGTTGTTTAATCTTAGTTGGCTGGTCTCATTGGTTAATGAGATACCATTCCTTCACTTGCTACAAATTTTCCTCATGAATTATTCCCAGAGAAGTGACATCAGTATATTGTTCATTTTGTGTGGGCTTAACTTGAAATGCTATTATTGGACTCACTGAGATTCCCAGCACCTGCCTCCACTACTCCAGTAAAAGCTGAACTTTGTGCATATTGTACAGACTATGAGGAATCTTGTGCCAACCTGCATCCTGGCTTTTCATCTGTAAAGGGGGTGCCAAAGTATTCTTCTCTCTCAAGGCTTTTTATTCTTTTGTCAACCACTCAGCCATTACACTGATGGTAACAGGCCTAAGCAGATTATTCAGGCTGGAGCTTGTACAGTAAAAACAGGTCTGGCATAAAACAATCACCACAAAGTTTTAACATTGTAACAATAATCTGTGTGTGTACAGCTGCTTGTTGAATAAACACTGTTCCTTCTGTATGTCAAGTATGAAAAGCACACAGAAAAAACCTATGTTATTAGGCAACTGAATACATTAGAATGTATAGCATGTCACGAATAATTGAGGCTGCACATGAAAATTTCAAGCTTATTTCTAGTATGTTCTAGAACAGGTTATGCAAACCCTAAGTTGTTCTCCAGTCCACTGGCCCACTACATTGACTCTCACCTATTATATCCAGAACATACATTTCAAACACAACCTTGCAAGGTCAAGTCCACACTGTGCAAAGGGTCAGCAAAAATTTCTCATTTCATGCCATTTGCCATTCAGAATGCCCAGGCTCTATTATGACATAGGAAATCCACCACTACATTCACCCACTGCAATTTCTCCATTTCCTTCCTTTCAATTCACCCAATGAAAGGCACACACCCAACACACTTCTATTCAAATTTCAGTATATATCTCAAGTAGTCTCTTCAGAAGAAGGGCAGACAGCCTAACAGACCTGCCCACCTGAAAAAGTGCACTTACCAGACTAAGCACATAAATACCTATCCTTGCATTACCTCTCCTTGGAGGGACAACCATCATACAACTGGCTATGCACAACCTTCACCACACCCTTCCATGAATAAATATCCCTGTAAGAGAAATGGATATAGGTACATCTTTAAGACAACCAGGTTTCACTCAAGCCACAGGTGCACATCCAGTCACACGCTTACACACTTGACTGAGCACAAATCCATCACATGGTGAGTGTACCTTCATTCTGAGTACGGGACACTCACTGTCCAGTTGCTCCCTGAAGAAGCAAACATGAGACATGGCTCCTGTGAGAGTACGTAGGTGGAAAATCTGGAAACTATTGTGTCTGAAGTACCAACCTAGCCTGATCAAATTCAGGAAATAAGGAGAGTTTGTGGATTTGTGGAATGTACTACTTTAATTTTAAAGCATTCATTTAAAAACTGGTGCCAGTATAGGCCTTGGAAACTGGCAGAAATAGAGTTAAAACACATGTTAGCAGACCTTAAACACTATATAGTACCTGTTTGCTAAAAAGACTGCCAAACTATAGATGTATATTTTTCTATCTCTGTATTATAACATTTATTTATTCTTTAATCAAAATGACAGCAAAAAGATGCTGAGGAGATTCATAAATAGTCACCACCTCCCCTCCCTCTTCCTTGAATTAATTTTTTTCAATTTTCATCTAAAAATAAATCTTAGGAATTAAGTTCTGAGCCTCATGCTTAGCCTTCTATACTCTGCAGCTACAGCCCTCCTGCCCTAGGTGCGTTATGCTGCTCTGAAAACTTTAAAGGTCACCCATGTCCCATCACCTCCCTACCTACACTTTTAAATATATTCACTAGAATACACACAGACCTGACTGATACACAAAGCTCAGTATCTAGGAGATAAAATTTTCTTCCTGGTTTCTGTGAAAGCACCCAAAGGAGATGCTCACCACGAGGACTGAGAAGGGTCTTGAGGGGAAGCTGTATGAGGAGCAGCTGAGATCACTGGTCTGTTCAGCCTGGAGGAGACTGAGGGGATACCTCACTGCAGTCTACAACTTCCTTGGGAGAGGCAGGCACTGATCTCTTCTCTATGGTTGGTGATCAGTGACAAGTCCAGGGAACAGCATGAAGCTGAGTCAGGGTAGGTTTAGGCTGGATATTAGAAAAAGGTTCTTGACTCAGAGGGTGACTGGGCACTGGAACGGACTCCCCGGGGAAGCGGTCACAGCACCAACCCAGATGGAGTTCAAGAAGCATTTAGGACAATGCTCTCAGACACATGGTGTGATTGTTTGGGTTGTCCTGCACTGTGCCAGGAGCTGGACTTTGATGATCCTTGTGGGTCCCTTCCAGTGCAGAGTATACTATGATTCTATGAATGTGTATGAACTTAGCCTATTAATCAAATAAGCAGAAGATGGCCTATCATAAAAATATTGCCTAAAAGAAACCATAGGAAAAAATAAAAGCAGACCTATAACTGAAAATGGCAGGGAAATTTCACCAGATCATCCCCTTGTGGAAGCAGCTACATTTTTCATAAAGGTGTGTTTGAAAAGGACGCATTTCACACACAAGATGAATTAAAAAGAGGTGGTTGCCCTTCTAATCCACTAAAAGGTTCCAACAGAAGAGCATTGACTCAAACATTCAGAAAGTTTACAAACAAAAACTCCTCAGTTACAGAATCAAGACAGGAAGAATAACAAACCCATTACATATGCACAGACAACAGCAAAGCATCAGCCAGTCATCACAAAATTCCAACTATGATAAATCTGCGGGAAGAATGAACTCAAGATGAAATATTCATTCTAATTTCTCTCTCTTTTTTTTTTTAAGTAGTTATGACTGTGTTACAGATATTAAACTAGTGTCAACCTAACCTGCGTCTTGTCTGTTCCTCACACTAAGCTGTAAGAAAAAACATTGTTCCAAGGCTTAAAAGAAAAAAGTAGCATCACTCATTTTGGCCTAAAGACTGCAACAATTTAAGGTCACAACGAGTTCTGAAATAACTCTTAGTAATAATTTTTAAGTCTTACAACTAGCAAAATAGCAATTATCATAGATCAGATAGGAACAGTTATGCTGCCATTCAGAAAGAACAAATATATTCCAAAACTTTTCATCCTCTGCTGTGGCTTGCAGCAGTTGATATTTAACCACGTTTGAGCTGTTAGTTAACTACAGCTGAATTACTGCACAGATTCCATGACATACACTCTTACGTGTCCCCACTGGCAGAAAAGCATCTAACTTGAAAAAAGTTGCAAGACAGAACTTTAAAAAGAATAGGAAATGCAGAGACATCATACTATTCTGACAATTCATTATGCAAAAAATGTGAAGTTTCAGAATGAATTCCATCTTAATATTCAGAATCACACTTTCTGGCCATTTATTTTGATTATTTTATTATTATATGACACTATAGGGCCAAAACCAATTAAAAATATTCTTTAATATCAAAGGATTTCAATTATTACCCTAATCAAGAAGTTCATTTACCAAGCTGTTGCATAATGTAGAATGACCGTACATAATATTTTGTTCTGCAGTCTGAAAGTTATTTGATAGCAGAACACAGAATTTGGTAATTACTGATGGATAAGCACACCACCACAATTTTCAATCAAAGTCACTCAACAAATAATTAAGGTTTTGGTTCAGAATTTCCTTCAATCTGTTCAATATTAAAGAACAGAGGTAAATCATATGCAAGGGTGGGAAAATGCAAGAAAAAATTTGAAACAGAATTGTTGTCAATTCTGAAAGTATGGAGACTGAGTAATTACTTCCCAGGGTACAAGCTGTACCTGAAAAAATATTCAGAGCAAAATCTGTATTTTGCATAGAATACATGTTTTCAGTTTTGCCAGCAAAAGAATAGTATCTTCAACAACAAAGGCCAAATAAACAAGTAACCAGTAAAACAAACAAACAAATTAAGCCCTCACACCAACTCAAGCGTCTTCCAAAAACAGAACCCATTGAAGACCACATTTCATTTCCAAGAATAAATTTGGAAGTAGCAACTGTCTTCCAACACACAGTATTTGCAGGGACTCTTTCTAAGCCAGTTTTGATTAAAAAGTTTCTAAACTAGTAAAACAATTCTATTCTCATCCTAAATCCAAAACAGCATTGTACCAGCTGCTAGGAAGTAGATTAACTCTATCCCAGCCAAAACAGGACAGTCAGTTTGCCAGCTCTTACTCCCGAAGAATGTGGCACAGTTCCAAAAGGGAATCATTACGAAAAATAAGATGCCTTTGGAATTATTTGTTGTAATACTGTGACAGGCCTTCAGTGACAGAACAGGCAATGGGAACCTGATCCATCAGTCTGTCCTTCTGAGGAGTCAGAGCACAGAAAGGAATTTAAATGACCTGTTTGAACCTGTGGTACCGCTGAGACGGCCAAGCTTGTTCTAGAAAAAACTAGACCAAGTTTTTTTCCCTGTTGTGAAATGTAGGGATCTCAACACAGTATGCAAAACAGACTTGGCAGAAAAAAAAGACACAAGTGACTATGAGTACCACATCTGGTACATTGCTATATAGTCCTAAAGACCATGAGTAGCAACACCTAAGGATGTATTAGGCACTACAAAAACAGATAGTCTGATGAAGACAATCTGATTGCTACTACAGCATTTCAAAGCACACTCCTTCTTCACATGAACGTCACCTCATCTTGCACAAGTTCAGCTTCACCTTGTTTTCATATAGGCATTTACCTCCACTAACATGGAGAACTAGTTATTACCCACTGGTTTTGGTAGACAGCACCAAGGCACCTCAAATCTTTACCCTTTCTCCATGACCTCATATATTTCACTGAACTCCACCAACATGCAGAGGAAAAGGATTAATGCTTCAATCTTCAGAGAACCCTAATAATAACTGCCAAGCACAATTCCACTCTCCCAGAATCTCTCAAAAGAAATAAAATGCTTTGAATTATTCCATTTCATATTATTTAATAGATGCATATATTAACTGTGAAGCTATACATAGCTACAATAACCATAGTTAGTTACTGTATTTAATAAAGCTTGATGTAGGTCACACTACTCAAAGATTCCCATGTGCTTTGCAATTGCAGAATATATGACACCAATTCCTAACTTTGTTTAAGAGAGCCAGATCTTCTGTGCCTTGAGTGATACACATACCACATCAGAACTGCAGCATTTCGTAGGCTACTGGTGAGGAACAGGTGCTCTTGGCAACAGGGATAAAGGACACAAAAATCTATTAAAACAAGGTTCTAAGCATGCCCAGTTATCTTTTATCTGTCACAAAGCACCTACAGAGATTTGGAAGAATGGCAAAAAAATCAGTAGTTCCTCTTTGTTCAAATTCTTTTCTCTATGTGGGTAACATGTTGTCTTAGAGATTCCAGAACACCTACCATTTTTATTTTGTAATCATTTACAGACTATAGTGTAAATTCTTCTGTGCAACTGTTGACCAATCCTTTGGAATGATATATGTGCACATCGTTCTGACAGTTCTGACTTGGTTTGTTTCATCTGAGCACAACAGCTGACTTTTTCTAACAACAGTATTACTATCTCTTCATGTGAGAGCAAGCTTAGTCCTGAGATGATGTCAAGACAGTCCAGCCTGATAAGGTAGTTCATGATCCATGGAAAAGGTCTTTGAAACAGAAATTAGCTGCTGCAGTGACAGGAGAGAAAAATGAGGTTTTAATCCCATAGATACAATACAAAATTCTAGCATAAGGAAAGTAATATTAAGCTTGTCTGTCAGATCACCACAAGCCTTATGCTACTCCAAAGAACGGTGCACACCATAACAGCCCTCGTGAAAGCTGTTGTTTGTGATTACAGTACTACCAGTGACTTCCAAAGAGCACAGAGAGACACTGCCAGCAAAAACTCTGCACTGTAGGTAAGATTTCGGTGGTGTTCTCTGAAAGCAGCCTTATCATCACTTTGCACAGAGCTTATCTAAGAGACTTGTGTGATGGCCAGAGCCAGGGTTTTACAGATCCTGTATGTCCCTGTCAAGTGCTAGAGATGAGATGCACATTGCAGAGTGCTGGAGTTCTCTTTTTTAGACAATAGCAAAGTTTACTTACAAAGAACTGTTTAAAAATGCCAACTACATAGTACAAATGTGGGGACTAACTAGACTTGGAAGCCATTTATCTCAAAAAAAGGAGGAGACTCTGATATTGGTTTCACTGTGAATGTTGTATAAACAAATGAACTAAATATAAATAAAATGAACTAGTAAGTGTCACACTATTATAAGATTAAGAAAACTAACAAATTTAAAATCATTTTTCTTCGAGTAGTGCTATACATAGTATAGCATGAGTGTAACTCCACTGGTATGATGGAAAAACTACCATGTTATTTTGCAAAAGTTAGGTTTCTTAAAAGATATTTCATACCTATTTTCAATCCTAAAGAAAGTATTTTTGAGAAGCCTCTTAAATTCTGTATTCAACTGTTTCACAGTCATTCAACCTTGTTCAAGTAAACTGGACTATTTTTTTCCTTTCACTGCAATTGCACGTTTTAGTCAGTTACCTTTAGGGAACACATTTGTACATTTCATAATCATTAAGAAGTCTGTAAATAGATAATTTCAAAGAGTGCGCCTATTTTCCCTATTTATTTATGCACTGTTCAGCTGTTAGTGAAAGTTAAATCTCTGGAATAACAGTAAGTGGAAAAAAATTAAATTAAGCACTGAAAAATTGGACATTTAAGTCATCCCATTAGATACATCCACTAATCACCGAGTATAGCAGGACAGGGTCTCTGGTTGTAAACACATTTCAAAAGTGTCCCTGGAAGGATGCACATTCTTCCTTTCTTCTTAGAAAAATGCATTCCTCTCTTTCTTGGCCAGCTAACATCTCCCAGGCAAAGGCAGAGCCAGACCTCCCACAAACCTACTTTTGGGGGAGGAAGGTATGCAATGTGGTAAAAACAGAAAAGAACATCAAGCTAACAGCCTATTTCCAATATATGTTTCTTAGTGCTTTTACTAGCACAAAATAAATAAATAAACAAAATGTCCTTTGTTTGGAAGAAGGAAGATACAGGGAGAAAGTTCTACCTCTCTATACAGCCAAGAAAAGCCAGGAAAAAAATAAACCTGATGTACTGTTTAAGAGTGAAAACTTTCAGACAAGGGAATAAACCCTTCAGACCGGTCTCAGGAAGTATCTGCCATTACCGGGCACTGCTATTGTTATCTACATCAACCAAAATTCGCAGACTGCAGTGTTGTCCCAACAGACTGCTGCTTTGGGGTCCACGATTTCAAATTTTACCTTTGCATGCAATAAATCTTATCGCAATGCAATTTCAGTGCAGTGATCCTTTTCACAAGGGAGCTACTGAAGGCTGAGCAATCCCACTCCCTCACTTAGGCACGAGACATCAGCACGATCCGAACCACCCAGGCACATGCCTTGTATCAGAAATCTTTATTTCTGATGATCAGTACACGCTACACACAAAAGAGGGATTCCGACTTATTCCCGGGCCGAGGACCGCAGGCCATGAGCCGCCACTGCCGCTCGGGGCGGGCGGGCCGCGCAGCCCGACACACCGAGGAAAAGGAAACCACCGCTCGCCCGAAACGCTGTCATCGCCGAGGGGCACAACCCTGCCCGGGGCTCATCGGCGGGCATCGGCATCGGCTCATGGCATCGACAGCCATACACAGGGCGCCTCCCAGAGAACACGCACACTGCCCCCACTCATGCCCCAGCGCGGGGGTCGGTGCCGGGCGGGGCAGCTCCGCAGCCCCGCCGGGGGCGCACAGCGCGACCAGAGGCCGCGGCGAGGAGCGCGGCGGTGGCAGCGCCACAGCGGCTCCCGCTGCCTTCTCCCGGCCAGGCGGCGCAGCCCCTGCCGCGGCTCCGCGCCGGACCGCTGGCCGGAACCCCGTCCCTCCCTGCGAGCGCGGAGAGGCAGGCGGCTCTTACCCTCTGCGCGGGAGCGGATCTCGGACACGGTTTTCTGCACCGCCGGCATCGCCACGGACAAGGGGCGCTGGCGCGGCCGCCTCCCTGCACCTGCCGCGCCCGAGCGCGCCCTGCGCCGCAGCGAGGTCCGGGGCGAGGGCGGCGGTCCCGGCGGCGGCTCCTCCTGCAGCCCGAGGCGGCGGCTCCTGCAGCCCCAGGCGGCGGGCTCGCCCCGGCTGCGCCTCTCCCCGCTGGCGGCGCCGCTGCTCACTGACAGCCGCGGCGCCCCCGCTCCGCGCTCGCCCGCCGCCTCCGGAACCTACCAACTCCGCCCTCCCCCCCGCCTCCTCGTCCCGCGGCGTCCTGCCGCCACCTCCCCGTTCGCCCGGGGTCGGGTTGCGGGGTCGGTGCGCGTAACAGGGCACCGGCACTGCGGCGCTCTGTGTCCCGCTCCTGCAGCGAGCGAAGAGTTCCCGACGCGCTCCCCACCCTGCGGCCCGCGGGCAGTGGAGGGCGCCGAGCCCTGGGCCGCTGCCCGGCAGTGGGGGCGACGGGGGAAGCCCCGGGGAAGGGCGGCCGGAGCTCCGGCAGCCGCGGCGGGAGGGCACCCGGGACCGGAGGAGGAAGCGGCGGGGGCCGGGTGGGGCGAGGGCGGCCCCCCAGGCGTGTGCAGCCCGGCGGCCCGGGCAGCGGAGGTCACGGGGGCGGAGGGCAGCAGGCCCTGCAGAGCTGCCCAGCCGTGATTATGTGCAGAGCGAATTCTGCCCTCCTTCCCTCTGTCTCGTACACTGCTGAGCGAGGTGTAAATGGAGCAAGGGGCGCGGTGGGGGCCGGGGGCGTTAATCTAGAGAGGGAATTTGAAATGGTGCTCCACAGCCCTCATTCCGTGGAAGAGAGGGTTGGTGTCGCGCTCCGTTTGACAGGCAGCCTCCAAACTCTCGCCCAGCTTTTTATTTTTAATCTCTCCTAAGTCAGGATGCCGCAGTTTGACAGCCGTGAGTCAATGTGAATCCAGGCTCTCCGCCCGTGTGGGCTGTTGGAAGGGGGTCCCAGCAGCAGCGGCAGGTTCGCTCGGAGGCTGAGCGTGACACCGGCTCGTCTGCAACAGGCTGAGCACTGCGGCTGCGGCGTGTTGTCCCTCCGTCTCGGGAAAAACAGCCACTGGAAAAAAAACAGATGGAGAGGAAAATAGGAAAGGTGATGGGATTTGGAGGCTTTCTTGGCATAATTATGTTTTGTATCTGTTTCACTCAGGCATCAAGCATACTGACTACCTAGAAGACAATGGAAGTTATGAAATGGAATAAAGCTACTATTGTTGCATGAATCTTGAGAGGGCTTGAGGCTGACGTGTCCCTTAAAGGCCACCATTGTGTCTCCCAGAAAGTACATAACACAGATTACAGATGTAGCATTGCTACTGATTTCATTCTAGAGCATACACACATGCTATGAGAAAATAAGATATATATAGTCTTTCTTAACAGCAATAGTCTTTTTGTTTGATAAAATTGTATAATTTGATCTGTATAAACTGATCAAGCAAAACGTACACATGGTGCTTAGGGACATAGTTTAGTGGTGGACCTGGCAGTATTATGTTAATGGTTTGACTCGATGATCTTAGAGGCCTCTTCCAGCATTAATGATTTTATGATTCTATGAAGCAGCCCTTCATTAAGGGAGAAAAGTGAACCAAAAATTTGTTTTTCTTAAATGCTGAGCTCAGATATCAGGAAAGAGGAAGAAGACAGAAGACTGCATTAGGAAATAAGTGCAGTAGATTTCTTTCAAGCTCCAGGTCAGACAACTTGCTGCAGGTGCTCCTTCAAAAGAGAATGCTTTTCTTCATCATCCTGTGCAGAAATATGTGTGAGTTGTTAGTGTTTTAGTGGGGTTTGAGTGTTGTTTTTTTTTCAAAACCAGAAACAAAGATTGTAGAAAGTGCTCTCTTCATACATTTTTACTGATTAAAAAAAATGCCTGGAAATGCACTGTTCATTCAGTTTTAAGAAATACTCAGTGTAGGTCAGTCAGCCGCGGGCAGTCTTTGCCAATGCAAGTTATTTTCTGCAAGAAACAGCTTTTAGTTTTCTTGTTGAGATTCCACTGACTGAAGCAGTCTTTAGGAGACTCAACATCTCTCTCTCTCATTCTCTCTCTCTCTCTCTCTCTCTCTCTCTCAGTCTCTCTCTCTCTCTCTCTCTCGCGATCTCTCTCTCTCTTTCTCTCTCTCTCTCTCTCTCTCTCAGTCTCTCTCTCTCTCTCTCTCTCTCTCATTCTCTCTCTCTCTGTGTGTGTGTGTGTGTGTGTGTGTGTGTGTGTGTGTGTCTGTGTTTATATAAACCTCTCAGCATATATAGGGCCCTTTTGTGAAAAATTATCTTTGGGGGGTGGTGGTTTGCAATTCATAGCAGCTACATTATTGTTAAAAGGCTACAATGAAATAGTGAAACTCACTATAAATCCATATACATGCCAGCAAACATACGTTTTCCTCCAAATTACTGCAATGCTGGTGATAAATAGGATTGACACTTAAATCCACATTTGGATCCCATTTTATGTCCAAATTTGTTTCTTTGGCTCTAAGATCCCTGGCAAGTGGTGCTTATTACTGATACCTTTGAGCAATTGAAAGTGTACTCACTTCAGTAGAAAAGATACTAAAACAATGCTACCAAGTGTTATTTGAAATAGTGAATTTTAACAAGGCCAACTCTCCACCTCACAAAATAGCACAGCAAAAAAATTTCTAGCTTTATTCTGGGTATACTTTTGTGTACTCTAAGTTATCATAAAAGCTTAGTGTCACAGTTTGTTTTTGAAAGAAAAAGCCTTTTTTGACTTATAACATGAGTAATATTTGAAAAAAAAGGACTAAGGTTTATTAAATCTTACCATCACTTAAGAAATTCTCCAGTTGCCCAGTATTTATTCTACAAAGCTTCAGTGATAAGCTAAACACATTTAACTACTTAGTTACACAACAGACAGTTAATCCAGATGTCGTCCAAATATATGAAACTCAACTGCTGTATTTCCTAACTGTCCTCATCCACTTGCAACATTACTCTAGGAGAGCCCAGTAGCCTCTATATCTTCCACCTTCCCCCACAAGATCTACGAGCAGAACCAAGTGGCTCTTGTTTTTAAGCTGAGTGTGTGCTCAGTTTACACACTTGAGAGTATGCTCTATATTTAAGGAAGCCAATGTTTGGTTTTGGATCATCACTTGTTTGGATTATACATGACAGGACTGCAAAACATAAGAACCCTGCCAGCTTTCCAGCACAGGTGTAAATTAAATAGTATGCCTATATTCTGCTTTAAAGATTAGATGACACTAGATTGAAGTTCTCTTTGATTTCCATTTGTATTTTGAAGTACATGGAAGCTCTGGTGGAACCGATAGCAATCTATTAGCATTAATTTATTATCACACACTACCTTTTGGAACAAAAGAAGACAAACCCTCATTTTTAAAAAATAAGCAGAAAAAATGCATATCCATAGAGAAGAACAAGTTATTTCAGATGGATAAAATGTCATGCAATGACAGCTGAAATGTTGAACTAGTAAAAGAAAATTGTGAAAGGATGCACATTTATTTAAAAGCCAAAAATATCACATATGCTACTTCATATTTTGATGGATTTGTCTGAGCTATGATGAGCCAGTCTTATGTCACCAGTTCATCTCCAATGATGAACTGATATAGACTTCAGTGGTACAGACTACTTAACCCAGCTGAAATCTGTTCTTACATGTGTAATAAACGCTTACTTTCTTACAAAATATAGAAGTTTCTATTCTTTCTAATATACCTAATATGCACTGTAGTAGCCTCCCAGAGTAAGAAATGCTCTATTTAAAATGACTGCATGTATAAGCAGGGTAAATGAGATCTGCAGGCTTGAAGTTTTCATAAACCTAACATACATAAAATTTTAATGTAGATTTTCCCAGTAATGCTATTAATGCATATGAAATGGTGCAATTTCCCTTTATGGTATACTAAGAGAAAACAGGTGGCCAGGTTTCATACAATAATGGAAGGGAAAATTAATACTGTAAATTCTGCTTTTTTCCCGAGTTTTCTGGAAAGGATTTCTAGCATGTATCTTTTGCTGCTTCATAGGATACCACAGCTACTGGTGGAGTGGCTGTGCCATTAATCTCAAACTTGCATAATACTTTCACCAGTACTTTTTTAGTTTAATATGTGAGATACTCTCAGACCATGGGAATTGTCTAATAATTTTATACATAGCTACATCTAAAATTCAAAAAGTTACAGGGAAGCAACCACTTTAACTCAGACAAGTCTATAATTTACTGTGAGACTATGTATGGTATTTCTGTAGACATCCAGTGCTGTGCTCACAGGAGCTACAGCATATTCTTTTTTTGACCCTGTGAGAGTAACACTTGCAGGCTGTGTGAATTGATTTTTAAATCTATTGTGTGTACGTTTAAGCATAATCTTCTACTAACTTTTCTATAAGCAGATCAGATTAAGTGCTTTAAAATTCTTCTTGAAGCCATTAAAATGGTAACAAGATGTTGTATTTACAAGTTACGTGTTAACTTGTTGTCATTTTCTAAACTTTGGAATTTCTCATGTTAGGTTTGTTTAATCTTCTCAGATAAACATATCTCCAAAGCAAGTTTATTTAGATAATTTTTCTTCTCATTGCTGATATTGCAAGTACTCCAAGTGAAATTCCTGACAGTCTCTGTATGGTTTAACAAAAACCAACAAATCTTTTGTTTGTCCAAATGTTACATCTGTGATGTTTTTATTAGAATGTGCTTGATTTGTACAAGCCAGTGTAAATTTATATTGAGTGTATCCTTTATGATTATGAAAGACAAAATTCTCCTTCCCTGAGGCAAGACATGTTAATAAAAGAAAACTCAAACCCTTGAAGTGGATAGACTTACAGAACATGCCACAAAACACATCAGATAATTAAATCTCTAGGCTGATTTATAGAAATCTGTGAGGGCATTCCTGTTAGTTTCTCACTCAGCTGCTGTAGCAGTGCCTGATTGCATAAACAAAACATAAGAATGTAAAATAAACCCAGACAATCATAAACAAAACAGATCTAGAGTGTAAGAAATAGAGGCTACATCCATAAATCCTTTTCTTTGTAGACTATGCTCTCCACCTGAGCCAAATATCCTTCACTGAAATTTCCTTTATACACTTTTAGATTCACCTTCAAGGCACTGAAGGAAAAAGTACTTAGAGATATATAATTCCATAGCATAAACTCACAGTTGCTTGCAAAAGAAATCTGCAAGGACACATTCTTTGGTATGCATCCTGTAACACCATGTGGCAGCATCAATCAGCTTACATGAGACATGCTAGTTCCTCAAAAGTCATGATCTTAACATGCTAAAAGTGAGTGTATCAGTACTTCTTTAAATCCACCTCATTATCCTTTTCTGAGTAGAAGGTGGATATCATGAGCATCGTATCTTCTTTATTTTCACATATGTACGGAAGGGAAGCTATTCTTTATTTTTCCCCAGCTAGGCTTTCCCATAAGTCAGTTCGCACATAAGGATGATGGGATGGATGTAGACAAACAGGGGGGCTATGTGAGAAGAAGTGTTTGGGTATCTCTGCTATCTTGAATATGCCATATACTTCTGTAGGAGTTATTGCACATGACTTCAAATCCTCAACTTTGGAAGCTTTCATTTATCTTTTGAATGGATTACTAATTTTTTTTCCACAGGCATGTAGTGATAGGACAAGGGGAATGGGCTTTAATCTGAAGGAGGGTACATTTAGATTAGGCATTAGGAAGAAATTCTTTGCTGTAAGGGTGGCAAGGCACTGGAAGAGGTTGTCCAAAGAGGTTGTGGACTCCCCATCCCTGGAGGTGTTCAAGACCAGGCTGGATGGGGTTTTGGGCAACCTAGTCTAGTGGAAGATTCCCTTCCCTTGGCAGATGCATTGGAATTACATGATCTTTAAAGTCCCTTTATATTCTCTCCTTATACTAATGCCAGCCCTATTATAATGAGATCCTCGCTCAGTAATAGTACTAAGAACAGTGCTTCTAGCCTTTCACAGGAGATGTTCAATGCCATGCAAGGCTGATCATCTTGGGCTTCCATGGTCTTAAACCATAAATATAGGTCCACAGTAGACAGTTTCTTACAGGATTGCCAATACCTAACTGCTGTACCCACAGGACCTTGTATGTTCAGCTGAGTAAACAGGAAGAGCAATCATACAAAGGCACATGCATAAAGAGGAACATAAAAGTCATGGTCTGTATGTAACATTCTTGATAGTCGCTTACAACTGTAGAAAATCTGAGGAAGTTCATCATGCCTGAAAAAAACCCTAACAAAACAACAAGGCAAAGATTTGAACTCTTGCCAGACTACTTGGCCTTCATAGTGGGTTTGAGATTATTGTAGCATTCTGCAGTCATTCCTTGATGTTTGTAAAGCCATGGCAAACACACGAGCACTCATTTCTCAGCAGACGGAAACTGAAACAGTCATGCAGGTAGTTTGGGTATAGTATTGTGGTGAACAGATTTCTCCACAAGGAACATGGCACAGGAGTCATGTTTTTCTTTATGTTGGCACATAAAGAAAATGGATCATGGAGAGTGTGGCCAACCAGATGGCCTCTTTGTGGCTAATCACACACATACTCAAATAGTAGATTAAAACTACAGACAAGAAACAAAATTCAGATGTTTATATTATATTTGTTTCTTCTGTGAGGGCAAATTATAAGAAAATGCTAAAAGGATAATGATTAGTGGTATCCCCAGGTCTTAATTGTGTGCATGAGCATTTAATTCTACTGTTCAGTGATTACTTTCCCTTTAAGAAATGAATGCAAATGTAAATTACATGATTTTACATGGATAACAATAGTAGAATTCCCATCTGTTTTCCTCCATGGTATGCTGTCTTTAACATTCTCAATTTTAAAGAAGTTACAACACTGTGCATATGGAATAATGGTGGTAAACAAGACCCCTGAAGTTTAAATTGAAAACAGCTGGGATACTTTTCCAATTAGATACATGTTTCTGGGAGAACAGGAAGGGGGAATAAGGAGAACCTTTGTGAAAATAAATGCTTTCAGTTTTATAGATAGTCAGTTACAAAAAATGACAATAAGAGATTTAAATAGCTATTGATATATACCTACCTATCGATTGCTAGGAACTATGATAGGAGGAATATTCAAATGTGAGTAAAGAGAAGGAGATCATAAACCAAAAATTCATTATCAAGCTGAAATTCACCCATAACAGAATAGATTCTGTTAAACAAAGCAATATAGTGCATGAGTCAGCTCCATGTTTTGAGGAGAGTGAGCAGATGTCATTCTCTCTGTAGTAGTAGGACAGTACAATGGGGCACTGCCTGTAGTGCCCTCCTGCTGTGTAGCAGGATTTGATCTTGGAAATTGGTCTTGTCGCTCCCTGATTTCACTGAAACCAAATACGAGTAGACAGCCTTGTAAGAGAAAACAGCGTGGGGTGAGGGACTCCTATGTTAATTAACTGATCACTTAGTTGAGAAACTGAAGAACTCTTGCAGAGATGCAGGTGGTCTGCATAATTGTCAGAAGAATGCTTTATGACATTGTTCCAAAGAGGTTGAAAATAAAGTCAACTGAAATTGGGCGAGTCATGACTAAACATCTGATCCTGCAGATTCTCAGCGCAGTCAGCATTTGACAGCCAAATCTCTGAAGGTTACACCATTTGCCAGGACTCAAGGGAGAGAGAAGGGTTCTCCTCTGCAATAGTGTCTTTCCCAGATCAGAATGGCACTTACTAGATCAGCATTCAAAACCTAAAAATTAAACTTCCCGTGTTTTTCAGTGTCACTTTTGGAGACAACTGTGTGCCAAGGAGGATGAGGTGTGACTGCAGCACTGAGGACTGGAATCAGGAAGTGGTTGTGGATAGGGAAAATAGGAGTAATGGAATATCATTTCATTGTACAAAGCAAAGGAAAAGAGAGGAGTTAAAATAATGGATAAAGTGTCTAGCTACCAAAGTACAGCTCTTTTAGGACATCAAGAAGCTCATGTTTTCTAACAGACTTGTGGGGAAATGTCTGGTATTTGACGCTGGGGCAGATGCTTATCCTAGTCCTTGGTTAAGTGCCTCAGCTCTTGGGCTGTGGGCAATAACCAAATGTCTAACAACCCTGATAAAAGGTAAGCTTGAAACTCAGGAGTGTCAGGATACTCGTGATGTTTGTGGCACACTTCAGTGAGTGATTCCTGAAGAATTTTAGTCCATCTGTAAAATAATAGCTTCAATATTAAAAATATCAGATGGTTTAAATTTAAATCCAATATTTTTAATCAAAACTGAAAATAACCCACATGGTGTTTTATTTTATCTTTGGTTTTAGAATGCCTTTAAAAATCCAGGAAGTTTTACTGTAAAGGTTACAGAGTCAGTTTGTCATGAGTTGAAAGTCACAGCATCCTGGCTGCTTGTAGAATGTTATGATACACTGCCCAGTTTAGATTTTGAAGTTTTGTTCTCATATGGCTTTTGTGAAAACTTTCTTTTGACATATTCCACATCCACATTTAAGAAAAGCTTAGAAAGAAATCCTGGATATGCTATACATGACAGTCCTTTTTCCTATTGACCTTAGGAGTGCAAGAACACTGTCCAGATTTCTTTTTTTTCCCCAGTGGTTTTAAACCCATTAGGTTACTAGAACAAACTGAAAAATCCTTCTGACTGAAAAACTGTGCCAAATAATGTCATGCTATAAATCAATATTATTCCTCAATGATGTGACCTATTGCATTATCCATTTTCTTTCTGTCTTCTCTAGATCAAGGTAATATGGCATAATTAAAAAAATATGAAGAGCAGAAAGGCATTCTCATGTAATCTTTAAAAGAATGGCATTCTTAAATGAAAATTGTAATTATGCCTATTGTTTGTTGGATGCTTATGACAGGTTATTTTACTTTCTAATACAGTCTGTCTTCACATTTGCTTAGCTCTGCATATCACAGTGAAGAGAGCTATTAGACTGCCTAGATGGAAAGGCTGCCACAGTATGTTTTAAAAAGAAGATTCTGACATATTTTGTTTCAGAAACTTTTGAACAGGCAATATAAGAAACTAAAACATCACACTTTCAATTTTACAGTGCCCGTTTGTTCACATTACCTCTGGTTGCCCAGAGGTAAAATTTACAATTATAAAGCAACATTATTTTGATCTGTCTCTTTGATAAACTGACCTTTTGTGTTGATATTTTGTAAGCATTTACAATGTGTATTTCCTTTTACTTAGGTGATAAATACAGACAAATCTGGGCAATGAAGTCTTTGCTTATATACCCAAAATGTTGCAACACTGGGTCCTTATGAAATATTCTAACCATGTGTATTTATGAAATATTCTAGCCATGTATACTTATGAAATAGTTTTGTTTAAGGGTGTACTCAGCTAATGCTTTGCCTGACCTTTAAACAAAATAATGTCCTTGTGCTGGATTCATTGCAAAATGAAAACATGCAGCATAGTAGGAGTCTCTGAAAAGCTTTGAAGGAGTTTCTAATATAAAACGAGTGAAAGTAACATGACACATGTCCATGCCTCAGTGTTAGGGAGGTGAGAATTTGTGTTTTATCCTTGATGGGTCAAAAAATATGTATCTTTCTGGGTAAACAACAGTGTAAACAACAGTGTAACAATATAGATCATTCTTCTCTCCTTTTTATTTATGTATCTTTGCATTAGTACAATCATGCACTGTTCCATTTCTGTTTTTCAGAAATATAGCTTGTTACTATTAAATGTCCTCTGTGCATGTCCTCTATTACTTTATATATATCTTCATAAGCCAGATTAATTCCAAGTATATGCAAATAAAGGCAATGGAATGAAATCGAATGAAATCAAATGAAAGGAGCATTGACCAACAAGTGGAATGTTAGAAAGGTATGCAAGGAACCTTTTATAAATCTTCCATTAGTCCAGAGTAATGCCTGCTATCTGACTGGATGACTTCACAGGAACGATGGTCATTTACTGAGTGCCTAGGACAAGTGTCTGTACTTTATGTACCTGTCCCCAAGTGCAGCAGGTTATCTACTCTAAATCTGAATTTAGCTGAGTATGTCAGTTTAACATAAGAGACCTTAGAGGTAAATATGGGATTAATATTTATGTACAGATGGCATCACACAAGAGTGGAAGCTTAGCAGAGTTCTTGTCATTGAAGCTTAAAATGTTAAGCTTTATCTGTGTCTATGCTTATGATAACTCTTCCCCAGAACTCAGAAATTGTGTATTTTATAATGGTGTTTGGAATAGTTAAGAAGCTTTCTAGTCTTCTGCAGACAGGCAGCTGAGTTCCTGACCAAATTTCTGATATGAATATGAGATCTATTTTCTTCTGTATTGTGAATGTGTAGTTTTTCAGCAGGACCTCTAAAAAACTCTTGTGAACGTTATTGGTCATCAGTGAGTCTGCTGAGGCTTTTTACCATGAACAAGGAAATAGAACTTTTTAAAATCATCTCAGGGAAGTATTTATTTTTGTTTCGTGGGTTTGGGTTTTTTTCTTACCATGAGCAGGAAAGTAGGGGATTTTTTGCTTGTTTGTTTCTTTGATTGGTTGGGGTTTTTTTTTAAGTGTTTGTTTGTTTGTGGCTTTTTGTTGTTGTTTTTGTGGGTTTTTTACCATGAACAATGAAATTTTTTTACCATGATGTAGGAAGTGAATCCTTTTTAACAGAAAGTAGTTACAAACTTCTACAAGTAGATTTGCCTCATCTTCTGCAGTGTTTTTCCATATAAGATCCGAAAAGGTCATAAAACTTGTGAAGTGCATGTTGTGTGCATGATGCCTGTAGGATATGCTCTACATCAATTTCATTGATACTTTCCCATCATCTACATTGAAGGGCTCTGTTGCACAAATCACTAAGACTGTAGCCACAGTACCTCAGTGCAACGTCTCACTCAGAGTCAGGGCATAATGGCATTACAAGGTCTGCAACAGCTGCTGCAGAGATACATCCATGACTCATCTGAAATCCTACTATGAATAAAGCACTAATCCAGCATCATAACCTATTCTGCTGGCCAAAGAAAAATGCCAAGTATAAATAAATCTGTAATAGAATGCAAATGTAGTGGGAGATTGGTAAGATTTCAAAGAAGTCAGAGAGCTCTATTATCCCAGAAAAGTAAAATTGAAGGGGAAATAAAAAACCACCATTTTCTTAAAGTCCTCAATTTCCATTTCTCTTTTAGTTCTCTAGAGATAGCAGCATCTATTTAGACATCAGGAGACTAATCTAATGTGTATCTGAGAGAAAAGTACCACAAAATGAAGAGTACCAAGTGAAATTATATTATGTCAGATGTCTGGGAATTAAAGCAGATGGTTATTCAGGTTTTGAAACACAGAACAGTATTCACCATGGGTGAAGTTTAACTATTTCATCTAATGTCAGCTGCAAAACCTTAATCAGTTTCCATAATACCCATTTACATTTTATATCTCTTACCAAGCTGATTTGATGTATACAGGACTATAAAGAAACTTCCTTTAAACCAAAAAGTTCTTGCTTTTATACATTCCTTTAATTCTCAGACATTAGCCTGCTGAAAAGGAGGATCTTCCTATTAAATAAATGCCTGCTATAACCTTAGGTCTGGAGAAGTCACTTTGGCTGTCACTTTTCCTTGCAGTACTCTGGAATAACCGAATTCAGTGTTACTGAGTGTAAAGACCAGCATTAATAGAATGCAGTTTGTACAATGTCTCAATTTTAATAAGCTTATTTTTGGCTTTAAAACTCACTGAGATGGTGATCTATTTATATCTCAGCAGTTTCACGCACAGCTGCAGTGTGCTTAGGACCCAGTGAACTGAGTGGTCTTGAATCCAAGTGGGTTCAGAGCTGATGTAAGGGGAAAGTATAGTTTGCCAAAGAAAACTACAAGAAAAGCAGGAAACAAAATGTTTTTTTCCTAAACTGGATGCTTTTCTGGGAAACAGGAGGGAGAAAAGTAAAGGTGCTTCACCCTCCACTGTGGAAGAGCAGCATGTGTCCAACTGACAGTGTTCCCATTTTATTAATTTTTTTCTTCAGTAAGCTAGAGGACAAGCATGTTTTTAGCTCCCGATAATACCTCTTGTTTCCTGCAGTGATTTCCACATCTGTCTCTTTACCAGTAAAATGTAGCCAATAACAGCTTTTGGAAACAATTAAAAAATTCTTGGTTTAGAACAAATGAATAGCATTGCTCACTTTTCATTCTCTAGTAAAGGAGCAAATGTAGAAAACTGAGTAAAACAAGTTTTAAAAATAACAATCTCTAAAATTATGTATTTTACAGTCATGCTAAGCATTTCCTGTATATTTATGGAGAATCATTTTAGTTGTGAAGATGAGTTGACTTTAATGATTGGCAATGTTGCATCATTACTCAGTGTGCAGGAATCAAACACAAACTGCAAAAAGCAATGACTCAGCATTCAGCACATGATCTTTGCCTTATTTTCCTTTCCCAGAGGAAATGTGGCAATGAAAAGAAATCGATTCCTTTCTTCCATTGGGAAGGAGCAGAGAGGAACAGAAACCTGTTCAGATTCCTGTAGGCCTCCTCCCACTCTCAGTTTTTGTGTGTATAGCCACCAGTTTCACACTCAGAACTTTCATCTTACTGCCTTCCTTTTGCCAATGACAACTTCCTGTTGCCACCTGGAAAGAAAAATGTAGCCTCTGCTACCATGGCCGTACTAGGGTGTCAAATATGTTCTGGTAGTGGGATCACAGGCCTCACATGGAAGGCAAAGTTAGATGCAGGACCCACCTAAAGGGGAAGCCGCAGACTTGTGCATGGTACAAGTCTGTTGATCAGTGCAAAGCTCCTCTGCTTCAAGAAAAGTTTGCTTGCACAAGGCTGAGACAGAGGCTGCAAAAGTTGGATTCCTGTAGTAATGTCTGAAGAGTTGAGATAAAGCCAAGAAGACACACACTAATTGAATTTTTGTTGATTGCACAAGAACATTATTTAGCTTTGTGATTAAATCATTCTGGGGATGGGGATGCTGTCACTGAAAAAGCACCTGTTATAAACTGCATCTGACAGGTAATAAAACTGATATTATCAGTTGAAGTCCCTGCCTTTGCACACACAGAGTAAAAGAAGCAGTCCTGAGCTTAAACACAGTCTCTGACCCAATCCACAGTTTTAGCATGCTCTTCTTTTGTTCTGTAAAATGAGAGTTTGATTTTAGTTCTGTGCATGAAAATCCTCCACTTCTATGGAAGATGAATGTCCAATTACAATGCTGCGCTATATTTGAAAATAATATAAGCTGCAAAAGAAAGAAAATAGCTGGCAACAGTGTATATTCCATACATGGCACAGAACAAAAAAAGCCCTTGAGAGTGGTCATTTATGAAACTGAAGTAACACATTCATTCACTGTGTAAAGGGGAGTACTGGGAACCATATGATATGCTGGTAATCACTTTCAAAAAGATTTGTATAGGAAACTCATTCATTCTCTATTCTGCAGCACTGATGAATTATTCAGTTAATCCTGTTTGAGGAGATATATGTTGGATGCTATGGGAGGTTATGGTATGGTATTTATTAATTTATTTTGATGTTTGACAGGCTTAAAATTTGCTTTTCCAGAATGCCAAATAGTGCTTCAGTTACTGTATTTTACTTCTTACCACTGAGTTTACAGGAACTCTCATATATGTTTCTACTTGGTAAGTCTTCTGAAAGGAATCAAGTAAAAAATTTGATATTTTAAAAAGCTATTGTAGACATTCTGTCTCAGATATTAACAGTTGTTTGTCAGCAACCAAATAAACACAGATTATCTGGACTCCTTTCATGCCTTGTAACACTTTCATTAGGTTTTAAAGCTTTTGAATCTAGGTCTTATATTGAGAGTGATGTAAATTTCAAACTGACGTGTTTATGAACTGATAAAAATCAATACAACTTGATGAACAGTCTGGCAGAGTACTGAATGAATACTCATTATTTGTTTGTGTGAAGAAAGTTTGGCTGACTTTAAAATGCTTGCGGGATTACCAAGCAGAGCCTCATGGCACAGGTTACTACTACCTTGTGCTTTGTCTCAGGGCTGTAGTCCTGAGAGTCAATGCATTGGACACTCTTTTCAAAACAGTCCATATATTCTATAGAATATCCCCTTCAGTTCTTATTTCACCATGAAATGCATACTATGTTGGTTCAAAGCCACTATTTATATGCTTGAAGATGCCACCGCTCTATTTAGTGTCTTTCTTACTAAAATTGTGCCTTTATTACAGTGGAGGCAAAAGGGATGCAGTGAAGGCCTTATACTGCACAGTTGAAATGAGAGATGCCCTTTATCTGATGCAATTTTTTCTTTTGCAGTCCTTTACCCTACCTCTGCAGCAGACATTTGAGTGGCCAAGAGCAATTCTACCTTGTTGCGAGCTCCTCCATTCCCCTGCTGTGCTGCAATCATGCTGCCTCTGTGCAGCCACAGCCAGCCAAGCAAATACAGTTGTCAGCTGTGTGCTAGGATCAAGAGTTAGCCTGCTGGCAAAAAGGCCAGTGATTTTCCTAAGCACTTGCCTTATAAGAAAAAAGCTGACCCTTTCTCCTGCCTAGAAACATCTCTCATTCTCAATGTGTGCTTAATCTGTCATCATCTTGTAAGAAAATGTGAGGATTGTTTGACCTGACATAAATCCTGTCTCTGGAACAGCAAGGCGAGTTAACTGAAAGAGTTTCTGTCAAAAATAGTTTTCTGATAGAATCACAATGATAGAATCACGCACCTGCTTATGCTGAAAATATATGGGAAACCATGCATATCTGCAAAGTGCTTGATAATTCTGCCACAGATTTAACTATATAGGAGTATTCAGTATCTAACTGACAATCCACCTGAAAATAAAGTAAGTGAAAAAATAGTATTATGTGAATGTACCAGTTCATCAGAGATTAACAAGAGTTTCTCCACAGTCCTTTGCTCTGGGCACCTGCAGGGCAGCTTACATCCCACCTCGGGAACCACTGCATATACACCCCAGCAGTCCCTGCCCTGCCAGGCCTCCCTAGCTCCATTTCCAGACTTCTTTCTTCCTGAGACCTTCTTCTGTCTCAGCAGGAGAGAAAGGGCAAAGCCTGAAACCTCAAAACAGGGTGTAAAATGGCTTTTATGCATATGCATATATGCATGTGTGTGTGGGACAAACAGGAGATACAGGCTCATATTTTTTAATGAAAGCGAAGGAGATAATTTCAGATGATTTTGTGTGCTCAGGTCCCAGGTATGTTAATTATTAGAGACAAAATACAAAAAGAAATACAGCTTCAAATGAAGTACTGCTTTCAGAGGTATATTTTGTAAGAATTGCTGTACATACAGCTGAGATGCTATAATTGTATGTTATTCTCTGGAAATTCTTATTTCTGTGGAGAAGAGGAAAGGCATGATGGATGCTTCAATGCAGTGACAGTTATCCCTTTTATGTTTACAAGTAGGCCTTGAATTCTCCTCCAGTGATTTACATCATTATGATTCTACTTGACCTGCATCTTCCTTGCATGCTTTGATTTTGTGACACCATTAAGTTTATTTGGCAATGGAGTTTTTTTCATCCTAATTACTTTTCTTGTCTGTGTTATTTTCACAGAATGAGACAGAGACAGGAGAGAAAAAAAAGTTACACAGAAGTCCTAATGTTTTCCTAATGTTTTGTTTGATTTAGCCTAGCAACTCCACTGTGAAGCATGCTGGTGAACAGTGCTGGACTTGGATGGAAAGAAACCTGAATTACCAGTTATGTGTGCTTTAAGGATGTAAGAATGCAAGACAACATATAATCCATGGAGGTCAAACCTTATTTTCTATAGAAGAATTGAAATATTCTTAGGCTTTTTCCTACTTGATTATTTTTTTCCCATCAGAATGGCAACATCTTGATGAATGTGTGATTTTTACAGAAATGCATTTCTTTGGTTACCTTTCTTTGTCTTTTCCTCCCATCCCTGAGCAATACTGGATGCATCCCATGTAATAAATATTTTTAACAAGATGTTGATCATGCATTTTCTAACCTTGTCTCATTTTTATCTCTCTGTGTTTTCTCTTTTTATCTGCTGTTATTTGGTGGTTAAGTTTAATTAACTCACCTTGTGGAAAACTTCTCAAATTATTTCTGCTAGCAAGGATAATAATTCTTCCAGGTAAGCTGTCTTTTGTAAATCAGAAGATAGTAAAGATATTTACTTCTCACTTAATGCTAAAAGATAGGTTGATTTCTTCCTTCTGGGCCACATGTTCCAACTTAATGAGAATATTTAACTTTTTCCCCCCCCTTCTCCTAGAACACAGGGGGAAAGTTGGTCAAATGACCCAGTTGTTTTGGTTGGGCTGTTGATTCTGTTTTCCTTACGAAGGACACATTTGAAGTTTATATACTGTTATACAATTGTCTTTCTCATTTCCTGTATTTCATATGGGAAACTTTTCTTTGCCCTGAAAAAGCATTTAATTGTTCATCAGTTTCTACTTTCTTGAAATATAGTTATACAGTTTATTAAATGGAAAAGAAAAAATAATAAAGAGACAATGGTAACTGGAAAATGTAACCCTCAGTCTAGAAATTCAGGATCAACCTGAACTTGAAGAGAAGTGATTTGGCCTTGACTCCTGGCTTTGCCTAGTTGCTCTTTTATGACCCGAGAAACTAAGATAGTAGGATAGGATGCTTCTGTCTCTCAAACATAATGGTAGTAGCCTTAGCACTGAAATTCAGTTATTCTTTAAACTTTTCCTTTTAACCAGCTACTAAATGACCTTAGAAAATCAATGTCCAGAGAGGACTGGGAGTCTGATTGCATGAAATTAATTGCCCAATTTCTGCACTCAACAGTTCCAGTTTGAAATGCTTCTTCCTTTCACCTCCTTCACTCCTTCATGCCCCCAATTTACTCCTTCTTGTGCTTGTTTTTGCAGTTCAAAACCTTAGAGCATCCATTGTAAACAATTATGGATAGAGATTGTAGAAACTAAATCTGAAATTTTCTCCTTTCTTTTTTAAAAAATAATTTTTTTTGCAATCCTGCTTGTTAAAGTGTCTAGCAGATGATTATTTCACAGTCTTGAATTTCAAAATAGAATAGGATATAATATAAATTCTATGGTACATTGTTCTATCAAGAGATATTCCAAGTTTTAGTGTAATTAAATGAATGGCAGTGTAAAGAAAAGAAAAAACCCATTTTTGATAAGTGTAAAAAATCTGATTAAACTGGGTTTTTTAATGGCTTATATGTCAAGGGAGGAGAGTAATATTAGACTTAATCTTCTATTTTTGGCTGCCTAGTTTCTGAAAATACAGAAAACTCTCCTGACAATATGACAAAGAATTGCAGTTACATTTAAATGTCACTCTTGAAAATGTGTGGGTTGATTTTTTGGTGGCTTTTTGGGTTTTGCTTTTTTTTATTTTTTTTTTTTTAATTAGGAAAGGTCTTGCTACAAAGCACTGCTTTCACAGATAAATAGTAACCATGTATGATACAGAAGGTGTTCTGATGGTATTGCTGATGTCTGGCAGAACAGAAAGAAAGCAGAAGCAGACACTGTGCATTGCACAGGCTCCCCTGGGATTAGAAAAGAAACATTTCACTCACTGTTACAACAGCAGATTACTAGTGCTTGATTATAGAACTATTGACTCTTCTTCATTCTTTAGGGCTTATTTGGTTTTCAGGGAGAGTGGTGGAATTTGGCTTTGGTGCCCAAACCTCCCTCAAGGTCTATGTGTCCCATGCAATGCTGGACATGTCTCAACTCTGCTGATAATTTGAATGATTCTGTTCTCTGGGGTTAAATCAGCACAGCTGTGACTCTCTACGTAGAAAATTGTATTTCAGCCTTTGTATCCATTTTCCAGATGAAAGTGACTACTACAGATATACAAGCTCTGGTGACCAACCCGTTGCTCTCCTCGCTGCAGTCTGTTTCTCTGACAGGTCTTGCATAGGGAACAGGGGTAAAACTAGTTGGAGCTGCTCAGTCTGTACTATCACTTCCTCAAAACCTTTTCTCTTCAGGATCCCACATGCAGCAACATGGTTACAGATTTTTTTTAATTTTTTTTTTTTTTTTTTAATTCAGAACAATTTTAGGAGTTCTGGTTCATTTAAGTTGTTTAAATTTGGAGGATGGCAAATCTACTTCGGTATGTTCTTGAGGGGATAACAAATCTCTATAACAACAATAATTAGAAAAACTGGAAGAATTTTTGGTTTTATGCCACTCGCCTTTTTTTTTTTTTTCTGGAAAACCCTTTCCTTTGTGTTTGCCTTCTGTTTCTGCTACAGACTCTAATAAGAACAGAGACCTTGATGTTCTAGGAGGAAGATCTCAATCACTAAGAAATTTAGGATTATACAGCTTGGGTTTGTAGTGACATTACCATATCTTCTGAGCCAGCATAAAGTCTATGACAGTCAATTCAACAGTTAAATTTCAAAACAATAGCATAATCTGTGTAATTTTTTGACTTTAGTCAATAAGCACAGTTGCTATAAATTCTATCTTCTGTATTGCTTTAACTTTCTAGATTAGCTGTATCATTCTAACCACTTGGTCATTCTTGGCATTGCAGTTACACTTCCTCTGCCTCCCTGTCCCTGAAGAGACTTATATCTAAACATTACATTAGTGTTAAGTGAGGAATAATTTGAAATGTCTAGGAAATTAGATTTTAAACACTGATCTAAATTATTGCCTCTATGTCAGATGTTACCCACATTACTTAGAGCAATTCTATGCCATCTCACGTCATGCACCACCACAGATTACTGGTTTGAATGAATGATCATTAAAGACAGAAGGCTGGGAGAGAAAATAATGCCTTAGTGCTTTTTTCATCTGTCAACTCCCTAGTCAACATGACACAGGGACTGTACTCCGCACTGAAGAAAGACACAGGCTAATATGGATCTGTGGTCAGCCTTCTGTTACAGTCTACGGTATTCCAGCTACCTCTTTTCTCCCTATCTACAGTCAGTGTGCAGCTTTAGGCCTAATATTTTTTGATTTTATGTACTTTTTTTACTTATATATATTACGAATTTCACACTTACAGACTGGGTTTCTGAAGAAAAGATCTAATATGAAACAAATCTTCCCGTAATGGGTAGTTCTGGAGACTGACAGGAGGGACAGAATCTAGCAAGTCTTATATTACAGCAAAAGCTGTGTTATATGTTATTGTGTTATAACAGAGTCATTGCCATTCTAACCTGCATTTCATTACTCAGATAATTTTTTTTTTCCTTCTTAGAGTATTGCTACACCATTTCATGTATATATGGGTGAACTTTTCCAGAGAAGCTGCTGTTAAAACCTCACCTTCTTTTACCTTTGGGTATCAACGAGTAACAGTAAAGATTTAGGGTACTCTTATATTTCTCCTCCTATTATTCCTCTGGAAGAAGAATTCATGATTGCAGTGTTATGGCTGTAGGTGTGTTGTAGGAAGAGGGTTTGATCCAGACAAAGGGCAGGGGAAAGCACTGCCATTGACCTGACCCAGATGTAAAGTGTGGCCTTTCATACAACTTGATAGGAACACCTGAGCAAAAGAGGTGGCATGCTTTCTTTCAGTTAGACTACTTATCTATTTTAGCTGTTTGGGATAGTAATTTTTCATTTGTGTTTGGCAGCACAAAGTTACAGCTGGATTTTACCAGAGGAAAGCTGAGTGCCCTGAGTACCAAGTACAAAGAAATTGTACCAATCAGTGAGTGACACTATGAGTGAACGTGTCACCTTGATAAGATAATGTGCAATAATATCCACCACTCCAGTCTGATAAGATTTTATTTCCCAGTTAATTGTCTAGTTTTAGACTAAAGGTCATCCCAGGCTGTCAAACAATGATTTTAGACCTTGAAACATAGCTATATCCTGAGTGAACTCTGCTGTTTAGTTTTTATAAGTTACATTCCCACTTTTGTCTCAGTTTATTTCCATAACTCTAATCACATTGAGGCAACCTGTGCTCACAGGTGTCTACAAAAAGACTGGTATCTGGGAATGTTTGTATTTGCAGAGTGTACGCTCCTTTAGATGTCTAAATAAATAAATCAATGACAGAAGGCCAGCTACTTTAAATCATCTTGTTTTTTCTTTTTTTCCCCCCCTATCTTTACTAGGTCAACAGAAGAAATCAGAAAATAGTATGAGATGCAAAAAGTTCAAATACTTTCTAAAGAGTCAGGTCTACAGGTTGACATTTGCTATATACTCTGGAAAGCTGACCTCAGTCAAAGGTTCTGTTAGTCTGCAGCAGATTGAACAACTGCATTGCTATAAACTGACTTTGCTTCTTGACAAATCAGCTTTTGGAATTTCTAGCCATACTTTTTTAAAGCAGAGGCTGTCCAGTGCAGGCTCCTTTTGCTCTGTTGTTGTTCAGAGATATGCTGTGAGGTAGCTTAGAGAAAGTTTCAACTCTTCACTTTCAGTTAAACCTATCTTTTAAGAAGCTATTAATGCATTTTGGAGGTTTTTTTATGATTCAGACTTCCATCAAACTCTACATGTGATTGGTAGCAATTTACTTTCAAAATGTTTTGGGGAACAGAACTTCTCAGATTGCATCCTAAGGAACTGGGCTACAGCCTTGGGCACAAACCTCCTGGTACAGTTCAGAAGCAAAAGGGCACACAAAGAATTGTGCAAACACAGCAACCTTGAGCACTGAGGGATGTGAACTGGACCAAATATAAGAGTACTGTAGTGTATTTTATAAAAGATTTATACCAAATAATGGTGTGTTGGAATTTCATATGGTATTTGACCCAAAAAGCAAGCTATGTGCTGAACTGCCTATGTAAATTAGGTGATGTAGTTTTAAGAACTATTTAATGAGTTCAGAAATGGCTGCTGCTGAGTTTCTCAGCAGCTGTGTGTAATCAGCCAATTATGAAGAGGTCCGTAATGTAAACAGCATTGTTAACCAATTATCATTGCCAAAGTGTCATCACCGGTGGAAGGTTACAGTCTTAAAGAAGTATATAATTTTATGCGCGTATGAATAAAGTGGCTTGTTGCTGCTAACTCCCATGGAGTCGTCTCATCAGCCATAAACCCGTCTCCCCCTGGTTACAGTGGTGAGGATGAGTGTTGGGCTCAGCCTCCATGCTCCTTCCCCCTCTATACCCCTTTCCTGATCTGCTGCAGCTGCCAGCCCTGCCTTACTAAACTGCCTCCAGATGTGCTGTCCTATCCCCTCCAAACTCCACCCCTGTCATGGCCCTTATAACCAGACCCCAGCCAGAAATAAGGTGCTTTCGATATGTTCTCCCAAACTGTGTGTGTGTGCATGTGAATGATCTCGGGAGTGGCCCCCCCAACCCTAGTCCTGAGAGATGAGAATATTAAATTATAATGCTACTCAAGTGTTAGCAAAAGGGGCAAACAGAGACTTTATGTGGTGTGCACTACTTTGGAGATGGGATAAATGTTGAAGGCACTTTTATTTAATCTCTAAACTTTTCTTTAATATGTATATAACAAAAAAGGAGGGGAAGAACTAAAAAAAAGTGGTGAGATTTCTTATGATACTCATTTTCAGTAGCTGTGCAGGAAAAATTTGGTCACTGACTTTCAGAGGAAATCTATGGTGTAGGCCCCATATTAATATGAATATAGTTAATTCAGTACTGACAAAGATCATTCACATAGAAAGTTGTTTTGCAATTTCAGTGTATGAACTGCATTCAAAGAATCTGCACAACCTTTTCTATTCCAGCCTCAGGTGAATTGTTTGTCTCTTATTTGTGATTGAGTACATCTCCTTGATAACTATGGGATATAATTAGGTGCAGTAACATCAGAAAAGAATGCATGTGTTTATTATTTATTTACTTTAAAAAACCCTCAAATTACTCATTGTATACTTAAAGACATACACATTTTTTTAATTTCCTTCTCTATTTTCCTCTGCTGTTTCCCCTTATGCTTAAAGGAATTAATATCTCACTAGCTAGCTCTCTGAAGCTTGATAATGTCTGTGGTAAGGAACTTTGTGAAGAAAACAGTGTTTCAGTTTTGCCTGTTGATCAATGTACTGACTGAATTTAGGAAAAAATTAATGGCTATTTTAAAAAAAATAACATAGTTGCATTATCAACTTAAGCCATTAGTTACATTCTCACTTAAATTTCAATGTGTTCATTCGGGCTGCTTGCCATATTTGTTATTTACATGTCTAATTCAAATGAGAGTTTTTTGTGTTGCATTACACGATAAACCACTTCTCTGCTTCTGCTAAGAGTGCAGTAATACACTTCAGAGCAGCACCTTGCTCTTATTGTATGTTGCTTCAGAGAGGATTGTCTTTCCCTGTGGATTTTTAGTGTCTGGAAGACACTCATATACATTACTAAAAAAAAAAAAATTACACCACTGTCTACAAAAAACACCTTTCCCAATTCACTTTCCCATTCCTTTCTGAAATATTTCTAGGTCAGATACTGCTATTTAAAAATGAAATCTCTCTTTCACCCATGGCTCAAGCAAATGAGCTGTTTGCAGGGAATCTGCTGGAAATTGCAGTACAGGAAGAAATGTTCCCATAAAACTACAAAACAACTGCAGTCCCAGAATAACAATGAGCACCATGAAGCCTTTCTTAGTTACCAGAATTTTTTGCCTAGTACACTAGTGTACTGCAAGACCTGTGTACACCATGTGCCGTCTTCACTCAAGATGTGCTCTCTGTGTAGTTAAAAAGAGTCCTTCCTTGACAGTGATGACTAAACTTCACTCCCAAACAATAAAGGCAGAAGTTTTTAATATAGCTATATTCCATTCATTAACTATCCATCATAAGCAAAGATCTTCAGAATCCTAACAGCAGCTTATCATGCTCTGTGGTTTCTGAAGGGAAAACAAATATATCATGTAGAGGGAATAAAGTGCTTTTCTCTGGTTATCATTCCACTCCAGGCTTTTGTGTCGCAGATTGTCTGGCAGACTCTCACAATTGTTTTCTCCTGCAGCTTCTGGAAATGCTCTCTGCACTAAAGAGAAATATGCTCACAGCAGAGATGGGTTTTATTTGTGGTATTCTTTTATATTTTTTTCCATTTTACCATTAACTGATTTTTAGCTCTCAATGTCTTTCATGTGTATGAATATAATTTCTGTCAAGACTTGTACCATGCTCCAGGTAATTGTTGATATGCCTGAAATCTGTGTCCTATTAATGTGTTCATGTTGTTGGGGTTTTTTTTTTGATAAGCACACAAGATCTGAATCACCCCACAGACTGCACTGAGAAAATGACAGTGCACTTCAGTAGTGCAAATCTGGCTGTCCGTGAGAAGCTGCAGGAGTGCATGGAGCAGGTCCCAAAGAGGTGGCTCTGCTTCAAAGGTGCATACATAGGTGAAATTAATACTGCCTGAAAGGACTTTCCAGTTTGATATGTTAGACTTTATCACTTCAGGATACCATGAAATCGACTATTTGCAGTGGGTTATGGAAGAAAAATATCCACCACAACTGCTTTTTACTTTGAGTCTGATTATCTATCCAATGAAAGGGAACAGCAGGCATTTGTATATGATCTAGCTCACTGGTCACAGTTCTTTTTCCCCTCCCCCAGTCCTCCTATTGGTTGCTTAAGCAGTGGCAGCTCATTCTCCTGAGGCAGCTTGCCTAGTGATGGGCTGCAGGGTGGCCAGCTGGCTCCTTCCTCCTGCCCGGCTACTGTGCCACCTCGGAGACACACCAAGTCCCCACCTGCCATGCAAGGCCTGAGGGTTGGCTGCTGGCCTGTGAATTGCCGGAAATCTGACTGATTCAAATGGATAGCACTAAAAATAGGCCTTTTTTCTTCCCCCGACCAATGTAACTGCATAGCACATTTCCTTCAGAGCTGGGGAAGAGCACTTTGAGCCTGACACCTAATGAAGTGATTAGTCTCTGCCTAGTATCCTTTATTTGATGAAAAACATCACATGTGGAAGGTAGCATTGCTCTTTTCCTTGCAATGCCTCCAACAGCACAGAATGAACAGGTTCAGAAATGAGCATTTCCTGCCTCTCCATCACTTCCAACCCCACCACAGAACACGTTTATTTTTTCAGTTACTTTTCTCAGTGATTTCATTTGCTTCCTGTGTATGCGGCATTATGTCTGTACTTGTGATTCATTACATTGCTTATGGGTGTTTAGAGTCTGGAAGCCTCCGGTAAAACATGATTTGTAAATACATCCTCCATATGAGGGAGGGAGGAAGAGAGAGGGGGAGGAAGAGAGGACTCTAGCATTTCACTGCCTGCTGCAAGTATGGAGAGAGGAAATAAAAAAATCTGCTTGAGCAAAGCTATTCCTTATTGAAAGAGATTAAAACAGAGGTTTAAAAATAAGAGGAATGGTACATTATATATACACATGCATTTAACTGTAATGTTACCAACTGTTTTGTTTTAAATTACAGATGCAAAACCGATTCTCCCCAAACTTTTGAGAGGGAGCAAGAGCCAGATGGACTGAGAATTGCTCAGGCTCTTCCCCTCAGCTCTTCTGTCCATTCTAGACCATTGGTCAGCGTTTCTCTCTGCTCGAAGCATGTAAACAGAGTTCGGCAGCTAAACGCTTTGAGAAGTTAAATGGATCAGTCGCATGCGACATGTGATGGGAAGTACAGACCAAATTTTAATCTAGTTTTATATAACTGACTTCACAATTTATCTGTAGGTTTTTTCCTGTATATTTCCTGTACTTAACCACTCCAAGAGCTAAGGAAATCAATGCTGCTGTAGAGGAATCATATTGCCTATATTAACATGACAGGGTCAATCAATATTATTGAATATTTTAGTTCCAATATACAAATCTCTTGACTCCATCAATGGGTAAGAAAACAACTTGTCACTCTGTTCTCAGAGCAGCCATTTGATGAAGATAAGATGAGCTTCTGCTACCAGTGAAAGGATGGGGAACCTGGTGATCTCTGTCTCCATCAGGGTCTGAAACAGAGAGTGCCATCTGGTGCAAGGCTTTGCTTCTTGCTTCCCCTTTGCTCTCTCCCTCCTTTCCTCTCTCCATTCAACTGCAGATTCTTTCTGTCTCATTCCAGTACTGTCTCCTCATTCTCTGCTTTGAGATACCAATTTTTCTCTAAATTATTAGAACTAGCCTCTTTTTCTATCTGAGACTAGTCTCATTGAAACAAAAATGGAGTTCCGAACCTTGCTGTACTCAAACACATCTGTTCCACTGCAATTTTCATCGTCCAGGTGTTTTTTCCCATGGTCACACAGATCCAGCCACTTGATCAGCTGCAGTACCTTGTGAAGGCTGGGAAAAGTGGTAAGGAGATTCCTGTTTAGTTAATTAAATGGTTTTGGAGAAAGCAATGCATTGCCCTCCTCCATCAATTCTGCTTTCTGATGTATTTTTTCCCTGAAATGCTTCTAATAAAACTCAGCCTGAGGCAGAGATCCTCGCATAGACAATTTTAGTCCAAATAGTTAGGCAAAGACAACCAAAATAGGATCTTTCAAAAGAAACTGTCAGGAGACTGACAATAGGTGGTATTTACTAGCTTTGTCTACTGTTGTGTATATCCAGTCTTCCTGTGCACACTGTGCTTACTGGGGCAAGCTCAGAGGACAAGAAGACTCAAATAACGAGATTTGAGGTTTTCTCCACGAGTTGCCTACAGCTATTCAGCTGTGTTCCATTTTATCAGCATCTGTGGCAGGATGTAGCATAATGGATGCACGAGTATTATTAAACAATTAGCCAGGTGACATTTTCAGACTTTATATTACCCTCTAGTAAGTGTGTGACACATACATTAGTAAGTGATTGAGTTTTCTGCTGGGCCTCAGACCGTAAGTAATTATGTGCCATTTTAAAACGTCCAGTGGAATGATGTAAAATGCTTAAATGAAAATGGGAAAAAGTAGAGAAACAATTCTCAAGAAGACAAAAAAACCCCTCACACTCATGACCTGCACAAGCTCATGTTTAGAAGATACTAATGTAGCATAATGGACTTAAATCCATCAGTACTCAATAGGAAAAAATTACTACCCTTTTATTTCAAACCAAAAAGAAAACTCTGATGTTTTTACTGATATAAATATTCTTCCAAATGTCTTACACAAGTCTTTCAGAGGTTAATCACACAAATTGTCATGGCCAGGTTTTAAGCAAAAGTGACCTTCTCTACAGACCACGTGGCAAATAGCCTCTCCCACATTTTAGTCAAGCAAATACAATTTATAATCTACTCCATTGTGCCAACTCAGTCTTTCTACAGTGTTAGAGGGGAGCTTTATCCCAGAACACCTGTTTCCCTCCCCCAAAGTACTCACAGTTAGGAAAGTCATACTTCTTTGCTGACTTGAGACTGAAGTGGAACAGCCGTCTTGTCTTCTACCAGCCATTTGAATCCTTACCATGTTAGACTAAGTAGTCTAAATGTACTACTCATAGTAATAAGAGTATACAACTAAGCAGTGCATTCCTCTAAGAGTGGGTGCTTTTTACTCTTCCCTGTTTTATAGTGGTGGAGAGAGATGGAAGCCAGTTCCATCACAACATTCCCATGCAGTTCAAAGCGTTCACAACAGCAGCAACAATGAGAAGAAGTATAGCTGGACTTGTCTTCTACCACCTCCTCCAGACTGATCTCTGTTGTTCTTGTGGGTTGCATGTTTGTAAGAATATTCTGCAAAATTATTGTGACCATCTAGAAATGATCTGGGACTCCATCATCCTTTTCCAGTGATCTGAGGCTGGCTGTTCCGAAAACACCTCTTGGAGAGGCGAGGTAGTGCCAGAAGCCTCAGAAAAATGCCAGTTTCATACAACTGACTAATGCCGAAGTCCTAAGGGAGAAAGAAGAGCAAGGCTTCCCTGCTTTGTGGAGACTTGTGGGAGATCCTTTTCCTCAGCTGTGTCTCTTCCACTTTCCTGGGCTGCCTGGCTTCTTATGGATCTTCCTTGCACACCTGCACACAGGGGGTGAAAGGTCCCTAGACACTTTTAGCTAACATAGAACAGGCTTAGCTGAAGGAGTCTCAGATAAACTTCAAGGTGGAGTTTTTTAACCTTGACTGGAGCAGGCTCTGTGTAATTATCTGTACAAGAGGAATGAGTCTTGAGAACATTTCAATGTGGAGACAATATTTAGCTGGCAATCTAATGTTACTGTTTCAGTGCAACTGGTTGGAGAAAGATTGGCATTTGCCTTACTGTTCTTGCTGCATGTGATAATTCCTAGCTATGCACTGCTTAAAGTAATTTTACAAGCAACACTAAGCCAGACTCCTGGAAACTAATCCTTGATGGATGATGTAATTTGAATAATGGATTCCTCTCTTTGTCTAGAGTAGAGGCACCTTAGCTGTTCTTCCTTCAGGTATTTTACAACCAGCAATACCAATAAAGAAAAAGAAAAAGAAAAAAAGAAAGGAAAGGAAAGGAAAGGAAAGGAAAGGAAAGGAAAGGAAAGGAAAGGAAAGGAAAGGAAAGGAAAGGAAAGGA
>JAWWLZ010000139.1:49083279-49104519 GCA_035041345.1 Poliocrania exsul | reverse complement strand
AGGGAAGGGAAGGGAAGGGAAGGGAAGGGAAGGGAAGGGAAGGGAAGGGAAGGGAAGGGAAGGGAAGGGAAGGGAAAGGAAAAAAGTAAAGAAAAACCTTGAAACTTAGTCACATTTTTTGTATTGCTGTGGAAACTAAATGATTTTTTTTCACGCATCAGTGCATGCTATTATGCTTTATTATAAAACTCTGGTAAGGCTTATCTTATAATGAAGAGCTTAGCGTAGCTTATGTAACCTCCCTTAAATTGTTGCAGAAGTGGTAATTCTAGACTACCAAGTAATGATTTTCAACACAATTTTAACTTGAGTTGTTTTGCATACCAGCCTCTGTGGTCACAATGACAAAGGTTCTCTGCCTGCTTGAGAGAAACTTCCCATGGGTTATTTGAAGGCACCAGAAAAACAGCTATAAGTGATGTCTCCAGGCAGACACTGGAGGTACAAAACAGAGATCTGAAAGACATCTCACTATATTCAGTGAAGATGATGGCACAGGTAACTCCTTAGATGCAGACGTCCCTCTGGAGGTCCTGTTACATCCTATTAATCTCAATTATGTGATCTACTACACAGATTTCTTTTATGCATTGCTGGGAGTTCTCTTGGTTTGTTTCCTAAGATTCTCTGCTCTTCCGTAACCAGACTGTCTGTGGTAGCAAAACACGTCTTACCCTATAGATTTAGACAGGCATTTTGTCCTATCACATACTCCATGAACAGATATTTTGGAAAATCTGAAAATTAATTAATCCATGCCTTTTCCATACTATGAGTACTAAGTCTGATGAAGTCCTACAGAGCATATAATTTTGACAAATACGTGCCATGTGAGGAAGCTCTGCCTGTGTCTAGTGCCATCTTTTAAGCTGGTCAAGCCCAGGTGTCTTGGGTATTTGTGAAAAGGTGCTGGTAGTGGATGGGCTGCAGGGTGGCCTCTAAGGAGGAGCTGAGCCTCCTATCCAAGCTGGTGGTGCTTTGATGAAAACATATCTAAGAAATAGCTTATTTTCTGTCAGGATGGAAAAATACAAACTGAACAATGGTGCCTCCTTTACCCCTGTACAATACATTATCAGAAGAGACACACAACAGCAACCACTATTAACCCCAGCACCTCCCAGGAGAGTTTAAAAATATGCCTTGAGAACCTTCTTTGCATGCCCGAGCCTATCTACTGGCTATGCTCAGTTGAATCCTGCTCACTCTCCTGCCCAGGAGGAGTTTTCAACCTCATGCTCTGCTTTTTCTTGGAGCCTGAGAACTGAGGGACCTGCCATGGTGATCACTCCAGCCCCACCTCCTGCTGAGCCAGCTGGGTTCCCTCAGGACTTAATGTAATTTAGCTTTCACTCTAAGCGGCAGAAAGTAAGGGAGGGTTCAGGATCAGATGAAATACTCCTGACAGATAGCTCTCACATCTGCTGTTGATCCAGCTCTCTCTTAGGGCTCATAAACTAGAAACTATTGTTGCAGAGTGGCTGTTGAGAAAAAAAAATATTTCCCACTTCTGGCTCTAGATTTATCTAATGTCTCTGCTTCTAGTGCCAGTCCTGCTGAGTCAGCTCCCCTCTCTGCTGGGCCAGCATCTGCATCTCCTGACTTTGCAACTCCTGCATTATCCGTTTATCAATTTTCCAGCATCTTCAAGCACATAGTGGGGTCAAAACTGAAGACAATACCTTTCTATTGCATATCTGGAGCTCTTTCACAAAGCTGTATATAGATGACACAGCAAACCAACCAGCACACCACAGTTTCCTGGACTTCATGCAGAAACTGCCATGCAACCCATCCATCGACTGTCACTGGAAGCAGGTGCAGACTAACGGCTGCAGTTTTTCTTAAATGGTAAATACACTTGGAATGGTGTTTACTGATCATATCAGCTATCACTGAAGTCTTTCTTCACACATGCTATGGCCTCTTGGGGTCCATAATGGACCATACAAGCAGGAGGTTGCGCTCCTTTTTCTGTCATGGAAGAGTTAAGGTCTCCAGAATCTCATCTCCCAGAAGGCTCAGCCTGCTCACAGAAGAGGTGCTTTGCTGGCCTGTCTTTATCACCCCCACTTCTGTCTGTCATGAAAATAAACCATCTTGGAAAATAGTATCTGCAACCTTACTTGGGAATGGACTGTCTGTGGCTTTTTAGATACTGGGAAGAAGCCATAACACATGGGTCTGTAATCTAGAGTATTATGGATGCTAGGACCATGATTCTGGCTTGGAGACAGCTTTAGATAAAAGAATTCATAGGGTGGATATGCCTATATCCAGACCATCACAGGAATAAACACCTGATACAGTTCATATTTGGGGTGGAATTGCCAAATTCTGGCGAATTCTGAGGCAGGGTGGGAAAAAAAGGGATATAGTGCTATGGAGTGTAAGTGTAGCTGGAAGATCTACTGGGGAGGGCTCAATCTAGGCCAGTATTCATAACCATCAAGATGAAATTTTAGAGAGGCTGATTTGAAATTAAACATGCGGTAAGTGTTTTAAAGAATTGCCTATTTGATGTAAATTTCTGTTTAAATTTCTCTCTTTTTGTTTAATGGGTAACAAGACCAGGCCATTAAAGCCACTGAATAAATTCTAATAATACTTGGTGGCTAATTTTAGCATATTAAAAATCTGTGGTGCTATTGAAGTAGAAAACTTCAAATGCTAACCACTTTGCTTTGTCAAAATATTGTAATTTCACAGTCTTTGATTTAAATGTAGTTCCTTAAATCTCGGCTACACATAAGAAATGAGTCATGAATTTAAATGGAACAGATTAAAGTCTAACCAAAAATATTAATTATTTACACGGGAGATAATGATCTGGCCTGTCCTTTATAATGTAGCTATATGTAATACAACATGTCCATTACTGTTAGTAGAGTATGTTCACATGAAAGGAAGAGATTCCAGTAAAAATATGGTGTTTCTTGTTGAATGCCCATGTACCTGCAGAGTATGTATTCTTTTAAAAATATCTGTGTTTGTAGTACCCATATTTTCTGTTCTCATTTCTAGAAGGGAGTCACTTTGCATTCTTTGCCCAGTATACATAGTATGGCCACTTCTGAAAGATGCATTAAAGTAAAACTTGTTAGGTATGTG
The DNA here is from genome assembly GCA_035041345.1 of Poliocrania exsul. Lineage (NCBI taxonomy): Eukaryota > Metazoa > Chordata > Aves > Passeriformes > Thamnophilidae > Poliocrania > Poliocrania exsul. Next base: position 49,101,408 of record JAWWLZ010000139.1, on the reverse strand, counting down.
CTAGGTAGGAGCACAGAAGCATATGAAAAGTTCTTTTTGTTTGGTTGTTCCCCCCCACCCCCCCCGCTAAGTGGGAAAATGTTAAAGTTGTAAAATCCCTAAACTGAGATACCTGCTATTACGTAGAGGACACAACACACAGTTCCTACAAATCTTCCTCTTCCATCTCTGTACTATAAGGAGCTATTTGTACAGACATTCCACTGACTTCAAATTCATCAAGATCTCTGCTGCCTGGATAGCTCAGTGCTCCATTGTTTTGTTCAGTAATGGCAATAGTTTACAACAATGGAAATATGTGTATGCTCCTGGTTCCAGAATCCTGCCTTGTAAAGATTTCAGGAATGCACTGCCAGGATACTGGCTATGGGGAAGAGAGATGTGAGTGTTTGAGGAATCCTTCCCAGCAGTTTCATACTTGCATTTTTATTTCTATGGTGCAGCATGTCTCTTCCTAAGAACCAGTCTCCAGTCGCTACACATGCTCTGGGGACACTGAGGAGCAATAGGTGGGGTTTCAGTTACACCAGGGTGTTAAGTAGACCTTGCCACACAGAAAGAAGTTCCTTGCGTGTTCATTGCTATACTTTTTTTTTTTTAATACTTGTAATATTGCAAAAATGCTTATGTTTAATTCACTCTCTATCTTATTTCCTCAGGTCTGCTTTTCCATTTGTTGGCATAGTACTTACAGATACAAGATCTTATGTCAAAATCTGACCCGTTGGTTCTCTATTTCATATAGTGAATCAAGCTTTGTTTCTTTAAACAAGCGGGGATTATCTCACTTGTTTTTCTGAGACTTTTTATCCTATGAGCAAATTGTCATTTTTGTTTTGCCGCAGACCTGCTGCCATCTTAAGATCTTTATACTGATGCCTTGAGAGACCGCAGAAAACAAGACTCCAGCCAACCTAGTGTAGGATAAGATAAAAAGGTACTTTTAATGTCCAGGTCTAGGGCCTTCAGGAATACATGATGATATGCTTCTTTCTCTGTGTGTGTGTGTGTGTGTGTGTGTGTGTGTGTGTGTGTGTGTGTCCCGACACTGGCTTCATGGTTTTTATAATAATCATCCAATCCCCTGTTCACACGTCCCCTTGGTCCAGCCACGTCCTGCCCCAGGCACACTCCTTCAGGAATTGTAGTCTGGGGGAGAGTGGGATCCCCTCTTCATCATCCTTCTGTTCCTCATAGCATGTTAGGATACTTGGAGGCCTTCCAGTGTTCTGACTTTGAGGTCATTGGCCTATGTTTATGTCTTGTGGCACAGGTCTTAAGATATTATTCAGTCTTCTGCCTTCAAAGCAACACTAAATAGCCAATGGAATTTGAGGCATTGATATGGGGTAGGGGTTGGCATGCATTAACATTGAACTTAAGCTACTAGAAATACTAAGTACACTAAAATCTACACTCACTACAGTTGCTTCTAAAATTTATAAAAATTAAAAAATCAAAAATTAAATAAAAACCCCTTAGGCATAAATACTGTAAAATGCTTTTCTCACACAGATTCCGTGCTGTTCCCAGAAGAGTCATGTTAGCATATGTGTATGAGCTTTTGGAGATATAAGTTGACTCGTAATCTGTTGAACTTTCTTTTTATAGTTTATTTGAGGTTTTTTTCCTCTTTACTTTTTTTCCCTCATTTTCTTTCATATGAACCACTTTCTCCTTAATTTGCCTTATTTCCACTAACAATTTTTGTAGTCTTACTTGATCCTCTTCTCTTTCCTGGACCCATTTCACCCTTGACTAGTCTTTTCTATTGGGCAGTCCCTGTCTTGTTGACCTGAGATGCTATCTGCTAATGTGAGAGTCGAAGAAAAAAAGAATGATTATCATAAAATGGTATAGTTGAAGCTGGTTGGAAAAAGTAGTAGTGATGAGGGAAGAGGAGATAAGGACAGAGAAGATTCATTGCTTCTGAAACAACCAGAACAATGTGGTAACAGGGGATGAAATCATCTGGACAATGGCAGTAGTTCTCACTCTAAGGCAATCTCCTACTAGGCAAAATATCAAGGTGAGCCACTGAAAAACATATGAGAAAAACGTGTGTTGTTTTTCACTTCAAGGCACAAAACACATTCTTGTAGAATACCCAACTATTTTGTTTTGGTTTTTTAAAATTATAATTTCCTTTCCTGACACTTTTTTATGGCACATGTATCTCCTATACAATAAATAGGCTTGTACAGTTTTTGTCCACCATGTTTGTAGACATTGAAGAAGGGCAAGTGATAACATCAAAATCATTGAGACTCAATAGAAGGTGATACTAGATTACCCCATGCTAAGCTGCCAGGAGAAGGTCAGGAAGCCACTGAAGTGAGATAGTTTAGCAAGGTGCTCTAAGAAGATGGCAATACTCAAAGTAGGTCTAGAGACACGCACAACGCTTATTTGGCCTGAAGCAAGGTTGATATTTTATGGTGGTGACATGTTATTTTTTTAATAAAAGGAGGGGGAGCACAGTAGCTCTCAATGAGACAGGTAATTCAGTGAAGGAAATGTAGCTGACCCGAAATGCTGAGAGATGCCATATGAAATGAATGTCAAGTGAAAACTGGGACTGTAAAGAGGTCCAGTTATGTTGGTAATTTTATTAAAACATCAGCTTAGCGTTTTTTAAGAGAGAGGCACTGATAATTGGTGAAAGGTTACTGATAGCAACAGCAGACCTAAGTTTAAGGCTGTATTTGATATGCATTTGTCCTCTGGACATTTAGTCAGTTACTCTCTTATTCTTCAGATAACATGAAGCTCCAAATGACTGTCCTTAAAAAATAAGAAGCAGTCATGCCACCTACCATGGTACATGATTTTGTCTACTGTGGCTTTTAAACTTGAAGGAGGTTTGAGTTTACTCAATGTGGTAGTTTTAGTTAGGCATAGATGTAGGCCTTAATTTTAGTAGGCTCTGATAATGTAATGTAGATTAGGAGAGACAAGTGCCACGTGACTTAAGCAACCAAAGAAATATTTCATATCATTTGATGTCAAAACAAGTATAAAAAGAGAGGGAGATGGAGTTTCTGTCTCCTTTTTGCTCTTCACTCAGCCCCGGAGGACATGGTGCTGCCACTTGTGCTTGGGCCTCATTGCCATCCCCACAGCTGTTGTATCTAGGGAAGTAGCATCTTATTATTGTTTTTTTCTCCTCTCTTGCTGGGAGTTTTCTCAGAAAGAATCTTTGGGGGGTTTTTGTGGGTTTGGGTATTTAGAGTCTGTATTATTTGGTTGGGTGACTCAGTAGAGTTGTTATTATTTCTTTTCACATTTGTATATACATGTGAATGTGTTATATTCTGTTTTTATTTTCTCTCTTTTCTGTGTAAATATAAAACCTTGCCATTTTAAGGGTTAGTTCTAGGAGATTGTAAACTTGGAGGAATTTCTTGTAGATCCCTCTTCACAGGGCTCATTGGGGAAAGCAGTGGTTAGGGAACTGGTGAGTTGTGAGAAGAAATCTTTTATCTAAATTTGGGACTTTGAGTAATCCTTGCTTCCTTTGATTATTATAAAAGATTGTCATTAATTTGGTGGCAAGCAGAAGCTTTGTATATATCCAGCTTTTCATCAAAGGCTTGAAAGAATGACCATTGCCACAATAATTTTTGAACTCAATATTCATCTCTAGAATGTCTTCCAAACAGTAACAGCAGACCAAGATCAAATAAGTATTCCAGATGGAGGACTGTCTTTCACTTTGAGCTTCTGTGTAGAACACCCTCTTTTTCTGTGAACATCTACTTTCAAATTTTTTGTAGTTCAATGGGCACACACATCTTGACTCTTAACCTTGTTTATAATACTATTTTCCCCTCAGTAAGTGGAACATACACAGTGATTTCAGGCTCCAAGGTCTCACTGCAAGAATGAAAGTGGATCAGACTCTCCAGACATCACAACTTTAAGATCAAATTAGAAATCAGATTCCGTTCAAGGTCATAGTGCAAGTATTTTTTGTAACTACATTTCTGTTTACCTACTTTGCAAACCTAGATTTACACACAAGATGTTTGTATAACTACAGTTTAAAACAGATGTATTTAATCAGAGCAGTTAGGAAATACAGTGAAATAAATTCTTAATTCCTAAATTTTTTTGTTTGTTTGTTTCTTTTGTTCTTCTGGGAATTTGAAAAATAAAGAACATCTCTGGGCCTCCATTATTGGTTATTGCTTGAGCCTGAATATCAGGTTAGAAGGGCTTTTTGTCCCCTGACTTGATACATCCCTTTATATGGTTTTAAAAAAGCAATTTAAAAAAAATTGATTTTTCTTCTCTTTCATGAAATACTAAATCAATTTCACTTTGCAAGGAAGTAGCCACTTATTCAATACAGAAACACTTGGGAGATATAATATTGCTCTACTATAAAGAAGAGTGAGTTATAAACTTATGTTGTAAATACCTGGATTCATTTTATAGAGTGTCTTTTGCTCTCATACAATAAAGATAATGGAGACCCTATTCTCAGTGCATCTGAAATGCATTAATTTTCAAACTTACATGTTGAAGAGCTACTGTATTATTACCCTGTAAACTCAATTGCAAAAGGAATGAAACAGTTTCTTATGTGTGTTACTACTGACTTGCTTTCTCCTGATTGCAAGAATCCTGAAACATTCTTCTAATCTCTGAAGGAGTTAAAAGCAGTCATGCCTGATGTGCTTGAAAACTTGTTTAAGTGAAAGTAGTACTGAGTTACTTATTTTTTACAGCGGTGTTGATGTATTTGCCGTACTAGTACTTACAAGAAATAGCCTTCTTCTGCAGTTTTAATTAAATGTAACCGGCTTAAAATGTGGAAATGAACAGGAATTACAAATTGTTGTTTGCCTGAGAATGGAGTTTAGCATTTGTCATTTAGAAACATATTTTTAATTTTAGATTTGCTGTTTCAATACATAGAATATGAATTAAACCCAAAAAAGATACTCAGTCACTTATAGACTCACAGAGCTCAATAAATATTGAAGGATACATGGTAAAAAATTCTGACAAGCGTTATAACCTTAGCAGTCCATAAAAGTATTGCTCATAAAACCAGAGGTGACCTCTGTACACCAATTTCCATTCTACAGTCAGCCAGCCCTGCCAATGGAACATCAACTGTCATATTAGTATTGTCAAACATAGAGATTTGCATAAGAAATGCTTACATGATTCACAAACCTCATGGTAATGGGGTTTGCTTACAAGAATTGGGGGTCCATCTTACTGTTAAAACAAGGAGACTGTGCCATGGCTGTCTTGCTGATCAGCATCATGGTGGATCCTGTCCTCATTAGCTTATGCATTAAGTACCTGATTCTTGTAATTGCAGGTATGGGCCAGTTTGAATTAATTTTTCTGCTAGACCTTCTTCTGTCTCTCCTTCAGCTGTAAGAGTTGTAGTCTTGTCTGGTCTACTCAGCATATTCTCTGGAAGCCCTAGTGTGCTTTTGAGTACTCATGGGGTTTTGTGTTCCTTTTGTGCCATTTATAAAATTCCTGCTGATGACAGAAATGCTCTTTGCAGGCTGCTGTGTAGACTGCAGCTCACTTGGCTTTCATCAGTAGGGTACTCTTCTCTCCATAGCTGGGTGACAAGAGTGTGATCTGACTGAAGCCCCAAAGGGCACATGCGGCCCCTTCAGCTCTATTGTACTGATGTTATTCTGACTTCTCTTAATGGAGACATTTTAAAAAACAGGCTATGCTGGAATTGCTCAAAGGAAAAATGATACATTTGAACCAGTAAATTGTTGTCAAGAGAACTAACTGGGATTAATTTGGCTTGTATTTAATATGATGGAATTTAATATTTACTGAATGTTGAATGTAATATTCAATGCACTGTAATAGTCATTGAATCAGTAAGATGCTTTCCACTGACTGCTGTGGATTTGGCTCAAAGCTTTGTTATCTCTTTTTGCTGTATCATTCCACCTGGCCCCTAAACAGGCAAAACAGTTTTTATGAAGTAAATCAGACAAAATAATTAGTATTCTATCCATTTTCCCATGCCTTACACTCTGCTTCCTGGGAAATAGATTGTTTTACAGTTAAGAAAATGTTGAGAAATACATAGTCATTGATATTTTTATTCATATTACTGAAACAATGTCATAATTGTTATTTTTTTTTGTCAAGATGAAGAAAAATAAGATAGTTCCACCTTGAGCTATGCCTGGGTATTGCAGGTGACTGATACACTCAGTGCTGTGTGTGTCCATTTGAAAGTAAAAAAAAACCTCTCTGAGTTGGTGTTGGTATATAACTACAACCGGCAAAGTATGTACTCAAGGAAAGGGAAGGAAATAAAGGTACAATGTTTATTGCAATTGGTAGAGAACTGTGGTGTGATTTATCATTTCTTCCACTTGCCATATAAATATTTTTTCTTCTACATGAATGGCAACTTTATTCTACAAAGACAGACAAAAGTATTATTTGCTTTCTTGCAGTCACAGGGGCTCCCCATAATGACCAAGATTAGGCTTGTACTTACAGGTCTGAGCAAGTAGGCATTTTCATGTTATCAAGGTTTTTGTTTTCTGCTCCAGATAAAAACATATGTTTCTGACAATACATGTAATTCATAGTAATGAAAAAACATAACTGTGTGGTGTTTGGTATCTCCTATGACAGTGGTTACTACAGTACAATGGAAGTACAAAATGGGCAAATATCCTATTGGAGTAACATTGTCCTAAAATCTGAGACTTTCATTTACAGATTAGGGTTTTTTTTCCATTTAGCTTGTGTTCCCCTTAGCTTCTGTTCCCTTTTCTAAGTTCTGGTTTCTTGGTAGGCACCTACTCAAATTCCTGTATTTTTAGTTATTGCTATCATAAAAATTGAAAATGTATAAAAAAATAGTAAATTTTTTTAGGAAATACTACTATAGTTGAATTACCACCTTCATATTCATTTTTTATTTATGGGCATTGATTTTTACATGTTTCTTCTTCACAAACTTGTGAATTTAAATTCTTTTGAATCATCCTTACTATTCTTGAGGCATTTTAAAAATTACTTCTTATATTTGCTGCTATTGCCTTTTGTAATTATGATTTTACTCTAAGAATTTAATTATGTAGTATATCATATATACTGACATACTCTTCCACCATTTTGCTCACAGGAGGTGAAACAGTGAAAGCCTTCTTTTATTATCTCATATTGCAAGCACATTAAGACCTGGATCCTTAATTCAATTCTAAACATCTAAGCAAAACATCTAAACAACTGCAAAAGTTGCTGTCTCACATGACATCTAAACATATCTGGAGAATCTCAATAGATCTTTCCTTTCTGGGTTGATTTTATGTCCCCCTCCTTGGTATTATTAATAAGATTATAATTCTCTTTCTGGGAAAAAAAAAACCCACCACCAACAAAACAACAAGAGAAATCTGGACTGTGACAACATCAGAATTCACAAGTCTATGGCAAAAATTTCAACAGTATTTTACATCCTAAATATTAGGTCCCATTGTCTAAAGGCTCAACATTATCCAACAATGACCCAGCCACTGCTTCTCAGTACATTATCTTTTCACCTTTAATGATGCTGGAATTCTTTGTGTGCTCCAGTTCCCTCTCCTGTGCAGTGTGTGAGCACTTGGGTCCAAGGAGAACTTTGTCCCATTTATATGTGTATATTCAGGCTTTGAGGTAATATGAATTCTATGCTAATATTTATAGTTTCTCATATTATGGTTCTACATGTAATCACAACCATATTTATTACATTGGTTTTGTCATTAATTTTCAAATATGCACAATTTTTTTCAGAATTTACTAATAGAACCTAAACAGTTTAGGGGTATTTGATCCCAGAATTAAGCATAACATGCCAACTTTATAAATCCAAAAGTTTGGTTTATTTGTGGTGGGTGTAATGACAGTCCACAGAATGTAAAGCTCTCCAAAATAAGCTGTCTGTGTCCATTATGTCAGCCATTGGCTTAGCACTTTCTATAAAAATTTTCCTCGTAAGTTTTCTTAATAGAGAAAGCCAACAACATTCTGTGTATGGCCCATTTTTCTTCTTTTCCTTATTCTTCCTATTGTTGTACTTACTTCTTCACTTCTATTTTTCAAATAGTGCTGCAGTAAGAATGAGTCATTGGCCAAGGACAGCCTAATCCTGCAAGAGCAAATCAGGAAAACAAAAGCAGAAAAAAAAATTTCCAATCTGTTTCCTAGCAGTGACACAAATCTTTAATAATGTTTTCATTGATTACACTTTCTTGCTCAGCATTTACACTAACAGAAAAATTATTACAGTTTGTAATGTGCAGGACTCAAGCACTGATGAATGGTTTACTGACTCTATCAGCTACTTAATTAGAATTAATTATTCATAGACTTCCCTGATGAAAGACTCATTATTACAATAACCATATAATGTAAGTTGTCAGTGTTTTCTGAAATACCTTGCATAATGGGGTTGTGGAAATTGCTTGTGATTTTAGTCTAGCAAAAACAAAGATTACAAAGAAGCCCTGAAATGTAGTCTGGCAGAATTTTCTTGTTGCTCTACATCAAGGCAATGCAGTGGATTGCATAGCCTGGTGCATAGCCCAGAAGAACCCCTCCATAGGAGCGTGGAGTGAGGACATGCCCTTGCCCAAGTAGGCTGTGAGCAAGGCTGTATTATCCTAAGGAGGTTATGGCAGGACCTCAGCAATTGTGATGCACTGCTGAGGTCTGGGGAAGATGGGGGCAGGTGAGAAGCAGTTCTATCTACAGGGAGACCTCTGCAGACTGCTCAGGTGGTGGGCTGGAATTTTTCAAGAAGGTAGTGCTTCTCTAGAGAATGTCAGCTATTGCCAAGTGGCATTAACTAATGCTAGCAGATGTTAACTTGTGGGATGCAGGAGGAGAGCAGGGGTAGCAGGTGCTTTGAGGGAGCTGGAGAGCCAAAGCTGTCTTGTGGAGTGTGAGAGTCCTCAGGGTGAAAGCCATGAAAATTCCTGGCACTGCACACTTTCCTTGCAGGTCCAGATGAGATGTTGAGTTTGTTAGAACACTGCTGCCTTCATCACCCTTGAATATTTTTTTGTTTTTGATGTTACAACAGGGGAATCAGCATCTATCCAACTATTCTTAGAAATGAAGCTAGGTTTACCTAATTGATTCTGTGGATTAACTAGAATCATGGAGAAAGATGTTCAACCTGTCTGAGCAGTAAATGATCTGAACTGTTTTCTTCATTGTGATTGATGACGGCTGTCAAGTCAAGCTGCTGAAGTATTTCACTTAGGCTTATTAGTAGGAGTGAGATCCATTGACTGTTTAGGAGGGGTTTCATCTGGAAACAAACTTTTAGTCTTTGGCACGTATCCATAGATGTCTTGTAAGGAAAAAAACCCAGCTGACTCTGCTGGTGATTGATGATTGCTGCCTATTAGCTTAGTGCTACTGGCGTTGTGAAGGTAAGAGTTACTCTCACATGAAAATACAAGTGGTAGAAATGTGGGGATGGAGGAAGAAGAGGAGAGAATTGGGAAAGAAGAAGGAGAGAATTGGGAAAGAAGAGGAAAGGAAGGGAAATGGATCAATCTCCTTCCCTTTTCCTGCAAAGAACATGAGGTACTTTGTGTAGTTAATATTGCTTATCTGACAAAAAGCATTTAAACAATTTTGAAGTTTTCTGTGAAGTTAGGATAAAATAGCAGTGCCTAGAATAGCACACCATTATTAACTCTGAAATTGTTTCAAAGTCCCCCTTTTCCTCCCACTCCACACATTACATAGACACAGTTACTGTTATTTTTATGCTTAACTCCCAGGATCTCTGAAAATGAACAATGAAGTATGCTCATATAATGGAATCAAGTTAAAAATACATATGTTATTGCATCCTGCTTTGGTTACACAGGTCTAGTGTGTGTTCCTCAGCTCTGAGCTGAAACTTGTTCAACTGAGGGTAATAGCAGTCCTTTAACTTTTTCAGTATTTGCAAATAGTGAAATCAATGTAATAAATTTCTGTTCACTGGCTTGCATGAAATATGGCATAATCAGTTTTTCACAGGATGTAAAGCTATAAAATTTTGTCCAAGCCTGTCAAATAATTGTGGTCATCTTGTAAATGAAAAAAATTTGTTTTTTAGCCGAAAGTTCTTGCCGTGATGTTGCTGCTAACACAGAGCTGGTAGGAGTGAGGTATTGCTGCCCTCAAAACACCCCAGCTGGTAGTGCCATCGGGTTCACTCGGGCCAGGGGAAGGTGTTAATGCCGCAGTAACCCCTTCGCTGTGGCTATTTCCTGGGATGCGTACCCTCGTGTGGCAGGCTGCGGGCACTGCATCGGCACGGGAAAGGGGAGCCCTGGGAAGCTTCAACAGACGTTTGCCTCTACTGTGTCAAAATTCAGTCTGATTAGATATCATATCTCTAAAGGAAGGGTCGGCTGCCAGAGGAGGGGAGGAAACTGCTCAATCACTCCCCTGTTTCTTTCCGTGACCTGGAATGGGGACGAATTCAGCAGAATTTGACCGTGATTTTTTTGTTTTCCCCAGATATTTAAGGAATGGTTATCTGGGGTGGTACTAATAACGAATCAAAACAACTCTTAGCTTCCCACAGGAAAAAGCATTTGTGCTTATGCCTGTGAATCAATTTCATTTCACTTACCATGAGTCAAATATGAGTCATGATGGATATAAGCATAACTCACGACTGTCTTGTGATTATTTTCTCTTTCTGAAAGCCTTGCGTATATTCTTGGCTTTTTTTTTTTTTTTTGTGATATATCAATATGTTTAAACCTGTAATTACATTTTTGAACCACAAATATTTTTGTTTGCTGTATATGTTAGTATCTTCGACATCTGTTCTATGACTGTTCATAACTTGCCATTTGTACTGCCAAAAATTGTGCTGGGAATGTTGTGAGGGGTAAATGCACAGTTTTGGCCTAGGCTAGCATGGGTCTGGGCATTGTAAAAATAAGATCATAAAGTATTTCAGTCACCACTTTGATTACAAGTGTATTTACTTACACTGGATTTCATAATGTGCATTCCTTCTTAAGGAGGAAAATACCACAGTCTTATCTCTATTAGGAAGCAAAGGTGGCTCACAGCTAACATGACCAACAGATCTGGGGGACAGGATCAGAGATGAATAAACATGATGTTTTGTGCCAGTGCTTTACAAAATCACAGAATTCATAGACTCTTAAGAGGTTCAAAGGAACCTGAAAGATCATCTAATCCCAGTATCCTCCTGCCATGGGCAGGGACACCTCCTACTTGACCAGGTTGCTCAAGGATTTATCCAACCTGGCCTTGAACACCACCAGGACTGGGACATCCACAGCTTCCCTGGGAAACCTGTTCCAGCGTTTCACCACCCTCAAAGGAAAGGATTTCTTTCATTTTATCTAACCTAAATTTCCCTCTTCCACTTTGTACCCTTGTCTTATCACTACAAAATGAAATGAATACTGTTGTCACTGAGGAGAGATTTGTGTAAACATTCTTAATGTGTGGTGATGGCACTCATTTAACTCTCACCGAGTAATGTTCTGTTGGCTAAATTTCACTTTTTTCACATAGAAATTTCAAAATTCAGTTTACCATTATTAAGGAATCTGGGTTTTCCTGGAGCTATTTTACTGCCTAGTATCTGATTTTAAAATGTGCCTGAATAATTAAATTGAGTCTTAATGAAAACACAATATTTTGAAATTTTGTACATTCCATGACTGCATATTCACACTGCTGGTTTTTTTACAGTGTGACAATGTAATGGTGGGTAATCACAGACTGGAACAGAGATGACTGCATATTTTTTATTAAATCATGTGTTTGTCCTCACTGATTGGGGCCAGATGATCATTTATTGAAACATCCTCTATGCATCACAGGCCATTATATTGCTACCATCTCCTGGAATAAGCTTGAGTGTTCCTGAAAAGTAGCCAACTTACTTGATTTTAGGACATTAATATGCATTTAGCTTCAGTTGCTTGTATTGCTTGATGTCTGAGTGGAGTTGGACACAAAATCAGCAGAGTACTTACACGCCTAAGTAAATGATGCTGGGCTGGATTGGAGATCCCTGGGCTAGTTTTGAGCAAGCTGGTGTGTGTTCACTATGTAAGGCAGCCTTATGCTGAAGTACAAGCACAGATTCTGGAAGCAATTGAGGAAAAGATGACACATGGTGCATATAACCTTTGTCTCTCAACTGGGCTTGTTTCCACTGTACTGCTGTGGTTGTGTGACTTCCCACCCTTGCTTGACAACCACTGGCTGCTGTTGGGGCCAGTGCTGCAGAATGGCCACATTTTTATGCTCTGGAGTATCTTTTCCAATCTTGAATAAATTCTTTTACTCTTGCCTGCACTACATACAAGCACGCACCTGAATTTTGTTAACCATAGTCATAACAAATGTTTTATCACTACTGGATCCACTACCTTGTATTCTTTTTCTAACAATCTAGGTGAATTTCTCAGTCTAGCATTACTCTGAGATCTTTTCTAGATTCACTACTTTCCTGATTTATTTGTTTTGGCTGAATAGGTTCTGTTTGTTTTTTTCTAGATGTAAAAAACTACATTTTGCCAAGTTGAACTGTGATTTTGAGATTTGGCTTCTACACAGCCCCTGTTAATGCCCCCTCCCTGATTTGTAAGCTGTTTCATGATCTTTTTAACATGCACCTTACTGATACTGTCTAATACTGATTTCTAGTCAGGTTTTGTCATGTTGTAAGACATCAAATACCTTATAGAGCTGTGTAGATTACATCTGCTTAGTTATTTTAAATTATCAAAGCTTATGCTCTCAAGAAATGCAATTAGTTTGACAAAACTGATCTAGTTCCCATATACTGTATTGACTGACATAAATTAGATTCCTGCAATTCTTAATCAATTAAATTACGTACCAACTCCACATTGAATTTATCCAGGAGTGAGGTCATGCAAAATTATGCTCTTTTTGAATCCTTTTCTTTTTCTGTTTTGCAAACACTTCTTACCAAGAAACCCATAATAGACAGCGTGTTTGTATACAGCAGCTGGGCAGTTGCAAATGCATTAATTAGTGTATTACAGCAGTGGCACATTATTTATTATACCATCATCAGAGAAGACAATTAAGTTATTGTAGAGTTGCTATGGTTTCCAAAGGAGGTACAGCGCAGACTAATTACCTCAAGATGCCAGATGGTGCAGCATAATTCCTGAGCAAATGCCTCATCACCTCTGCCTCTCCATGTTTGTATAGTAAACAAAACATGGATAAAATGGAGGCTGAGAATGTAGTGATTTCCCTTTATAGGTCTCCGCAGGTTTGTGTATACCCTGAACATATTTGCATTCTTCAGAATTTATTGTTTAATTTACTTGCATCTGTGCAAAGATTCTAATGAATGAACTGAAAACAAGCATGAAAGAAAACTCTGCTGCTGGACATCTTGGCTCCAAATGCTTCATATGCATTATACCTGCAATTTTTGTATTGTCTATCATGGCTATCCCAAGAATATCAAATAGAAAGATGCCTTATCCTGTCCACAGGGCGAGTAAGCTCTAAGAGACATTTCAAGCACTGTCTACACCTAAGATTTCCCTTTAGCCTAAAAACTTTGCAGATCATGGGGACATCCTACACTGCAGCAATGTAGATGAACATCTCTTTGGACCTTAAGATTATAGAGGGCTCCATATAGCAGTATAAACACAATCTTTGGGAATTAAAGCAATTGCAAAGCTTACAGACGGTGAAGTTGGAGGCCACTCATAGACAAGGCTTTTTTGTAGATCTCTGCCTGATCAGACAGCTGCTTTCTCTTATCTTCCTCTTCTTCTTCTCTTTCAGTGGTCACAGGTTAGTTAGGTGTCCGCAAAATCTTTCATTATACAACCTGAGAGGCAGATAAATAGGTGAGCTACAGGTCTGCACATGTAGTAAGTACCAAACTGTAACTTTACCATCAAGGGATGCAGCAAGATATGTGGCCACAAAGAAAAGTCTTTGTGATAGTGTCAGAGAGACACATGCCATAGTCCAAAATTTTTGGCTGTCTGTAGTGTTGGTGCAGATAACCTGCAGCATCAGGTCAATAAATAGGTGAGGCTTTGGACAACGGATTTTGTGCCCTACTTCTGCCACCAGTATCATAGGATTGCCATACATGTCCCTAAGAAACAGCCATTTAATTCAATGTATCCTCCATTCAGAGTTTAAATTCAGATTTGCAGTGTGTGGTTGGTTTAGAAAAATAGGCATGGAAAATATTTCTCCTCCAAATTCAGAGCTTGCCTATACAGACATTGCTTAGATTGTTCCAGATATTTGGGGTTATCTAATTTGTATTTCACTTCTACACAGCTTCATGGGGCTTGCTCTTCTCTGACCTAGTTCAAGCTGTTGGCACTCCATGTGTTTTTAGCTTCTCTATAGGGTTTCAGTAACTCCTGCAGCAGTTTGTATGAGTTCTGCTTTGGGAGCTTCCGGACCTTCTGGGGACAAGGTCCAGAATAACTGGTAAATGCCCGTGAAGCCTCTGAGAGACTTAAGGGTACCTGCTGCTGTCAGGTAAGGATGAGGTAAGAGGAGATAAAAGGGTACAAATCCCAAGGAAACTCTAGTAGCTTCTAACAACCATGATCAGCCACCCTTGACTCAGAATGACTAAAGCCTTTGTTGCAGTGGCCACCAGGTAGGAAGGATCAAGTACTGTTTTAGACTGTGCTTGCTTGAGACAGGCCTGTATAAGAGCTAGGTGCATAGTTGTGTTGGTGACACATGGTAGAGCAGTTTCCTCAGAAGGTGTTTGGACAGCTGTCCCTGGTTGGGCAGAGCCTGTGGCACAGGCTGAACTTCAGGTGGCAGGTGCAACCCTACAACACCCAGATTGCAGGAGTGCATGGGGCCTCTCTCTGATACCAGGAGACATGCTTTTCTATGCTGCAAAATGTAAGAGTTACAGAGGGAAGAAAGCAGAAGATCTGGAGAAGAATTCATTCAGTGAAGATGGAATCTTCTCTGAGGTGCAGCAGCTGGATCCTAACTGCAGTAGAGAAGCACATCATCCACACCTAGTCCTAAGGTAAGTGCAACTTACGGAGAAGTGGAAGGGTGGAAGTTGGTGACTTCCAGCACCACTAGAAAGGATCCTGCACTATCCAAGAGCTTAAAGTACAAAATAGGTCAAAAGTGAAGATGAGCCCCCCGTGCCTTCAAGTAAAGGATCTGACCCACCATAAGGAAGAGTTTGATCAAAGAAAAGGAGGTGCAAGAGTGCCAAAAAGGTAGTTCTGAAAATAGAATAAATTGGAATAAGGTGTATTATTAGGTAAGGAACATGGGAGGGGGTGAATCTTCTGATGCTAGGAGCATAGATGTCTACAAACTGAAGCTGACTTGTAAACTGAGATGCTGGCCCATCTTCTAGGGTGCTAGAGGTTGCTCCTTAGATGACCCACTGAGCTTTCCATTAGGTTTATATTCTGAAAGACTGGGTGTGGGGTATGGTAAAGATAGATGGACTTGGAGCCAGTTACTAATTAGTGGTGGGAGGAAAGGATAATAGAGCTGTAATTCCATAGTAGTTGTGTGTGTTTCATAATACTTGAGTGATAACAGCTTCGTAATTGTATGCAAGAATTATGCAAAATGATGTCACTAAATAAGTAGTAATGTACTTATTATTTAATTATATTATTAGGCAATTACTTTCTTAGTACTGTATTGCTTAATCAGTAAATCCTTAATTGTTATTTCAATATTATATATTTCAGACCTGCAGATTAGAGGTTGTGAGTTAGACCCATAAAGCAACAGTGCCCAAAGGAAAACATACTTAAATGAGCAAAGATGTAAATATCAACTCTTACTTTGCAGTGTTGGACCTTAGGTACAAAATGACTATCTACCTTGTCAGATTGTTTGAATATTTAAATGAGAAACTAGTTTAATCAGTGGGCATTGCAGTCATTGCCTCAATTCAAGCTCCATTTGAAAATATATTTTAATTTCTTAATCCTGCATAAATTTTGGTTGGTTCTTGATTCTGGCAAGGAAAACAATAATTGAAATGCCCAGATCAAATGAAATATTACACTTCTTCCCTTAAAGTACTAGCTTCTTAGAAACACTGAAGACAGATAGCTTTCTCAGGTCAAACTGTAAAAGAAAGCACTCTTAAAGCATCAGTCAGTTCACTTTGGCAATGTGTATGTTTCCCAAGATAACACATTCAGCTCTCCAGTTAGTTTGAGGATAATACACATTCTGGTATAATAAAATTATTTTATTACAGGAGCCAGAGAGGTATGCAATCACTTCTTGCATTACACCACCTATTGATCATGAAACAGCAAATTGGATAGTTTGATAATTTGGTGGCAAATGACCTAGCTGTAATCTATCTTGTGCCAGTCAGAGGAACTACATATTTCTTCTACATAGCTAATAAACAAGGACTTACTGAAGAAAAATACTTGTATTGATGAAAGTTTACAAGCTAGACATTCTAAATAATGATTTTATTTTACTGTAAAATGCAATGGAGAGATTCGTCTCCCTCAAGAAATGCTCAAAAAAGAGAGATTGGACTTGGAAGGAAGGTGAAACAGTGAGACTTGAGTGATGGGGAAGCTGATTGAGCAGGGGATCAGAGCAATGGAGAAAAACAGGACTGTGAAAGCTTTGCTCAATATACAAACATTTCTGCTTTGACTACTCTATTTGCCATGAATTCTGAATTTGATTAAAAGGCTTTCAGAGAATTCATCATAATAAAATATTTTCTCCTAATTAAAACATTGCATGTGAAAGCAATGGACATTATTATACCAGTTACTATCTTTCTCACTCATCTTTATCTTCTAGTTAAAGGTTGCTGAAAGTTAGAGAAAAATGTTTCAAGCTGGGAGAAGTTTTTACAGAGAAAAGGAGGTGCAAGGACTGCAAAGGCAACGCTGAAACACACATACAAACAGTTTGACAAATTGAACAACATTTGCCAAAGAAGTTGTGATATAGACATGAAAACATCAATACATGTTTTTTAAAAATGAAAGATCATCAGCATTATTCATGTACTATGAGGTGAAGTGAGACTCACTTGACTACAGTTGATGGCATCAAATTCAATTACTGTGAACCAAGGAAACCTACCAGCTTTTCAAATCAGTCATCTTTGTGTGCTGGTTAGTGTAGTTTTATGAAATAAGGGCTACAACTATGCTCATACAGGGAGGAAACAATTTTCATATTCTTCCAAATAGAAAAAAACCAAGACAAATTCAGGCATTTCATTCCAGTGAGTGTGTGTGTGTGTACATCTACTCCAGCTGTAGTCACAGACAACCAAAACTGGACTTAAACTTTATGTTTATTCAAATCAGCTATTTATCAGTATAAAACAGTATTTTATGGCACATATGTATTTTTAGTAATGCAATCATGCCAATATTATAAGTGATATTGTCACACTATATGCCTACTTTTATCCCACAATGTACATATTTCAGGCCCATGAACCATATAATATGATAAGTAATGTCCTAAGTAACAGAAATATATGTAGTCAAAAGTGTGCAAATTTCTAATCTATTCAGCTACAATGATTGTTTAAAGTATTCTTTGTATAATTGTGGGCATAATACATATGAAAATTGACATTCCTGACTGTTAGAGAAAAAAATCAATCTATATAACATTGTGCTGGTTTAAAGGTAACCCAGCAGGAGAAATGAACTCAACACGAGAGAGATTATAAGTCAGAGCTATAATTTAATAGTAATAATACAGTAAATACACTGACACAAGGGGAAGTTGCTTTCAACTCCCAAAACCCAGCAGTATAACCCAGTACCCTGAGGTACAAACCCAAAGGGGTTTGTTAGCCCTTGTGCAGAGACCCGTGTGGTTCCTCCCAAGTCCAAAACAAAAGGAAGTGAAAAACCTGTTGGTGCAGGTGATGGCTGTAGTCTGATTGAGAGTGGCAGTCATAGTCTAGTCGAGAGTGGTGGTCTCCTCCTGTCGAGGTCCTGCTGCTCCTCTGGATTCAACGAGAGCCCCAGATCTTCTTACCCACCACTTATGTACCCTCAGGGAGCACCCAGTCCCTCCCCCAGGGCGGGGACTCACACAATG
>JAWWLZ010000139.1:49068540-49083179 GCA_035041345.1 Poliocrania exsul | reverse complement strand
TGAATAGAGGGGGTAGAATACACAGCCTTGATCACCCCCACACAGTGCCAACTAGTCCCACCTGCTAAACTAGGACAAACATGAACAAATCATGGGAATATAGAGCTTATAAAAACATGAAAAGGCATTCTGTAAGAACTTCTTCATTTTTTCTCCACGTTTGAAAAAATTATTTTTTTTAAAAAGCAATATTTTAATGTAAACTCTAAGCAAATACATTGTTAAAGCTGTAGCTGAGTTTCCAAAACCAAAGAACCCTGCCCTTACTGTTTCTTACAGGAACTTTATTCCGTTTGCTCATGGAAATTATTACTTGATTCCCTCCTACACTCTATGTTGCCCTCCACTGTCAAGCTAAAAAAGGGAGAGAGAGCACAGAAAGTCCCCACCTCACCTTGACTCAATGAGGCTTTACCCTTGTGCCTTACTGTGTACTTTTGGCATTTTCAAAAGAAAGAAGGACTGAAACAACAAAAAAATTTGGCAAGTGGTCTAGAGTTCAACTTTTTTTGTCAAGAAGGACTGGTCCGGACATTTGAGGGCTAATATTGGGCCAGATCAGGTCAATGCCAGACAGCACCATGTTTGCTGGTGGTCTGCCTTTAAGATGCTCAGACACTCTATTTTGAGACTTAGGTCTGTCCAGGAGGACTGAAGTGCCTAAATATTACTGAGGGTCTGGGAAATGTCATATATGATTTCTTCAGAGCTCAGAGTGCTTCTTCCATTAGCTGCTGGCATCCATATTGTGTTTACACCAACTTCCACAAGTCTCAAGTAACCTTGTAGAGGGCAATGTGAACATCCCTCTGAGAAAGGTCTATGCTGACCTGGTCTGCAATGAAATATCAAAATGCAATGACTAAAATGCCAGGTAGGGAAATTAAGGCCATGTGAACTATAGATGATTCTATACCCAGCATCTGTAAAGACGTTCACTCCAAATCACAAGTCCTCCCATAGCAAGGTAACAACTTGCTTTCCAGCTGTTCTCTGGTTAAGCAATGTGAATAACTGATGAATGCTTTTGCACTACACTGTGAAGATATTCTAAAATAAGATTAGGTGCTTATATACTGCAGTAATAGAGACCTGGTAAGAAGTGACCATAGAAATCCATGTAAGCAGGTGGCTGATGGATTATCATGTGTCAGGTGTTGAGAGCTCTTCTCACTGAAGATAATAACTTTTGATATGTGGGTTAATGACTATATATTTTGCTAGCCTATCGTTACATGATAGACTGTACTGAGGATCTTCGATGAAGATGCAAGGGACTGTATGAACAATGTTGCACCTCATCCTAAGAGAATAGATTTGGCAATCCTTACAATTTTGCTGTATCACAATAACTGGTGATCTTCATGAAAAGTGTGAAAAATGTGATTACTCAAAACCTGACTGGACATGGTGCTGGGCTATTGTACAGCTATGGCAGTAAAAGGATTACATGAAGATCTCAGCTTCCCTGAAAAATGTGATTGATCTCTATGTTGTTGCAAGGGAAGGTTTGAAAATAAAAGAGGAGTGCAATAACAGGATCAAGATCAAAGAGAAAAGAAATATGCACATTTAAAAATTGGACACTATTTACCCAGTCTTGAGATTTTAGGGGACCTCACTCAGGATTTTTGAACATCTGGGAAATGCTGTTGATGACTAAGACCCATTTGTGTCACTCACTGGGACATTCTTAAATGATCTGATCTCTGTGCTAGAGCTAAATCACCAAAATGCTTCACTTTTTGAAAAGGAATCTTCACCTGCTCAGTTGATTTAGCTTTCTTCTAGGTTATTGTTGCTGAAAATAAACAAAGCTGCCTGCAGAAAATGAGAATCTACCCGTCAAAATGTAAAATGTAGAAAGATTTGTGAGAGTAAATCTCACAAATTACCTGGCCTGGAATTGAAGTGCCATCAGAAAGCAGATTTTTGAGACCAATAAATTCACGCCTTTGGAGAGCACAATAAAAGGTATTCTAGTGACAGTGCATGTCTATGAAAATTCATTGCAGTATCAGACTTCTCGGGTTCCTATTTTATCAGGAATCGTTATGCTGCTCAGTGTTCCAGGAACAGTTTTGGACAATGAACTAGCTTTTACATTCCAAGAGGTGACATTTCATCACCAGGCATTTAACTACCAGACGTAAAGGCCACTGCTTGTGAATGGGGTTTGTTTGGGAGTGCATGTGTGTGTTGTTAACTCAAGACTAAGGGTAAACTTTAAAATTAAATATGCTGCAGCTCAGTCAATATCTTGGGCTCACTATGGGGTTGGAGGGTAATGAGGACATCTGAGTTCCTGCTGAGCTTACTTAGAATTAGGACTACCACTGAACCACACTTTTGTGAATGCTTAATTGAAATATAAGAATCTAAGTAAAATTAGAGTGTGCATTTGAATTTGCCTCTGATGAATATGCACCGCAGAAGAAATAGTCATTTTTATATGTGTATTCAGCTGCAGGCTGCATCCTTTAGAAACTAATACAATTCAGCAGTCTCCTCAGCTCTACGGGGGAAAGAAATAAGAAATAATGAGCAAACAGTTACAGTAAAACCCATAAAACCAAAACAAATCAATGCAAAACAAAAAGCCCCTCCAAAAGGTATTCTGACCATAAAACAGGTCACATTCTTAGAAAGACTCTTGTAACTGAAAGGTGGAACAAGCATGTGATCAGTAATGGTGTTTTGTGGCTGCCTTGGTTGTAAAAGCTTTTACAGGCAGGCTCAGGACACAGCCCACAGACATGCCTTCTGGAAACAGTGTTGAATGCTGTCACTGTCCCTCAACTGTGAAAAATCAAGGTAGAGCTAGAAAGAGAGAGATTTCAAGAGAGAAAGAAATATTCCTTTCATTTTGAGAAAGCTTTAAGATAAATCAGAAAAAAAAAGATTTAGCATAGAAGCCTGCTGGCAAGTCAGTCATTATCTGTTAATATTTGATCAGGAATCTTCTAGAGAAATTCACATGCAATTTAGTATTTACTGGAGGAAAAAACATTATGATTTTTCTTCCAGCTTCTTTGCTGTTTTCTTTACCTACTGGATCCTATTTTGGATTGCAGGTATGAGAAAGGAGGCTGATGCTGCACCAGGAGCTCCTGAGGTTTTAAGACCCAGGGACCATTCTGACAATGAGAATTCCCTTGGAGACACACTGTCTTCCCTTTCATTTGCAGTCTGGTTAATGAGCCTGTAAATTGAATCAGCTCAGCCAAAGTGCTCAAAATCCAAGCTAAAATGAAAATAAAACAGGATTAGAACAGTGTATGGAGGCTATACTTCTGGTGCCTTTGGGTGCCTGAGGAATGCAGTAAGACTGAAATAATAACAAAAACAACAACCATAACAACAACAACAACAACAAAAACAAAAGAAAGTGTGACTGAAGACATATAACTCATCATATTTTATAAAGCAACCTATTAAACAGTGTTCAAATATTAGAGTGCTGGGTAGTCAGCTGATGAGTCAGTGTTTCTCAGTTCTAATAAGCAGTCTCTAAAGAGATAAAGAGTAGCTAAAGGAGGCGGCTTCGTATTTTTCATTTTTCACTGGTGCTATGGTACGTGCATATCCTTTAGGACAATGTTTGGCGTCTCTTTTTTTTTTTTTTTCTTTAAATAGCAGGGAAGTGACTGCAAATTCTGGTTGTAAAGAACTGGATTTATAATAGCAACAGTGCACTGAAGTGTGGGAAAAAAGCTGGATCTCACTGCATCATTTGTTCCAAATGGTTTTGAAACAATCAGTGCCAGAAGAAGAAAGCCTAATCTCTCCTTACAAGCTTTTTCTTCCTCTACAGATAAAAATGTACCCATTGCTCTGTTAGCAAACAGAAATGGAAGGCTTCTCTCCTCTTTTGGTGATGCCTCTCTAGCCCTCTTTGCACCTGCCTGGGGCTACTGTGTGCCAGCCTCACCCAGAGACTGGGTCTGACAGAACCTGACATCCCTGCACCAGTGGCTATATCACCGTCCAGGCTTCTCATTTGCACTGACTATGCTCTGAATTTCTGTTGGTATAAGGCAGCAATTTCATCCAGCTTCAGTGTGGTTTCATCAGTCAATCCAGACAAGCATTTGCTGATATTATTTCCCTGCTCATAGTAAGAGTTTTTCTGAATCAGACTGTGAAGTGATTCCCAATATGATGGCTGAGATGACAGAGCCTTAATGACTTAATGATTCATCTCTCTTGCAATTAGCTCAGCCATTAAACAGATCAACACCCTAATGCCCTGCCCTCTGCCTGGTCTTTCTCTGTTTGCCTCTAGCCTCACTTATGGTTTACTGTCATGTAGAATAGTCAAACCAGTCTCACCTCTTCTGTGTCCATGGATGGCTCTTCTGCCTCTGAGGCACACAAGAGAAAGCTGGCATGTTTCTCTTATCCTGAAGGCTTTATGAAATGTTATCCTGTCCATCTAGGATTGAATACATTTGTATATACATAAATATATACATAAATAAACCTAATATCTGCCTTAAATTAAAAACAGTACTGCAATCCAGGGATCGGATGACATTTTTTATCAGCTAATGGCTATATGTGCTATCACAGCGTATGCAGATCATCTTTCTTATAAAGAAGGCAGTCTGCTGTTACATACAAAAGAACAGTTGGAAAAAACCCCAACTTCACAAGATTTTGGAGTCTTTTTTTCAGCGATGATCTGAAGACATGGAGAACAAACAACATAAGGATTTTGCAAGTTTTGAATAAAAGAAACCTGCAGAAAGAATACTAGAGGTAACATTAGCTAGTAACAATGGAACTAAATGAAACTCCTTTATCTTATTTTCATCTCTTTTATTCCTATGTGTGAAATGAGACCTAGACTGCCTTGTTATATATTATTATCTCTAGAGTGTCTGCTGTCTACAATAATACAATCACAATAATGGTGTGGCTTTCTGGGGAGAAAAAAAATGATAGGAAGATAGCCCCGAATGTATTCTTCTCCTGAAAACCATATATGCAAAATAACATTCTAAATTACTAGTCTCAAAAATACTACATAGTAGAAGGTCCGAGGGAGGCATGCAAGATCTGTGTTCAAGTCAGATAGAGGCCTTTGGTAGACATTTGCATGCTCAGCAGCAGAATTTTCATACAGTCCACCAGCGGTAACTTGTATGTACTACCACAGAAAAATAAATCTAACTTTAAAAAAGGCTGCCTGTATGTTGTTAGCATTGATTCCCTCCAAGTTAAAGCTCCAAAATAACTATTGCTCATCCAAAAACTCAAGCTGGATATAAATGAAGCCAAAACCCATTTCTGTAATACATGAATCGAGTTTAAGAAAACACAAGCCCACTCACAGTACTTATAAATGCTTTACTTTTCTTTAGAGTGATTCCAGTAAAACTATATAATTAAACCTCTCTTGCCTCCAAGGAACATGTAAGAGATGTGTTTAAATGAGGCCACTTGCTAATGAAGTTGGCAGCTTAGCTGTAGGACTCAGAAACTGTTAACAGAGCAGAGCAATGGGGGAGGAAGATCATGACATCCAAAATTTAACAATGCAGCATTCCATAATCTACTGGGAGTTTGTCCAGAATACTGAAAGCAATATGTAGGCCTAAAATACTTACCATATCAAAAGAGCTATAAGGATTTTGGATCTGACATACATAAAATATATGTATTTATGAGTCAAAAGATGATAGAAGTTTGATAGTATTTATTGGAAGTTATATTTAGCTGATATTACCCAGAGAACATGAAAAGTGCAGAAAGCATACTTGTGGGACTTAACAAATGGTTATGAATCACTTGAGGAAGAGCAACACTAAACTGAATTGAGTGTTAGTTCTTTC
The DNA here is from genome assembly GCA_035041345.1 of Poliocrania exsul. Classification (NCBI taxonomy): domain Eukaryota; kingdom Metazoa; phylum Chordata; class Aves; order Passeriformes; family Thamnophilidae; genus Poliocrania; species Poliocrania exsul. Next base: position 49,077,342 of record JAWWLZ010000139.1, on the reverse strand, counting down.
CAATGTAACTGAATGCCAGGTCCTTTTAATCCCCCTATTTGTCTTACTCATATTTTTCAATGGGCCCAACACAGAAAGATGGCCCATGTCTCTAGTGGGAACTAAGAGAAATGGAGGTATGATGGATTTCAGGACAGGGTTCAGGTGTCTCTGATGCTGCTGAGTCTGTTTCATGTGGAGCTCCGAGAACGGAAATGACTCTCTGAAGCTTTCATGGTGAGTTTTTCATCTTTGTTTGCAACAAAGAGGGATTGTTTGCAATCCCTGTAAATGAGCCTTGAAAACTACCACTAGTGACTTTTCTTTCCAGCAACCACTAGTGACTTTTCATTAGTTGTTTAGTCTTTTCAAAATTCCTGGTTGTTCCCTTGTTTTTGAACCAATGAAAAATACAGTAAGGATACAGGAGAAGATATTCTTCCTAGTGAATTAGTGCTTCCTGTTGCAGACTCTTCTTCCAAATCTTTGGTATTATTTGAATTGTGACATTTAAAGGAGAAGGGCTATCAGATTTTAAGTCAGATTTCAAAGGTGTTCTAACCACACCAAGAAGTATGGGAAGACATTTTGACATGTAGGCAGTTTAAGCAGAACTTGTAAGAACTGTGTACAAATATTCTACTGTACTATTAATATCTTGTAATCTCAATTTTTTCTTTTGCAGCACAGGCCCACCTATGGATTCCAGTATAAATGAGAGTAAATCCAATTTGAGATGGACTCAAGGAGAGCCATTGTTAAATCATCAGAGAGAAAATTTTTGTCTTTTTTTTTTTTCCTATGGTTGCTCTACACCCTAGGAATCCTTTAGTTGAAAGTGATCCTCAGATTTGTTCTGTGCTAGATTGTGACATCCAGATCTCCTGCTTTGGCTCTCATCTGCTGTGGTCAGTGGGGAGGTGGCTTGGTGGAGAGATGCACACTCTTCTTAATTCTACTGGCATCAAAAATTGTTGGGAAGAAAAAAAATCCTCCAATACTACCTTTAAAGTGTTAGTGAGCCAGGCAGTACGTTATTCTGGCCAGAGATATATAGTGAATCATTTCAGCCACATATGTCCCTTTCAAGACTTTTCATGCATTTATACATTTTAGCGAAAAAAGAAATTAGTGTTCATAGGTTCTAAGTTCCATAATTCATTTGATTAGTGTTCTATCCATCACTGGCTAATTTGGTCCTTGTTCTTGGATCCTCTTATCATCCTTAGACAGAGAGTCTCCAACTTTCAGGCTATACTGTTTTTGTTAATCCCCTCTGTAACTTTTGGTTACTCCAACATGTCTTTGAAGTCAAGATCCCAGATGTCTAATCTTCAAGCTTTTCCCTCAGGCTTTGTTTATTAAAGCTTATCAGAGCTAGTCCAGAGAAATACAAAGCTTTGGTGGTTTAAGCATCAAACTGACAAGAGTCTATAAAAAAGAAACCTATCCACTTGCTACCATTAACTAAAAATTTAGGAAAACTATGTAATTTCCAACACTACCCCAAGTATGACGTGTCTTGACTGCATTTGTGGCCCCATAAACTGGTAGTGTTATTTGGATAGATGGAGCTTATTGTCTATTTTAATATCTGGCCAGTACATTATATGAGGGAGCAGTCTTGCAGAGCAATTGCCTCTTACAATGTGCTTTTCAGGTCTCTGCTGAATTGGAGATTTTTTCCTGATGCATCGTATCTATAAAACAAATTTTTTTTCATAATGATGCAGGAAGGGTTTTTGATTTTTTGATTTTTATAGATTTTAGAAGTACTTGTAACTGTAGTAAAATGTAGATTTAGTGTGCTACTATTTCTAGCAGCTTAAGTTCAATGTTTATACATGCCAACCTCTGCCATTTATCAGTAGCTCAAATTCTTTTAGTTGTTTAGTCTTGTTTCCAAGGTGGAAGACTGAAGACTACCAGAAAGGCCTGCAGAATGAAACATAAACATGGGGCAGAGTGACTCCGAAGTCAGAACATTGGAAGAACTCCAAAAGCCTGAGGAATAGAAGGACTGATGAAGAGGAGGTCTCACCGACCTCAGACTCAAATCCTGAGGGGGTGGGACTGGGATGGGAAAAATGTTGAACTGTAGATGTGTAAAGTAATGATTGGATGGATCATATTGTAAAAGCCATGGAAATTAGAGCTTGCCCACGTGCACGTCGATATGTATTCCTGTAGGCCCTAGACCTGATATTAAAGGACTTTCACTTTTTATCTTATCCCACACTAACTTGGCTCAGAGTCCTGGTTTTGGGGTCTCTGACTGCATCAATAACAAAGTTGTTTTTTCCTTGAAAAATGCTGCTTTAATGGAAATTTTCTCACACTATTTTTTCCTATTCAGGTAGGACATAGAAGAAAATAGACCAAAGTTCTTAATGGAGCTCAGCATAGGAATTCAGTCCTATTTTGGACCCTAAGATTTGTGGCCACCAAAACCTTTGGTGGCTAGCTCCTGGCTAAAGCTTCTGGAGAGATGGCTAACACTTACAGACATTCTATGATGATTGCTTACATGACTAGAAGGAAATGGAGCTACATACAATGAATTTTGATACCAGATGTGTAAGAGAAGAAATAAAAAATTAAGCCTGTTACTAACTATCTGATATGGATCAAAATTCCCAGCTACTATTTTTGCCTCTATAGTCAGTAGGCTAGAAGGGTTTTCCAGGCTCCCCTGAAGAAAAAGTGGCCGGTGCCTTGTATGACTCAGATATGTAACACATTTAAGAGCTGACCTTTTGCTTTGTTCAGAGTAAATAAACAAATTAAGTCTTCAGCAGTAGCTGAAGTACCACATAATGACAGAAGCTTTTCATGCACTACTGCTTTTGTGTTTAGCTCAGCAGCTTGACTCCCATGGAAATCTACAGTTGGAAAAGCAGAAGTGAAAGAACTGTTGAAATGATGGTGAATTTCAAGTAAAGGATGGCAACCGATTGCCTTTCTCCCTAACAATTTTGGAAATGGAGGTTTTCTGCTCACCCTGGCTAAAATGGTAGCAGAAAGATTCCATATGTCCTCCCACCTCCTTGTGCACTTGTGTACATGGCCTAGATACAGGTCTTGATTTCATTTGTTTAATTCCTTCATAATCAAAATTGAAGACACAATGCACCCAATTCACTAATGTAAACAGAAACATAGACCCAGAAACCTTGCTACTCTAACAATTGTTTAATAGAAGTTAAATAAAATCTACAAATAAAGTGAATTGACAGTGTAAAGCACTTGTCATATGAATAATTAGACATTATAATAGCAACAGTATGATCTGTCTGTTCTCCTCTGTAGTATTCGCACTTAGCAGGTGCTACATCTGACAAATAACTTCCACATGCAAGAGTTCCCTGATGGGGATCTGAATGTGCTCTGTGTGTCCTCATGAACTTTACTACAGTCAAAATGTTATTCTGGACCTGCAGAAAAGTAGACAGATGTTTTGCCAACTTAGCAAATGGGAATATTCCTCCTCTGAGCAAGTGGGAAATGCACTAAATCTGTCTCAGCTAGAAACAATTTTAGCATTCACTGTTGAAATCATCTGCTTTTGTAAACTCTAAAGCTTGTTAGAGAGTAAAACCCCTCAACTTACCACATTTCCTTGTACAAATCAAAATACCCACTCCCCAACAACAGATGGGAAATCTAAGGTTTCTGAATATCTGAGTCCTCATGATTGCTCTGCTAATTTTGCATTAACAATTAGAGATTACAGAATATGTATCTGATTACTACCAGAGTAATAAAGTTAGAGATAGTTGCAAACAGTTTTTGTAGAGTGAAAAAAATTAGTATCACAAGACATGTCACTGTGAATTCATACCATCTGTCTAATGATGAATGACACCAGTGTGGATGGTATCAAGTCATCCTACAAATTTGTTATATATGCTTAGTAACCTGCAAATACATCACACAAAATGGCCCTGCATACACCACGCATCAAAACAGAGCATGTAATGCTTTGTCATAGGGTAAACTGGTTCATTAAAATAATCATGTGTTCAGAAGTGGAGTCAGTTGTTGATTTTGATCTCATTTATTACTTTTTTCACATTTGTTTTCTTTCAAAGTCTCATTTTCATGATTCAGGTTTCATTTTGCTGCTATTTGAATACTACTAATTCTACTAGTTTTTTATACCTTTTATTGTCTGATCCACAGGAATGTGATCAAGGTACATTTTTTACAGTAATTTCAAACAGCACATTACACATTTCTTCAGCAAAATCGAGACAATCTGTACTGCTTAATACACATGTTTAGATAGTCTTTCAAGCATTTTGCTACAGTATATTGTTATTGATTTGTGGTTCTCTCTCAAGGTGAAGGTGGTAGTACTCCAAACTTAGTGAAATGGAACACCTAGGACAGATTCTTTACTTGTATAAGCTGCTTAAATTGAAGTATGTATATTTATGATGAAGTCTAACAGCAAGATTTATTTGTATGTTAAAGAAATTACATCAAAGTTATAAATGAGACTAGAGTTTCCTTCCATTCTCTTTTGCCTTTTTTCTTTTCCTTCCTGATACAGCTATAAATGTCTCACTTGGCATAACGTGCTTGCTACTTCAGCTTAATTCAAACCTTTAAATTTAAAAGTAGTAAAGACTTTGGCTCACCTGATCTAATTTCAATACAACATCTGTCCCCTGGTCTTCATTCACTGTTGGTATCTTGACTCTGTGTCAAGCAGAAGTATCAGAAGTCAACAACTAGCAGAAGCATCATCTTCTTTGTTCCTTTGTTCCTTTCAACTTTGTGATATATTGAACATGATAAAATCTGAAGATTTTATTTGCAACCATATTATTTATCACAACATTAAGGTAATGGGTTTGTCTAGTTCTTTGTGAAATGAGAGAGTCAAGTAAGAGGCAATGGATGTAATAGGTTTTTTGTTTGTTTGTTTGGGTTTTTTGTTTGTTTATGGAGTGCTTCTCTTATCAGGAGACACTTTATTTCCTGTGTGCTCTGACTTTATGGTTGCTGGATCTCTTGGCCTTGAATTAATAAATGGCAGAACATTAGAATCAAACTAAGCAGAAACAAAAACTAACAATAGCCAAATGATTCAGGAAGAGTAATAACTATGGGCAAGGAATATCTCATTACTTCGAAACCCCTCCACAATGGTTTGTAATGGATGCTGCTCATTTATTAAAATAAACATTTGAGCAAAAAAATGTTTGTGTAAAAAAGTTAGAAATGATAAACAGAAATATAACAACTGGAAGGGTGCAGAATCAAACTGCATAAATGGAGTTAGTTTAAACACTAAATACAATCTTAGTCTACAGGAAGGACAGAGATGCTTAGTTAAGGTCCATCTTTCTGCTGTTGTTGAGAACATGCACCCAGGCAGATGGTACAAATATGTGTATTTCAGGTCTTTGACTTTGAACTCTCAAATGTCTTATGTCATGAATACAATCTGTTTAGAGTCTGTAATCTGTTTTCTGCTGGATATGTGCACTTTGCCCCAAAGTCACATGTTTGCTCAGAGAAGGTCCACAGCTGAGACATCAAAATGAAATCTTATGCATGCAAATGCCTCTGTCAAGGGGCATGTTCCACTTAGCTTAATTATTTTTCTGCAGAGAAAATTGTGCATACAGTTTTTCATTTCGCATAAAAAGACATAAAAATATTTCCCAGTGAATAATGGAATTACCGTGAAACTAAATGACGAACTAATGTTCTACTAACAGAGAGCAAGACGCTAACAGCATTTGGAGTGGTTTTAAAATGTGGTACTGATTAATTCTGCATTTTTTCAATACTACATTATCTTTCAAAATAATTCAGGTAACATCAAATCCTTTGCACTACAGTTTGTCCATTGCTTGTAACAGGAGTAAAATGGTTTCTATGTTAAAGAATATATAGCATCATTTGGAGAAAATAAAAATGTTATAAAATTGTGCAAAATATTTGTGTTACAGAAGCTCAGATTTTTCAATCTGTGGCAATTCATTGTAAAACACTTGGATCTATTATTTAATTAAAAAAGAATATGAACAAAGGTATTTACTGCAGGTTTCTAAGAGGAAATCACTCAGATAATCATGGTAGCACTGTGATACCTTTGGGATAGGTAATAGACTAAGTAATTTCTCCAGGTATCTTGCAGCCCTGTTAGGATAATTCCACAGAAGATATTTTGAAATATTCATCCTGCTGTAGAATTCTCTTCATTCTAAGTTACTTTTTAGTAATAATTAACTGTATTTCTTGTCAAAACTCCTGTGGGCAAGTGACTCTGTCATAATCAGTGTGATTCAGCACCTTCCCCCCTAAATGGATTTCGCAAGGTGTCTGTATTTAATATTAGTACAGACTTTGGTACTAGATGTTTCTCTTCTCTGAAAGATAAGTAGCAATGCATTTTAACTCTTGCAAATTATTATTTTCACCCTTTTTTCTGCATTAATAATAGAAGTTATTAACACAGTGAATTGTCTCAATTTAGAAAGAAGTGTGGCAACCACTAGTACTATGAAATGCTAAAATCATAATAAAAATTTAAAAATTTAGAAAATAAAACAAATTAGAGTTCAGCCACAAAACCTGTGATTTTGGTTGGGCTGAAGAGCAGTATTTTCATGCTTCTTATTCAAAATAAAGTCACAATAACCCACACCTAATTGCTGAAAGATTTGAGCCTGCATATTCAAAATCTTGGCCAAAAAGTCTCAGATCCTTGAAGCTCTGCAATGTCTCGGGACTGCAAGCATTACCATTCTGGACTGGCTGAGAATTTAGGGACTCATTTCATGCCCACATGTGCTGGGAGTCACAGGTTTAAGGAAGAAGCACAGGATTCATGAGTCTAGAGAGAAAATGAAGCTGTAGAGAGTATGTTTTTCAGGAAAGTAAGAATGGGAATAAGTTCTTGATGCTGCATTTTTCTTTAAATGAGGAAAATACAGAAATAGCACTGTAAGTAGGAATCCTCATGCAAACTTAGAACCAGCTTGGGGATTAAGGTGCTACTATGTGATATTGAGTAGATATATTGTTAGGATCTGGTTATTAAAATTATTAGAAATGCCTCTGCCTGAATAAAGGTGCAAACATGACCTGATGCCAAAGTCAATAGTATGGATTTTATTCATGGTAAATGTGAGGCAGAGAAAGAGAGATAGAAAGAAAAAGGAATTGGGGAAGAAAGAAAGTGACAGAGATCTAAATAGAAAATATGTCACCACTATGGGCCCCTGTGGCATCCCGTGGGTCTGCTTCTTCTGGTTTTTCTTGGTGGTGAGACTCCCAAAAAACATAGAATCCAGTGGATTAATATATGTTCAGGAAATGCCCAGGCACCGCCTCCTGTTGTGGAGGAAGCTTTGCAGTCTCTTGTGACAGGTTGTGGATTTGTTGCATCACTTGGATCATGTGCAGTCCTCTGGTGGTGGAAGGCCTCAGGAATGAGTCAGGAGAGCATTTTGGGGGTCTTTGATGGTTTACGACTCCTCTCAGCTGCCTCTCACGTGATTGTCCCATGCATACATGGTCTTTTGGGAAGGAGAGGCTGGCTATTTCTTTGGTTTGGTGTGGAAAGATTTCACCATCACACTCCCCAAACCCATCTCTTCCACCACGCCCTGGGCCTAGTTTACTTCTCCTCACTCCTGAGATGATTAGACAATAGTCTTATCTCAAGTCCCCAGTCACAGTCCAAATTCCAGTTAGGGGGCACTGGGGTGGTTGCAGGGTGCCTTGGTGGTTGCAGACAGGTATTTACTTCTTTGCAGTTTGACAAAAAGTCTTTCTATAATTTCAACAATGTTTAAGACATGAACAAAATTCAGTCCATTACACATAGCCAGAAACCTCAGGTGTGGGTTTGTTACTTTTACATCTACAGGTGACAACCACTACTTGTGATTTGCTGGGATAGGTAATGTGATTCCCCTGTGGATGAATCCACCTTACCCTACTTCTTGCTGTTGATCCTTGTTGCCTCTAATTAGCTTTCTCCTCCTCCTCGTTCAAATTCCCTTGCCCTGTCCCTTGAGTAACTGACAACACAGAAAATACACTGTGGTTGCTGTGTGGTGTTAGCTGTGTCTCTGTTTTATTTAATAACACTGTGCTATTCTGTGCAACAAATTGTGACTAATTACTTCTCCACTGCTCTGCCAGCCTGTGAAAAGGCCTGCATCAAAACCCATCAAGTCAGACCTCCCTGCTGAATGTCTGTAAGATGGTATGAAAAGCAGACTTTGGTAAATGAGGTCTGACTGGTAGGGAATCGAAGTGTTCTGATGAAAGAAATGTGCTGATCATTTACTCAGGTGCTGAAGTTTATGATGTTCCTCTCAGGTGCAATGTCCATAAATATAAACAGTTTTGACTCTGCAGATTTTGTGAAACACTCTTTGTCTTTCTTTGCAAAACAAACTGCATTTATATAAACTTGTATAATTTCTGTTATTTGGTTTATCATAGAATCATAGAATGTTTTCAGTTAGAAGGACTCAATGAAGATTATCAAAGTCCAGCTCCTGATCCTGCACAGGACAGCCTCAAGAATCATGCCATGTGCCTGAGAACATTGTCCAAACGCTTCTTGAACTCCATCAGGCTTGGTGCTGTGACCACTTCCCTGGGGAGCTTGTCCAAGTACCTGACCAAGAAAGTTTTTTTTAATATTGAGCCTAAACCTTCCCTGACACAACTTCATGCTGTTCCCACAGGTCCAGGTAGTAAAGATCAGGCCCTGCCCTTCCCTTCCCTTCCCTTCCCTTCCCTTCCCTTCCCTTCCCTTCCCTTCCCTTCCCTTCCCTTCCCTTCCCT
>JAWWLZ010000139.1:49046182-49068440 GCA_035041345.1 Poliocrania exsul | reverse complement strand
TTCCCTTCCCTTCCCTTCCCTTCCCTTCCCTTCCCTTCCCTTCCCTTCCCTTCCCTTCCCATTTTTATTTTAGTCAATGAATATTATTTCTCCCTTTCTTGCTTTCTTCCTCAATGCTAAAAAGTACACAATGTCTTTTTAATATTTAATTAACGATATCACTTTACGGGTTTTAGTTTAAAGGTAACCATAGCACAAATGCATCCATTATTAACTGCAGAACAGCAGTTGCTTCTTGGGAACCCTCTTTAGTTTAATATGAGAACCCCTGTCAACAGAAAACAGTGCTGATATTGTTGTTAAGTGTGACAAACTGGCAAATGCAATGGGCACCACGCTGGAACAATGCAAACTGCTTATATCAATGGAAGAGACAATGTTTAAAAGTGAGATGAAGGCAGACAGCGAGAGGCTGTCAAGGAAGGTTCGATTCCGCGTTGCATCCTCGCACAGCGGGAGGGTGCTGAAGGAGGTGTACGCCGATGGGGAGGCTGCTGACTCTCTGGACTCCGAATATGCCAGTAGCTCAGAGACTGACCAAACCAGCCGACTGAGTGAAGTGGACGGGCAACAGAATGGACACATAGGGTCTGAGTGTGATGAAAATGAGAATGAGCAGGATGACTTGCTCATTTTAGTCAGAGCCACTAAAGAGAAAGGATTTGGTACAAAGCGAGTCAACATCCTCAGCAAAAATGGCACAGTCAGGGGAGTCAAGCATAAAGTCAGTGCTGGTCAAGCTCTCTTTGACAATTTGGCAAAAGTATTTCAGGTAGGTAATGCAGTTCTGCTGGCTGTAAGCCCTCTGTGTGTCCCTTATAACTCCATGTATTATTCTTCCTTTTGTTGAAACTGCTCTCATTTATGATTTCTCAATATTCTACCTCATTCCCATTGCTATCCACTTGCTGTTGTTGCACAAGGGGGGCTCACTGGTCTTTCTAGTATAAACCAGCTTCACACTCCAAATTGACAGTGAACTTTGTCTTTTAAAATTGACCTGAAATTTACTGAGTAGAAGTATGTATGTTCTGCTTCCCATGTACGGACCAGGAAAGAAATGTAACAGAGGATTTAACTGGGGCTTTGCTGGAGATCTCTACAGGTCCACTGTACAGGGATGTGTCATGTTTCCTCTCATATGATATCAATTCTAATGAGTTTATGATGTTATCTACTGTCCCTACATGTAAATATGTATACTTGCAAATCTCATTCTATTTAATCTGCAAAGTATATCAAATTAGGTGTAGGGTGGTAGCAGTGACGGTTTTCCCACATGAAAATTTCAGAAGAAGGAAATCTTAGTCAGAGGTCTCTTTTATTAATGTCTGTTTTCCATGTATTTTGTAGAAGGAGCAGCATATCTGTAGCTGAAAATGCATATGCCACACTAAAATGCCTCAGTCAGAGAAACACAGGCCTCAGAAAAATCAAGATAAAAGTTCTAAAATATTTAGCTTGTATATACGAAGTATCTATACACACTATTGAAGCCTTTCAGTCATTAATATTTATACAAAAGAGCTCTTTTACCAGTCTCTTTCTGAAGGTTCTTATAACCCAAAATTATGCTCTTCACTTGAATTATCTTATAGTTGACTTCAGGGCATTGTTAGAAAAGGTTTTAGGCAGTTTTAAATCATGGGGAATTTGATATTAATGCCAATTGTGTATTGAAATTAAAAGTTCTTTTTTACTTTAAAACTAAGTAATTTTATAACATGTTTATAAATGACTATAGCTTAACATTCTCTTGCTTCTGGATATGAATTTATCTTCTGTGTCGTACCTAAATTATAATAGTTTTTTTGTCAACACAAATGTTCCTATGGAAGTCAAGTTTTTTTTTGTTCTTTACCTCACATCACAGAGAACTTCAGTAGTTTGCTTTCCTTCAAGCTACTCATTGAAGAGTTTGTCCTTGAATTCCCTACTCTGACAAAATTTGTAACAAACTCGCTTTTTCTAAGTAGATATGAATTAGGAAGTTTTAACAAAGGCATGTCTGGATGGTACACTGTTTTACCTCACTAGCCTTATTCCCTCCTAAAAGCTTTTGCTAATCTGTGACACCAAGCTAAGAAATTTGAATCAGCTAAATATATAGACCCATTTGAAGACACAAGTATCTTCATCCATGTCCCTGCCACCTTGCTCTTTCTATTACCAGTTTTAGATTGGAAGTTCTTCAGGAAAGGCCCATGGACTGAAATGAATGTACCTTAATTGTAAAATTTCCTATATTCCTAGCAGATTTACAGCTAGGACCACTGCTATTTCCATGAGGTGTTTGCAAGAAGCAAGTATTGCTTGAAAGGAGGCATATCGTTCTTCTAAATTCAGAAAATAATATGTATACATGTCTACCACAGAAGTCCATAGTTGAAACCTGTAAAATAATGAATGGTTTAAAAGGTGGTAAGATTTTTTTTTAATTTATAGTATTTTACTGCAGAAGAAAGGGGAAAAATTAAATTATCTTTGCAATGTGAACTTTCTGATTCTTCAAACTATGTCTGCACACTGCTCTACTATGGTACTTCTTCAAATCCCTATATCATCCCTGGGATAGGGAAGACATCCTTTAAGCAAGTCACTTTGCTCAGATATTCTAGGGATAAGCAGGTGTTCATTAACTGTGCTTTTTTATGTTATGCCGTCAAGACAATTGATTTTTTCTGTTCAAATACCCATGCTAAAAGTACTCTTGTGTATTTTAGTGTTCCATGAAATATTTTGGGTTTTGAATTCTTTTTCCATATTTTCTTACTACAGCCTTCTTACAGAATTGGTTCAGACTCTTCCCACAACAAACTCAGCTGAAAAAAAAATCACACCTTCTAGAGCTTTTTTCAATTTTAAGAGAGTGATGCAATACAGGAAATATTTCTAGATGAAATGGTGGTTTTGATTGTTGTTGCTATTTGATACAAGCCTAGTCTGAGAATGTGTATGTGCTGCCAAGTAGGTTTGCATCCTCTGCTACGCCTTCCCACAGTCATGCACTGGGCACAATCTATGACTTCCCATTTTCACTGTTCCCTGGGAAGTGAAGCTAAGTCCCTCACATTAGTTTGTCTGAGGACTGTCTGTACCCCAGACGAGAGCTGCTCCAGTGGTGTAACAGTGAAAGGTCTCCCATTAGGTCATCCCTGCACAGCTGGGGAAGCTGCTGCTGGGCAGGTGGGAGCAGCTGTGGGCATCTGGGTCTAGCACAGTCACGGGGATACAATGTGGGGCAGATCAGGACATGTCTGGGTGTTGTCACAGCATCATGGCTCAACTTTCTGGGGGAAGAAAGGTGGGGTAGGGACCAGCTCTATTGATGCTTCAGGACAGCATGGTTTCCATGGAAACCCCTCCAGCCTTTCCCTTCCTGGGGTGGATGCCACAAGGAGACCGTTGACATAGCAACCACATCCTGGGGTGGGTGGTGGTGAGGGTGATGGTTGTTGATATAGCAACCACCTGGGGTGGGAAAGGTGGGAGGGAGGTAACCAGTGGTCATCTGTGAAGGGTAAGGACAGTCACATGTGTCACGTGGCCTCTGCCAGCACCTAACCTGGACCTGGGATGTGGCCTTCCACAGTGCTGACAACACAGGCATCAGTCAGGAACATTTTATTTGTGAGAAACAGACATTACTGAAAAGCCTGAAAAACAGGAAGGAGCTGGAGCTCCCAATCTCCCTGTTTGTGCACTTCCTTGGTATAAGTGACATTTTCTCCTTCTGAAACACTAAAACTGACAGTGTCAGCAGCTCTGGAGCTGGGGACGTGACTTGCCAATTGTGTCAGAAGCATAAGCCCCTTCTCTGCATATCCAAAGGAACTGTGGTTTTATTTCAGTACATTACCAGAAATTTTGCTTTCTGATATTAGAATACTGCTTAAATGCAAATTGATATGAATATTTCCTATATTTCCCTATAGAAAGTAGTACAGAAATATTTTTTCCCCTTGAAATAAATATAATTCTCTTCATGACCAATTTTTATGACTAGATGATCCCTATGATGGTTTCCATGTGACAATGAACAAAAATCCTTGGATTGTCTGATATATTACTAGGTAGTAAAATGATCATTTCATGCCAGACTAGGTCTCCATCCCAATGTACAGCGTAATGAAGCTCAGCCAAAGATTTTACATGGGTGTCCCCTCATTTTCACTGCTTCAGCAAGGGTATTTTCCTCTGTGTCCATACTTACACACTCCACTGGCCTTCCAGTCTCCTCTGAAAGGTCATGTTCTGCTAAATTAGCCACAGAACTCATTCTCAGGCAGGGTCCACTGACGTCTATTGTGCGAGGGCAGGCCTGGTTAACAAACCTGATGAATGCCTTTGTGAGCCTGCGTCAGAGGACATGGGCCAAGAGTCAGACACAATGTACTTGATCTTTACAATGTTTCCCAGCACAGTTTCTCGGGCAGAGCTGACATTTACAGTTGAGAAGGGTAAGTCATTATTCAGCCTGATAAAGAATGAGCTTATTAATGTTTAGAGAGAAAGGTGCGAAACAATAAAGAATCAGATGGAAGCTGGTTAAGAAGAGAGCTTTTGGGGTGGTCAAGTTCACTTTCATCTTTCTGTACTCGTAGGTGACCTGGTGTTTAAGCCATTAACCAATTTCCGTCTCTCACACCTGGAAAAGTTAATACACAGCAGGACATGGAGAGCTTACAAACTGATAGGGCTAGCTAATACCACAGACAAAATAAATTGAAATACTACAGCAAAACTAACTGTCTTCCAAAGAAGGCAGATGCTGGAAATTGTTAAGGAAAGTTTTGTTTCCGATAGTACAAGCAAAGGTTTTAGGATGGGTGGCACGTTGTATACCACTCCTCTGGAGCATATATCACTACAATCCCCATAAGTCTGGGGAGATGAGAAAGAGAAATCTGCACTTTCATTGGAGAAGTTGTGATATTGTCCTCCTCACTTTGTTAGACAATCAGTGCTGACACTTCAACATCACTGGACTCTTTGAACTCACAGACCTCTGCTGGGACTGGGTGAAGTTTGTAAAGGTCTCCTGAACTTTCCTTTCATATTGTGATCCATACAAAATACACCATGACTCCCAAATAGGCATAGCTTGCAAAAGAAAAAAGTGTGCTGGATTTCTTGTACAGATCATGTTTTTTGCAGTAATGACCTTTTCATGGATGGAGATAAATCCCAGCAAGTTGTAGGTATCTGAGATACAAACTTCCAGTGTATATTCCTAGTGTTAGGAAGTCTGGAAAATTAATTATTGAAATGCATTGTGCTGAAACCCACTGGAGAACAGGAAAAATTGTAATGACACAGAGGATCAAGTGATTATGAAAAGTCAGTGTTAGGACAACTGGATCATTACTGTAATGGGCACAGCATCCCTTCACCACTTCTTTTGTACCTTCAGAAGGGCTTTGATCTGTGACCACATTGCATGGGACTGTGACTAAGCTAATGCCGTTGATCAATTCACAGTCGTAATAAGTGGTTTCCAGAGCTGATGTCTGAACAGACACACTGAATTAAAAAAGATGTTCAGTTCTGATAGCTTTTAACTGGAACCTGGGTAGTGGTTTTTATTGTTCTCATGTTCTTGTAGAAATCAGCTGTAAAGCACTGAGATCAGACAAGTCTATTATTAGACTCTTTATGGCATTTGAGGATTTGCTTCTGCTGGACTTGAAGTACCTATTTGACATAGACTTGAAATGATCAGTAAATAGACTTTATGTAAATCTCTGAAAATGATATATACAAGCTTTGAGTTAAAAAAGACTTTGATGTCTCATTTTTAAAAATGTACGTAAAGGAAGTCTCGATCTTTCAATACACTCAACATTGGAAAGCTTACCAAAAAACTGTGGTTACATTTATCACTTCTTTGAGACTGAATCTGTAACTGAAGAAAGAAAATTGATAGGCTTTTATGCTGGTAGTCTGATCAGCAAGTACCGGACATCTGTGCAAGCTTCCAGTGTATTTCATGGCCTCAAAATTATTCTTGCTCTGATGAGTCTTGATCAGTTTAAAAGAACTATAAATGAGATCAGTGTTCTTGAGACACTGGCCTTGTCCCTTGAATGGGAAAAGGCATAGCAAAGAAGCTGCGGTAATACTGTAGTGAATATGCACACACAGAATATGTAGTACTAGAATTTAGGTATAGATTCAAAAACCCCATAGGCCTCTGAAGAAGGATTTAGACATGAAGCTCCAAAATTGAGATCCTCCAAGCCTCTTTTTGGTGTCACCTTGCCTCAAAAGCAGCAAAAGCCTTTCATTAATGGAAATTTGACTAATGCTCTGCCTTGGCCCTGTGCCTCAGCATAGCAGTATTGACAGGACATGACAATTACCTCCTACTTGTATCCTATGGGAACCATAAAGTAGGGGTTCCATTGCCTGTCTCATCTGCAGGGCTTGATGCAGTTCCCTGAGCATGCCTGGTGGATCAGATCCTACACAAACTGTATATAAGCAGATTCTGCTTTTTTACAAATTGTCTGCAGGAGGCAGTGGTGGGAGTTGTGCTTTGAAACATAGTAACAAGACATTATGAATAAGTTGCTGGAGCTGGAATGGAACACCGGCTTGGTGATTCTCACTTGCCATACCAAACAGTACCGTTCTTCAGTATCACGCTTTCTTCCTTTCTTTATTTATATCTTTCTCACTCTTAAGCAGTACAGTGGTCACATTGCCTCATTATGGAGGTATCCTAGAAAAGCTTGTAGCTGTGACTTGCTTGCTGGGGAAAAGAGGTAGAGAGGAGACTGAATCCAGGTATCCCAGACATAAGAGGTTGCAAATAACCATGTTCTGCCACCTTGTTTCATCCCGTCTTTAAAACTAAAAATACATTTGCTTTCTTTTTTGAAAGAATGAATGCAAATGCCGAGTGGAAAAAATCCTTCCTGGTTGTACTAAATGGGATTCCTAAGTCATACTGGCCTCAGAAAAATCTCTGAGCTGAAAAGAGTCATAAACCAAGACAGTTTTAGTAAAAAATGCCATGTATGCTTTCCTCCTCTTACTTTTAGTTATCTGTCTGGCAGATGACATGGAATACCAGACAAACACTGGGTCTGAGCCTGTGTACTGCTCTGGGACTCTTACCTAATGTCCCTTTGTAGAACTGCTCAATAATGTATTCAGCCTTTGAATTAACATGAAAAATGGTTCATCTTACCTCAAACTAGCTTGAAACAAGAGCCATGTTATGCAAACAGCCTATCAAAAGAAATCTTAGTATGCTAGTGTAGAAATTTTTTCTACTTAATCTAAGAGTGGGATTTTTTTTCTGATTTGGCCTCTTACAATGGAGATGAAAAAGATGAACTGAGTAGTCTTAATTAATTAGTAGCAATAACTCTCTGTCTTTTGTCATCTGTGAAGCCCAACTCGGTAACTCAGCAGGAAAATTAGGAGAAAATATCTTTTGAAGCATTCTTAAAACTAGGATTATCTAGTAAGTTTGGGGCTATTCCATTTTCTTTGACATGGTACAACAGGCTGCTGGCTAGTTCATTCCCCCTGAGTCTTTGCATGCCTTTGACACAGCATATACAAATTTTGTGGAACACATAAAGATTAAATAAATTGCCTACAAATATGAACTGTCCTATGTGCTTAATTCCTAGCATCATACTTGGTCATTGACACCTAATTCTGTCTACAAATAAATTATTCTGCAACCAAATATTTAAGTGCCCTCATTTTACCTGAGTGTCTTAGGTGAAGTATGTTTTAAGTTTATAAACATGGAAGTAAATATTTGGATACACTGGGCCAATATGTCACAAGACTGCACAGCTGTGCATTTGCAAATATATGGTAATAATGAGGATGAAACACAGCTCCTATATTAAATCTTTAAAAATTTCCTAACAAGTTAAGTGGATTAAAATTCCATTTTTTTTTTTTTTAGTTTACAGATCTCTAAATCATTTCAGTTCTGAACTAGAATTTGCAAATATACCAGTAAGCTTACACCAGCTAGAAAATATAGATGCATATGTGCCGTACACATATGCTAGACTGCTCTGGTCTCTCAGGAGCTTGCTCTGACATTTGCCTACTACATATAGCAACAACACAAGGTACATGATTAACAGCTTAAAGAAGGAATTGGTCAAAGAAATAAGAGATACTCCTTTTCTCTCTCTCTCCCTTTTTTTTTTTTTTTAATGGTTAGAGCCTTATCCCGTGACTGCAATGTTTGGCAGCACCATAATTTTGTAACTGAAGTGGAATAAAACACTCTTTAGAATAGAAAGAATGGAATTTCCTACCGGAAAGAAAAGGGTATGGCTTTCATGCATAAACACCTTTCTCATTACTGCAACATCCACTGCGATGCAGCACAAAGCATGAATCTCAAGTCTCACTGAAATTTCACAAAACATGTAAGAGGAATAAATAGGACAACATTCCCATTCTGATGATTTTGAAAAGGAGCTGGAAAGATACAGCTCCCCATCCGAACAGGCAATCTTGTGTTTTTGCTTAGTGCAGTAGTTCTGTTGTGGAGAGGCTGCCACAGAATGACTCTTTATAGACTCCATCATACAAAGCAACAGAAGTGGTCACACATGAGCAACTGGACTCAGTGAGGTGGAGACTCATTTCACGCATGGCAAGAAAGAAGACAGAAAAACCATCATTCATTGCTAGTATGAATTGTGGAAAGCATTTTAACAACCTTAGTACCATTTGCTTTGGAACCTTATCTAGAAACATCATCCATCAATGTCAGAGGAGTATGTATTCTATACTGCAAAAATACCACAGACAGACTCATTCTATCTCCTTTTCTCACAAAGAAATATAAAAAACCATATTGGTCAATATTTGCGCACGTTTATAACAACATGTGTTGTTATGTGCTGTATTGACAAATCAGCCAGTGTGGGCGCAAAGGCAAATAATTCTTCCTTTGGAACGGACTCTCAGTAGAATTGTTTGGAATACTACTGACTGCTAATTATCTAACAAACTTTAACAAGCACCTATTCAGTCCCTCCAAGGCCAAACTTAACATATCATAAAGATTTAAAAGAGGCAGCAGCTTCTAAATGATGAATTCAGGAAATGTGTTAATCTAACTCTGCAAAATACTGCGATGGCAGCTGTTGTATCTGCTTGGTGCTCAATCCTTTTGGAAATCTATTTGCTTGGTGCATAATATTCTTGTGCATCCTCATATGGAAGAGTGTGAGGTGAAGGACGATTTTAGTGGCCAATATTTGCAGCTGGATACAGGAGACACTTTCTAGTTTTTTGGCTGCTACTGACTGAAAGCAGACTTGAACCATATAGTTCCTTCAGCTAGGTGATTTTATCATCAGCTGCCCAAGCAGTTATCTTTTGAAGTCACAACAGATAAGAGCAAGAGTTTTCAAAAAGGAGAGATGTCTAGAAAACTTTCTGACCTGTTTTTTATGCTGTCTCAATTCTTATTTTGGCAGAAGGTTTTTCAGCTGTCAGAAATGAAATCAGACTGGAGTTTAAGCATTGTTTGAAGACAGGATATGATAAGATATTAGAATAAATGTTTTTACTGTTTTATCTTGCTATCTGGTGCTAAGTGATATTATGCAAAGAAGCCATTGAAATGTTTCTCCAAAAGAACAACAGATAGCAAATTTAATAATCTCAGCATCTTGGTTTGTAGTTTTATTTGTAGACCAGAACACATTAACGCTATGATATAATATAGATTCTAGGTCTGTTGTAAGAATATTATCATATGAAAATTATGATTATATGAACATTAGTTTCTGTTTTATTTAAAAGATACACATCTCTGGGAAAAAGCCTGTATCAAGTGAGAACATAAAGCTGACCTTGCTAAAAAGACTAGTCCAACTACAGATGTGATATGTACAGAATACCTAACTTGACTGCTATTTTGTCTAGCAGGTTTAGGACCTGGTATAAAGCATACAACCTGCTATATTCTGATTTTCAGACATTATGCCTATATAATTAAAAACCAAAACAAACCAAATGCTTACACCTTAGCTTTTCCCCCAGCAACAAAATCTACAATTCTGCACCACAAAGTTGTATTCTATTTTGCTCACAGGGAACTGGTGGATGAGCCATCTGTCCCCTTTCATACAGCAAGGCTAGCAGCCACAGTACAGGCTATTCTAGAGCAGAGCTTGTTTATGTATGCTGCCTAGGACTTTTATCCTCTATATCTGCATAAAAACTCAAGCACTCTGCCTTTGGTTTTGAAATCTATTGCTTAAGAAAAGAAATGAAGCACTTTATGTGTGCATTGCAGATGGATCTTTAATTTAAAAAGTGGATATTGAATATATAACTAGTAATTAACTACTCAGAGTTTGAAGATGAAGGTACCAAATCTCTAGGTATTATTAAGTAATGAGATAGCTGAGAGCATAGTTCCAATTAGGTTAAGTAATATAGCAGGGAAACAAGGTCCTTCATCACTCAGCACCAATACAGAACAAAGTAGTGCTCTAACTACAAGAGATTCCTTCTCCTAACTTTCATATATTGAGTGATAGGGCATTGAGGAGTAAGGACTGAATCAGCATTTTGGTGCACTAAACATTGTTTAACTTTGCTCTTTGCCTCATTCAAAGACCTGTGCAAAATTCATTACTGGTTGCAAAGTGGCTTATGACCCCAGGTGAGACAATGCTTTATGTTCACCTGACAAATGGTTGGCTTTTTCTTTAACTGAGCTGTGCAAATGACAGTTTTAATTTTTACAGAGTAGCCTGTTTTTATCTCAGCCCAGATGAGTAACATTCAGGCAGACTTAATTTTATAAATTGTCAGGAGAGAAAAAGTACATAATTTCCCAGGTGTTTGGAAATGTAAACTAAAGGGGAGTAGTGGTTTCCCACTTTTATTCAACATTCCTTTAGAATTTCAGGATCTTAGTGCATCTCATTTCAGCTTCCATTTGTAGGAATGCAGTAAAACATAAAAACAGTTTTGACAGAAAGATTGTTACCTGCTAAACATGAAAACTCTAGGATCTACCACAAATCAAAACCAGAATTCATTTAACTCTCTTATCTCTTTTTATTGCTTAGGAAGGTAAATTGTGAAAAATGGATCATAATCTTTGAATTTTCTCTGGTATTGATTGCAGTTGAGAATGACACTTTATTTCACTTATGCTATTACCTTCTTCAGTTGTTTTTTTGAGTGAGCAGAAGTAGTTCTGTTGCGTAAGACTGACTCTAGGGTGTAATTAATCTATGATGAAAGGCTGAAAATCTGCCAATGAAAACAGTAAATTTTCAAGTCGAGCTAAGTTTAACTGGTAAGAACTTTCCCAAATACCAGTTTTTACTTGCCGATTCTCTCTGACACTAGGAAAATCACCCACTGAAATACCAGTGCAAATATAAAGAAGTAATAGGCTGTTGTTCTGTTTCCTAAGATATTCTGGTATAATGAAAGTATGTCTTGGGAAAACAGGCCCACTTACGACCCAAAGCATAGCTGACAGAGAAGGAAGAGCCATGTAATATCATGAGCAGGATCTCAGAGGCTAACTGGTTTATTCTTCAGTCAGAAATACGATGCATCACATTTGTAAGAAGCTCAACAGACTCGATTACATTTTTTCGTACGCCACTAATACCTTTTGATTAACCAAAATGTAACTGACATTTGGGAACTACAAAGGGGATCACTGCATGAGTTAACTTCACCTAGCAATGTTTAAATGAGTCAGAGATTCCTGTATGTATGAATGTATGTATGTATTATTATTATGTTATTATTAGTGTCTATCAGTCTCTCCATCAGTCTAAGGATACCAAAGAAATATTTTAGAAATAATCAGTAAGGGACTGGTGAAAGAGAAGAGCAAGGAGAAAGAGGGAAGGGATATAAACCTTCTTTAAAAAAAAACAAAAAACAAAAAACGCTTGCCTGCCATGGAACAGTAAACAGGGTATTCCAAAACTGCTGTCAAGTTAGAAAGAAATGGGCCAGAGTTGACATAGTAATTTTCATGACAGCCATTTGCTGCTGATCACACAAGTCTTTCTTTGCAGTATGAAATGTTCTATCAAGTGAAGCAGCAGTGATTACAGACAGACAGGGGCAATGTGCTCAAACCAGGACTCACTCAGAGCCATGGTTTTTTGCTAACTTTTCCACATGACTGGGGATACGGAACTCCTTCATCTGTATCTCCCATCCTCAGCAAGTCCTGCTGTAGTTCATGTCTGACTAAAGCCATCCTTATAGAATATTCTCAAAGAGGGCATGAGCTGGCTAGTGATCCTCCCTGAACAGGCAACATAGGTTCAAACATCTTGAACAGTGTGATAAATAAGAAGCAAAATGAAAAGCTGCTTGTGACAAGAGAAAATAGGTTTGGGGCTCCAATACTGCTGTTTAAGACAAATCTATTATCAGGTTTTTTTAACAATTCAAGGTGTTATCATGGGAAATGGTACGTAAATAAATAGTAGAATTACTATCAAAGTCTGAGCATGTAGCAGGAAAAAGCATTCCCTCTCAAGAGAACTGAACATATTTGAAAAATCCTACTCGTGTTATTAAAAAGCAATTCCCAAAGTAACTCAAAATGGGAATGGACAGCAAGAAAAATAGCTATGCCAGAAAAATAACTAGCCATTTATTCAAACATTTTATACATACAGCTAAATACAGGCAAGTCTAGAATTCTTTTGAGTCAAGGGATCTAACACCAAGTGCTAATCAGAACTCTTTCAAGTTTACCTACATGCTCTCTTCTTTTGTTTCCAGATCTCCTTCTTGTTTTGAGTAGAACTAAAAAGCAGAAAGGCCCAGAAAAAAAAAAAGTAAAAATTGAACAATATTTTTAAAGCTGAGAAAAAGTTTCATTTTATAGAAGTTCAGTTCTCATTTTGCTCAGTCTATTTCTCCCTGTTGCTAGTGATAGAGATGGAAATGAAATAAATATTGAATAGTAATTATTTTTCATACTCCCTATACATAACTGTTATCACCAGGTCGTAGCACATAAATATTAAGCAATAGGAAATTAAATTATATAATCTAGCACAAATCTTTGTCTAGGAACAGAGACTTATTCTCAGATTTCCAGAGCTTTCAACTTGTTTAGAATTGTGTAATTAATACTAACATTCTTTTCATGACCCATCTGCCATCCATTGTTTCAGTTTTCTGGTCTTCCACACTATTTACAGACACACCTTCAGTCAGGCAGATGCTATGCTGCTCAAGCCATACATTTTTAATTTACTGACTGCAGCATTTCTTTAGGTGACATGCATTAGACATTTTTTTTCTCTTTTACATGAGTTAGTTTCTGTTTTCAAGGCACATTGAAGTAACAGTGACCTTCCAATTTACCTGTTCTCCAACTTTGTGTTGTCTGTTAGTAGACAGAAAATGTGCAAGAATGATAAATTGTGAACGATTTTTGTTTTCACATTTAGTTTGACTTCTCAGTTTTCCAGACATTTTAAAATGCCTGTATCTTACTCATGTTAAAGGCACATTGCATAAACTGTTATGCTGCTGTTCCGTGAGCAAAATCTTCAGAAAACTGTCTCCAGGTAAACAGCTGAAAAGAGCCAAAGCAGGAATTCATCTCTTTCCTTTTCCTTTCTCATTGATGTAACACAGTCACAAACCTTCACTGGGATAACTTAGAAGTGTTTTGCATAGGTCAGACATGCTACTGGAGACAAAATTAGCTTAATATACAATGAAAGAAGCCTCTCTGCGTACAAAGTTGATGGGATGAAATTGTGTCACATCCTTGTCAAGTTACTCTGTAGACATACCTGAAAAGATGAAGGTAACAAAGAAGCAGAACCAGTGGAAACTAGAACCATGGCAAACAATGCTGGCTGAGTTGTAGATACTGAGAAAATGTAATTAGTTTTCAGAAAATCTCTGGTGGTAATTACACAAGGAATGTGACTTTCAGTATATGGGACTGGCTGGAGAGGAATAAAATAGGAACACTAATATTACCTCAGTTGGTTAAAACTTGGTTGTAATAATGCCAGTGTCATGGGTTCAATCTCCTATGTGGGCCATTGACTTAAGAGTTGGTAATGATCCTTGTGGGTCCCTTCCAGCTCAGAATAGTCTGTGAGTCTGTGAGAAAAACTGTTTATCCATGAGATGCTGGAGAATGTTTCCTGCTATCTGGATTCACAGAGACATGTGAAAGGGAAGTGGAAGACCTGTGATTGTAAGTTTTTGGAATATTGTTTGGGGGCCTGTGAAACTGAAGTGTTGGCTGTGGGCAGGCTCAGCAATAATTTTAAGTACTCTGTATTTTTAGTGTTTGTTAAGATGATTAGGTAAATGTGTACACTTGAACTCAGAGAATTCCTCAACAAACCTATCACAGAGGGAAGCAATGCTTTGAATTCAAAATATTTTAGACATAAGCTACAACCAATAGAAAGTGCCAGATGGCCAGAGTTCATCTGAAATGATGGCATTATACACACTCCATGGCAATGCATGGTGATGATCTTCATACGAAAGGGCAAGATATGTGTGACACTTTCAGAGAATGTACATGTCCAGAAACCTGAAAACTATGCTCACCACGAATGCCCCTAGTTTCACCTGAGGACATCTATCTGCTTAGTAGTGTGAGTCCTTCAATGAGCTTCTGTCCCATTTTGGCTGATTCATTATATGCTCAGCCCTACTGAAACTTGACAAGGAGGTAAAATCTACTTCTGAGCTGGCACCATAGAAACCTCTAGCTCCTAGACACTCCTGCAGCCTGCCTGCAGCACAGGCTTTTAATTTTAACCTTATGTAGATCTTATGAAAATGTAAGGACTGCACTTAAACCAGTTCCTCAATTGCTGCCAGAAATGTCAAGTGTGGCAGTGAAGTACTCTGTCTTGAGACAATAAAGCCAGAAGTGAGAAAGGAGAAGAAAGGTTTCTGCATGCTGGCAGTATTGGAGGAAGTACAAAATCTCTCACAGAGACCTGGGAAAATTGGGTGTTCATCTTTGAACATTTTTTTAAAATGAATGACTTTCACCTCGAAGACAGATGAAGAGCTTGCTGGAAGGAAAGTGATGCTTAGTCTGCAATCTGGTCAGCTCTCTGAAGTAAAGAGAAAAAAGGGATGAGGGAAACATGAGTTTTCAATTACAGCTTGAATTCAGAAGTTTTGGCAAAGCCAGATAAATAGGAGTATGTAGGGTTTTTTTCACACTATATTTCAGCCACACCTGTTGGTGCCCAACATTAAGAATAATCTGTTGATTCTTTCAATTACAGCTTTAAAATACTTGTATTTTAAACACATGTATGGCAAATTTTCTTTGCAACTTTGTTTTAGCCAGAACAAGCTAGCATAATTTCTATCAGAACTTCAGTCTTGACCACAAGGGAATTTGAAGTTTTGCAAAATTTTTGCCGTTTTTACCATTTAATTTCCCTAAATTTAGTTTCTCATCTGTACCTGACTGGTACAGTCTAGGTCTTAAGAAGTAGTACTAACATATAATGAGAATTCCTAATGAGGATTTGTTTTATGCAGTCAAAGACCCAAGAAGCAGATCAGGGAGCTAGTATCTCCTGTAACACTGCAACACAATTTTGTAGAAGTATGGCTTTCAATTTTCTGATCCAACAATTGCATCAAATTAAGAGAAATTGTTTATATTGTCACTCAGACAGTTCAGCTGAAAACCATGTATCAAACAGAGCAGATAATCAAACATGAGTAACACTAGCTTCTAACTCTCCTACTAACACTGCATCTGTAGAAAACAAATGTTTCCATGGCTGGATGCCAAGTTACAGAACACGACAATCAATCTTGCGATAGAGAGTACACAGAGAGGGGAAATATGGCATAACCCAATGCCAAACAAAATCCATCTTTAGGACAGGTGCTGGCTCGAGTTTGCATGATGTAAAACCATAGAATCATAGAATGGTTTGAGTTAGAAGCGACCTTAAAGATCATCAAGTTCAAATCACCTGCCATGGGCAGGGATGCTACTCACTAGACCATGTTGCTCATAGTCACCTCCAACCTGGCCTTCAACATTCTCAGGGATTTGGAATTCACAACCTCTCTGAGCAACGATGTGTTCTGTATAGGTTAAGGTAGGTATTAAGCATATTCATATTAAATATACTGTAAAACAGCTATGAAAAACAAAAACTACTTATGAGAAACAGCAACATTTCCCTACTGAAAAATTGAGTTTGTTTTACTGGAAAGAAAATATCCTAAGGTCTAGTCTGTTCACTGTCTCAAAAGAGCCATTTTGAAAATACTGTGTTTCTAAGTAAAGTAATCCCAGCATCTTTCCCTTTCCTCTTGTATAGGAAGTCTAGCTACTCTTAAATAAATTGATGAGGGAAGAGGAGAGTAATAGACGAACTGGCGGTTTGATGAGCAGCATCAAAGCAATTAAATTTGTTTACTCTTTCCTTTCCCAATCAGTTTGTTTCAGAGCTGACAATACAGTTATTGAACTAACAGAAGAACAAGGCTGGATTGTGCCATGACCCTGCCACTGAAAGCTGAGAAGTGCTCAAGCTCTCAGTGAAGATGAAGATCAGTATCAGAAAAAGCAAGTGTACTTCCCATGTGGTCTGAGACAACCTTGCCCACTTGACAAGAAAACACTATTTTTTGATAAAAGGCACAAACTAAGAAACTCCCATGGAACTTTATTCAGGTGTGCTCAAGGAATTGTACTCCAAGAGCCAGAAAATAATTTTATGAAATATACCTGTTTAGTGAATGCCTGGTGAGTGACATTCCTTCAATCACATTTAATATTACAAGGCTGATTCTTGGTTATCCATTAGAACTGGCTAAAAACCTTAAAATACGTCGGTATCATTATTCAAAAAATCTGATATAAAATAATCCTAATGAAGTAATTCTTTCCATGGCTTAAAATGATTGATATACTCAGAGAAATTACAACAATGGGACAATACCCAATTCCTGATTTAAAGTGTTACTTAGTCAAAGAAATACTTGGCTGAAGTCATATTTTGCAGGAGAGATCATAGTAAGGCTGGAAGATAGTATACGAGATTTCAATTGTCTGTCTTGGTGTAAGATCCCACAAAACACTTTGAAAATGAAGGGGAAAGTTAGCATATGCCTTCCTGAAACTTGGTTTAGATATTTCCTGACTGCTGCCTTAGTATTGCACTGGGAGTTTCCTGCTGTGAATTGCAAATAACTGAATCTATCTGTCCTAAAAAAAAATTGCATATTATTTTTGCATACCGATTGTGCTGGTTGCTGAAAATTTTGTGAAATCAATTTCTCTGGCTAATGCTGTTAAGAAATTTTCACTATACTGGATTATGCGTTTGATTTTTCTCATATGAACTAAGTAATAAAGACATAGTGATAGGATAAGAGGGAATGACTTCAAATAGAAGGGCAGTAGGTTTAGATTAGATATTAGGAAGCAATTCTTTACTTTGAGGGTGGTGAAGCACAATGCCCAGGGGACTTGTGAATGCCCCATCCCTGGAAGTTTTCAGTACCAGTCTGGGTGGGGCTTTGAGTGACTTGGTCTAGTGCCCATAACAGCGAGGCTGCAACTAGGTGATCTTTGAGGTCTACTTCCAACCCAAAACACTATATTCTATAGTTTTCTCTGTTGGTACTGGAAATTTCAAAGTTTTTGGCAGTCCAACTTTTTTATAGGTCAACTGCAAAAAGGTTACCTGTGGAACTATATGTCTAGCTCTAATATTTTATTGCTATTTGCTTTGTGCTCCATAACATTGTATTTTTTTTTGCTGTCTTTATAAGGCTGATGAGAGGGGAGGAGGACACTAGCAAATTGATTCACAGAGATCTCTACAACAACAACGGATTTTTAAATAATAATAACAGCTCAGCTATTTCCTGTTTTAACCTACTTCCTACTACTATATCTAAAGTAGATTCATTAATGTCACAGGACAGTCTAGATACAACTTGTCTGGCATCTGCTAAATACAGGAATGGTTCAAAGTACTGCACAATGTGAAAGGAGAATGTTGGACAGTCCTTGTCTCAAACAGCTTCTAATGCCTTATGTAAACTGCTACAAACTGTTTTCAGTATCTCCTGCCTCTTTCCCTTCAGTCTTTGTGGAGATTGTCCTTACACAACAAAGAGATGCTTCTCCTTTATTACAAACTAGTAAAAACTGGAGTAACATCTCCAAGAGTCTTCCAAAAGACTCTCTTTTTTCATTTGAGAAGGATTTCTTGGAGATGTCAAATGGGTAAATATGAGGAGAAAGAAATAAGGAATGAACAAACTAAAGACAGAAACAAGCATTACATTACAGTGTTGTTTCTTCCCAGGAGAATTGCAGACTAGGTTAGAATTAATCATAGGATCATCTTTTGCTTCTTATTTTCAAATGTTTCCTTTTTTTCCTATCATATGCAGAATGGCATAAATAAATTAGTAAGAAAATACCAATAGACCTTTCAACGCTTGATAAATAAAATCCAATTAGGAAGGTACAGATATGGATCTTCTTTCAACTAATTTGAACATATTTTTCACTATTTGAAATTAATTTTGCACTGGCTGACTTCATAGCATTGCTGTGTCTTGTTGAACAGGAGTGACTTTTACCCCTGCAGTGCCACATCTGTATCAGACAGTTTGACTATAGATTGTGCAGAAGCAGAGGTATAAACCCTAGGAACCCTGGCAAGATAACCTGTTCTCTTATCTGAGCTCAGGTCCCCTGAGAGCAGACTGTAATGTGGTTGTATGGGTGTGTGCTGGATGAACAGTAATCAGGACACTGGGAGGTGACCTCAATTGTAGTCTGTACCTCCTGAACCTGCCGATGGCTGAAGCATTACAAAGAGCAGGGAGAGACCAGGTCATGCCCTGTACTCCTTTGCTGTGCTGTTATACATATTTTTGCTGCTTTGAAATGAGAACACTTTGATATCCCTTGAACTGCCCTCTGTGCCAGAAAATATGTGGGAAAGTCTGCAGTGGCAGAAAAGGAGAGATGATGTTATATTGTATTATTTGCCCTGGCTGCCTTGTTCAGGAATTGATGCTCTCACTTGTAAATTGGTATGAATTGATCTCAGCTTGCTGATGGTTACGAGGATGGTAACTGGTGATATCATTCCATTGCCCCAGGGGGCCACAGGCTGCAAGTCATGCAGTTATAGTCACTTTAATTACCAAAACTACGTAAGAAAAAGTACAGTGTTTTTGAAGATATATATTTAAGAGAAAGGCATTTAAATGCCTCCCTGACATCTGATCCCATCAGATCTTGGAAGCTAAGCAGGGTCAGCCCCAGTTAGTACTTGGATGGAAGACCTCCTGGGAATACCAGGGGCTGTAGGTTCTAGTCTTGAGGACTTCACTGTCACCCTCCAAGCTTACTTGTCTGTGGCAGATGAACCTTAGGAGTTAAAAGGTGGGGCCAGTTCTGCGCACGCTGTGTCTCACCTAAAAAATCCACTGCGCAGGCTTGAAGGGCACACCCACATGGGGAGAGCCCTTCCCTAATCTTCGCTCACAAAGCTGAGCCATACATACATGCATACATTTAAGAGAAAGTCAGTACATGCTTTGACTTGAGTATATGACTTGCACTGTTGCAGAAATCTGTCTTCATTCTACTGAGCTTTCCTAAAATGCAGTTTCCCCCAATTTAATAAAGTTCTGATTTTTACTGGATGTTGATGTAGTGCCAGTTCCTTGAAGACAATGCAAACAGGATTACAGCCTTAATGTAATAAAGCACTTAAGAGAAAGCACAAATTTAAATTTAAGTGCACACTGTGTGAGAGCCCATGAAGGGCTGGAATTGCAAACAGTGAAGGGAATGTGATTTCGTACCAAGAGTACATGCTGTGAGTGGGGACCACTTGCAATATCTCCTGTATGCATGAATATATCTTACCTGACAAAAAAAAAAAATTACTTTGGTCGACGAAGTCTGTTTGTTGGAAGGGGTTTTCTGATTAGTGACTCAATTCTTCCTGAGAAATTACATTAAACCTTTAATTTGAACCAGGCAACCAACAGAGAGAATGGACTGGTTCACAACATCATTAGCATTGTACCATGATGTTGTGATGGCAAATGCTGTAGTTTTTGCTTCAATCTCCAACCATCTCATTCAAAGAATTCTACATATTTTCATATAAGCAAAAACCTGATGAAAAGTATGTTTTTAATTAACTGCTATACATGTATGTTCAAAAACATGTATGTTCTGATGAAGTGTCATGTAGAAAAATATGGAAACATTTTGGTCATAGTTTTTGACTTTAAAATAATCTTTCAGAAAGTATTCATTACTTTTAGTATATGTTTTGAAAGCCTTTTAAAAATTAAAAGCTAATAAAAGCTATTCAATCCTGCAGAAATTAAAGCCTTAAATTGCTTTCTTTTTTTTATTGTCTGCAGAATTTCTTCAACAAGAAAGTAAAAGTTGTTTTCTTTCCTTCTTTTTCTGACTGTAAAATATAAACAGAAAGTCCAAATCAGACTGTGAACAGAAAATTAGATCACAATACTTCTTGCCACTCAGGTATTGATACCAATTCAAGCTATAAGCCATGTAATGCCAATTATGAAGTGAGCAGCTTAATTTAAGCTTGTAGATATGCAGGCATACTGCATACATCACATCTCACATACATAAAAAGAATGTATGCACATGCATAAATATATATATTTGTATATATTATTTTTCTCTTAGCAATTTCTTTAGATCATAAATGCTGCATTTACTCACTGAAGAATCTCAGGCACAGGGTTTATAATGTGCTCTAGACTCCTCAGCCTACTTAGTTACTTAGTGGATAGTAGATACTTCTGCCACTCTGATAGTATCTAATTACAGAGCCAAAGGGTGCATATTTCAATAGAACACTCTGAGAAGTTGAAAGATGATATTCTGAGGCAGAGAAGGGTATATCAGCCATTGATTTAGGTCGCAGAAGCATTTCACTACCACATGAATAACATTAGTTGAATGTTATATCTGAACATAGTAAAATCCTTTAAAATTCTCACTGTGATAAAATACTTCAGCATTTACTGAAGTAGTACACCAGCTCATTAATCTTAGCAGAAAAATATTCTCTTTTGCTAGAATACAGTTTCTAATGTAGTCCATATAATGCAAAGTATAGAGTGGGTTTGGTGTTTTTTTTCATTTGTTACTTTGTACTTTTAAAAAATCAAGTGCAAATTTGTCAGTGGTGCCACCATTGAAATTAATTATATGTGAATATGAATGTAAATAGCTATTCTTTTCGCACCAGTGAGGTCACAACTGATGTTTATGCCTTCCACCTAGAAGGAAGATTAAAAAATAATCCCATAACTACTTCTGTAGTGTTGCTGTCATGGTTTTCATTTTCAAGCAAATAAAAATGAGGCTTATGTCATTCCTCTTGCTGCTGGACTTGTCTGTTTACTTGTTTGCAGACATGCTCATATACAAAGGTTTTCAGAAAGAAAATCTTACCACTGTTTCAGGAGCAATTACCTTATGCCCCAACATCCATCAGTGGTCCTTACACTACAAGCAGAAAAGCATTGACTCGGATTACTTTCTCTGCTCTGCTTTTGGCCAGCTCTTAGCTGTGCTCCAAAAATGTCTGCAATAAGGGTTTTGGTCTGAAGATAAAAAGTCATTCAAAGCCAGGAAGACAGACATAAAAATGTCATATATTAAAAAAATCTATAGCCTTTAGAATTATTCATGACAAATATGCTGATAAAATAATCTAGTATTGTTATTCAATAATTCATTTTATAAATTGCTCTCACAAATAGGAGTGTGAGTGATATCTGCTCAGACTGGCAGGACTGGTCAGGGCTATGAGGCCAATATAGAAACACAGTCTCTTCTTGCTGCTGCTTCAGTTTCAGCTGGACCCAGATGTTAGGGATAAGATACAGTGGGGAAGGCCTGAATCCAGGGAAGTTTGTGGGAGGTTTAGAGTGTACATATTTATTTGGCTTTCAGAAGCACCATGGAAACACCTGACTTCTGCATTTTTTCAGAGCTGCTGAGAAGTCTGTTATTATTGTCAAGGCAGCTGTTACACAGAAGAGGTAAATTCTCAAACACATATTTTAGGAGTGTGATTCTCAAATATTTCATATTTCTGAAGCTACAGTAATAGAATCATAGAATTATAGAATTGATTGGGTTGGAAAAGACCTCCAAGATTATCAAGTCCAACCCTTGGTCCAACTCCAGTCCATTTACTAG
>JAWWLZ010000139.1:49028213-49042691 GCA_035041345.1 Poliocrania exsul | reverse complement strand
TGATTTTCAGGCTTCTTGAAAATGCATCACCCTCTCTTGGGCAAACTAATCCCTCCAGTATTAACACTATCTAATTGATTTCATGCCAGAAAGGAAAGATGCAGTATAATATTTTACATATGAAAAAATGGGGCTGTAAGTCAAATCTGAATTGTAGAGTGAAACTTTTTCCAGCCAAGAAAATTGCCTCCCTTAGCTGCAGTAGGCTCTGGATTGGGCACTGAATACACAAAAAAAATATCCTTTTTTATTGTTAATTGGATGTTAGACTAATTTTGTGTGGAACCACATTAAAATTTAACGATAT
This sequence comes from Poliocrania exsul, assembly GCA_035041345.1. NCBI lineage: Eukaryota > Metazoa > Chordata > Aves > Passeriformes > Thamnophilidae > Poliocrania > Poliocrania exsul. The sequence goes on along the minus strand of JAWWLZ010000139.1, from coordinate 49,042,384 downwards.
ATCTGTCCCCTCTGCAGTCATAATCGAGTTCAGTGTGGAGACACCTGAAATATTCTAAGTCAATATTGGCTCATGGATGTGCTGAATCCTAGCTTAGGCTCCCGTCCTGTCTTAAAGGATGATGTCAACAACATCTGAGCTAAGTTTAGTCATAGTCTGGGTACTTCCAGACTGTCTTTGCACAAAAATGAGTGACTGTATTAACAGATTCAGCAAAACAGTGTCAATTTATTCATATTTGGAAGTCCACCAGGATCTAAAATATATCTGTTTCTTGAAAATGTATAACTTGACTCACCATGTCTAAAACTTTCCAAAAAAAGATAAATTGCACTTTACTTAGATAAAAACCTCACATCGCCTTAAGTTTGTATTTGCAAGAACTCAATTCCTCACCTTTCATTTTCATGTTTGAAAAGAAGTTGAATGTTGGATTGTGTTTTTAAGATGCTGGGGTTTTTTTCTTAAATACTATTTTAAATAAAATTACTAAATACTTGGAAGCTATTAACATCTTGCTTAATGTAATGGGAAATATTTTTTTTTTTCCAGGTATCAACAGTCCTTGAGTTTGGTCGCATAGTAATTTATACCACCAGTCTTCGTGTGGTGAGAACCACTTTTGAAAGATGTGAACTGGTTAGAAAGATCTTTCAAAATCATAGAGTTAAATTTGAAGAAAAAAACATTGCTCTGAACAGTGATTATGGAAAAGAACTAGATGAAAGATGCAGGAGAGTCTGTGAAGTTCCCTCACTTCCTGTTGTGTTTATCGATGGCCATTATCTTGGGGTAAGTAAAGAATGAACCTGTTTTGTTCTATAGTTGGGAAGAACGGATGAAAATTTTGATGAATGAGAAGGACTGTTTTAAGAAAATTGCCTACACTGCTGAAATGATGGGAACAATCAAAGGCAGAGATCACTTTGTGGTATGTGCTGCACAGATCCACACTGGTAGGTTTGATCTGAAGATGCAAAAGGTAATCAGGGAGACACTATCAGGAGGGGAATAAGAGGCAATAATACAATCTATGCTATCTTCTCTTTCTTAAAAAATAGCTTATTTTTGTAGTTGAAACCATGAAAATCTAGAGATGGACTTTTTTTTTTTTTAAATTCATAAGAACCTATTTGTATGATTGACCCAGGAAGATGAATGCACATGGCATAAAGGTGTCATTTAATAATATCTGTGTTGAATACAAAACTAACAGCTTGGGGTCAGAGTTTAAATATGCATTGAATTTTAGATGACGTAGTCTGCATCAGTATCTGTAATCAACTGAGCATTCTTTTAGGTAGAGAATTGGTTAATACTTACTTTAAAGAAGTCTTACCATAGAAGAGAGAGAAAAACAGCCCAACTCTGACCTATTGCAAGACATAAACTTCAAATGAAAAACTATAATCCCCATTTGTACTCTAGTACTCTAGGTCTAGAAGCCTGTTGATAATTGAAATCACCTTTTCCTTAAGACCAGCCTGTACTTTTGAAAAGTATTTCTCAGAAACTGAAAAAATTAAAAGAAAGATTCTTGAAAGTGGCACAAAGGAAACAGCTTGAGAGTTCAGAGAAGGCATTTTTATAGAGTGGTAAAAAGCTAGCAATTAGCACCAACTGTGAGACTGTGATTTGTCAAGGCATAAACTATATTTAAACACAGTGGGGTTATTTTGTTGTATCACTTAACACTTTCATTTTCACAAAACATTTAAGTAACAAAATGCAATGTAACCAACAATCTGGCATAATAGATACTGGGCCTGTATGAACAGTCAAATGCCCTTTCTTGTATTTTACCCCATCCCCTTCCTAGCTTTCCACGTGCTCTTCATGAGTTAGGCTTCCTTGAGCACTGTAACAAATGCGATTTTTTCCTTCAGAACAGAATGCATTTTTATCAAAACCCTGTGTTGGAGAGTTTTCCAGCCAGTCAGGAGAAGAAGTGCTTCATTTGATAGCGGTTTAAAATTCAACAGGATCCAAACTAAGATTTTCTCACCTAATAATCACGTTAAAAATGTACCTAGTGAGTTAAGACTGACTCCAAGGAAATCTCAGTCTGTATGTGACCAATTTTTCAAAAGAATTCCGGCAAAATACTCAAATTGATTGAATAAATTATTTACTTAACTGTGGGTGAAACTGGGCAACAGAGTCATTTTGGTATGATGGATGGCCCATTAAGTCACTGTGGTGTTTTTTTTTTGTTGTTGTTGTTGTTGGGGGGTTTTTTGTTTTTTGGTTGTTTTTTTTTAAGATTGTGAGAAGCCTGTCATGTAGCAGAGGAGCAACAGTGTAACAAAGCAACACAATCTCATTAAAGCTGTAATTGCTCTATGAGATGCTTTGGAGAGGTATAGAAAAGAAGGGAGTGAATTAGGAAGATAGCTTTCTGTGGGAGAGACAAATCTACCTCCTATAAGCTAAAAAAATGAAGAATCGGATTGGTATGTAGTTGTGGGGTTTTTGTTTTCTTTTTAGTTTGGGGTTTTGTTGTTGTTTTTTTTTTTTGCCTAAATTGATGACCCACACTGTAGTTAACTAGAACAGACTTTAGTTTTAGAAGAGGATTAAAGTTATTCAATGTAAAAGTGACATTATTAGTGGAAAACCAGCTTTGTAGGGAGGGAACAGTCCCTGAGATGCCTTCTCTGCTCACGGAGAGCACCATGGCCGGTCAGGACAGCAGCAGTCCTTTGCTCTGCTACTGTGGTTGTGCCTCACCCCTACTCCCAGAGGAGGTTTCTGCCCCTCACCACTCTCCACTATTATCATCTCTAATGCCCTTTAGCCTAGACTAGTGATGGTGAGAAAACCAAGTTCAGTGTGAGCAGAGATAACTTGCGCAGCCCATGAACAGAGCACCTGTGGGTGGCAGGGTGGTGGAAGGGACAGCACCACGGTGAGCCTGTCACTTGCCCTGGCAAGGGACCTGTGTGCACACACTCTATTTGCTAAATGTGGCAAACCCCATTATTTTATGGCAGTTTTTACTTCTCTCTCATAATACGGCTTCACAAGAGAAACTGACATTCATTCATTTAGGAAGAGAAATAAGTGGGGGAGAACTTTGCATATCAGGAAGGTCTGGCAATGAAACAGTCACTCCCCAGCTCTGTCAATTCACCTTTCCAAGACACAGACCTTCTCATCAGTGACTCTGAAAGCACTCTGTTGTCTGGAACCTGTGATAGACTTGGGTTTCATTAAAATGCAATTGAGAACTAATTACAGTATTTGGTCTTGTTGGTAACACTGGACATTTCTATATTGCCTGTTTATGATAAATAGCTCCTGATATCAAAATACAACACAGAAATCACAAAGCCTAATGTATCAGTAAACAAATCATACAATGTTTTTCCCTTTCTGTCTCTCTCTCTTTTTTCTCTTTTTTCTAATTTATTTCCTGAAACATTCCTTCTTGAAGGAGATGCAATGTAGCAATAGAAAGGAGAATCTATATTAAGCTATACACTTTTCAATGAGTCATAAGGAGAAAAAATACTCCAACCCCTAATTAAAATATGAACAGCTTTTGAAAGGTGACAAGATTATTCTAACGAGATAAAAGTAACAAAAGCACCAGAAAACAGCATATGTGCATCTGACAGAGTATATGGTACTCAAGCGATTCAGAAACACGGACAAAATTTTTAGAGTACCGTGGGCTGTGGATAAATATTCACAGTGCTCTGGAATTTATCCCTGCCTGCATAGGGGCAATCAAACAAATCTGTAACTTCAGCAGAAGCAATAGAAAAATCATATTTAGGCCAATAGAAAAATCATATTTAGGCCCTGTCAAGAAAAGTCCTGCATGCTTCAGTACAGGAGGATTTTTAATCTCATTTTTTCAGGACTGAATCATTGTGTTTCTTGACACATACTGTCTAAATATCAGTCTGTCAGGAAATTGCAGTTTCTTTCTGCAGCATGGTCTTTACCGCCTGATCTAATCCCTCTTTTTCACCTGAGGTAGTCTCCATCTGAAATGGAATTATGCCATCTGCTGGGATACCAATGTAGAATAAAAAATTACTTCCAGAAAATGGAAAGTCACATAGTAAAACATAATGGAGCACTCATTTGCTCCTTTAAAGGCACTCAGAATTGCTAAAGGCTTAAGTTATGCAAAGATCCACTCTGCTGGAAAAGGGATGCACATAAAAAAAGGCAAATAAAATCATTCTTAGCAAACATGTTAACTCACACCAAAATAGTTTAAAAATACATGTATTTTCTTTTTCCATTTGAAATACATGATTGAATTCCAGCATTCTCTTGCCATACAAACCTACTTGATTTTTTTAGATATGTGAATTTAACACTTTTATTTTTGAGGAAAATGTTTCCTATTTAGTTTTGCCAGCTATAGTGAATCCACAGCAGCATGAAATTTACTGTAAAATTATTTTATTTCACACAGTGGTTATGATTATTTCCAAAGACTGATGAGGTAATTTTTGTAGCTGACTTTTAGAAAATACATGTGTAACATATTTTTTTTTTTTGTTAAACAGCCATTAACAGTTTCCTTCTAGCTGCTTTCCCCTGGCCACATATGATTAGTACCTGTCTACAGCTTCCATGTTTTGTTAAACACATTCTCCTAGAATTCACTTGATGGGGTGGATATGAATTATTTTGTGACAGTAAAACTGATGTAATTATTACATCAAGTGACCTAACATTTTCCCACTTCTTTCTTCTATTTTGTAGGTTAACATTTCAGGAACTGCAAGGTTCAGTTTCTCTGATAGCTTTACACATCAGCCTTTCCCTTTTTTTGCATATGAAGTCCAACATTTCTAGTGCTGGTATTATACTGCAGTATCCATTTTTTCTGTTTATGGGCAGATTTCCAGGCACTGATTCATACCCCATGTGTACCTGCTGCCAAGGGGCACCTTGCAGTGAGAGGTGTAGTATGGCAGACTGAAGCCTGTGCAAGCTCTGGGCACAGACAGGGGTATATACAACCTGTCTCCTCGGCAAGTCACAGTGAAAAACGTGGCAGGTCCAGTGACAGTGAAGTGCATGAGTGGGTATTTTTGGCTGCCTTGGCAAGAGGTCTTGCTTATATACATAACAAAAGTTTGTTTTTAAGGAAATAGTGTGTGCAATTTATCTGCACATAAAATGTGTCCACATGAGGAATGTTGCTAATTTTCCTCTGTATATAAGGAAGGCTGTGGAAGTAAGGCTGCTTCTCCAAACCAGCATGTATTCTAGTGCAGCCAAATGCAGAGCCATATATCTGTGTTTGCTCCTTAATAAAGAATTACATCATGAAAATGGTAAAGGGTTATATCAAAGATAGATGAGCAACAGAGCTGGGGCAGTAGAAAACTTAGTGGATTTTGGATTTGTCCTAGTTCTGCAGTTAATGGGAACTATATATGGGAATTTAATACCTGAAACATGATGCTAATTTCTGGATGTTCTCAAGAGACAATTGGGAAAATAATTTATTAATTAAAATGGTCTAGAAAACCTATTGAGTATTTTAACCAAATTTGTGCCATTTTCTTGCCAAAAGAAGAGCAAGATCTGGCTGCAGCCCCTGGACTCCAATGGGAGAGAGCTAGCAAATTTAGTAGATAAGAGATTGACAGGCTGCTGCTTTGAAATGGAACTGGTTAACAAAACTGAAAACACACTTCTCATTGCTGATTCTCTAAACATTGTAGTCACTGTCCCTCATGATTCTTAAGTTAATCTCAGGAGGGGCAAACAGACTATTTAATGCTTCACATACCTTTGTACATAATTGCACACTGAGCACAACCTAGGAATAAAATTAGAGGAGTCACTTTCTGGTCAGAAAGCAGATATTGGACTTATTTAACAGTTGCTTTAATTACTCTATTAATTACAGGCTCTGTGTTTTAAGACTCGGAGATCCAAAGGGAAGCTTAACTTTTATTTAAATAAAACTAAGGGCAGCTGTTAATCAGAAAAGACACACTGCAACACTTAAAAACACTGATAACGATTTGGATGTTTAGTTTTTAATTTAAAAACTATAGCTTTCTACTTCGGAAGGAACACAGCTGAATGTAATTGGAATTGTAAGTCCTTTAAAATATAGATCTATAATAGGAAACCTGTCAGACTTTTAATTCCACTGCTGTAAAAGCCAGTCAGCATAACCTTACATCACTGTAACACAGAGCAACAGTCCCAGGAATGCTCTTGTCAACTGTTGCCTCAAAGAAGAGGTCCTCTCCTAAACAAGGGCAAATCAGAGCTTGTGTCATTTAAGGAATTTGCAGTGCTGCAATTCTATCAATAAAGCTGCAAATCCTTAATGTCTCTGCATCAGATGGGCAGCACAAACTTTGTCTTAAGCTGCTGCAGTGTATTCAGGTCCAGAGCTAATACTCCATGGGCTGCCTTGGCAAATCCTCACTTTCTTGTGCCAATCACTCCCATTGCCTGTTCTGTGTGAAAGCAGAGAAAGATGAGAGGAGGAGTGTGAAAGGGGTCGACAGGCTGCTAAAAGCTGCTCTCTTGAGGACACTGAGAGCCTAATGCATATGTTGGAGCTGGTACACTCTGTGCCCATGATCTATAATAGATTTCAAGAGAGGAGTCAGCACAAGCAGGGCTAGCTGATCAGTCTCCTGTCTTCTGTGATTAATTAACCACAACTAATTACCTTGAGTGATACCTTTTTTGTAAAATATCTCTTTGCGAGTGTAACACTGTAAGAGTAGTGTTCACTGAAAAAGTGGCACTCAACATCCCCTAAAATATTAATATTTTCTTTTTAACTAAAACATTGATATTTTCCTTTTAAACTAAAATATTCATATTTTCCTTTTTAACTAAAATGAAAATCATCAAACACAGAGTCAAAAGTGCTTCTGCTTTGTACAAAGCCAGAGCAAAAAGACTTTCTGCATGGCAAATAACCTTAGTAGGGTGTCATATAAAATCCTTTGCAATGTTTGGTGGCCTTTAGTTGGCTTTTGAGCTACATACTTGTAGCCTTTGTGGTGCCCAGCAAGGCACTGTGGCTGGTTGGGCATTTAGAGGTGTATGAGAGATATATACCCATTCCCTGTGCTCACCAGCAGTTTTTCCTGGGGTCTCCCAGGAACAGGGAGAAAGGTGTTGGTGGTGAACTGGGGCTGAGAGCTCCTTTGGCTGCCCGTGGGCAGCTCAAAATAATGACGTATCCAAGATGTGTGCCAGCATCCCACTGCACCTCAGCCCTGTGTCAGCATCCCACCACACTCTCTACTAACACTGGCAGCAAACTCAAAGATAAAATTTAAGAATCTGGACTTGCAGGGACTAGCTAAGTGGGGCAGCACAACGGCATGAACTCACCACATGGTCAAGATGTGGCCAATTGTCCTTAACTGCAAAGTAAGGCCTATTTATTTGTGCCTCAGTTTCCTCACCTTTTGTTGGTTTCTTGTGATCCACTGATTAAAAGTGTCTGCAAGTGTTTTGTAATATGCAGTCTTCAATCAATTTGGTTACATATATGAAGTATAGACATTCAAATGTGCCCCCCTAATTAGAAGAAAAGGGAGCAAAATCTTCTATATCACCTCTGACACTTTAATTTTGTCTGCAGTGATCTCTTAGCATTTTCTTTCAGGAGGAAAACAAACCCCAGCACTTCAGTACTGTCCTGAATCAGGACAAAGAACACCTCAGAGGCCTAATGTAGTCAGACTAAATTATTCTTATTCATTGTTATGTCTGACTTTATTGTTGTTACAGTATTTTCATTACTCTTTTTCTCCTGTGTTATACATTAGGAAAATTATATCTTAATTCAATGCTTAACTGCCAGAATATTTGAAATACAATTTCCTCCTCTCATTTTTGTGTATTCTCTGATGTGTTGTGTATTTATATAATTGTAATTTTTTGACATGGTAACTAGACATGTTTTTTTATTTTGTCAGGAAAGATACTCTGTAAAATAAAGGGAACACAACCAGCATTTCCAAGCTGTGTCACCTTTTACAAAAAAGGCAATGTGATATGTCACCTGCTAATGAACTTTAGGCACTACTATCAGACCTGTGATTAGATTCTTCTTTCCTTCTAGCTTTCCTAAGGTTAATCTAATTGCAATATACTTAATGTGAGTCAAATTTGTCCTCAGACTGTTTAAAATTTCAAGCACAAATCTGCTAATAATCTCTCATTTTGCCATGCTAACATGGTTGATGTTTTTCTTCTTAATAGGGTGCTGAGAAAATTTTACTAATGAATGAATCTGGGGAACTGCAGGATCTCTTAACCAAAATTGAGGTAATTGTATTTCTGCAATTAAATATAAGGAATATACATTGACTACTTGTAATTGAGAAGATTTTCTTCTTTTGCCATTTAATTTTCTTCTGTTATGAACTGATGATCCCAAATGCTTTTTTTGTTTTTCTCTTTGAATGAATGGTATCATAGGATTACAGCTCACTAAATTTGAGAACACATGAATGGTGATAACATCAAACCAAAATTTACATTTCTCTTTTCTCTTGATTTTTGTCATAGTAGGAAAGGCAATTAATTTTCTCTTTCTGACAACTTTTTACATCATCTTTGGTATTTAACTTTCACCCTAGCCTGGATGAGGCAGGGGTTTTTTTGTACCACTTCCCTGTGAACTGGGAATGTACTGGGAATCTGCATATCTGTATTCTAGCTAGACCTATAGCTGGACATCTATAAAATCTGGACAAATGCGGCAAGTTTCCAATTACACTATTTTGCACAAATTTCAAGTTACAGGTCATCATGCCTTTCTCCAGCTCTTATTTTGCAATGTTCATGGAAGTTCTCTGGGCCAAGCTTGCTGTTTTGCCATGAACAGTTGATGCACACTCCCTGAGAACACTTGAAGTGTGGGTCTGCTCCCACAGCTTTGCTGTAAGCTGGGTTCCCTGCTGGTCATCACTTTTCTGATAGTCTTGTGCTATTGGCTGCTCAAGACATTTTCTGTTTTTCTTTGGATATCCTGCAATAAAGAACATCTTGGGGAGTTGTGTGTCATAATGTCTGGGTTATATAGATAGCTGAGTCCTTAGAAAAGGAATGTATACTATTAATTATTGTGTTATTTTGAAATCACATCTAGCCAAATTAAGATAATAGATAAATTTCAAAAGTATCTTACATCAATATTAAAAATAATTAATGAGGATTTGATATTTTGTAAAAGACATTGTAAAAGAGCAAGTGAAAGCTACATGCTAATTGATTTAAAGCCAAGATTTTTCTTTCCCTTCATTTAGTCAAACTACAGCATACGATTTGAGCAACTCTTGTATACCATGTATCTTTGTGTTCATCAGTAAATGAGTATCTCTTTTTGTCATGCTGGCTATAAAAAGCATGTTGGCTTTTTATAGCCAGTTTCCTGGAACTCCTCCGAAAGTTCCAGTCAGGCTGAGCTCAAGGGTTGTTCAACTCTGCCTTTTTCAGGAGGTGGATTTAACACTATCGTAAATCATAACCCTTTGCACTGCAGGTGGTACCTTCTGAATTTGTCCAGCCTGTTCCTTTACTCAGAAAGCTTTCCTTGCCTTGTGAATCAGTGTATGTATTGCTGTATAAAATGCAGAAGAATCCGTTGGCCATTTTTAACTATATTGAATATCTAACCAGAAATTATTAAACAAAAGTACACATGTGCTTAAAGCATGCAGCATTCTTGTTGTCTGACTGGAAAGGTTAGCTAATATACCTCCTTAACATTTTTCTTTACTTTGGAATGAAGTGTTCCCAGATCCTGTTTTGGGGGGTCCTATAATGTTATTATCTAGCCCAATGTGTGTCCTAACCTTGTACATATACAAGAAAAAAATCTCAGAGTACAGCAGACCAATAGCAGCTTGCTGAGTACAATCACTGCTTCCCTGCCTTTTGGTGTTTGGTTTGGTTTTGGTCTTTTTTGTCATCTGTTCAAGAAGAAAATGGCTGTTGTTCAAGGAACTGAGCTAAAGAAATTTTGCTTTGGTTTTTTTGTTAGTTCCCTTAACTACATGGAAAGGTATCTATAGATTTATAAGCCTAACAAGTAATAATGAATGTAAAGATTAAAAGTATTATCTTAAAATTTTTGAGATTATTTGTAATAAAGTCCAATGAAGTAAGCTGTCATCATAAATTATGAAAGATGTGAGCACACCTGAGATAAAAAGAATGCTAATTTTACATTAAATACTTACAAACATTGTCCGTGGAGAAGCAAATAGTAGTAGGAGCTGTTTGCCTGGTGAAGAAGAACAGCCAGTTTATGAGCTACAGGACAGAAAGAAAAAAATGCTTTTTTTGCGTGTTCATCTGAGTGTTCAATAGATGAATACTATTAATTGTTTTGCAGAAATATTTTCATTTTTCTTGATGAAACTCCAGGTACTACATTGTCTGTAGGTATTTTATTATACTCTAGTAATAATTTGTCACTAACTTTTAGTGGTAATTCCTCAGACTAACACTATCAGGAATTGTACGGATTTTTGTTCTGTCTTTGTGAATAAACCTGTAAAATCTTTACTCAACACTGCGATGTTAAATTGTGTGGTGGTAAGTACCCATAGTGGCATACCTTTCATTTCTCTGACATAGAACTTTAAGGCAATCATTAAACAGACTAGCCACATTTTCAGCAACTGAAACTTAAAAACATCTTTGAAATCTCTTTTTGTGTTCTCCATTGTCTTTAATACAATACAAAATACAGTAAATGTACTGTTTTTCTTAGGAACTGGGACAACTTAGGGGTCCCAAGCCCTACTTGCAGCAATTTTCTTTCCATATAACTGTTAAATATTGATGATCTTTCTTCTTTATACTTAAAGCTTCAGCATTCTACACCCATAAATTTGAATATACCACTTATTTCCTTGAGCACTACTTGTCAGAAGCTCTGAATTGCTTTTTTATATCATCAGCTTTAACTCTAATAGGTATAGTATGTTCAGCATGGGCATGGAAATGCTGAAAGTCGTAACATCTTAACAAACAGCATAGAATATATAAAATCAGCATAAACTGCCTGGAGTTTGGATTCAATAAATTGCAATACCTCCTAGAATTAATCTAGACCTAAATAACATCTGAGTAACGTATGCAAGCTACCCTTTAACTGGCTACTTTGGCAAGTATAAATGCAGACTGCTAAGGTATAAAGTAACCAATGAACCTGCGATGAGCCTCTCCTGATCACTGGAGGTAGATTTGACCAAAGGAAAAGGCAGATGTAATGGTCTTCCATGGTGCTTTGCCATGGGATGGGGCGGTGGGTATTGCCCAAGATGGGAACCCGAATGTGCATTCTCAGCCCTTCTAGAGTCCTCATTGTCCTAGACCTTGCAGTGGTTGATGAAGTAACATTTTTGTCTTTCTCACATTCTTTGAGCAGAGAGTCCAGCATCCTCACGAGTGCCTCTCTTGCGGGGGCTTTGGTTTCCTGCCGTGTTCAGCGTGCCATGGGAGCAAGATGTCTGTGTTTCGGAACTGCTTTACAGACTCATTCAAAGCCCTCAAGTGTACTGCATGCAATGAGAATGGGCTACAGCGCTGCAGGAGCTGTGCAGGCTAAAAATGGCATCTCCACATGTCCAAACTAATTTTATGGTACTACACCAGTTTGTAATATGTTGTTTTGGGTTTTTTGGTTATTTTTTTTAATTAATATCTTTATCCAGTTCAGTCAATAAAAATCCATTTGTATTATACTTCTACTGGTTTGATAATTTGAACTTTGTAAACTTTGGTTTCCAACCATATAATGAACTCTGAATTATATCTTTTTAGTTTTCTTATAAAAAGATTTGTACTCTGGAAAACTCATCACATTATCTGAATTCTTCCCTTTTTCTATAAGGAATCATCAGCATCAGTATGTGTTTCTGACTCACACACTCAAAATTACAGCAAAATGATGCTTAACCTTCAGATTATGAGTAGCGCTGCTTTCAAGATCGGTGGGAATAAAGCTTTTATGATGTGGACTAGCCCAAGACCATTCCACTCAGTGCTTCCCTGAAAAGTCACTATGACTGAATTCTGGCCCAAATTCTATGTGGCAAGAGAAGAACAGAAACATTTCTTGAAAACCCATGGATAAGCTTTGTCTTTTAGTACTGCTTTCTGTTTGGTACAAAATTAATGTTGTTAAGAGTTGCATAAACATTTAACATAGTAGATGTTGATAGCCATTGTTGTAGTATCTCAGAGCTTTATTATCCTATATATTACCATAGACCTTATAGTGATCCAGTGAGAACAGCAGGCAGTTTTATAATTGCATATAAAGTAATTGAGGATGAGATTTCAGCTTTTTCAGCTTAGTGACTCTTGTGGTTTGACAGCTAGCCTGGCATGAGTGTTTTAAGGCATCTTTTCTCTCCAAGAAGGCCACTGGTCTATGCCCAGACAACTCCAGCACTATATACACTTTTGACATGTTTGGTGGGTTTCCCCAACATAAACACAAAAGATTTAGTCAGTAATTAGTCTGAATGGGCTGTGGGCTCTCCACATTGATATGTTCCAGTTTGGAAGTGCATTACCATTCATGCACTTCCATAGAATACTTCTTAACAGGGTAACTTTAGCAAACCAGCACTATCTGCTTATGTTGACATTGCACATCTTCCTTCTGTTCCTGCTATCAGTCTGTACTGGAATGGGTAGTAGAAAGGTTTACCACCTTGTTGAAATTGATGTTGGCTTGAAAAATCTTCCATGGTAGTAATTTCATCCTGTCCAAGTTGCTTTAGCAAATGTGAAGTCATGTTACTTACTTCTTCCCTCATTCATTGTAAAGCTGTGCTGACTGGGGTCTGGGTAAGTGCAATTGGCTTTACTAGGTGTTTCTTACTCTATTTGGGGACCCCATTTCCCTTCCCTCTTTCCCAAACAATGTTCCTTAGTTTCTCTGTGATGAGAAACTCAGATTTTCTTTCGCTGTTTTGGACACTGCACAGCTGTGGTATGAAGCAGGATAGGCACAGTTGCACAAAGGAAAACTTGCAAAAAAAGCTTTTGGATAACATTTGTTTTTCTGATGCTTTATTTTCCTCATCTGAATCAGCAGACAACCAGCTGTTCTCTGTGGGGGCGAGTGTGTGTGTGTCTATCTCTTAAGGTCTGAGGTGATTGATGAATGCATCCTTAGGGACCAGAGAACCACCTGTAGAATATGGATGCCTTGTAACCAGTAGAATCTTTCCATGTATGTTAGGTGAAGTACTGACCAATAATGTACTGGCATGTTATATACAGGAGTAGATAAAAGTGAAGTTGTTACTAAAAATAAAGTCCTTTGTCTTCGGTGAAGCCTTCTGATCGCACTACAGCCTGAGTTGTCTCTGCCTCCTCTGACCACCGCAAAGCTAATCTACATTACCCCAATAAAGGGTGACCCCAATAGTTCTCCACCTCCATTCCCCTTCTTATGTCTAGAGGTGATAGCTGGTGCTGTACAGTTGGACAAATTTGGCTTACTTATCTTCAACATTTGAATCTAAAGGACTTATGCATATTCTATGGTATATTGAATATGCAGGTTTGAAAGTGCTTGTAAGATCCTACTGCTCTTAAAGCTCCTATTGTGAGGCTTAGAGGGAGTGTCTGAATCTTCTGCATAAAATGAGATAGATTAAATTTTGCACGGAGACCATCCATAATGGTTAGTTGCACACGAGATACAAAACTCTCAATTGCAGATGTGCTTATCTTTTCAGTGCATGGGTAAGATGAAAGGAAAGAAAAACACTTCCCTTCTTTTATTTAATAGTCATGTACCCTCAATTTCTGACTAGTATTGCAGTTCAGACTGGTATGATACAGAAAGAAAGGCAGCACAAAACAGAATACTGATGCTTAGACTGTCATAATTTCTGAACCTTGAGAGAAATTACTAGGAAAGAAAATGCCAGTGTATTTGTGATACTGTAATTCCAGTCATCACCCCTGAAAGAATGTATTTCTTGATGGCATAGTCCATATCACCATTCTCCTGCTGAAGGACTGTATGACCGAATTACTGTAACTTGTCAAAGTATGTTAAATATTTTCAGTTTCACTGAAAATTAAAGTTATTCATTGACCTGGAATGAGGGTTTAAAGCTGGTTTTCCTGCCTTTCTGGCAATCAGAAAATGACTTATCTTCAGAGTGAGA
>JAWWLZ010000139.1:48997643-49020531 GCA_035041345.1 Poliocrania exsul | reverse complement strand
AAGCTGTGCCATAACTAGGAAAACATGCAGATCTAGATAAGGCTTCTGTGTTACACAAAATAAATGTAACTACCTGTGATATTACTCAACCCAAACATCATTACCATGCTTTTTCACTTGATATCTGTTTCAAGCTTAGAAATCCCTGCTAGTAAGTGTATATAGACCTGTATCTCGTAGAAGTATTTCAAATAAGAAACAAACATTTCCAGTCACACATTAGAATGCAAAGGAAATAATAATAAATCTTAGGCATTCTGTTTAGAATGAGAGCTTGGATATCCTAAGTTCCATTTTCTCAGCTGCAACTTCATCTCAGAAAGAAGTGTCTAGAGGAATCTATACAAAATACATATTTAATCAGATTTAGTATTTATACTTATTAATTAACAGACGTCTTAGTAATTACTTTATATGCTGGAGAGAGAAGTCTACTCTGCCAATATAGTTCAGCATGGAACAAAAAAGAGCTAAGGTGAACACTTTTAAGCCTTGTCCTATGATATTGGAACAAATCACCATCTAGTATGAAGAAATTCACAATAGCTACACTAGAAGCCATGTCCTTTCTCCTTAATATAGCATATTTTAGACATTTATTTCTGAGGAGCAAAAGAACTGAGTAGAATAATCCTAAACCAGAAGCAGTCTGTTAGACAAACCAAAGCAGTCTGTGAGTCTGTGAGACTTGTAACAGGGAAAAAAATATGATACATGATACTATAGTTTCTTTCGGTTATGCCATGTGGCCTTTTACTGGGCTTCTGGCAAGTTTAGAATTTTTAGCACTGTACTTTCTGCTGCAGATACTCTTTGTGTTACTGAAGGAGATCCTCTACAGCAATTGAACTGGCAAATGAATTTTTAGGATACTTTTTTGTCAGCACTGATTTCTTTAACAAGAGAAAGGATTTGAGACCTGTACACAGTAATAGCTATGGGTAAGAGAGAGAGTGGGCAGAAACCTTCCCTAGACGTGACAAAGTTATTTGGTCTGAAGGTAATAATTTGTGGGTCTACTTTTACTTCATGGGGAAAGGTCATGGAATCCTGAAAAATATTGCTGAAGAATGACAGCCTACACACACTAATCATGCAAAGAGGACATGTCTTCCTGATTGAATGCAATAGAAATTGTGGCACAGCACAAGGGATGATGAAGGACTTTCAGAGTAACCTTAAAGGAATTGGTATTACAAATAGAGGCGCAGGAGTATTATTTAATTCTGGGGAAAGTAGAGATGTCTTTGAGAAACAAAGATTAGCCATGAGTTGTCAATGCATCTCTAATCTTGCTAAATGATGTAAATAAGATGGAGACTGACATAAATGAGAAGTATCATGAGCAGGACTGAACAGGCAGTGAAATCATTCCTCTGTTGTAAGATGTTGATTTCCTTTGAATTTTAAGTTTGTGATGAAAAGTAGATGCTGGTTGCACCTCTCTTACTCCAGAGGGTTATTCATTCTAATTTCAGCTGCTCTAAGCTCATGACTTCAGTGCATATCATTTATCACAAGATACCAGTTAGATGAGTTGGCTGAATTTTAATGGTGTGGTGGGAGAAATTCCCTTTTTGAAGGTTCCTGGTGACGCAGTGCAATAGCTCAGATGACAAATATTCCTTTGCATCACTTGTCCCTTTTTCTTGAAAGAAAATACTTTCTGCTTACATCTTTCACACCTCATGTCACATGTGGCTATAGTATCTGCACTAACAACAGGCCCTGGCCTATTACATTACTCAGTGTATCAGCCTGAAATTTGACACGAGGGAACTATGCAGCCTCTGTAACATGACACACACTGGAGCCATTACATCAGCAACTCATGATGTCTGTGGAAGGCAAATAAAATACTGAATGTCAAAAAAAAAAAAGCTGCTGCTGGTCTCAGTTTGAAAGGTACCTTGTCCCCTTTGGCACACATTTATTACAGACCTGGAAATCCAAGAGAACGTTTTATAATGTTTTGGGCATTTGGCTGGTTTTCCATCCTCAGAGAAAAGATAGTACCAATCAGGGAATGAAGATAAATAATTTGTCTTTTGCTAAATCCTTAAAACATTGTGAGATATGTAGGTATTAAAAGTAGAGTCTTCACATCTTGAACTGAATAATAATAATAATAAACAAAAAAAAAAGGATTTTACTAGTAGGGCCAAGAATAAATTAGTTGTTCACAGCAAAAAGGAGAGCATATATATTCTATGACTATTTCCAAAAGATCAGATTTCATTTTGGAATTAAAATGATTACTTGGAATATATCATATAAAGTCACATGCTTGAAGAAAGTGAAAAATAATAAAAAAATCCTCTAATAAACTTCAAAAGCCCAGAGTTGAGACTGTTATTTCCTTTTCACTTTATTCTCTTTTGACAAATCCAGGCTTGCTGGCAGAGATGTTGAGTGCCTCTAGCTTGAGAGCCTCTTGAAGGATCTCTTGAAGCACCTTTGAGAAAGGTCCAAAGTGAGGGTGTAAGAGAGATGAAGTGCTTTCCTTTGCTTTCTTACCACTGTTCTGAATTGCTATTAAGGTGGACAAAAGATAGGAAAGAACCTGCCTTTGGCAGGGTGGAGCTTAATACCTCCTTTAGATCTGCCCTCTTCCTTATGAATACCTCATGTTTGGTGTTCCTCACTTGGAAAGCACATAGCCCTGAATAGGTGGAGATACAGTTAAAACCTCTTTTGTATGGTTTGTGCTCTGAACTTTCACATCATGATGACAGCCATTTCTGGAGGTATGAGTTGCACTGTTTGTAGCGCTGGCAATGAACTGTAGGGATTAGAAAGAATATTACATTACACAAGAAAGCAGTGATACCACAACTTTGATGAAAACAGTACCTGGAGAACAGCAGAGGAAAATGTTCTTCTTACTATTGCTGTAAATGAGAACTCAGCAGAGTAGGTAGAAGCCCATGTGGGATATGCTGTATATTATCAATGAACTTTTTTCCCTGCAAGCATTTTATTGTCATCCATTTTACAAGATTCCAGAAGCAATTCAAAATGGTTGGGAAATTCCTTAATGACTATATTGTTCAAGCTGGGCAACATTTGTAGTCACATTGAGAAAACTAGTGATACCACTGTCATGTTGCACAGTGTTACAGTACACTTTTGTCATATTGTTATCTTTCCTGATAAAAAAAAATTGCAAAAAGAACAAAAGTCCTGCAAGAAGCTGGCTGGTCTTGATGGTTGTTTGGGAGTGTTTTCAGCAGACCTAGTTGTTTCTGTCCCAGGCTATTCAGCTTTGTAAGCTTAGCCTCAAGCTCCCTTTTATCATGATGGCAAAACTGTCATTGTTTTCCCCAGAGCTGCTCTTGCTTCTTGAGGGTAAAATTGTGTACTGTGATGTAAGAGGGAAAGATCTATTAACTTGCCTGATGCTTTTTCCACTGGCAACACAACTCTCTGTTTCCCTATTCAGTTGCTCAGAAAGCCTGTGTTCCTTTGATAAAAAATGAATCATAAGGAAAAAGGCACAGTAATATGAGAGAAAAAAATTCTGTTTGAATACAAAACAGAATCACTGTAGTTCCCAAAATTTTGGGGACATCATAAGGTTAAAAGTGAAGGACAAAGGCTCCAGCTCTGGAACAGTGGGTTTATGTTGTCACAAGAATAATTAACTGCCTGTCCAAAAGGGCTGGTGTTTTTTTTTCTGTTGTTTTCCGCCCCCCCCTCCCCCCCCAGGAAATACATTACATAGAGAATCCTAATGACATTACTGCTGGACAAGGAGATGTCTGGTGACAATCGGCAGAAGCTGAGGACCTACATTACTAAGTAGTTACAGAGAAAGAGAGGCTCCCCAGGCTGAGATTAAAGGGACAAATGACAAACAAACAAAAAAAGGGATATCCACTTCTATTACTCCAATGTTTCTAAACCATAGTTCAAAAGGATCTGCTTCAGAGAAATAGTTTTCTTCAGTGAGTCAGCCTTTCCAAATCATAGGAAAAAACAACTAGATTGTTGTGGTGTTTTCTCTTCTGACCTGTGAAAATATTGCTGTATTTAAGAGAGTAAAAATACATTAAAATATATTTTTAAAAAATGCTCAGGATTGTTTGGATGATATAAATGGGTTTGAAAACCAGGTTAAGAGTGGATCCATACTGCTTAGACAACTGTAAATATAGGCAGATAATCCCTTCCAAAAGGAAACCATGCCTCAGAATACCTTAAGTAGTTCACGAGTATGTTAATTATAGACAAATATGTAAACATATATATATTTATACCTTTCTAGATATATAGTGTATATACTGTTGATGTAGCATCTATATGCGTAAACACAAATATAAGCAATAATATTGACACCATGAGCAACCATATGGGCCTCTTTAAGCTTTCCCTTTACTGTTTGATATGCATCATTGACTGTTCATCATGCTCATATTTGGAGTGCATGCTCTTTAGGAGACTGAATGATTCTGTGAAATATATTTTTTGGGTAAAGTGCAATAAATAACAAAGATATTTACAAATAACATTATATTTATATGAGCTTATAATTCTTCTGAGGTGGTGTTTTGGTTTTGGTTTTGGTTTGAATACTTTGGCAAAATGCCAAGTATGTACCAAAGGACAAAGCTTTCTCCTCACCTGTTAGGGTTTAGCCAGTAGAAGTCACCTGTCAACTGGCCTGATCCATCTCATCAGCTGATAATCTAAGGCCTACTCTGAAAACTAAAGCTTAATTTAGGCCTGGCAAACCCATAAAAGGTGTTCCAGTACCTCTAAGAGTTCAGTAAACAAAACTGATCATGATATAGTAAGACACAGAATCCCCCCTCCCCGACTTGGTTCTTAAACAGAACCAAATGAAAACATTATCTTTACAGGTAATTTCTGCATCCTGGCAAAAGATGTCAGATTGTAAAGGAGCTGATGAGTTCATGCAGGAAGTAATTGAGATAGACTTGTCTCTCTATAAAAAAATAAATATTGTAATACAGAGAAAGGATGAAAATATATTGATCTCTGATGAGATAATGAACTGCAGTTGAAAAGGTAAAATAAAATGTGCTTGCATGGAATAACATATTTACAGTAATTTCTATTTTCCCCCTGTAACAACAAATCCTGCTACTGCAGTTTTTATTTGGCAATGAAGATAAATTCATATCAGAAATGTATTTTAAGAGTAATTACTCAGCTTGGGGCATATAAAGATCTTAGGCTGGGCTATATGGAGGAAAAAACCTGTTTCAGTTCTTAATTTCAAACTCATGTTGTTGCTCGTGTTCCTTTTCTTTCCTTGCTCCGTCACCTAACCCTGCTGTGACTAGGCACAGCCCTTCAAATGAAAGATAAAAAGTACTGTAAAACATACTGGGCTCCTGCAAATTCCCATTTAAACACCATTAACTAAAGAAAACCTGTTGGGTATAAAACCTGCTGATCCTTAGGGATGACTTGGAGGACATTTTACCTTTAATAGCTTCATCCCTTGCCAGACTATAATTCACTTACATTTGTGTCAACAGCCTCATCAATGTAAGACTATGACCTTAATGAAAATTGCTGTACTATAAAACTTCCTATACTATGTGATTTTAATTGATTGATTCAAAGGAGCAGAAAGACAACAGAGCCATTATACTGGTTATTCTGCTGTCTTCCA
Source organism: Poliocrania exsul (assembly GCA_035041345.1). Classification (NCBI taxonomy): domain Eukaryota; kingdom Metazoa; phylum Chordata; class Aves; order Passeriformes; family Thamnophilidae; genus Poliocrania; species Poliocrania exsul. Next base: position 49,014,887 of record JAWWLZ010000139.1, on the reverse strand, counting down.
GGAAATTAAATGACAAGCAGTACCTTTGCAAAGGATTTTTACATGCCTTTGGAAAGATAGTCAGTCAAAGGGCAAGTGACCTTAGCCCTTGTTTTCACAAGTAGGAGGGATATGTCCTCCACGTGCCAGGGACCTCTTTGTAAAATAAGGCTTTGTTGGCTCTGAGCACTAGGAAAGCACTTTCAGTCTAGTGTTTTCTGGAGGATACTGACATCAATATGAGAACCATAACTGCAGCACAGGAAGAACCAGGTGCTTTTGGCTGTGTACATTAAGTTATCTGGATCACATAATAAAGCACAAAGGAAGACTAAAGACATTTTGAGTACAACTTTGGCCTCAGCCTGGAGGCAATGGCATTTTGATGAAGGAAGCCCACAGGAACAAGACTGATGTTGCTGCACACAAGTTGTGCAAGAGAGGTGGAAATGAAACTGCCTTGCCCCAGTGCAAAAATCTTCAGCTTGCCTTAACTGAGTCAGTGTGTGGTCACATTGGGACCAGCCGGTTATGAGAGAATTTAATTGGCTTCGGCAAGATTTGTGAAAAGACAGATGTTGCAGGGCTGGCTGTGTTCCTGTGCATGATTGTCATAGTATAATTTCCCGCTGGTGTGTTTCACATCGTTGGAAGCCCAATTAGCCAACTAAGCTTTGCTTGCAGCAAGCAGAACTAGGAACACTGGTTTTCCCCTGGGCAGCTACTTGCTTGTTTTGTGCATGCAAGGAAAATAAAAAGTTGTCTTTTTTAGTTGACAGAGCCAGAGCACCAGCACTTCATATTAGCAAGGCTTTGAAAAGAGGCTATTCTGTATATTCACAATGTCTCATATCTCTAGAGCACTCTAATGTTTTCCTTTCAAAATTGCATACCGAGGATATTTTGTCCCTTTAGCTAGGCAGCACATAGCTTTATATCTGACTCAATCTTCACCTTTTCAAACCATTTCCAAAATACTGTTTTCTGTACAGCTTTATGATCAGTCTTTTCAGGACCTTAGTCATCTCGTCTAGGTGATTCTGCTTGGTTTTCTTCCCCAGATTCTCCTGCTCCCCTTATATCTACCAAAATCAGATATACTACAGCACAGTCCACATACTGAACATCCTTTAAATTCTTTAAAAAGTTTAGGAATGACACCAGAGGTGCTCTGCCCTTTGCAAGCTGGTATGTATACTCTACCTCTTTCACGCAGACAGAAATAGTTTGAACACTGTATCTACTAAAGAACAAATCTGATAAGAGAAGATTTACATTCTTCCTCTTAGTGCCAGAGAAAGTCTCCTAGTTTTCTCCTACCTTTCTCCAAGACATGCTCTTGAATTTCTTGACAAGGGTGGTCTGAAGGAAAGTGAATGTTCTCACTGGTAACAGCTACATCAGATTGAGTTCAACCACCAGAACTTCTTTCCTATGTAAGATTGGGCATTGCCAAATATAATGAAAAGATACTTCTCACTGAAGTGACTGGAGTGTTTTAGAGAGTGTTGTCCATTAACACAGGATCCATACTGGAAATTAACTTTAGAAGCCTTATATCATGGTAACAAGATATGAAGATAAGCATTTGAAGACTGATTATCAACACACAGTCAACATCAAGTTTCCACTGGAGCTCTGGATTACTTAAAAATGCAAATTTTTAAGTAAAAAAAATAGTGCTAGCTTCTTTATCTGCAGAACTCAGAGGTCTTGAAGGAGCAGAATGGTTCCTGGTTTTCGCAGCAATCCTAGAGCAAGACTCCACTGTGAAACAGAAATAAAGTGACAGTTAAAAGGAAGAGTTACTAACTCTTCATAAAATTCATGTAACTAACAATTAAGATAGTTTTCTTGATGAGCTATCTCCATCTGTTGAGGTTCAAGGCTTACTAAAACCCCAGACTGAAAGTTTATGATATAGTAGCTCACAAAACCTGTTCTGTTATGAGAAACAGTGGGTATTGGAGGAGCACAAATGGAAAAGGGGACTTCACTCTAACAGAAAATGTTACATTGCTACTATATGTGAATCGTTAGCATTGCCAGTTCTTGGACATCCTCAAAGAAGTGTGAGTATTGCCATATAACCTCCTTCCATGTAGGTTAGTAGGTTCAGGGTAGAAAACAGTTACTTTTGCAACACATTAAAAACTCTGTGCCTTAGAGACATTGCACAGATTTTGTCCTAGTTGTACAGATCTCCAGGATTTATAGACATTACAGGATCTTGAATAATTTTCTTTCACCTAGTTGACACCAAATAGGTGGCATTTAACAAATTTATACCTCTAGGAGAGCCATTTTAATCTTCATACAAAGATATGAAACAATTAAAAATTCACCATTTCCCCTAGGATTTCCCTATAATGATTAATCATCTTCATTGCTGGAAAAATATGCTAGAAATGTCTGGCGTTACTTCCTGCCCATATGTTCTTATTATGACCCTACTATATTAAATATCTCCTTAATACATAATTTATTGCTGTGAAGGCACTTGCAAGCAGTAATCAAGCCACTTCTCAGGCCCCTGTTTTTGGGCCAAACAGATTGGGCGCTCAAACTCTCACTGCAAGGCAATTTCTGCAGCTTTAAATCATTTATGTTTCTTTCATCTAGAGATTTCCTAGCTACCTTTTACTATGCAGAAATTTAAACTGTACACAGCTTCATAATATTAGTGTCAGTCTTGGCATAGCTAAAAATAAATTCGTTTCTCATACACCTATTACTAATTTAAGGATCAAGTGACTGCCAGCCCTTTTTAGTGCTGCATCACATGGGAGCTTATGTAGAGTTGGGTTTTTTTATTAGTAATATGATACCAGGTTTATTCCTTTGAAGCCTGTACTTGGTTTCTAACCAAGTTAATGGACAAAAGCATTCTCTGATGCTTGGAGTAGAAGCAGATAAACCATCACAAGCAAAAAGAGAAACATTAAAGAAAAGAAACGAAATAGATTATTTGTGAATATGTTTGCACTTCCACATCCTGACTGGCTGTGTTGTCTTTTCCTTAAGTATCTGACATTTTTCTTTTCTTATCATAATTTTAAACTCCTTTTTAAAAGCCTCAGTTCTCCTAGGTAGAGACATAATTTTTTTTCATCAAGATCTTTAGTTTTCATTATTCATTTGCATCAAATTGATTGCAGATAAGCTTTATTGATTCCATGAGATTTTTCCCCCTTCCACAGGCATTTTCCAGATACTGATTTCCCACCCCATTCAAACTGCTGCCTTGACTTCAGTGTTGAAGAAAGTAGTCTTCTAAATTACATTTTCTTCCATACCTTTTATATTTGTTTGTTTGTTTTAAACAACATTCTAGGAAAAGGCTCATCATTTTGTTTCCAGCAGAATTCTTTTTTGTCTTGGTTATAATTTTTAGCAGTCTGGGGAGACAGAGGCAGATTGACTAGATCCTGCCTGTCCTTCCCTATAAAGCTATGCCTTTAAATATCATTACCAAAGAAATTCTAGTGATTCTACAAAAATCTTCAGGAACATAAAGGTCACACAAATGCCTGGTAAAGCCTAAGATATAAATGTGCACAATAGAGAAACATAAAAGAAAGCTCAAGGTAAAACATAAAATGAACAACTAGACCACACTGCTGGAACAGGTTTGTTTTTACCTGCCTAAAAGCTTGTTCTACCTAAATAAGCAGACCAAACAAGCCAGTTACAGCCTGGTAACCTATATATAGCTTGAACACTATTGAAAACAAGCAGAGGCAGACACAAAAGAAATCACTCCTTTTAACAGAGCCTACCTATGGCTCTGACCCCTCTTCCTCTCCTCTCTCTCTCTCTTTTTTTTTTCTTTTCTCTTTTTCATTGTATATCTCAAGCTTTTATTTAACAAGGGTTTTGAGTATAAATATATTCAACTGCAACTGCTTACTTCCCAGGTAAGGTACTGCCAAGACTAAATGCTAATTTAAGTCGTTAAGTATCTACTGACAGTCTAACAAAGAAAGGCCATTCCCCCCGGAGAAGGGCTGTGTTGCTGATTGCTGCTAAACCCATGTATATCTTCCCATAAGTGGTATACGAATAAAATTTCTTCTCACCCCTCATCTTGTGGTCCTGCTGCTCTGTGGGAGGGATGTAGCCTCTGCAGGCTGTGGATTATGGCAGGATAATTAAATCGTACCTTTGGAACACTTTACAGGTCAGAACCCATTTCTAGGGTGAAATAGGTCCCTTTGGTAATGCTGTGGAACTGTTGTCATCTCTGCAATCATAGAAGTTGGGAGACACTTTGGACTTCATATGTGAACCACAGAAAACTCTAGTTACAAAAGGAATATTTAAAGCACTTACTGTGTTCTTTTTTCATGTCTGGTTGATTTTTTTTTTCACTTCCTTTTTTTTTCCTGTCCTTTCCCTCCAGTGCAGCCTAAGGGACCTGTATTGTGTTTTCAGGAGTCTCTGTCTCTCCTGCTGTGTGGAATCTTGTTCTATCTTAAATACGAGACATTCATGAAAGGAAACACCCAGATGTTACTGAGAAGTTTCACCACAACCCCAGATGCAGCTTCCTTGGTATTAGAATTAGTGCAATGCCTAAGTAAAATATGCTAAGTAACTCTGTAACTGAATGCCCTAGATTTTCCACCAGATTAACAGCTGGGATGTGGTAAATATACATGTAGTCCCAGAGATGGTGAAGTCAATGTCTGTAAAAAGTTTCTTCTAGCCTTTTTCTTCACAGAATAGCAAACATTTCAGTAGAATAAACTTAAAAAAAAAGTTTTTTCTTTCTTGACTTATAAATGTAAAACTAGGTTGAGAAGATCAAGCACAAGAAGGAGTTTCTCATCACCCCTTGTGAGACACAACCCTCACAGCTAACAGAAAATGCACTAAGCAGGGATGTTGATAATTAGAAGCCTGAGTAAGTACAGCAAGAGCTATTAAGCCAACCCTACATGTGAGTGTGTTTAATATTAATGACCTCTGTGAGTCTGCAGATGCACCAGTGGATGACGCTGGAACAAAGCTCTCCATGTACCTTAGTGAGGGTAAAGCTTTGGAAATCTGCATCAAAAGAGTCTGTGGTTAAGAGCATGTTGCTCAGAAGTAGTAGAAAACTTTGCTATTCAGTATTTGTGCATATTCTATTTTCTTTGTCTTTGTGGTTGTGTGTTGTGGGTTTTTTTTTGTTGTTTTGTTGTTTGTTGTTGTTTTTTTTTAATATATATACTGTAGGTCCATACCCCTTTTGATTTTTCTTGCTGTCCTTGGGGACAGCAGCCAGTCAGGACTTGGGTACAGAATACTCACAGCAATGACTAGGACTGGTTTGCATTGACCAGTAACCTCCTGGTCTGGACAACTCTAACTTTTTTCACACTTGAAAGAGAACTTGGGGCCTTCTGTTAAACTCCATAGAAAGACTGTCATAAATCTTGTTGCATTAACAATTGCATGTGAGAACAATATGTTAGTAGGGTTGTTTTACCTGGCTGAGGCATTTTCCAGTTGATTCATATTGTGATTAAGATGTACTTGGAATGTCTTGCTTTAGTATTTAAACTATTCTAGTTGTCAGTTTGATCTCTTAAAGTTTATGAGTCAAGTAACTAACATTGTTTAACATTTCTGCAAACTGTCAGGACCTATCAGTCAGAAAACTACTTGTCTCACCTCTAGTGTTCTTGCTCTTGAACTGGATTCATTGTCAGATGAGTTAGTAGCTACTTATAAACCTGAGGTGTCCTTAAAAGAATTCTTTATTATGTTGTGTTTACTTCTTATATTTCTTGATATAAGCCGTAAAAATACAGGTTTTAGTGATTTCTTTGCAGAATTCTCATCCTAACAGTACAACAGATGATTTTTCTGGTGGGGATAGGGGATGAAAAATTGTCACTTACTTTTCCTTTGTGGTTGATTCACAATTTTTTCATGAGTATTGAGAGAAATATTGATTTTTACATAAAATTTATTTTGCATAGGAAAGACACAATCTTCTGAATTATAGTTTAATTCAACATTTCTTAACTGCCCCTACATGATCACAATGCAATTTTTGTTATTAAAATCTTCTAAATCTGGTTAAAAATTGCTTAGTAGTTATAGGAGTCTTGAAATAAATGGAGGACAGCAAAACCAGGAAATTGAAAGACTAATGATTCATTTTTCAAATGAAGATATTTATTCTTACTGTGAAGGACAGAGCATTTCTACAAAGTAGATTTTGAGACAACATTGTTAATATACATGTTTTTGTTGAGTCAGCTTCGACAAAGAGACTTTCATTGCAATCTTATCTACTTTCAGTGCTCATCTCTCAGTATCAACTGGATTATGCAAATAAATCTCTTATTCAGCACTGGTATCTGTGTAAAGCTCTGATGAAGCAGTTTCAGCAGATGGAGCTAGTGTGCTTCCAAACTCTGACAGCTGTGCTCACCATGGAAAAAAAATGAGCAGATTAGTATACAGAACTGTGGTTAGGGGTATGTCAGGGTCAGTGGTGAAGATTTTCTTTTGGCTTAGTGGAAAAGTAGCATGTATAAGTGGGAATAACCTATGCTTTATCAAGTACTGGTGGATAAGAGCAGTGCAGCTTTGTGATTCAGATGCCAGTGACGTACCATAATATGGAAAAAAACCCTTGAGAATAATAATGAGTATTGCTTTTGTCTCCAGAATTTTTTACAGTTTTACTGCTTTATACTGTTACTCTCACACAGTAACACATTGTCCTCAAAAAGTGTCATAAAATATTCCAGTATTCTGAAAACCTGTGGCATATTATTCAGGTCTTAGGGGACATGTTGGTCATATGGGACTACAGTAAGAAAGAAGAATTTTTTGTGGAGATGCAGTCACTTAATTCAAGTCTGTCCTGACCTGAAGAATACACTTCAGTTGTTTTCTCTGATGGGGTCCTTGTACAGTCATTGACACTCACAGTGATTTTAAAGTTGAGAGAAGCTAGAAATACCTCTCTTCCCAGCAGAGTGGTCATAAGATGCCTGCCAATTAGTAAAAAGTAAGCCTGTAATTCTTACTTTTTAAGCCATGAATTTCTGCACTAAAGTCCAGGCTTCCTAGCTCCAAAAGTACCTCCAGCCTTCCCAGCACTCAGGGTATAGATTGCAGTAAGATCTCAACAGTTCTCATTCAGACTAAGGTTTTCTCCTTTGTACCTCCAAGCTAATTGAATGGGTCCTCTCCTACAGAGCTGTTTTTGCAACAGGAGCTTTTACTGCATGAAGGCACATCAGCCAAAATTTTGTGAGGAAAGCACAGGTTCTTGGATATAATGTGCAAGTACATAGTGCCTATAATCCATGTAGACCTCCGTGATTATATTTGGCATATGCAGAAGACCATGAGCTACACTGAGGGGTGTATGTAAGGAACACAAAGTGACTGTCAGGCCTGTCTACTCTGTGGCAATTGTGCTGCGTTCAGTTTTCAAGGCCAGTGGTTTTCATTTGACTTACTAGCAAGTACAGAAGATGGGACCTTCTCCAAAAGCCTTCTTCAATACAGTGCTGGAGGCTAACAGCAGGGAAAAGAAAATGCTCCAAGTTGTTAGCCAATTTTTCGAGTTGTCCTGCCATGGAAAGAACACCTGAGAGACTTGGGATTCAATATGCCTATCCACACATCCAGGCTGGGAAAAGGTAGGAGGACAAGAACGAAAAACAATTCAGGAAACTTGTCAGGACTTTGTGTTTATGACATTAACTTTCCAACAGCAAAATATGCAAATCTTGAGAAGACAAGAGTTTTGTGTTATTTCAGAAGTTAATATATGGTATCGGTGCTATTGCTTTGTACCTTCTCTGCAGTTCTTCAGTTCCTACATTGTGATTTAGTGTAGAACATTATAAGAGCAGTGTGTGAAAGTTTCAAAGCCATCATTGGTCATTGTTACAGCAGCGTAACACTGACAAGCAACTGATGGAAAGAAAAGTTCTCTCCTTCTTGCCTATTTAAGTCTTCAGCTCTGACACTTTAGTGACTCCATCCGCTACTGAATTCTTGAACAAAGCTTTGGTGGGTATAAAATGAGGCATTATTTTGTTATGTGCATGTCTGATATAGAAAGGACAATTTTAATTTTCTGTAAATTTCCTACTGCAGCAACAAACTGAGCCATGGTTTTTGCACATGTGTATATAAACTTTTTCTTCTGGTTTTCAATTCACATTTGTTTGATTTCATGATCTAATTGAAATTTAGTTGACTTTAAGAGATTGTCTCATGCAATTTTTGATATTTTTTTAGTATTTCAAAACTTTGTTCCATAAATCTGTAGGTTCTCATCAATCCAGAACACTTACCTGTGACTACTGCTCTTAGATATCAGGAATGTAGTATGAAAATGAAGGGAAAGGAATTCATCACACAGCAGAATCTCCTCTGGGTTTTCACGTGACTGGTATTAGTTGCACAGATCATACATCTATCCCTAATTATATTTGAAATGTAATTTCCTCTAAAGGAGTCAACACTGTGAAGTGTTGCTTAATTTTCCTTGTTACAAGGAGTCAGCTGAATAATGACAATATTCAATGACAAAATACAGGGATTTGGGAGTTGTCCCACGTCTCTGACAGAATTTTTGAATGACTATTGCTTGTGCCACTTGTGGTCTTGGTTTCTAAAACAGTACATGTGTTCATCTGCTTTTGTAAATTTCTTGGAATCAATGGATAAAAACTGTGGCATAAAAGTTTGGTTAAACATTGCATCATTGTCTAGAAAAAAACCAGTTTCAATTTCTGACATGAATGACTTGTCTGTGTGAAAAGTGGGTGCATAATAAATTACAGTGTGAATTTACAGGATGTGATTTACTCCATACTGGCTCCAGGTGAGGCCATTCTCACCGTAACTATCCATCTTACACAACTGCAGCTGTCCCCAGGCTTCTGCATGGCCAATGGAGAGTCTCCTGCAGAGAGGCTCAGAGCTGGTAAGTTAGACATATGTTGTGAAATCCACCCCATAGACACTTCTCTCCCTCCCCCCACACCAACTACAGGATCTAGTGAGATCAGCTTCCACTTAAAAAGATGTGATACCTTTCCCTCTCACTTGCTTTGCCTCTTACCATTGCCTGTGAGACCAATTCTTTCACATTTATTTTGGAATTAGTTGTACATGCTTGAAGAGGTATACTGACAAGGTCCAGACTCCCTCTACAACCAGCAGGATAAAAAGAGAAATATCTTTAGAAATCTATTAAAAGTAGGAAACTGCCATAGGTATAACAGAGATGCCTCTACTTCTCTCTTTTTTGCTATCCACCCAAGCATAAAGTTAACCTTTGTGATGAGGAGGTGGCTTGAAGAAACTTATGATTCACACCCTTACTAGTTCACAGCATTCACTAACTTCTCTGTGTTGCCAAGAAAAAGTGATACACAACTGAATAACAAAAATTCTGTCTTTACAGAAACTCCTGGAATGTGAATCAGGATTCCAGGGGCAAGGACTCCACATGCACTCCTGGGATTTGGTAATATCCCAGATAATACCAGTGGAATACTTAAATAAGCAACATACAGCATTATTTTCACAGTGGTAATACTTATTGAAACTAAAAGTAGTTTGATTCTTTACTATTGTGAAATTAGGTACTATGCATTTACAGCTGGTATGACTATTGCAATGAAATATCATTGTCAAACTGATGCCCCAACGTTGAACCCCGTGTGACCCACTGAAACTATACTATGCAGAAAAATAATTTTACAGGCAAAGGGGTCATATAACAGGAACAACACATGGGAGGCAGAACTGTGCAAGGACTTGTGTAGGAATTGCAGAATTTTCTAATAAGTGATTTCCAGCAGATTCTTGGCAATAATCAGACAAAAAGTCTGTAAATCTACTGCGAAAAGGAGTAGAGGTGCTCTCTTTTGTAACAAGAGAGAAAGTTTGACTACCTAAAGAAGAGATCTTAATTCTGGGCTGGCAAAGAAATCCTACCTTCCTGACAGTGTTGATAAAGCACTCATAAGGACTGTAGTACTGATGCAGGTACATGAAGGGAAAGTTCTTCTATATTGCATCAGTAGTGGCTAAAGAATAAATCAATTAATGATTATTGAACAAAACTTATAAAATTATGCAATAACGTTTTGCTTTGATTTATCCCGGCACACAAGTTCATGAACAATCACAGTGAGGAATGAGACCATATATAGTTCTGAAAAAACAACAGGAAAGAGTTTCACAGTGACTGGAGAAGTCTTTCTAAAAGATGTATGTTGGAGGGGTAGGAGGGGACAGAGGAAGTAAGAGATTTAGTTGTTGAATAGTTTTGGCTTTTCTTTAATATGGAACCTACTCTTAATTTAGATGCTCTAATAAACTAATGTTCCAATAGTTGTCAGCTACAAAGATCTATTGTTACAATATAAAGGGATCTTCCTCTGTCCTCTGTAGTCTGGGATCTAGCATAGTAGGATTTGGTGTTAATTAGCTATGTGAACATAAACAATTAATAATAACGAAACTAACAAATTCCCTGAGCCAAATATACTCTGAATTTTTTGGATGCTTTCTTTTGAAGTTAGCTTAAAACTTTGCTGCAGTAATTTTAAAAGATTTTCTCCCTCAGTGTGGATACTTTTTTCTGTTTTTCTCCTTTGCATACTTGATTTCTTATACTTCTCCTGTTACCTTCACTGATGTGAAAATAGGCAAGAGAAATGGTTTTTAACATTTACCTTTTGTACGTAACTCAGAAACTATTTGTGGAACAGATGGAAAGTGTCCTACACAATATATTTCATCTGGGTTCTTTCATCTGAATGACTATTCATGGGGTGTATGTCTTGCTTAAGAGTTTGGGGGTCTTGATTCATTTTCAGTTACATACGATTTTGTCTGGAGATTAACACACATGCACAGACACTTTTTTTCCTTAGGTCAAGGCTCAACAAGATGCAGCTAACAAGATATTTATGACTCATTTAGCTCTTGTGTGTAGTTCACAAATTACTTGTGTCCTTTTGTCCACCCCCACTGGAACAGAGTCATAGAATCACAGAAAACACGAGGTTAGCAGCTTGGGGACCTTTGGATGCCATCTGGTCCAACCATCTCACTCAAGCAGACTCACCTGGAGCAGGGTGATCAGGACTGTATCCAGATGATTTTTAAATGTCTCCAAGGATGGAAACTCTACAATCACCCTGGGCAACCTCTGCCAGTGTTCAGTTACCCTCTCACAGTGAAAAAGTGTTTCCTAATGTTCAGAGGGAACTTCCCATGTTTTGATTTGTGTCCATTGCCTTGTGTCCTGTGACTGGGCACAATGGAGAAGCATGTGGCTCCATTTTCTTTCCATTTTCCTTTCAGTTATTTATATACATTGGTAAGATCACCCTTACACCTTTTCTTTGCTAAGCTGAAGAGTGATTTTTTTTTTGAAGTCCACGTTTGAAAGTAAGGCAGCACGCATGCCATTAAATAAGCCAGAACCAAGGAACTGGTTTTGACTAATTACACTATGAGCACACACACTGTGTAGCTGTTAACAAGATTCATTGCTTTCTTATGGCTTACTGGATTGTCCAGACAATGTCTGATCAAGGTTTCAAATGCCTGGTACCAAGGACAGTTCCCAAAAGGCAGGATGGATAGGACTACACTGGATTTGTCTCCCTCCCCTTTCTGCAGTCCTCCAGGCTTGTGTCATAAGGCTTCGTATCCTCAGACATCCCACATGCTCTGCTTTAGGGCTATTACACATACCTTCAAGTTCGTATTGTGAAAATGCCTCTTTAGCAGTAAAGACCTATGTAATGTACAGAAACTAAACCTCTTTCCTCCTCTGGCCAGTTTTACAGAACAGGGATGGAGATGCATAGGACTGCACAGGTAGAAAATAAAATGCCTCTTATGTAGAAATTCAGGGCCCTCCTTGCTACCTTACATTTTGGAAAGTCAACCTTACAAAACCTTACAAAAATGCCATGCTGGCTAGATGGCATCAGCAATGATGTTGGAAAGCATGTTCCACAGGACAGAAGAAAATGCATTCTATAGTGCAGAAGAGCCTACTGATGGCAAGAATACTGTTTACATTTGTGAACTGACAGAAAAAGTCTCAGAGGGCCTTGTTGCTCTTTAGATTCTCAAAGTCTGCATTGATTAAAAAAAATATTCCGAGTGCCACAATATTGATGAAAACAACATATCGAAAGTTCATCTCTTACCTGTGTAACAACTTATGGTGCGTCCTTTATGATGTAAAAAAATAGGAATGTTGTAGCACTTAGGAACAAAAAGAGCTGTAGAGTATGATGTTGAAGGCCCTGTTTTATTCATTGGCAAACTTACTGCAAACCTCCTTAGAATAGAGGATATCACACACATACACATCGATATTAAATGTATGAAAGTCTCTATACCCAGAAGTCTAGTCCTCTGTGGAAGACCATGAGGATAGATTTAGAAACATTGTATATTCACAGCCATTTAGCACATTTGAGTTGGTTTGGTTTGTCTTGTTGGAGGACATAGATGGATTTCTGCAAAAGAGAAATAAGAATAGCAACGCCTATGAGGCTGAGACTGCATGAGTTGTTTCAGCTTTTTTCTTCTCTTGGTGAAGGGAGTCAGAAACTTTGCAGTAGCAGAAGTTTCCACCTGCCCTAATTGACTGTATGAAAACTTTGAAGGGAAATCTCAAAGCATTGCAGAAACATCAGAAGCACAGTGACACTGCCAGCTTGCAGCAAAGGAGAACTAGTGTAGAAAAACCTTTTTCCTTCAGAATGTGATAACCTTTGGTCTTTATGCAAATCCTTAGAGATTCTAAAGGTCTTCTGTGAGCACTTCTTGAATCTACAAGCAAGGATTTTTTCCTTTTTCCTGTGACTCAAGAAATACTCCTGAAGATATGCAGACGTATCTTTTTGCCTTGAGGTGGGCTTGGAAAACAAATATAACATGAATGGTATCTGGCTGTTTTCTGGATTATGAGCCTTCTTAGTGATTGATGGCACTCTTACAAGATTGTCCTTACTTTTTGAAGTATACCCAGATGTAAGCAAATATCCTTCAGTGCAAGTATTAATAAATATACTTCGGGATCATTATGCAGCATTGAAGGGAAGGGAGAGGGATCTCTGCCTTCCCCTTTGTCCAAGGGGGGCAGAGATGGGAGACAGAGGCAAGGCAGTCCAGGCAGGTCCAGGCAAGGAAGTAAAGTAAAGTTTATTCAAAACATCCACGAGGTATTATCAGATCTCAGGGGGCAGATCCTAGATCTGGGCTGGATTGGGTGAAAACTGAGGAAGGGGCAGGGTCAAAGGTCCATTAACCAATGAATTTAGGAAAGGGGAAGGGCTGTCTGGAGCCCTGGCCCTGCCCCTCCAGCCACGAAGCACACACGGGATATAAGCACACACACCTTGGAATAACAGGGCAGAGAGGGGAGGAGGGGCCGGGCCCCCTCCAATCACTAGGGTTCCTGGATGGAGGCGGGCTCTGCCTGTCCCAAGACAGGGCAATCTAGCTTAGTTGGTGTACATCAAGAGAAGAAGTTCGAGGGATACAATGGACAGGGTGTGGTGGTCATCAGCCCAGCACAGACAAGGTTACAGAATTAGGCAGGAGATTGAAAACTGCATTTTAAAACTTCAACAGCAAGTCTCTGAGTTGTTCAAGGTGTTTGTCCAGCACTGTCTTTCATGGGATTCATTTCAGCATATTCCCACAGATCATGACACCAATGATCACCTAATATCCATCCTCTTCATTACATCAAGTTTTAAACTCATGTAATTGCCAATAATCAGTGATAAAAATCTGCTTTGGAAATCCTAGTCAATAAGAAATTGAATAACAGCACTGAATTCCCCTTATAGATTCTTTGTGTATATATCATACTACATCTATGAAACTTTCTGAAGTCTTGTATTGCAGATGGGACATTTTTCTATGACTCAGATGCTGATACCCATAGGGTATATCTATCCTAAATAAATTTGTCGAGGAAACACCTGAAATAAATGCTTTTGGGGTAACAGTCAGATTTTATGATTGTGTATACTTCCTGTTTTTTTGAGTGCTTCAAATATGAAAAAAACCCCCTGATTAACTGAGAGTGAGTGATCATGAGGAATTCACCTCATGTTCCTCTGGAACCTATTTCTCACAGCAGTTTCTACAACCAATTAGTTGCTCTAAGGACAAAGTAAAGTGTATCAAATTAGGAAAACCCTTCCAGAATGTCCGTAACAACATCCTGTAGGCCTGCCCCATGATTTTTAGTACACTGAGTTACTAACTCTCTGGAAAGACACTAGCTCCTATTAATGGCAAAGATTAATGTCTTCTACAAAGAATGCCACTTCTAGACATAAATGAATGCAGCTGGTCCTACAAAAGCTATAGTACATGTCACTCAGTACTGCTGATACTGTTCAGCACTCATTGAAAACACTTGTTTCAAATCCAGAGAATTGTCTGCTGATCAATTTTTCCCATCTCCTGCCAGTGTCTCTTCTCCTCCTGCATATGAAAGAGAGGCCTTTGCCTGAATCAGGTCTTGAAAATAATTTTCTCTTTCTTTTTCTCTGTTAACATATTAAGGGACAGGCTTGTCCTTTCTCTTCCATTATTCAATAGTATTCTTTGTTTATATGTCTGTTCCCTTTTCTTCTGTCAATGGGGATCAAGAGTTTTCTGGCTAGTTTCTCATCTGGGGTTCAAGGAGTTTTTCCTTTGCCTGACACAGTTCAGTTGGCTCAGTTCAAATACATCCATCTTTCTTTCACATTTTTAGAATTGCAGGCTTCAGGGTTTATTTCCCTTAGCCAGCAGAGCTGTTGTGGTGGTCCTGTTGTCCAGGCCTTCTGCTGTTTTTTTGTTGTGGTTGTTTTCAGCTTAACAGTGCAGTCTAGGGGAGGGAGCTATATAGTATCTGTATTTCTGAAAATTTCCTTCCACTTTTACTGCTAAGCAAGATAGTTTATAATTTTGCAGATTCTGCAAACTTCAGGTTCCTCAATACTGAATAAAGTCCACTGTTTGTAAACACATAAATACAGACTATGTAAACAGTCTGTGGAAAGCTGTGTTCGGCAACTTGATGCGTGAAGGTCAGGGAGAACAGGTACTACTTTATGTCTAAGATATCATTTTGACAGTCATCCCAATAGTTATGACCAAACACATGTTTTTCTTTATATACATAGAGAAAACTTTTATATACATAAAGAAAAACATACTTCTACATCTATATACATAAAGAAAAACGTGAATTTATATGTAGATTTTATATTTTCATACCATGTATATACATATATACTTAATTTTAGTTTACTCGTATATTTTACCACTGAAGCAAGACTAGATCCCTTTGTCAGTTTGAAAGATAGACAGCTAGAAGTTTTTGGATTAAGCATTTAAGAACCTCACCACTCATGTTTGTTCTGTCAAGACCATAGAAATTCTTGGTTGTGCTTCTATCCTGGAAAATGCTAAAAGCAGCAACAATTCTAAGTCATATGTATCCTCTAGTCCTTCATGAAAAATAAAGTAACAATGGAAAAAGTTCAAGTTTTGATGTTAGTTTTGGTTCTAGGTAATGGCTTTACAGTACTTTATAACAAATATATAAATATATGAAGAGTGAGTTGCCAAAATGTTTTTTCTTTAAGTGTTATGACCCTAAAGGATTGTTTTAAGAGACAGTTTAATTTTTGGTTTCCTTGTTGCTATTGTTTTGTTTGTTTTGGTGTTTTTCTTTTTTTTTCAGAAATAGCACCTCTTCTTTCTTGACTCATTATCCTAAAATAATGATGTTTTTGTGGCTTGAGTTTTCTCAAAAGTGGGAAGAGCAAGCAGGTAGTACTTTAAACTGTAGTTTGCAGTACTTGTTGTTAGGTGTGCATGTGGCTTCAGGGCCAAAAGCATCTTTGGACTGAAGTGATAACTAATTAAAGTACACAGCAAGTTTCAGCTCCCCTGCCTTACAGTTATGTACTCTTTAGAGTAAACAGTATAATTGCTAAATACAACCTGTTACTGCTTTGATGGAGTTTGTGATATATTGAAACAAAAGCCAGAGGGTAAGTGGAATAAATTACCACCTGTTTGCTCCTTGGATATCATTAGTTTACTTACTGCTGGAGAATTACAGGGAATTAAATCCTCGCAGGATTTTGTTGGGAGTACCTGTTGTGCTGGCACATTAAAGGAGCTGAGCTCCAGATTTCTCAGGGCTACTCTTGTTTCACAGTCCTTGCTGGCGAATTTGCACTACCTCATTTAGCTCAGCTTCACACCAAACAAACCTTGAAAGACAGTGGAATAAAGTCAGAGCAAAGTTGTGATACATGATGTAAAGTCAAATACTCAGATCTGCCACTGAATCAAGTGTCTTCTAAGGAGAAGGTGAGCTCCCCTACTGAACAGTTACACTGAGAAATAAATGCAAAACTCCAGTAAATAAATGGGACAAAAAAATAAAGCAACAAATGAACAAACCAAAGGAAAATGCCCGACCAAGACATCCAGGGAAACAGAGTTGAAATACATTGAATATCTTGAGACTTTTTCATATGTTTCTATAAAATAGTGGGATACTGTTTCTGTTGTGCTAGGCTGGTGCTAGGTATATGGAGCTAGAGAGAGTCTTACTGCTGAGACTTTGCTCCAGGTATCTGTGTGGCTCAGAGGTATTGTACTGGCAGCGCATTTTACTCAAGGAAAGATGCAAAGTACCATCTCAAAAGGGCTCTCTAAGTTTTCCCTCTCAGAGTCTGCTGAAAGTATCCTTCTCCAAGGCCAGTGATGCTTAGCATTAAGGATTAAAATTTTCAGCACAGCCAATGCAAAAATATTGTGTTATATGACGTGTCATGGTTCTAGCAAAATGAAGACATAAAACAGCTTTATTTATTATTTTATAAATATTCAGAAGAAAGAGACATTGTTATTAGCTGATATTCTATATGTTCATTTTGTCAGACCTCTGATTTACAGATTTTCTGCAGTTGAAAAAACAAAGTAAGAAGGTAGCTGAAAAAACCCAATGCACAGCTTTAAAGTAAAGGTTCTAAAATACCGTAAAAGTACTATTTTTTGCCTTTTTTTTCTTATTGAGTCAAATGACAAGTCCTTGCTTGATAATTTCTGCTTTTTATCTCTCAAATTTCTCTTTTAAACCTCATTAAACATTATCAGATCCTTGAAAGATTCAGTATCTGTCATGGGTTTAGCTAAGTGGGCCTGGGTTCGGGTTTTGGAGTTCAGACTAGACCT
>JAWWLZ010000139.1:48969085-48997543 GCA_035041345.1 Poliocrania exsul | reverse complement strand
TGGAGTTCAGACTAGACCTGAACTCCAAAACCCGAACCCAGGCCCACTTAGCTAAACCCATGACAGTATCTCACTTCTAACTCTTCTCTGTGATTAAGGGGATTACCAGCTCTATCACCACTCACAAACAAATACTTCTCTTTCACAGTAATTAATACCTGACTAATTTTTTTCTGAGGTATGTTTTCTTTGCTGATCTCAAAATGGGTGTTTTGGCATTTACATAAGGTCCATATAGAGACTTATATAGGAACTTCCAAGAGGTGATGTAAACAGATAGCTTTCTCTCTGTCTGAAACCAGGACAGAGCTACAGCCACAGTATGGGGATGAGGTGCTCTCCCCTGTAACATCTCATGATCTGTGAGGGGCTCAGTTACAGGCTCCTTCAGCCCTGTCATTTTCCTGTAGAAAATCTAGACCTTCACTGCCTGTTATCTTAGTTCAGATCTCTGTAATGGCATCAGTAACCCCTGTACAATGATTGTGGTCACCTGCTAACTCCACCCCACCCCAACCTCCAATCCCCCTGCCCCTTTCTCTTCCAGGATTATGAAGTGCAAGCATTCAAAAGTCATAAACTAGGCTAACAATGTATCAGAATAATTAAAAAAAAACAACAAAACAAAAGCAAAAAAAAACCCCAAACCCAAAACCAAAAAACCCCAACTGAGTGTGGGGGCACTCTTTATTTTCTTTTAGGGCTGATATATTAGGGACTCATAGTTCTGATGCCCAAAACAAAGAAGCTTTTTAAATATATTTAATGTAACCTGAGATTTCAAGTAGTACCATGATTCTGATATCTGTAAGGAGCAGCTACAATGACACTCACTGAGGAGCTGGATGTATTGGAGTTAATGAGATAGGAGAAAAGCAGAAGAAAGGTTTATGCAGATGAATTATCTGTTATTTTACTGCTTGCCCTAAATGTGGTAGAAAGGTTGGATCAAGGTAGCATAGTAAAAACAGGTACTAGAAATAAATAAATAAAGCTGTTTAATGTTTTATACAGCTGCATTAAAATTTCCTATAGTGCTTATTACTATAATGCCTAAGAGTTCCCCAATTAATTTAGTTCTGTGGAGGCCTTAATGCAGTTCAGTTGAATTATTGCTTCTTCTTGTCTCACTAGAGAGACAATGCTGAGATTCCCCCCTCTCCACTTTTCTTGCTAAGTCTTCCTCATGCTGTTTATAGTGGAAAAGCTTTGTTGGAGAATATTAATTTGCCTGCCTCCTGATAATGGGCAGGTATTTCCGAAAGCTGTTTGTGTTATGAACCCTTTCTAACTCTGAATGTTCTCTGTTTCTGGTCTTTGTCCTCTTTCCTCTTTTGTGACCTGCCTAGCTCCAGCATGGCTAGGCATGATCAGAGATGCATTCACTTGGGGTTTCAGGTTTCAGGACTTCTAAGAGCAGACCCCCACATTCTTGAAAAAGTAACATGAATACCTGGGAACTGAGAGAAATGAGCACAAGCATCATGTGTTTTCAGACACAATCCTAGCAAGGAGGCAGCACTTAGCAGCCAGCGGAAGCCTCTCAAATCTCTGTAACAGTGACTTTCTGAAAAACTGTGTGGAATAAGGCAAGACAAGGTTACTGCTTCCAGACCTATCTCAACATATTATTTCTGTTGCTTTAATACAAACTGTGTGTGTGGAATGCAAGGACTTTGCATCAGAACTGTACTTTTTAGTATCTGGAAAGGCTGCAATAGAAGCCTTGGTGCCTAATTTCCATTGAAGTGTAGTACTTTTGAAAATCTCATGAGGCATCTGCCTACCTTTCCTAATCCCTAATTATTCCTGTGTATTCCCCTGTTAAAAGGCTATGTTTCTCAGTAGTGCATTTTTCTACTCATTCCAATATGGCAGTATGGCAACATAACTATCCAAAAACAGCATCTTCTATGGTTAACACTGTTCCTAAATAACAACTGGATTTGCAGATAAAAGATGTACATGTTCACTTCTTTCTTCACTTTTTACATATTTGTTACAATGATAAAAGTTACTTGGTTCTACCTGCAATATACTGTGTCCCTTTCTAGTACTCTCATCAATACTCACTTTTCCAACAGATGTATGAAAACCTGCCAATGGGTATGTAGTAGTATATATTTTTCCATTTACAAAATAATGGGAAGATGTATAAAATGTAGATGTATTTGTTTGCACTCCTTCCCTTCTGCCTTTGATGTAAACATTCTTCTTAGGTGCACAGTTCTCCAGCTTTGACAAATTGACCCCATTATTTGAAACCATATCAGCCATATTCCATTTCAGTGGAAAGGTAAGTGTAATTTCTAGACCTGACAGACATCATGAGCTTCATCTCTCTAGATTTTGCTTTAAGGAGCCTAATTATTTATAGATCTACAAGAACATGTGTGTAATTCCCCAAACATATTATACTACTGATCTGGGATACAACACCTGAAAATTCAGGATGTCATTTGGTGTTCTGGATGGTGTGGGTTCTAGTCTAATGCTGTCATCAGACCTGAAATCTGGGATCTTCCATTTGGTCCAGAGCTGTGAGAACTTTATGGGTTTATTTAGCTCAGAAGGTGGTAGTGGAAGATGAAACAGTGGAAAACAACCCTGTTTGAATAGAATCTGTGCAGCTCCAGAAGTAACCCTCATGAACTCCTTTGAAACCTGATTTTCTGCTCTGCAAACAATATGTGATAATCCCATATATCTTTCAAAAGTTGCCTTTTGGTAAGATTCTGTATTTCTGGGACATGTATTGGCTGATATTTGTATCAGAAATATTTGTAAATGCAAAGCAGAAAACACCACTGGAGTTGCTGGAGGACAAAACTTGTCAGAAGTATTTAGTTTTTTCAAGAAGACACCAGAAATAAACTATGGGAATTTGTTGCTGTGTTAAGCAACACATAAGTCTGAGTAGCTCAATTTCAGTCCACTAGAGGTCTGTGAAATAATTTCCAAGGTATTTTTTAATCTTGTTTTGCAGCAACCTTGCTTAGTCTGATACAGTTAAATTAAAAAACTTTTGATCCAGTTTTTATTGTTCTTAAACAAAGGATTGCATCCACACAGAGTTCTATTTAATAGACATGTCTGAGTTAGAAAACAGTCCTAGCTGATTCTTTATTCTTGGATCATCACGGGGAGTTGCTCAAACTACTGATTGACTAACATTTTATGTTAAAAAATTGGCTTCCCTTACAAATGGTTATTTTTTCAAATAGGAGGAGAGTACCATGTGGAGCAGAGAGTTCATTAGCATGAAATACCCACTCCATCGTGGTTCTTCATAGTGCTAAATTTACTTAAGTGGAAAAGGAGCCAAGATCCATGGCCTCGCATGGCTAATGAGGCTTTCCAGAGCACTGGAAGGACACAGGTGGTTATCTATTAGCATCATACTCAGACTGTTTGACTTGCTTTCAAATTGCTTGTTCAGCCTCAAAGCTTAAGGTTCCAAACATATCTGGAGCAATCATTTTTTGATTTTTTTTTTGTGCTATAGTAGCTAATGTCCTTTAATTTCTATCCTAATTACAGTTATATTAGAGCATATTTTATCCCTAATTTTATGCTGCATGTGTAGTCAGTTTAATGTGGCACATAAAACCAGCTGAAATAATGTTCTAAAAGGCATTAGTAAATTTGTGATTTTTGTAATGAAACCAGTGCCTGGTGTTAGCATTCAAGAGCACGAGCACAGCATCACAAATCATAAAATAATTGTGGCTATTCAGAAAGATTCAGGTAGGCTCCATACATCCTAATCTTTAATCCCGGTTGCTGCAGTGATTGTTGAGAGCATCAGATGGAGCAAAAGTGATGGTATTCAAAATTGCCTGAATTAGTTTGAATGTATTATTTTCATCTCTGCATAGGATTCAATATATCACTTGGTTTCACTTAAATTCTTTGTATTTTGTTCACATTCAGTGTGTGGTTCATTTCTGCATTGCTAAAGAGTGCTACCGCACAATAATTTTTTGTGCCTTTAAATATAATTACTGTAAAGCTGAATATCATTGATAAATGAAGGCTACTTATCAGTATTTAGCATATAGGGAAATCTGAAAGGGAATAGTGTAATTTGTCTAAAGCAATTAGTTGTCTAAATTAGAGATAAAGGATTAAGGATGAGACATTTATAGAACCAAAACGAATAAATTTATGAAATGTGAAAAAATAAAAACATAACACTTTTAAGTTGGTAGCACAATGTAATATAGCAGATACATTTGTGCTTTCTGTGGACAAACACAGAGTACACAGTATTAAATGATGACTGGGTGTGATACACAAAATCACCTTATACAGTATTAGATAGAAAAGGCTGCAATGCATTGAAGTCTTGAAACATGCTCATTCTGGCATGTTTCCACTAAAATGAGTGGGGACCACTGACATAATATAGTGATGGAGAGAGCAAATCCTCCACTTGGAGAGGAAGAAAATGATAAATTAAACAGCTTACAGCAATGTTACTTTTGTTGACTGAAATACATTGTGCCGCCTCTTACACTGGAAAGCATTTTGGCTACCAGAAATCCGATCTACTGAGATTTTTGAGGGACTATAGGATAAAGTCTGACCATGGACTAATGCTGGACTCTGTCCTGTCATCTGGATGTGAGTAACAGCAAATACAAAATGGGTCAGGAAGCTATGCCAAGTATCTCTGGGCACTAGTGGCATTTAAATGATATATATTAAAAATAAAAAGCAAATTTCCTTTTCTTTCTCTCCAGTATTTCCAAAGGTGATTCAGCATAGGTGTAACATTATCTGCATATTGATCCATCAGTCGCTTGGAAGCTACTGTCATCACTTGTCCCATAAAATAGAAAGATAAACTTTTGTGGCTCTTTTTCTCAAGGAGCAAGAGAGGAGGAACTCACAGGAGAGTCTGGTATGTTGAGAGAGTTGTAAGAAAACTCTCATTCTGCTTAGTGCGTCTTCCATGAGAGACAAAGACTACAAGACTTGCATAAATGTTAAAAAAACATATGGGCTACCTTCCTAAGCAAAACTCTAAGGTTACCAATTAAGAGTTCCTACAAGGTTGAGAGTCTTTTCCTGGGCTTTTAAAGTAGATCAAGAGTTTCAGCATTTGGATAAGACAGCAAACATGACCTTTATTTGAATAAAAGATACTGGTCTGTTAGGGAGCTTGAGAAGTAATTAAAAGAGAATGACCCTTCTCCAAAGGGCAGAATTAATTATAAAACAAGGACCTTCAGTGAAACAAGAATCCAACTTACTTTCCTCATTTCTGTGAAACACAGGATGGTATAGTCACCATCATTACTGTCATAAATGGGCTCTGATATGGTAATGAAGTGAAAGTACCTTTGATATAATTATTTACATATCATTTTTAGAGCAGAACATAGAAGATATTGGGATGACTTTGTAAATTTATTTTACGGGCAATTTCACAGCCTTTCTCTCCTGTTGAGGATTTGATAATTGATATTGATTGTCTCTAAAGTGAGTGCAGGAGTGTGTGTAATGGTATTGCTATGGTCTATTTGCTTTACATGCATTGTAGCTGAGAAAATAAATAAAAGGCCCCATGTTAACAATTATGTCACAGAGAAGATCACTTCTGCATTTCTGGATCATGGGAATATATTACTAAGCAGGGAGAAATCCTTGGTACCTCATATAAAGTGCCTACTCCTGCTTGAATGTCTGCTTTTAACGCAGAGTGCAAGACCTCAGTCAGAGCTATTCTAATCTGTGATTCTAAAAGACAAAAAACCAAACTGTAATGGACCTGAACTTTCTTTAGAGGAAATCTTGACCCTCTTTTTTAACAGGAAACTGTATTTAGTGTAGACCTACAATATTACATATTATCAGTATGTTTTGTCTGACTGCTATGGCTGCCAACACACTGAAATGGAAGAGAATCTGAGTGAAGAATTGTTTTCTCCTGTCCTGAAAATACAGATGTAAAGGTCAGTGAAAAGTCAAGGATGACTTCTTGCCACTCTATTTGCTTGTGTAATGGGAAGTTTTAGTGCCAATGAGTAGGAAGAAAGAACAGATACACCTGCATCTGGCAGCACACTATGACTTGTATGTGGAAGTTACAGTTGTCTTTAGCTGAGCACTGGTTTTGTGGGATGTGGCAGATCAGAGTCCTGAATTCATGGGGCCTGTGTGCCAAAGTAGATCGGGCTTGCAAACAGATCAACAGTATTTTATTGCATATGAATATTCAGCACATTTGCTACAGCTAATCTGTTTTGTCTATGTTACTCTTCTTGCTCTTGATTGTGTTAGAAGGTGGAAAACTGAGGAGAAAATATTTTGATTATTTTTTTACCAATGTATTCTTATACAACATTATTGGCATCTGCATATCTAATTAGTTTAACTATTTCTGTTTGAAGTTTTAGAGGACCGAAAGCACTTCCTGAAGAAGGACTGTTGTCACAGTCCAGTAGTCTCTGACCAGGATGTTTTAAATATTGCATGTGTGGAGAGTGCAATGTTTAATACCAAATTTACTTGTCTGTGGTCAGTCACAGTCAGTGTTACTCCCCAAATTACACAGGCACAGCCCCCTCGCCCTTCTCCTCTAAGCCTTCTTCCATTACAGAGGTTTATTGGTCAGTCATAAGTATTGCAAAACAATATTTTTTTTCCTTTTTCTTCCAAGTACTGAAATCACATGACTCATAAGTGTACCAGGTACCAAAGTGAACCAGATAGTAGCGAAATTCTCCACATTCTTCGAAGAACCCCTAACATTTCTATACCCACTTCTTTTTAAGAGGATGTACATGTGTAGTGTCCTCATTGAATGTCTGAACACGTCCTGTTTATATTGATACAGAGTTCCCAATAGTATACTTCTGGTTGTGTCCTCGAAGAAACACCTATTTAACAAAGGCATGTAGCAGCTCACTACTGTAATGATCCCTCAAGAGGAATTTAATTTTTAATTAAGTGAAGCAGTGTGTTTATTCTTGCTATACAGCTGATTTATCAGGGCTGTGTTAGCTGTGTAGGGGAAAGAGGCTAAATTAAATACACCTTTAATGAGATGATAGGGAATTGACCTTTGCTGTCATCTGGAGGACAATACATAAACACAACTATTGTGGGAATTGTTCCAGAGAGGTTAGATAATATATATTAAAAGGCATCTTAAGTAGTGGCAGATTGGTGGGAAGAAACCTAATCCACAGGACTAAATGAGTTTCATGGAAATTAGTGAATTTACCTTTAGATTATTAATGATGAGGTCTGATAAAGAATCTAGTGCAGCGTAGTTTACTTTATCTTCAGGTCCCCTGATGTTAAAGTCCTTAGTAAAATACATGGTTTATCATAAGATTACTGTTACTTTCCTGAATATCTTAGTCAGAAATTTGGGGGAAGAGCAGAAATAGCATGAAGAGGCTTCTAGTAAAATTTTGCTTCAGTGAAGACAGCAGCAAAACTATCAATTATTTCTACAGGACAGAAATTTCACACAAGATCTTCCTACTCCATCCCTAGTGCAGTACAATCTTTATGCCAGAGCTTCATTCAGACAGGTAACAACCATTATTTTGCCAGTAAAGTCCTTCTACTGGGGAAATAGATCTGAGCATACATGTCTCGCCAAATATAAGGCTAGGGAATGAATTGACTCTATCAGTGTGCTGGCGACTCAAAGCAGAATGTATCTTGGCAAATCACTCCTGTAACAGCAATGAAATGATAAATTGACATGAATTTTTGACCATCTTTATCTCTGAAAAAAATGTACTTTGTGGGGTAGCTATTACATATTATACTTTGATGAGGGGGTCATATTTTATGATGAGGTTATATTGCTAAAAACATTTAAAAATATTC
The DNA here is from genome assembly GCA_035041345.1 of Poliocrania exsul. Lineage (NCBI taxonomy): Eukaryota > Metazoa > Chordata > Aves > Passeriformes > Thamnophilidae > Poliocrania > Poliocrania exsul. Next base: position 48,989,689 of record JAWWLZ010000139.1, on the reverse strand, counting down.
AGCTGCTAAGAAACAGAAAAAACCATTAAGTTCACTTATTGAGTGTTTTTGCGTTTTTCTTTCTGGAAGAAATTATTGCATAAAACCAAAATTAATAAATTACTCCTCTACCATTCAATCAGTAGAAAGAATGCTATTTCAGCCTTCATATTATCTTTTCTCCTTTCTAACCATTTGGATTACACGGGTATGAGGTCTCCATTCTGGGAACACCAAGGGGAATTGACCTCAGTGATTTTTTTTTCAGGTGACTCTGCCCTCATTTATGCCTTAGGCATCACTCCAGGGATGCAACTAGAAGGTAATTATCTAGACACTAGGGAAGGGAAGTTAATTAATTGGAAAGCTGTATTGAAATGTAGCCTTTACGAACTAGCATACACATTTACCAGCTCTATGAAATAACATCCTTGAAAAGGCAGCTGCAAAAATGGCAGTTTTAAAGTCTAGCCCTTCAGATACTTCCTTATGGTTTTTATATATGCAACTGCCTATTGGCTTACAGATGTGAACTCATGAAACCATACAAAGTAACATTCCAGAGTAACCTTCTAGTACTCCTTGTAGGGCTGAAAGTCAAATTTGTTTTAAGTTGGATCCTATTTAGTTTATGGAAGAGTTTATGTGTTTGATAACTAGTAATTGGACTAGATCAGTACTGTTTTGCTTTGACTCTCTATGCTACCTTGGGTGTGATCACCAAACCTTTCAGTTTCCTTTATCTTTTGAGCAAATTGCTCATAATTTTTTCACAATCATTTGTTTCCTACCTTGGGAAACTGAATCAAGGACCTTTCAAATTGTCAGAAGATACTAGGAGGGAGCCCTATTTAGATGAACAATAACAGGATCTTTTGGGAGGAAATTTTAGCAGGAAGCTCTTGTGAGAACTTTTGGCAGAAGGGCTGACAATTTTTGGTAGGAAGTTTTGGCAGGCAGAAACAATAGAGAAACATAATTTATGACATTTCCATATTATCTGTGTGCCACAGAGAGTGTCCAAAGGAAGGCAACAAAGATGGTGAATGGCCTTGAGGGGAAGTTGTGTGAGGAGCCTCTGAGGTCACTTGGTCTGTTCAGCCTGGAGAAGAGGAGACTGTGGGGACACCTCATTGCAGTCACAACTTCCTTCTGAGGGGAAGAGGAGGACCAGTCACAGCGTCCAAGGGAATGGCCTGAAGTTGTGTCAGGGGAGGTTTCAGTTGGATGTTAAAAAAGGTTCTTCACCCACAGGGTGGCTGGGCACTGGAAGAGGCTTTCCATGGAAGTGGTCACAGCACCAAGCCTGACAGAGTCCAAGAAGCATGTGGACAATATTCTCAGGCACATGGTGTGACTCTCAGGGATGGTTCTGTGCAGGGCCAGGAGTTGGACTTAATGATCTTTGTGGGTCACTTCCAACTCAGCGTATTCTGTGAATATTGGGAACCACTAACAGGAATTCTAGTCAATCTTATGAACTGCTTATATATTCTAGTCTTTTAAACTGATCTATATTTTACAAAATTCTAATTAGAGTGCAATTATACTCTGAGAAATTACTCCTAATGAGGCTGGGAGGGGACAATCACAACAAGTGTTTTTATTTTATTTCTTGGCCTCTTAATGAATTCTATATAAACTATATCAGGAAAATGAATTTTTAAAATATTCAACTATGCAAATTTAATCATCTATGGAAGTCAACAGGAGAACACTTTACAATTTTCAACATATTGTATGTAGTATCTTTTAAAAAGAGATTGTGTGAATAAATACATTGATGTTGCATGAGCTAGAAAATAATCCATGTATTTCACTTGTGTACAAATTTTATTTCATGTCTTGTGATTAATGAGGTTAAAAAATATTTTTCTTTCATTGCAATTCATAGAGGTTAAAAGTATAGTTCATAAATGCACTAAAATGTGCTCTACAACAAACAGATTCACGTGTTTACCAAGCTGTACCTTTGTGTACCTTCTAGTGTAGATGTGTGCCTTTTTGCAATGAGTGACAATGTTGGCTTATGCTCCCCTTGTAATCCATTATAAACTGCATATCTTTTCTGCTGAACTGCTGTCTAGGCAATCATTTCTGATCCTGTGTCATGCAATTTATTATTCTTGACTCTATATGTGTACCCTTCCCTGCTGAACTGTATTACTTTTCTCAGTCTGTTTCCCTATTTATCAAGAAGGTATTGAATTCTAATGCTGCTCTCATAGTAGTGGCATGTTCCAGAGTGATATCATGTATTGATTTAGTGAGAATAATCTCTCTTTTACCTTTCAGGTCTCTCTTAGATATATATTATCTAATACAAATATATTTATTAAGATCAAATAAAAACTCCTGCAAAACCACATTTAGTATGTCTTTCCATTATGATCATAAAGTAATGAAATTCAATTTCTGCTAAGTGTTTTCCAGCCAATTTTGCAATCTATTATATTTTTCATGTGATACTCTTGTCTAGACCAGGCTTCCTTAGCCTATTCGTAGGAAAGTCATGTGATAAAGTGTCAAAATATTACTAGTCTTGGGAAAGAGAAGAGATGACTACTGTGAAAAATGGTCCTGGGAAATCTTACCAGGTTACTGTGAAAATTGATTTGATGTCTTTTATCTCTGAAAAACCCATATGTGCTCTTCTTCATAACTCTTTCAATTGGTTTGCCCATTCATTTCTGGACTAAGGTCATTCTGCACTGAAAGGGACCCACAAGAATCATTAAGTGAATCCATTAAGGGAATGTCCTGTAGGAGACTGAATCCACAGCCTTGGTGTTATTAGCACCATGCTCTAACCAACCAAGCTAATCTCAGGGTTGATGGTTCCTCAACTCCCACCACACAACTTGCTGTAGAGATAAGTGTGTGTTATCTGCTACCTCACTTGTCCACTTCTGCAAAAAAAAGTTAATGTGTCTGAGATTGCCTAACTCCATTTATCAAATTTGAAATTTGAAATTCTTTGGGTTTAACCATTCAAAATCAATTAAGCTCTATAAATATCCTGTAATCTGGAGCTGCCCTACTTATCTTTTTCTTCCCTCTACAATTTTTTTTCTTTTCCCTAAGAAAAAAATAAAAAACACCCTTCCTCCCAAACCAAGCTCAAACAAACAAAATAACCCCAACAAACCCCCCCAACATGGAAACACATATACATTTGTAAACATTCTATATATTGCATTTCTATTGCTTTATGAAAATTGGAGCCTTTATTATTACTAGGTTATATTAGTAATTTAACATAATTTTCAGATATAAAACATGAAGCAAAATAGCTGTGAAATGATGAGATCTACTGTGAAATTGTTCCATTTCATACTCAGGAATGCATTCATCTTATCACAACAAGAGGGCAGCACTGCTGAGTTTAAATGTTGTTTTACTGTTGATGAAGCTCAGCCTTATCCTACTAATCCATTTCCAATTATCTTATAGACAAAAGGTATTACACAGAATCCTCAAAGATTCTGTGCAAAGAAAGCAGAATTATTGCCACACACTTGCCAAGGAAAAAACTGCAAAAGGCTTTGCATATGTAAAGGACTTTAGAAATGTTAAAGGTTATCGCTGTAATATGGGCATAGGTTCTGTGTAACATAGTGTTTGAGGGGCTAATAGGATGCAATCTTTGGTAATAGCTGAGTGTCTAGTACATAACTTGGATCTTACTTGAAAGATGATTTCAGGTTCAGGACTTGTATTGGGACTTTTAAGATCAGCATTGTTTCTGCAAAAATTTTGGTTTTCTTATAGCATTACTTTCCAATCTCATAAACATTTTAGACAATGTCAAAGAAGATATTTTCAATGTTATATACAGTAACCACTTCAGGAGTATTTTATAAAGATATTATTGGGATTTTTACTAGGATCAGGATCATCCATTTACCATTTCCACCGAAATGTGAAATTTCTGCAATTGTCAGTATACTGTATGTGTCCTAATAGCCTGGTGTTTATGCTGTAAAATAACAGATCATGGGGTTTGTCCCCCCTCCCCCATCCCCTCCATAAAACTCCCATAAACACAAACTTTCTGTTTGCCACTTTGACTGTGTTCTTAGCCTTGTTTCCAAAGGAAACATCCCTACAGAACCATGACATCAGTTTGCATCTGCATCCTTTAGGCTGGTGGACAAATTAATCCCCTTGGAAAGAATGCTGGAAGGCTTGAAGGTTCATGTCTTACATCCTAAATGTTCACCTTGAGTGTCTGTCCTCCTGCTGGGTGCCAGGAGGTGCTGGGTGGTGTTGCAGGAGGGAAGAGGTGGCTGGCAGGGCACCTGTGGTCCTGGGCCTTGTGGACTTTTTGCCCAGCCAAGGAGTGAGACAGACAGGGGACATGGGTGGGAGCTGGGGATGGCAGAGGTGTAAAGCCGAAAGCTGATTACACTGAGGTTCATCCAACAGTGGATCAAAAAGGTGTAAATTCTGCTAGCTTTTCTACACTCAGGACTAATTGTTGGAATACTATTTTATCATCTTTGTTACTGAGATATATAATTACATTACAGGATTAAACTGTTGGGTTTTGCCCTATTAGATGTTTAATCTGCTACTTATTGTATATATTCATTAAAAGAGAGATCTTTGTGATGTTGTGAGTTTCTCTTAAGAATAAAAGCAGCTTTTTTATTATTTTAAGAAAAGAAGAATTTTAACTTTGCTTTTTTTTACCCTTTGACTCTCTTTTGGTCACAGCTGTTTATTAATCTAAAGGAATATAGGGATTATGTTCTCCATAATACTGATGTGCCAGTTCTGGTGTGTCTAGAGGCAACATTTGAGTGACATAATTGAACTTGGTGCTGAGACTGTTTTAATTACATTAATTTTAATTATATACAGTACATTATCATTACATAGACTGAGGCGGAGGGGCTCCCATCTATTAAGATCCTCTGCAATGCATTTGCATAATGGGACCTATTTTTGTGTGCAGTGTTACACTTTTTGATAGCTTCATTACTGGTGGAAGGTGGGCTTCTTTTTAAATTTCATTTACATTTGTGTTTCTAGCAATTACATTTGAAAACCACCTGACAGCCTTCATTCCTCTGCACTAAAAAGATGCATTTTAAAGAAAATATTAGAATTAAAGGAAAAATTAAAGAAGTTTCTTGTCTGATTGTTTCTTAGTTCCTGTGCAAGACAGGTCTTTCAAGGACTCAACTGGGAAACCAATTAAAGAGTTTTTGTAAGAGTTGGAGACCACTCATGTCTAAAAGATGAATAATGCCCTACCTCTCTGTTCACCAGAAAAGCTGCATGGGCTATGATCAAATGTATGTTAGAAGTGACATATACTTACCAGTAAATACAGAGATTTCCCAAAGGGGCCTTCATCTCTGTACCCTTCTTAGATCCCATTTTTATGTCTCTGCTGTAGGATATGTACCTTCTTGTGTGCAGTGTGGTAGCTTTCCTGGAGTCCCTGAAAAAGTCTCAGTCCATAGCTGTGTCCTGTTCCATCATCTTCATGGCACCCAAACCATGCAGGATAACTAATTTCCCTTTGTAGGACCATTATGATAAAAGGCTGGCACAGAGCTGGTTCTCCCACCAACATCGAGGTTACTGGTGTTACCAAACACTGGTTGGGCTCAAAGCCTTCTGTCTCAGCCACAGAGGAGCTGCTTCATAATTTGCCATTTTGCGACACTGTTTGGTTACGAGGACTCTGCCCCTTTGCATTTTATGATGTGCTTTGGAGACAGATAACGCCTTTAATTTTTGAAAACATTAACTTTCTGATACATTTGCAGCTGTCATTTACTTCTGCTGTCTTTAAGCATTTCCTAAACACCTGTCACTCTGATACTACATTAATTCACCAAGCCTAATCTCTATACCTTTTTCTCTCATAGAACAATATTTCCTTCCTTGAAATTCCTTTCTTATGGGATTTGGGGGATTTTTTTTTTCTACTGAAAACTTTCACTCTGAAGTGAGTTACTTGCAATAGTAAATACATCAAGGAACAAAATACATTTTGTTTTGGAAAAGCTGTCTCTAAAGTAAATGAATGTTTAACTTAAGGGAATTAATTTTTGAATGTCTCTAATTAGCAGTCTGGAATCTGGACCATAAGTAAACATCTAAATATACCTGCATGATTCAGTAATTTATGTTTGGTCTTTGAAAAGAAACGCAGCATTTGATGAAGGCTGGGGCATAATCAGATGGACTAACCCATCTAATCTAATTGACTACCCCATACAACAGCCTCTCTTCTATTTTCTCCTTCAAAGTGGGTATTTCCCTCCGGCACTTCAGATGACTGATTCTTCCATCTATCTTTGACCTAAATAACTTTGTGCAGAACTAGTAAGACAGTAGTCACACAGGTAAACTGGTATGTAGGGCAGGCAAGGAGACATAATTATTAGTATAGGGCTAGCCATAGACAGCCAGACATAGTAATGGTTTACCTTGAATCAGAAATAGATAAAGCAGTTTAGTCTGCAAATTCCGAGAATGCTAAACTGCTTTTATTAAAACACCAAATTACAAAGCTGGTGAGATGTTTTCTAGTGACACTTTATTGACAGTAAACAATTAAAGAAAAAATCAATTCTTTGCCTCTCTTGAAAATCTTGGTTTTGGCACTTTCTAATGTTTCATAAATAATTCAATATTTAATAAATTCAATATTTATTTTAATTAGTTCAGTATTTAATAAAAAAAAGCATGCTAGGTCTAGTGCAATCTGAAGCAAAATGAATATTTCCAATGAAACAAAATGAAATATTTAAATTCAAATTGGTTTAAGAAAATATTCATAGGCAGTTTTCTCTAGTTCATTGCTGACTTAGTTATAGTTTGTGTCCCTTTCTCCCTTATCAGCCACACTCACTGGAGCACTATATTTTGCATTATGCAGTGTGTTTTTCCTCTGGCCAAGCTCTGCATTGTGAATCATAAGAATCACATCACTATCGATGCATTTCAGGAGAGACAATTTCACCATATAGTCTGGCCCAGATAGAAACAGGTCTCACACCCATACAAGGGTATTGTGCTATCAGAAACACAGCTAATGCTGTCCTTGTTTAGGAAATGCTTGCTTGAACAAATACAGAATTGAATTTAATTTTAGAACTTCCACCCTTTAAAATGCATTTGTATTCCAAAATGTGATCATAATTTGGGAGACTTGACCTGTTGATGTGACTCAACTTTTTTTGAAATAGAGTCAGTCATAAATCATCATCATAAATCATATCTCTCTCTCCCTCCTCCTCCCTCCCTTCCCCACTCTCTTTTCTATTTCTTTCAATCTCTTTGCTTCACATTTACTGATAAATAAAATCTGTTATTATTGACTTAAGCATATGGACTCGTTTGCATCTTAATTCAGACAGAGGAATCTCTCACTAATGGATCATATCACTTCTCCCCACTTACTGGGAGGGAACAGTAAGGAGGGGAGAAAATAATGGCAAAAAACCCAAAGCAAGATAAAGATCAACTACCATAATGGGTTAAAAATAAAGACCTGATTTGGAGAAAGCTAATGACCAATTTAAAAAAAGTATATCATACGAGTAGTGGGAAAGAAAAAGACAGATATAAAACCAACATCTATCCTCCTCCTTTCCCAAGCTCATTGCTCTCTTTCCCTTAAGACCCCTGTCCTTCCCCCTCTCTGACACTGCAGATCACATTCAGCCGCTTCAATGAGGCAAGGAGCAGCACTGATTTGTGGTCTATCGAGACATGGTGGTTCCTCTCTGCTGTTCCTTCCTCCTTACACTTTCTTTCTGCTCCAGTGTGGGCTCTCCGTGTGCTGCAGAGAGTACCTGCTCCACCACACAAGGCATGACCCCATGCTCCTACTTCATGTACTGTAAGGATGATTCACGCTTGGGTTTAGCTGAAAGTGAGCACTTTTGTAGCCTGTACGGCACTATCTCTCAAGCATTCTGCATCACAAAATTGTGCCAGTTCAACTGCTAATATTTAGTACAATTTTAAAAAAGAGTACAGATTTTTATAAAATTAAACCATTATTAGACTGTCTTTTGAATTCAGATTTAACAGTTGGAACTGTAGATATATACAAGTGCATATAATATATTTGTTACAAGAAAATGTTCTATATCATGGTCACAGATTGGTATCAGGGCTGGCACTGTTTAACATCCTTGTTGGTGATATGGACAGTGGGATTGAGTGCACACTCAGCAAGCTTGACAACATCAAGCAGTATGGTGTGGTTGATGCTGGAGGGACCTTGACAGGTTTGAGAGTTGGGTCTGCGTGAATCTCATGAAGTTCAATAAGGCCAAGTGCAAGGTCCTGATTTGGGTCAGGGCAATGCGAAGCACAAAAACAGCCTGGGCAAAAAATGTATCAAGAGCAGCCTGGCCAAGAAGGCCTTGGGGGTGTTGACTGACAAGAAGCTCAGCACATCTCAGCAATGCACACTCACAGACCAGAAAGCCAACTATGTCCTGGGCTGTATCAAAAGAAATGTGACCAGCAGGTTAAGGAAGCTGCTGTTGTGGAAGAAATTCTTGAGGAAGGAATTCTTTCCTGTGAAGGCAATGAGACACAGGACTAGGTTGCCCAGAGAAGCTGTGGATGCCCCATTCCTGAAAGTGTTCAGGGCCAAGTTAGATGGGACTTTGAACAACCTGGTCTAGTTGGAGAGTGTGCCCTTTTATGGCAGAGAGTTTGGAACTACATGATCTTTAAGGTCCATTCCAACCCAAATCATTCTATGATTCTATGACCCTTTGTGCATGCTGCCCTTGAACGCAATGCTGCAGCTCTCTCTAAAATCCTATAGGATGATTCTTTGCTCAGTACTCTGGAATGTGCTTCACAAATTGTATGAAGCCAAAAGGAATCTCTCCTTTATCATCAACAGGTCCTATTACTAGTCATGTGCAGAGTTTTGTTCATGTTGTGGAAAGTAGTTGATACAACATGAAAAATGTGTGCAAAAATCTCACACAGCAAATAGGATACATATAAATAAAGGAAAAAAATTGCATTGAAGACTAGGAGGGCTGGATGGTCTGAGTCACAAAGCACAGAACAATTAAAAAATTAGAAATAGAGTGAGTAATTGAAAAGAAGAATGAAATAATTTCATCAAAAGGAAAAGATTCCTGGTCTTTATCTGAAGAGATTCAAACCTAGAATAGAACATGAAGAAAATATGTTTGGTTTTTTCAGATGAGGTCCATCGTTTTAGAACACTGGGCACCTGAGCCTTCCCTCTTTCAGGGTTGATCCAGGCCCTGAGTGCACATCCATCCCTTCCGCCTGCCAAAAATGGTGCGTCAGAGTAGGTGGTTACATACTCTCATACAAAAGGAAAGTTAAAATTTATTATTACCTTATTTTCTTAATATTTGAATATCTTCTACAATTACACAACTGCTTTGAATGAAGACAAAACTGTGCTTCTGTTTGCTGTCATCCCCAAGAGGGAAAAAGACTTTGAAACAACTATTTCTACCGGAACAAGGGCTAATGCTCCACGTTGCTTCCCTCTTGCTGAATACATATTTCCATTAGATTTCCGCCAAATTATATACACATATTCCTTTGTCAGAGCCTCAAATTAAATATTAATTTGATTTCTGCAAGTAAGTCATGGGTTGTGCTGTGGCAGTATTTAATCTGCTGCTCCCTTCAGGATGATTTGCCACCTTGGAAATAAAGTTGGAAAGATTTTGTTTTCCCCTTGACTTTGTTTTATTCTTCCAGATATGTTTTGCTCTTGCCTGTGCTACAATCTGAATAGGAAGTAAGAACATAAGTTAGCTCAATTTGCAACCTGTGAATTTGATTTTTTCTTTGTTGTTTTGCATTTGCTTATACAATTTGTAAAACTGATAACTCTGATCACTGAAGTGTTCTGAGCAGACAATCAAATCTGCAACTTTCATTTTACAATCTCAATTAAAACTGTATTCCCAATCAATTAAAGGATAAATAGAGATGTGCTGACTCATTTGGAAAATTAATGGTGTTGGCAGTAAAGGAGAGTGGACAGAGCAGGTGTTTAATGTCTGCCCTTGAGTAACTAAGTCACTAAAGCCAGGGTTGCATTCAAGATCAGGTATAAGATTTGAAACAAAAACATTTTCTGGTACACTAGCTCACATCAGTCATATTCCATTACTCACTTGGTTTCAAGCCACAGTGCCATAACAATATTTTTCCAGATGGGGAATGTCTGAGCTGATTATTTTGGAAAACAACTTGCCTGAGGATATTTTCTCATTGCTTGCATGCAAGGAAGAACATTACATATGATTTATGTAATAAAACCTATACTCACCCACACAAAAATCGACATTAAAAAAAAGAACAGTTCTCTTCAGCAGTATTTTTCTCTTTTTCAAATTTCAAAATAGTAATGTGTTTCTGAAAAAAAGCTAAATTTGCAAGCCATGCTTTGATTAGTCCTACTGGAAATCAGTTCATTAAGATTTTACAAGATCCAAGCAGCAAATGATGGTTTGCTCCATAAAACATAAGAAATTGAAACCACAAAAACCCCCCAACAAAACAAACAAACACTCTCCCTGCAGCCCAATAGTTCCAAACTGGGATAAGATAATTTCTCCAAAAAAAAGTAAGAAACACAAACATTTTACTATGCTCCCAAAGAACATGATTTGAAGACAATTCAAACATTATAGGAGATCTGACATAAAGGTCCAGATCCAGTAGTTATTTTGGTTATTTCTACAAAGTGAAATATCTGTAAGACTAAATAATTGTTGCAGCCCAAGTTAAGGACGTTTGTCTGTCATGTCCTAGGAAGTGTCCACAGATACTCACCCTTTTCCGTCCAGCAGCTCAAACGGGGGGGATTTGAAAAATCCCCACTGAGCAGCCAAACTGCTGCTGGGCACTACCTCACCTGGGCCATAGGGGAGTGAGGCTCAAGTCTAGTCACTAGTTCAGGCAGGCAAAAAATGTGCTTCTCACATTTTGGAGGCATCTGGATGCTAGGTTTTAATGTAGTGCTTAGGGGCATAGTTTAGTGGTGGACTTGGTTGTATTAGGTTAATGGTTGGACTTGATGATTTTAAGAGTCTTTTCCAACCAAAATGATTCTATTGTTCCATTTTGGGGTATCCTGCTGTCAGTGTATTGTGAAGAAGACCAAGCTGTCCTAAAAGAAGGATTGTAAAAACTGATGCCACAAAAAAACCAAAACCAAAACAAAAACAAAAACAAAAAAACCCCAAACAAACAAACAAAGAGCTCGCTTTCCCTGATGAAAATCCACACTGTCAAGAAGTTCACAAATGGGCATAGTTGCTGTCCTTGGAGTACAGGACTCAAAACAGAGTAGAATTAATGCAATTTACATGCCTTTATAGCTTAAATCCATTCCTAGCCAAGCACAAAATTTTAGAAACAGAAGTATTTATCAAGGCTTTGGGTGGGGATATTTGCTGAGACTAATCTTCAGGTACCAACTATATCAATACAGTAACAAGGACACATTATGCAAATACACTAGGGTGCAGTGTCCTGTATGGGCAATGAATGGGTGATGTTCTCCCCCCAAAAACCACCACGTGCCCTGGGCAGTGACACTAAATTCCTGCAAACCACATGATGCATTGAGTCACCAACACTGCTCTAAAGGGAACAAGGACAAAGAAGTCCTCATATGTGCCCTGCTGAAACACCACTGCTTCAGTGCACTATCTCACTGTTATGTGTGTTATGCCATATCTGGAGTCATTCGCACATGCTGAAGTGAGGACAAAATTTTCCTTTTAGCACATCCTGTTGGCTTGCACACAGGGAAATGAGAGACAAGTGGCAAGAGGACCAGATAAAGTTCATAGATACACTTTAAAAACTGAGGATTTATTCACCACACTGTGAGACAATGGTGGTAACCTTGGAAAGAAAACACATCTGCAAGGTGATAGCAAAGAACATAAGAGATTATAAAAAATACAATGCAGGTGTACACTCCAAGTGCTCTACAAATAGCTCCTATAACCCAATGAATTCATGCTTTTTAATAAAAGGATGGTTATGTCTTCTAGCAGCTAATAATAGAGATGTTGAGAAACATCAGTAGCCTAATTTAATTTTAAGTTTTTAAATTTTTGAAGTGAGTGATACTGGCACCTATTAGCAAAACTTTCCTGAGGGATTGCATACTTAAACCTGTGCATCATCACTAGAAGATAGTTTTTCATAACCCTAGACCTGATATGTGTGGCAAAGGCATCTGGATATAGAGGATCCCTTTCCTGAAGGAAATAGATTAATTTTAGCTAAAAATTCCAATTTAAAACTGGAACTATCAGTTAGGAAATAGCACTGCATAGCCCTTTTTTATTGCTTTATGCAAGTTATACAATGGGCTCCATCTTTGGTGAGCCACCAAAATATTTCATCAGTGCTCCAATGACAATGTCTCATGATAAAAGTATCCTGATTGAGAGATCTGATGAATACAAATAAAGAGGAAATGTGAGCATCTAAGCCTTATTTGTGATGAAACAGTACATTTTCCAAATTTTTAGGTATGGGTACTTTTCTAGACATGGAAAAGCATATTTTCTTTGGCAAAACCCCCTTTTCCTGTCAAATTCTAGTTACAAACAAATAAATTTTATCAGCTGTAACTGCAGAACGGTTTGGCAGAACACCTTGCTCGTTGCCTGATACTCTGCATATCTGTATTGCTTTCATTCCAAAGTCCTAAATGTTTCACTTGGACAGAGACTTCCAACTAGAAAGGTTAGTCAAATTAGGGGAACAGATTGCAGGAAAACAGAATGAATGCACCGGCCACATATGATTAAATTCTGGTTTAGAGTTTGCTGGGACTACTGACAGCAGTGTCCTCATCCTTATTTAGCTGTAGCTTAGCGGACACTGGCTGTTGTTTCTTCAGTGATACAGATGCTTTTATAAAAAAAACCCTCATTAAATTTAGGATGTTTAGGGTAACTTTTTTGTGTATGGAAAGGCCTTCCCTAATGGATCTCAAAGGGGTGCTGAGTTTATTGTATTTTGAAAAAAGACACCTCAGAAACATAAGTAAGTTATGAACATGTCATCTAAAAATTATGTGACTTTCTTTCTCCTAAAATAAGGAAACCTAATTTTTACATACTGAATTTAAAACAAGATATGATTCTACAGTGCCTGGAGTCTAGTCTGCAAATAAAAGAAAATAATTTCCCTTGGTGCATATATTTAATAAACCAAACAGTATAAACAGAATTGCTAATGGAGGTCTCCAAGCCTGACGAATTCATCGTTGAAAGTGACTTTTTTTTCCTTGAAAAAAATTAGCTGAATAACACTAGCCTCATTCTCCATTAATCAGTAGTTCTAAACTCCATGGGGAAAGGACAGTTGCCTTCTAAGCTCCTGTCTGTATGGCTTCCCTGGCAGCCTGCAGACTCCTCCTGCTGCCATCACCCACACAGCTTTACTCACCTCATACAATTTCAGTGTTTTATTCTAGTTCATCAGATTCAATTTTGCCCATTTTTAGCATTGTTGAAATGAACTAGGTTGTCCCTCAGGACAGTGTGCATGCTGAGTTATTAAAAATTTATAAATAATATACATTTACACATGAAAGCCTCAAATTTTGTTTTGTTTGGTTTTTTTCTTTTAAATTTTATTTTAAAGTGCAATATTACTGTTCAATATAGCTTATGGGTTCCTGGTGTGGGACTGTATGTTTTAGCTCTCCCACATTTCTTTTTTTTTTACCTGGCAAAGATGGTCTTTCCAAGTCAAGTAGATTAATTTATTTTCTTAGCCAAAGGAAAATATCATCTAACTTTTAAGGCAAAAACTACTGCAATTCAGGACTGCAAAAAGTCATTAAACCAAACCTACCCAGCAAAGAACACAGATGACAATGAATGGGGAAACATGCCATGGAGCTTCTGACATGTCCTCCTTCACATAAGAACCTAATTACTCTTTATCTGGTGCTATGGCTGCACTTAGCTTGCCACGTTAAGCTGGGGTAAGGGACACACTCTCTTGGGTGATTTTTTTGTTGTGTTTGTTTATTTGTTTTTTAATGATTCATTAGTATTGATGATTTTGTAATATAAATCTGGTTTTAGTTGGCCTTTATGTGTGGAAGGATGTGAGAAGGGATAAATGTGATTACCTATCACAGTATAAGACCTGTTCTCAGTAAGGTTAAGAACCTACTGGTTTTTTACACCCCCATGAACATTTCTTAATGGAAAGAGTCCTCTCCATGCTTATAAAACTATGTTGCCTGATCTTTTGGCCATAAGATTAACACAGGTGCTGCTGATCCTTCTGTCTCTGTCTGGAAGCCACTAGAGGTGACCTCCCAAGCTCTGTACCAGCAGATATTTAAACACATACAGCTAGTGAAACAGTTATTTTAAGCCTCTAATATGTTAACAGGAATTGTATCAGGCTCTAAAGGATAGGAGACAGTCATTGCTAGCTCTGCACTGTGAGCCATATGCCAAAACTGTAGAATTAGATTTTTTTACAGATGTCCAATCCTTGCTCTGGGAGCAAGAAGAAGTACAATGTTTATGATACAAGGACAACATCAAGGTTAAAATGCAATTACAGTCCTAAAGGGATTTGAACAAAATCCCAGATCTTAAAGACTGCATACATATTTATAATTACTTCTGCCTTTACTTGCATTATAAAGTATTTTAAAGAGAAGCTGAGATATCATTCTCTTAATGTGTGACTGACAACAATGGCCCATTCTTTGCCCTTTTTCTTAGATCTTGGCTTACATTTCTTAGGAAAAAGTGGTGAAGATACTGCATGTGTTGGGTTAAACTAAAGCAAGGGTTTTAAAACAGAAAGTCTACAATGTCTTTTGAAAAGTTTTTTGTCACCATCTTCTGTCTTAATACCTGAATGGAAGTTGAGTCCATTGCTCAGGGAGGAAGACAAACGTCTCAGGATGCAAGAGGAAATTCCTAACACATGGATTTCTGGAGTTTTCACGTGATTCTCTCATATTTACATCTTTCAATATCAAATTCTCCTAGAACTAGACAGCCCACCCCAATGAATGGAATAAAATCCACAGCTTTTAAAAACAGCTAAAGTAGTTAAGAGATTCCTAAATATCCTTAAGCACATTACTCATTGTCTTTTTGCATTTTATGGGACTTTGAATTAGATGGATAGGTTATCTTAGGGGTGCTTTTTATGTTTATATATTAAAACAAGTATTGTACTTTAAATACTTTGTATGGTATTTAGAAGTAAAAGGTATATAATTGACCCTGATGGAAGTATAAGTTTTTATTTAAAGAGAAGTTTATTTAAGTCTCACTGCTTTTATCGTGTCTTTGTCACTATTCTTAAACTAATCATAAACCAAAATCCTGGACTTAAGCAATGGAATCAGAAGAGAAACAATCCATTATTAACCACTTAAATTCAGAAACTCTAAAATTTTAAACAAATTAGAAAAAGGAAAATATTATAGAGAGGAAAGGAGACTCGCTTAGTTTTGGAAAAAAAGCATATGTGAGAAATTACCATAACACAGTATGGCTGCAGACAGTTGAGAAAGTGCTGCATTTCCTCAAATTAGGTAAACTCTACACAGGTATAACTTTGTGGATATTTATGTTTAATTTTCTTGGAAGGAAAGACAAGTATTCATTCATTTACTAAGTGTTATTTTCCCATTCACTTCTGCCAAACACATGCCCTGTCTATATTATGCTGGACCTCGTTTCTGATTACATGTCTAATTTGATGATCCTGATATTATGTAATTGAACTCCTATGTCCCTTTTTTCTGATTATGAAGTAAAAGACATCTTTTACAAAAGAAAGGGTTTTTTTTGCTCGACAGTACAAAGATTTTAAAAACATTACTTTCTTCTCAATATGAACTGTTGTTAAAGAAGTCTATTAAAGAAGCCTACCAATAAAACAATTTTCTATTGATTCCTATTGGTTTATGATTGCAGATTGTCTGTGCTCTGGTAATATTTTCAGTCTGGTTTCATTTATTGAAACCCTGTGAAATGTCAAAATGAAACTGTTATAGTCCAGCTTTTCTATTCCTAAAACCTGAATCTGTTACTGATTCTTTTAAAGTTAGGTACCTATTACAATTATCCAAATAATGTGACATACTTAAATGAACTGTCACTCAGTAAGTTTTTCATCAATCATCTCCACCTGCTAAAATTCTGAGGAGAAAAAGAGAAATAGAACAAATAGAAGAGCATAAATCTCACTGAATCTTCATGTAAAGACAAGGAGGTCATGGTTTTACAAGAAATTCCAAATCAAAGTATCATCAGATTCCATGTTGTCTGATGAAAGTAATATTAGCTACAAAATGGAAATATCTTGATACTTAATGAGAAGATATGTTTTGTTCTAATAATCCAGATGTCTCTGCATGTTGTCACCTGTCTGAAATGTATGACTCCATAGTTACCCTCACAAATCATTCCATTTTCCTTCTGCCTTGAATGCTGGTTATAGCCTCTCTGGGAATCCATACTGAACACAGAAGGAAGGATCTTGGCAGCTTTTGTAAAGAGGATGAAGTTTTCATTCTTTGGGCTGAAGGTTTTGGCCACTTCGACAGAATCTCCACTTCTAACCTTGCTCTGAATGAAGAAAAGTTTCCAAATACCTGAGGCAGGAGGTCCTTTGGGGACTGCAGGCAGGCAGTCCTGCTTCCATACCTTTCATCCCATATATCAGCCTTTCTGTTTTTCCATCAGTTTCACTTGCTCACAGGAAAAAAACTACACACATTTCTTCAAATTTTTGTGGATTCCCTTTGAAATGCAGAGTTTCTAGGGACTATAGTTCCAGGCTGACAAAGAGGTAGTCTGTTATAGACACCTTAAATGTATGTAATAATGAAATGCTTCTAATTTCCTGACTTCGGTTAATAAAGAGAGATAAAGCTTATGTAGTGCCATTTATCATTACTTGTAAAACCAGTGCCATAGAATCATAGAATAGTTTGGTTCAGAAGGGACCTTAAAGATCATCTAGTTCCAACTCCCTGTGCTGTGGACAGGGACACCTTGTCCTACACAAGGTTGTTCAGAGCTTCCTCCAACCTGGCCTTAAACTTTTCCAGTGATAGAGGATCCATAACTTCTCTGGGCAACCTGTTCTTGGCTCTGCTCCATACAGCTGAAAGTAGTCTCACATGCACCCTGCCTGCATATTAATCTGGCCTTCCAAAGAAGGTATTTTGCTGTGCTTTGAAGAACTGGTGAAGGGAAGTTGGTATTGCTCAGTTGTTTATTTAAAAAACCAAAACAAACAAACAGACAGACAACTACGCATCATTTACAAAACCTACATCTTGAAAAAAAATTATCAGAGAAAAATCACTTAAAAACCGAAGGCATATGGTTTGAAACTCTGCATTCCATAGTGTTTTCATTAATGTTTACATTTTCATAGAAATTGTCTTAATAAAATTTTCTCCAGTCCCTAGCTACACATACATATCATAAAATCATTGGGCTGCTACAGTGTTCTACTTAGGCTGTTTCTCAGCATTTTAGTAATCTCTGGAGCAAGAGGATCCACATGTGCTATCTGATCAGATGATTGTTATGAGCCCTCAATGCAGTACAGCTATGAGAAAGGCAAATGTTATCCTAGAATATAACAGCTGAGGTATCTCAGCAGAAACAAGGCAGTATTAAAGTACTCTCCAATGGTGCCAACCTTATTCACTGCAACATATTTTAGTTGCCTAAAGTCAGTAAAGGACAGAGTAAACTTTCAACAACTACAGAAAATGATGAGATAATCCTGAAAATAAAGAGTTTCTTAGTCCATCAAAAACAAAACCAGAAGGGGATTACTCCCTTAAATAATTGGGAGAAATAAATGCTGGGAGTGGGGAAAAAAACTATTTGATTATCAGACATTATTAACATTAAACCAAATGTTTTAAAATAATGTAAAACAGACTAGAAATTTAAAGATCGATGTAAGTGAGCTTTTGGAACAGCCCTTCAGTAGGAACAGAGATCAGGGTCCAGTCCCTTAAAATCAGACCTTGGCTTTATCAGAAACAGATCCTGTTCTTTCTAATATGCCTTTGTACTTTTCTGCCTCAAACATTCTTATGAACTGTCAAGGTCTTCCAGCTATTTAACGGATATTGGTCTCAAACCAATTACTGAAGTGCTCCACTGCTAACCTCCTGCCTGACCTTTCCCAGCAAAGGTTCTTGATGCTTCCCTCTTCACCCATTGCTTAACTACATTATAACTCTACTCTCCAACCTCAAATAAGCCAGTCTTTTCCAAAATAGGTTTATAAAAGATCAGATTATACTTAAACCCACTATCTAGTTAATGCAGTGAAATTATAATCAACCCCAGATACAAGACAGGCCTCAGGCACCTCTCTTGATCTTCATGACCTCTCAAAGATGATTGTGAGCAGTCTAGCTATGGTGTCTGCCAGTGCTCTCTCAACACTCATGGATGCATCCTGTCAGGATTTATGGACTTGTGGATGCCTAACTTGCCCATTCTCTAACAAATCCTCCTTGACCAAGAGAAAATCCTTTACCTTTGTCTCATGGGTCAGGGAAGACCCATGCAAAGAAGGCATTCAGTAACTGCCTTCTCTGTATAATGGGCCCACATTATCCTTATTATTCCTTATGTTATTGATGTACTTGAAGAAGCTCTTCTAGTTTTCCTTGACATTCTTGACCAGATTTAATTCCAGATAGGCCTTGGACTTTCTTGTCTCATTTCTACTTACTCTTAACAATTCCAAGTGTCTTAAACCTGCTTCCAACTCCTGTTTATTTTCTGCTTACTCTTGAACAATATTAGGAGTTCCTTGTTCATCTGCACATGTGTCTTGCCTCCTTTACCTGATTTCTTGCTCATTGCGATGCATTGTTCTTGAGCCTGGAGGAAGTGATTTTTGAGTAACAACCAGCTCTCTTGGACCCCTCTTCCCTTTAGGACCTGTTTCCAAGTGATTCTTCAAAGAAGATTCTTAAAGATAGTAAAGATAGCTCTCCTGAAATCCATGGTTGTAATCTCACTTTCTTCCCTGCTTGCTCTTTGCCCAATACTGAACTCCATGCCATGGTCACTGCATCCAAGGCTGCCCCCAACCTTCACATATCTAACAAGGCCTTCCTTCCCTGTTTGCTAGTATAATGCTGAGGAGTACACCATTCTTTCTGGGATCCTCCACTACCTGTAATAGGAAGTTGTCATCAGTGCTGTCCAGGAACCTCCTGGGCTGTTTGTGCATTCCTGTGTTGCTTCTCTAGCAGATGTCAGGATAGTTAGTGGCCACCACAAGAACCAGTGCCTGTGACTTTGAGGCTGCTTCAAGCTGTTTGTAGAAGACCTCATCCACTTCCTCCTCCTAATCAGGCAGTCACAACAATGTCACTCGTATTAGTCTGCACTTTTATCCTGATCCATAAGCTCTCTACACACTCGTCATTCACTCCAAGACAGAGCTTGTGTTGCCTCATATGAATAGCAACTCCACCAGTGAGTCTTCCAGGTCTGTCCCCCCTAAACCACATGTAGCCCCTCACAATCACATGCCAGTTGTGCTAGCTTTCCTACTAGGCACTTGATAGAAGTGTCAATTATCTCAGTGGGGGTGCAAGGGAATGCCCCATAGTCCTGTCTTATGGTTGTGTCTGCAGATGCTTTTACTTGCTGGAGGTATCCTCCCTTAAAACTCCTTTTGCTACTTGGGTCATAGCTGTAGATCTCCCCTTCCCACGCTGTATGCCTGATGAGCCTGGCTGTGTCCCTGTCCCTTTTCAAATCTAGTTTAAAGATCTCCCAATGAGCCTGGAAGATTTAACACCTGTTCAGGCATGGAGATTGAGTGTGATAACTCTGGATAGACTTTGTAGTCTACATCATGTAAAAAAAATAGATACAAGCTACAAAAATCTTTTGGCAATACATGAAATAATCTTGAGGTTCAGGTGTGTATCAAATTGTTTCTCTACTTAAAATATATCAAAGGTCTTGATTTTTTTTCCTGTAATATTTGTAATATGACTCAGAGATTCATCCTTAGAACCTAGGGAATAGTTGGTATCAATTCAGGGGCATGAGAAGAACCTTTCTGAAGGAAGGAATTTTCTTCTTCCAGTAGGATATAGAGATGCATTAAATCTCTGTGCTTTAACTATGCTTACGATCTACATTTACAGGGCTCATAATCACATAAGCAGGCTGGGGTTTTTAACTGCTGAGCAGATCCCTAAACAGAGAAATTAAACAACAGGAGCATCCCTATGTTTCAATAATGAATAATGATTCATGTTATTGTGGCCTCATAATCACCCAATGTTCTGAACTTTTAGCTGGAATATAGTACATTTTGCTCTAGCTCAGGAAAAGAGCTCTGTTGGGGATGGGGCAGTGTATGTGGATATGGAGGAATGGAAAAAAGAAAGAGACAAGGAGACAGACTTCAATGCCTGGAAAGTGCAAAGAGAAGACCCATGAACCCGGACTGTGGCTTGCAGCAAAGAATCATGACTGAACACCATGGACTTTGACTGTTATCCCCTTTACCATTTTAAAGTTGAAAATAAAGGTTTCTCCCCTGTTTCTA
>JAWWLZ010000139.1:48951915-48968985 GCA_035041345.1 Poliocrania exsul | reverse complement strand
CCACCAAGGCTCAGCAGGCAGCACAAGGACCCCTGCAGCCGGTCTGGTCCCTTCCAACCGACCAAGGCTGCGTCAGAGCTCCTTTAATGGTGTTTGGCATAACATAAAGGAAGGAGTATTAAAACTACAGAAAGTTCATAAACTTGCTTGCATGTATGTAATTGTACTTATGCTGAGATATAAATAAGGGGAAGTTTAGAAAGATGATTTACCTTTTTTTAACAGAGAATAGAATAAAGAATAGTTGTGGAAAAGATCTGATTTTAGAACACTTTGACTAGAACATGCTAAGTTACATCCTTTCCTTTCAGGTGAAAGCAGTTTAACATTTGACAGTGAAGCTCAGATCTATATCCCTGCTCTAACATGTCCCAGAGCAACATGCTTCCAAGAAAAATACTGTAGCCTAAATGATGAAACAAAATGTAGTCTGAGGATCAAAGGAAAATAAAATAAAACATAAGCAGAAACCAAGTACATACAAGGAAATAATGAAAGGAATAATAAATAAATTCCATCTATATAAAAATTAAGAAATCAAATTAATATAAATAACCCACTACTGCAATTTACTTTCTGTGCATTCAAGAAAACAATAAGTTTATCTATTCACTCTGAAATACAAGATTAGGTATCATTTCTTGGCTTTTTAATAATCACAGTTCCCCTTTCCTAATCTTTCTTGTACAGTTCATTCAAAGATGAAAAAAAACCCCATGCAAATCATGAAACAAAAACTTAACAATCATAATTTTTGACTGAGATAATTTTATCTCCATTCCAAAACACTCATAACATTCCCAGTCTATTACTTCACTTTATTCACTTATGCAATCAATTGAACCACCTAATGCCATCAATTTCTTTCTTACATATGTGATCTGTCGGTCAATATTCAGCCTTGTTTTCTAGAGTTTTTCATAAAGCTGCAGGAGTGAGGAGAATGTTTAAAACTAAGAAAATTACACAAAAGCACAATAATAATAAGCAATAAAACCAGAAAAATTGGTAGTAGCATTCAAAAATACTGCCCCTCAAAATACTTTAGAGTGATTTTCTTAAATGGACTGTATTTTAGTTTGGTATCCTCCCATTTATTGTGTAGTATGTAAGCATATACTACCTTTATGAAAGCATAGGCTCTAGACTACACCAAAGTGTTCACATTAAAGTGTTAATATGAGGTAGAAGCTAGGTTGATACAGTGCTTTCCATGGTAAAAGAAAAAAAATATGAAAATAATCTACCTCCAGAAAAAGAGATGGTGTTACAACCTACCTCTAAAGGTGGAGTAACTGAGATTTTTGTTAATAATAGATCCCATGGGGCAGATTTGAGTGAAACTATGCTAAATGATTGGTGTTTATAAATATATCATATGGCAGGTTTATTTCAGAACAATTTGGTTGCAACGGAAAGGATGTATGTAGCTGTTTTTGTTATTATCTGTAGAAATACAGCAAT
This sequence comes from Poliocrania exsul, assembly GCA_035041345.1. Classification (NCBI taxonomy): domain Eukaryota; kingdom Metazoa; phylum Chordata; class Aves; order Passeriformes; family Thamnophilidae; genus Poliocrania; species Poliocrania exsul. The sequence goes on along the minus strand of JAWWLZ010000139.1, from coordinate 48,967,521 downwards.
ATAAAAGCATAAAAATAACACTTAAGAAAATTCATAAGGAAAAGAAAGAAAGAGAAAGAAAGGATAAGAGTAGAAAGATACCACAACCCATGGATGAGACTTGATAGTTGCAATTTCAATGTCCATTTGTTGAAGCAACGGTTGTAGTCTTGGTCCATTGGTGTGAGGAAAGCCCATGAAACACAAAGTTTGATGGGTTAATATATGTTTAGGGAATGCCCAGGTACCTCCCCCTGGGCAGGCATAGTTTTACTCGCTCTGTTGCAACACTCTGGATCTGTAACAACACTGTGGCTTAGGAGCAGTCCTCTGATGGAAGGCCCCAGAAATGAGTCTTAGGGGTACTTTGGGGGTCTTTGATCATTTATGACACCTTCTAAGACAAGACAGGTACATCTCACATCAGTGCAGTTGAGCCAATTATGCCCCATCAGACGTGATGAATACCTTCAGGCCTATATGTGAATGTCCTGGTACTTCCCTAGGCATGGGGGAGTTTTATGCCTGATCCAGTAGTGTAAGGGAGGATATTGGCATCATAAAAAGCATTATCCCACCTAGCAGGATCTGCTTCTTATTGGCTTCTTCCCTTATCTGGCTCAAAATACAGCTTGTAGTTTCTGGTGTTGGGTGTGGATCCCCTCCCCTACCCCTGGGCTTTTACCTTGCAAAACACCTGCTGCTTTTGCAAATAGCCAATTGTTTGAGTCATTAACCCTTAACATTTCAGTCTCTCACAGATGGGAAAAAATATTTTCAAGACATGCAATCCAAACCATTTGAAATTCTTAAGCTTCCTCAATCTTTTTTCTTTCATATTAAATGGAAAGAGAAAATAAGGAAGTACTTGGTACTTTTTTGATGCCAAATTACTACTGAAGAACACAGACCTAATTGAATGAAGCGCAATTCTCTGGAGAAGTCTTCCAGTGTTCACTTTCCAATCCCTTTCCCATGGCTTTTCTAAAGACAGGCATGACCCCACAAATGGAAGATACCTGGCCAGGTTGCTCAGGGTCAATGTCACCTCAGACCTACAAGAGCTCATGAGAGGCTTATCCCTTTTCTCTTCACCCAGCAAATCTGAGGAACACAGATTTCAAATGCTGTTGAAGAACATAGTCTCTGCCTCTTGATTCCCACTGACAAAACATCAGGTCCTATTTCAAGAAAGTGGCAAGTGGTTTAAAACACAATGTTTGCATCCCTGTGGAACCTGGAAGACATCCATATTTTCTTTTATTGTCCAAGCTAGCACTGCACATTTGTCAAACTCAGATTTATGTTTTAATTCAGCCCTTTCAAATCTTTGCTGAATGTCTTGATTTATTAGTTCAACCTTTCTTCTGCAAATAAAATTCTCCTTGCAGCATCAGCCTATGGAAACTATTCTAAGCCATGAAAAAATCCCCCAAACACCAAAACCACAGGAAAAGTAAAACCACTCTTTTGTAATACTTGCTAAATATTTTTTTTAAATTTCAAAATGAAAGTCATCTTCTTCTTGCCAACAAAACAATTATAATGAGAAGCCAAGATAAATGCTTAGTAACAGTATGTCCAGTACCATCAATAAAGCTTCTTGTTCTCTATTTGAATGCAAAAGTCACCCATCCCCACATAAAATGCATAATTTCATCCCAGACTGACACATGCAGTTTCCATGACTGCATGTCTGCTGTGCACATTTCTATTGTGTATAAACTCATTTCTCCAGTGAGATAACATACTGCTTGCATTCTTCATGAAGAGCATTCTACACTCCTGTTTTGAAAAATAAGTCTTTCCTCATGAATAAACTTTCTTGTTCATAAACACCATGAAAAGGAACTCCGAAATAGTGTCTTCAGATGCTTTGGCTTAATGAGCAAATTAAAATACCGTGATACTTGATCTCTTTTTCTGTCTTTGGTGCTGAGAGTAAAATATAGCTCTGTTTTATTGACGTTTCCGTCCCTTGCACCCCACCCAAGTGAGTTCATTTTTCATGCTAGTCTGAAAAAGTGAAAACAAGTAGCAAATAGTCACCAAGGACACACAAACTTCAACGAAACAAAATTCCTGTTTTTTCTCCCTAAACTCAAAAAACATACAATAATTTTTTAAAAAATCACATTGTAAGGCTATTCAGTATTCTGGCCACTGCTCTTTTCTATCTTATTGTTTATCATGAACTCCTATAATTTTTACCTATGCAGCTGGAGGTAGGATATGCAAATGTATCAAAAGATCTTTAAAAATGTCACTATGCTGTTTTGTATCTAGGCACTTAAGTATTCTTTAAAAAATTGTTGACTCTAAAGTAACAAAGCACATGATGCAAAATTCTTTTGCAATAATATAAAATAAAATATCTCCAAATATCACCTGATGTGAGAATTAAGACTTTTGGGCCAAAATTCTTTTGAGTTTCAAAGTCTAAGAGTTGTTAGTGTACTTTCATTCCACACTTAACTTTAGACACAACATTAAATAATTCTTTGGTGAAACTTCCCCCTCCAGGGAACTTGTAATCATACATTAGAACCTGATATTCCTTTGCTAAACTAAAATGGCAACTGATTATTGGAAACAAATTCATCATCTCTATATGGGGATTTTTTTTTAATGGAAAGAAACTACTGCCTGCTATAATATTATGGGCTTTCCAACTCCTTTCTCTCTTTGTATTCTATTAAGCTCCTGGCCAGAATATCCAAGGAAGTGTTAATGAAGAGGATTTCCAGCATACATTTATACAACACCTGTAATTTATGCTGATGACTTCTTAATTATTTTTTTCTGTGTATTCACAGCTGTTCTTTTATCCAGGACCCAACAAACTATGAGAATGAAGAACTTCATTAGGTTTTCAGCTGAGATTCTGTTTAAGCTGTCTGAATACTGAAAGCAACAGGGATTAAAAATTATCAACAGCTAAGCTGTATTTGTATGTCTCTGCTCATTCAGCATCTATATCACATTCCCAGCAAGAGATGGTCAAAAGGCTTCTTTATCCAAATAGGTCAAGGAAATATCCCACAATTCTTCCATCTACTCCAAGGCAAGCCCATAATGCACATATTGCCTAATTTCTATTCCCAGAAGAAAGGCTGAGTCTCACTGGGTAACTCAGCAACACACCTCAGCTAGAGGACATTCAAAGCCCTTGCTTCTTTGTGAGTCATTGCATAGTCTGCTCTTTCTCCTGTTTCCAAAGTCTTCAGGGACATTCTATTCTTTCTTGCATCAAAACTGTCTGCTGTGTTGTCAGCTGTTCATTTTAAATCTTCTACCTTTCCCCCCATTTGGTGGGTTGCCCCTGGAAATTCTGCTGCAGTACTTCCCAGCATGATTAAATGAAAGTGCTTCAGCTCTTGTATTGTAGAAGCAGAAATAAGATATATTTTTCAACAGAAGCTATGTATAGAGAACTTCATCTGTCCCTGTGTACCCAACAGGCTGTCATATACTGAACACATTGTGCAGCTAATGTTTTCCTAGTTAAGCTGTAAACTTGTATCTTTTTAGCATACACTGCATTATTCTAAAAAAGGCCAATCCAATCCATTGTCACCAAGAGGCAGGTGATGTTAGCATCCATAAACACTTCAGAGAATCTCTTGTAACAGCTTTTAAACTGCATTTACTTTCTCTTTTCCTGTGTAAATGGCTCTTTCAGAGATTACTGGTAACTGTGTCCTGTGTCTCCTGCAGCCATCCCTGGAAATTTCAGGACAACAAGCCCTTTTTTCTGACAATTTCTAGCAGACCATTAGAATAAGAACACATAAATTATGGTGGGTCATCTGAAATCGTAGAGATTACTGTTCACACAGAAAAAGTTTAGAGGCAGATAGTTCTGCCTTGAATAGATAACATGAAGAAAATGACAATTGATACTAGAGTTGACCAGACTAAAAAGAATTCAGAAATAAAACTAGGAGTTTTAGTTATGCCCAACATGTGCCTTGTATACATGAGAATCTGATCAGTTTATACGCTCTTGGAATAAGTTTATTTCATTTTATAAATTATGCAGCACTGGGGGAAAGGGAAAACGGTTCCCGCCTGCCTCCAGAGCCAAGGGAGCGCTGAGAAAGAGATATTTGCAGTCTGGAGGACAAGAGGCGAAAAACATTTATTGTGGAACACATGAGGCTTTTATGAGGTTCCGGGGGGAAGGTGCTAGAGCTGGGACTGGATTGGGTAAGAACTCCAGACAGAAAGTGGCTTAGGTACTCAGCTAGCGATTAGGAAAATGGAGGGACTAACACCCAATAGAAATCCACGGTTTGGGGACAGACAGGGGTGGTAGCCAATAGGATGAGGACAGAGGAAGAAGCAGGCAGCAGCCATAGCCATGCCACCCTAGGCGGCACCGGCTCTACAAGGCAGAGGCATTCCGGCATGAGCCTCCCCGGCTCAGACCGGCGGGGGCTGCTTCCGTTCTTCCCGGAGCTGTGGGGACGGCTCCGTGCAAGTTCTGGTTGCTGCCGCCACTCTGGCAGTGCTGGGGGAGAGAGGGGCGGCACCCCCTGGGCAGGCAATGCCTGCACTTAACCAGTAGGATGAGTCACTGGTGGCAATGCCTCCGGGGAAGAGAGGGAAGAACAGGAAACATGTGGATACAATACAGGGCGGGGCTGACAATCCAGTAGGAAAGTGATAACGAGCAGGGACAGGGGATGCAGAAATTTTGTAACTAAAAGCCCAATACAGGTAAAACCGCATAATTTTTAAAACTTCCATAACAAGTCTCTCATATATGTGCAGCTTGTCAGGTTCAGGGTGCTCCTCCAGTGTTGTCCTCCTCGAGGTTCATGTTAGCATTTTCCTACAATAAATGTTTTGTGATCAGTTATTCTTACATGAGATTTAGTCTTGAATGTTTTCAAATGTTTACAGCAGTGCTAATAGCCAATATAGTAAAATTCAGACTTGGTTTTGCAATTTTGCTAGATTACTACTCATTATGTAACCCCTGTCCATAATATAGGAGTTGATTGAAAGCAAGGAATTGTCTAAATTGGTTCATAAAACAAAGTATTACTTTTTAATTGAAGATTTTATTGTAGCAGTGCAAAGATTATTATATTGACTTCTAAGTATTCTAATAAGAGTCCCTGATACATATGCAAACTCTTGGCTGACCTGTAGCAAAACCAATGCTACAGTAAACCCCACAGACAGATTAAAATGCCATAATTTATGGTCTGTAATTTATATCACTTTGCATTATGATCTCTGCAGATTTAGCCATCCATCACAATCAGCAAGCCTCGAGTTTGTTTTGGATAAAGTTTTAAAAAAGTACTATGGTATTGCATAAATCATATTTTGTATCACAGAAACTCTTTGTTGAATCAGCTTGGTCTCAGCTAGCACAAACCAGAAAGAAAGGTTAGAATTAGAAACAGCTCATAGGGGTAGTTTAGGATTTACACAAGGACAAAAAAAAAAAATATCCTCTTCTGTCACAAATTAATACAACAAGCAATACTTCTATCATGTTCATAGGCAGAACCTTCTTCAGACCTCATAATCCAAATGCCTCAGTTACATCATATAGTCAAAGTCCAGAACTATAAAATACTCAAAGCACTTGAAACTCCCACACTTACCCCAAGAAATTACCTTGGGACTTTGCCCAAACCTCTATATTTAAGATGGTATAGGTACTCTGAAGTCACTATAGCAAGGAAAATCCGTGTGTTTGTAGCAAAACTGGCCTTAAACAGGTCTTGTTAATTGCTTGAAGGACCAAACAAACATTAGAAAGTCAACACAGACAGCCAAAGAGCTCAGATATTTATATTAGGCAAGCCCAGCTACATTTACCAAAAGTATAACAACAGCAACATATCTAACTGTGAAATAACTTTCCAGCTTTAATCTTCCTGTGCCACTCAGATTATCAGTTAATCAGTAGCAATGTCAAAACAGTCAAGCAAAGAAAAGCGCCCAAATCAGCTCAGCTAGGTGTTCAATTCTGAGAAACCAGCTGGCTACATATGCTGAGGGATTTATTGCCTACAGCCCTGTGTGTGGATAGTGGGATTTGTTAGGGGCAGAAGCAAGGAAGCATTTTCCAAAGGCATGGGATCACACAGGTGTACATGTTCTTCCACCTGAATTACCAGCAAAACTTGGCTACATGGGAACACCACCTCATAAAAGTCTTAATGGAGTTAATAATTTGAAATAGTCAGATGTCATTACTATTGTGTCTTGACTTTTGATTGAAGCTTTCGTTAACAAATTTAAAAGAAATTGAAAAAACTGCTTATCTGTTCAGAAACTCCTTGAGGTACTGACATTCTGAGGATTCACTTGCCTCATTTAATTGGTGAAACATATTTTTAATCAGGAAAGCTAAGAAATGCTTATGCTTCTTTTGGTAGTGTCAGAAAACCTTCCCTGAGTAATGTAAAAATGAAAATAAACTTTTTCACTGAAGCACTTGTAGTGGAATATGGTGTTGTTATTAAAGTATTAGTTTAATTTCTCTTCATATTGTCAGGCATGAGGCTGTTGGGATACATACATTTTCAAGCTAGTGAACCAAAAACAAGTTTGCAGGTGCAAGCTGCTGAGATAAGAATGGAATTTATCTAGAGACCTTGAACTGGTGCAGAAGTGAGAGAAGAAGCCTGCAGAAGCTCCATGGAACACATCTTAAGAGCTCTTTTTATAAAGTTAAAAAAAAAGATAAATAAGACTGCTTAGATCCAGCAATTTTATGAAATATATATTACTTAATATTTGGCTATAACTGTGTGATGTTAGGTATTTTGCATAGTGTGTGTAGGTTTTAGAGTGTGTGTAACTGTGTGAAAATATAGTTCTGTGTAAAGCTCTTCTTGTAGTTATTCCTATGCACAAGTAGATAAAAAGTGTTAATGTAAGCATAGTCGAGCTTTTTAGCCTTCTGCCCTTGTTTCACCATTCTTTTAGTAACTGTAACCTATGATGAAGAGGATCACAAACTAAACTTCCAAGTAAACCCTAAAATTAGATGCAGTCAAGTGTTTTATTTAACGACAGAGGTAGAAGCCTCTCAAAGCCTCACTAAAGGCACACTGTAACTGTGTCTGTGGAGAATCAGGCATTGTGAGATATGAGACAACCTTTCTTTCTTTACTGGGAGAATACTTACGTAGAAACCAACATTTTGTAAACCAAATTTCTGTAAGGCTTGTGAAAAAAGCCATAAAAAACCAGCACAGACAAGCCCTGTCCTGAAACCCCATCTGTTCCTATATAAATGATAATTTATGATAATAAAATGAAAATATATACATACACATTGTCATAGGTACAGGAGGTTTTTATATTTTATTCTCTTTTCCAACACTGTTTTGGAGGGACCACATGGGCTCGTGCCTTTGGAATGGAGTGTAACTGCTGCCTGTGCTGGGAAACCCCACCTTTGCCCAGACTGTCACCAAATTGTCCCAGCTCGTGCCACGAGGACATTTCTGAAGTCAATGCCCACGCCAGGAATTGTTTCCAGGAGAGCTTGCTGGTAATTCTCCCCCTGCCACTCGTCTGTGCCAGGACTGCCACAGCTGCTCACCTGCTGCCCAGCCAAGCCAAGTAGGGCAGCACCAGTGTTAGGTGCAACATGTGGCAGAGAACAAAGAGGTTCCAAACTAACACCACTGTAACAGTGAAGGCCTGAACTTGACCAGGTGATGTAGGATGGGTAGTTTAATAGTATAGCTCCTTGTGAACAACACAGTTTGCCTAGGTTTTGGCTTTTGCCCGTTTCCCATTGTTTCTTTTGTTTAGTTGAGCAGAGGGGAGTGGCTGGTGGGGAGGACCCTCCACCATTTTTCATCTTTCCCTCCTTGTTCCTGGGGGTGCCAACATGGGGTGGCGAATTCCCTCTTTGTGGGTGAGCAGTTTTCTTTTGTATCTTTGTGGCTACTGCTATTTCCCTGTCAGTAAACTGTTGTTTTTCATTTATATCTCCTTGCATTTTATCTCTCTGTATTGGTGGGAATTAAAAGGGAAGTGAGTTCATTTTATTGGAGTTTCTGCCCAAATGTTTTTTTAAAATCAAGACACACACATATATGTATGTATATCAGTCCTGCATACACACAAATCCCAGATAATATCTTACCTGATGTTATTTTGTGATCTTTTAATTATTTTGTTTACCTATATTGTTAGTAGAGTTTTTCTAAAGTAAAATGTTGACATTTCTCCTGGCTGCATGCATTTGAAAACAAATTATATGTTTCAATTTTTCATCTCTTAAATAATTTAACTCTGGAGAAGCAGAATAGCCTCTCTTGGGTTTTTAACACCACCTAGGAGTGCTCTGATCTGAAGCATAGAGCTCCATTGCAATTTCAGTGTGAGCAATGTCCATGTAGTGGTTGCAAATACTGTAATTGAATCAGAGATCTCTGTGACACTCAAAGCATTTTCTCCCCCTTCCATCCTGTGAATACACATGGCTTCCTTCAGCTTCAAAGGGAATTTTTCCAGTAGAGGGAGAAATTTAGCTAGTTTGCAAAACTTCTATTGCTTCTGGAATGACTGTTTCTACTTTCTGTGTTTTATCTTTATCTTACCTCTGTAGTTCCTAAGTGCTGTGACAGCTCTCAAGTCTTCTTCTTTTGTCAGTACCAGTATTATCAAGTCTCTTCACAGACTGAAGGCTGCTAGGTGATTGTGTGGACAAGTAAACTAAATCTTTGAAGTGCAAAAGAAAAAAACTTACCATTCTCTATAAAAGTTATCCTAAGGAAAGGCAGAAGAAAGGTTCTTGATTCCAGTAAGGCTTGGATTAGAAAATAATGACATACACAGTACTTATTTGCTCATGTAGGGATTTAGTCAAAGCTTATTAAAATCAAAAGAAAGGAAATATTTCTGTTGAGTTTTTTTTGTTTGTTTTGTTTTGAGTGTTTTGGTTTGTTGTTTGTTGTTGTTGTTGTTGTTGTTGTTTTAAGAGAGAAGGGTGTCCAGACTATTGTATCATCAGTTTTGTAAATCTAGATGAATACCCTTTTCATTTTTCTCACCCCCTCCCCATTCTGATGGATAAATCGTCCTAAAATACTTGAGGTCATAGAAGAGAATAGTTTCCTGTAGTGAAAAACATGGTTTTACTTAGTTGAAACCTGATGACTTTGAAACCCAACAATAACAGTGTCTTAATGGGAGATGAAAGGAGAAAGAGAAAGCAGAGAAGATAAACTATTGTGGGAGTGAAATGACTGCTGCTCCTTTAAAAGTGATTCCTTTCTATCCTTGCTCACTTCAATAGCAATATGAAGCATAGAAATGAGAATTTCTGTGACAAGTTACTATATAATAAAATGTTAAGGTGGTGATCAGCTGGGTTTCTTATGAAGAGATGAGCCCAAAGGCAAAGAACTGTTATACATTGTATTTCCCAAAGGTACTGTATTGGCACTACTCTAGTAGGAATTAATTCCCCCAAATTCTTTGGCACTTTAAAAAGGCATAATTTCCAGGCATTAAAATTCCAAATGGTCTGAGCATATTGTGACAGAAAAAGTCCAGAATGTTGAAGAAAATTAATATATTGAAGTCTTTCCTCCTACCACCAGTCCAGCTCAGGAGTTGTACGGGAGGATATAGCCATATAGTATATTTTTTGATAATAGCTGAAGGTTTAAATGTTATATTTGAGACTAGACTAGCTCAGATCAGCATTGTATTACTGAAGGTCAGTCTTGTCTCTCTCCATGCTGACTCTGGAGAGACCTTTCATTATCAACCTTCGGTTTCCTTTATGAAATAGTCTTCAGTTTCAGTTCTATTCAAGCCATTAGTATGTCATAAAAATTTACATAAACCTCAATTACCTCCAAAGAACATTAAATTTTATAGAGAAATTATGAATATACACTTTCTAATTAAACAAGGAGAAGAAATAAATAGGGGAAGAAATTCCATGAAGTCACTCAGCTGTAGTCACTAAAGATGTCCCCATGGATCTAGGATGGAGAGGCCAAACGCATTTTTTTTACCCACCCTCAAATTACTGACAGCGTCTTGGAGAAGTAATTTCTTTCAGGGAGTTAGATAGGTTGAGAAGCAAGGGACTTGACACTGAATGAAAATCAGGTGTCTGCCCCTATCCAAAGGCAAAGTCCTAGAGCTGTTATGGACCAACAGCATCACAGACACCCTGCCGTGGTCAGAAACGATAACGGCCAGATCTTGGAGACCTCTGGGACTTATGGTTCAGAAGCGCTGCTCTGTCCTAGAAGCAAGATGCTGCCAGTCAGCTCATCAGCCATATCTTGCAACTGTGAGACCGTGGCTGCAGGGCCAGTTCGGTTCAGATTGCTTCAGGAATATAAATGGAGCACCTTGTTCCCATTCATGCTGGAGAAGGAATGAAACCCTTTCCTACATTCCCTGGGTAATGTAATTTGGTTCAGTGTGAAACCTGTAGACATCAAGCAGTTTGTGATAACACTACTCTTTGTTTTATTGACTTAGAAAAGCACAAATGCTGAGTCCTTATTTATGCTTAGGAAATAGATGAAGCTTAATGAGAGACTTCAGATAAAGATACATGGCTTTTTTTTGGAGATATTTAGGCCTTGCAAAACAACTCACAAGACCTCCCTTCAAAAAAACTAAAAGAACCTCTGTTTTCCTATTGTTTCTATATAAATACTACACAATCACACACATTTTGTTAAAATTTTAACCTTTGTAAGACACTGATAATCAGCTGCAAACCAGGCTTCAAGTGCTTCAAGCTTTGAGTAACTCTGTCAGTTTGAAGAATTGGTTACTCTGGACTGTCCAAAATCATTACCAGTATATATGAAACAATTTTTTAACTGTTACTGTTGTCATGAAGGACAGTGTGGAAATATTGAAGGTGGCTGCAGGACAGAGAAAGGGTTAAATGGTGGAGAAAATTAAGCTTATTTCTTAAACTGCATACAAGTAAGGCCACATGAGTCAACACTGGTGCGCCTTTCATATGTTGTTCATTAGCAAGTTAGGAGAGATGATGAGAATCTGTGAAACAGCATTTACACTATTTCTCCTTCATTCTTAAGGCTTCCAGGTTGCCCTCTTTCTCCCTTCTACCTAGAAGTAATACTTTGACTTTCCTCTGTCTTTCAATGTTTGTTTCCTATCATGAGGTTACAGAAGTGGCCTTTGAAAATGGTATTTAACAGCATAATCAAAACTATCCAGTGACAAGTCTCAAAAGGAGTAAGATTGGTTCTACTTTACATTGATCAGAGTAGTATACCCAGAATACCATAAAATGGGAAAGTATCTAGCTATTTCCACATTTACTGTAAACGCAGAGATATTTCTTGCACACGGGATACTTTAGCTATAGCAGAATGCAATTACCATGTAAACTCATCTAAGCATTTTTCTAGGCTACTCAGTCATCATTTTCCTAGTCTGTCATTTATTGATGTTTCCTATTAAAATGCACCCCCACAACATATGCAGTATCCATCCTCCTCCTGCAAAGCACGTTGTTTTCGATTTTAAAGATTAGGAATTCAGGCATGAAAGTAGCAATAGCTGACTGCATTCACAGCCTTTTCACATCCCTTGGCTTTTCTTTACGAGATTCACAATGGTATGACAGAGCTAAAATGAAACACTTCAGCCCAAAAGGAACAGTTTTAAAGTTTTGCTTCTTGAACTTTCGTGTTCTATCAATTTCATATCAAACTCTTGCTGGTGAATGAAATAAGCCTATATTATTTAGCTGACATGCGCAACTCACTGCTCCGGTTTGTTTGGAATTTTCTGTTTCTGTTCTTCTGGGGTAGTAAGAAAAAAACCCTGGAATTGCAAATAACTTTTATGACTGTGCATTTTGTATGCTGGTTGATGTAAACAACAATCAAAAGGAGTTTCTTGCTTCATGAGTGCTGATGAGAAAGAAAAGTGTGTAGGCTTAGAAGTGGGTCAGTTCATCATTACAAGACTCAATGTGCATTCACTTGGTTTGTTGCGTTGATTTTCAGGAGAATGTCAACAGCACCAAAGTTACAAAGGCATAACTTTGCTGATAGAAACTCTCAAAAAGAACAGTGGAGAGTGGCTTTTCCTGGGTAGTGAACAAAGCTCAATGGTCTTTCTCTTTTCACTGGTGAAAACCCTCAGCTCATATTTGGTGCCTCATACTCATGGCAACATAAAATTCCTAACCAGACCATTTCTTTTTGGCCTGGAGTCCTAATTCATTTTTTCTCCAACTTTTTTTTGTACTACAAAGCATAACCTTATTTTGCTTAGTGACAGCTAGAGGTCATGGAAGCATGTGAGTTCCCATCTGAATGACAGAAAATCTCAATTCTTCCTGAGTTTTGTTCCTGTTGCGAACGACACACAATAAAGAAGAGTCTCAAAATTTGATTTCGTCTATGAAGAGTTTCCTGTCAATAACCCATCACATATGTTTCATTGCCACTATAATGTTCTCACTATTACCATTCATAAATCAGCAGCAGACAGAGAAATAGGCATATTTTACTGAGAGGAAAAAGAGACTTTAAAATTTTAAACTGCTTTCTCTCAGTGCATAAAATAGCTATTTTGAAAGCCTTCATGCCAGAAGCTCTTATGGACCCTATCACCTTAAAATAATCTTCTTCTTTCCTGCTTTGCATTGCCCTTCAAGAAAGGGCACATTACTTGAGAAAAAAAAATGAAAAATTCTTTAGGAATTGTGAAGCATACTTTTAGAGTGTAGTTATGCAACGAATATGGTGTCAATTGTAACAAATAACTTTGATCCACAGGAATGAGTAATGAGGAGAAGGAAACAGTTACAACCCTATGACAGGGTGTGAAGTTAAAGATCAGCACTTCCTCTTTCTAGGATAACATATATGCATAAAACCATCTAGAGGTTTAAGTGCTCCACTTAAACTTACTGATGATGATTATCATCACTCATCATCCCAGGAAAAGAAGTGGCAGCACTTTTTTAGCCCATCCTCCAAACAACAAATGTATGAAGTCACAGATGCACCCTCCAAAAACCATAAAATATAACCCCAAAGTTATCAAAAATGTCTTTACCACAGGTTACTAGGTATAGTTTTTTGGCTTCTAAGGATTTTAAAAGCCTTTTCTCTGGGAGCTTTTTCTCTCTGGAGACAACTCCATGACTTCTATGTGAAACCACTTCCTCTTTACAAGTCTGTACATTAAAGGTGAAATGTGGCTCCTTTATGTCATTCATACATCAGTGGGACATAGTTTTCTGAGTTACTGGCTGCAAGAGTCAAAACTTACTGCAGAAATGTACTATTTTCTATTATTTGGGTTGATGATGTTTTCCATGTCTTAGGGAAGTGAGAATGAAGAAACTAAGAACCAGCAAGATGCTTTCTTGTTGAAGGTTTTCCTATTCAAAACTGAATGAGACTAATTTATTTTCTTTCTGAATCCAGATGAGATTTTAGTACTGTTTCAGTTTCCCTCAATATGTTTGGGTGATTAATAATATGCATGAGAGGGATTAATGGAATACACTGATTGCTATCGTATGCTAGAGTTTAAGAATAAAAAAGCATGAGAATAAAGGAATTTCAAGGAAAATTAATTGTGGAATACTTGGAGCTGTGGGTTGCTAGCAACTAGAAAGCTTTATGTTGAGAAATTTCTCTATACTTTGTTTTAAAGATTTCTTGAGAGTTGGCAATTGTCCATTATCAGATTTCTAGATACGCATTTTCCTTTGACTGTGGTAATTATCAGATACAGGGAATAACACAACATTTGGACTGTCTATGGTGGATCTCTTACAGTCATGATCATACTTCAATAGCAAGAAAATGTAAGTATTTTAGCCATCAAAGTATACTGCTCTCACTCAGAAAGAAAACATAAATACTGTAAGGAAGGCATAAAGACTTCCTGCACATTTTTTTTCTGTCATTCAGTACTGTAAACTAATTCTAACAAGTTGAATGTGTTAGATCCTAAAGAGATTCTAATATAAAGTAAATATATATTATACAAGGTCTGTTCCTGTGTGCAGATTTTCAGTTTGTTCAAAGCACATTGTCCAGGCTATATGTTAAGAATGTAAATTCACTATATAGAATGGCCTGGGTTGGAAGGGGCCTCAAGGATCATCTAGGTCCAATTCCCACTCCCGCAGGGACACTCTTCACTAGAGCTCAGAGCTGCATCCAATCCAGCCTTGAACACTTCAAAGGATATGACATCTTCTGATTCTTTTTTATTTACATGAATGGCATTTACATGTAGCCGAACATAAACCTGATGTGGTAGGCAAGAGGTCATCAATATTTCATACAATGAAAGATGAACACACATTGGGAATGAAAGACATAATCACCTTGCTAGTGAAGGAACATGACCTGATGGGGAATACAATGAAAATTAGGTGTTGACTTCCAGATCCTGTAAGGAGTAGGTACCTTCTGCTGCTGAAGCAATCTTCTGGGGGAATGAGCTGCTGCTCAGAAACAAGGGCTTTTTTGCTGTCTGATATTCAGCAATATCCTTTCCCTCCTGCTCTGCTGCCTCTCCTTTTGCATTGTGGAGTTAAACACAAGTTGTGATGAATCAATGCAGATTATTCTGAACATCACTTCAGAGAGCAAAATACAGAGCTTTGATGTAAGTTTCAGCTGGCAAGGTAATAAGGCAAAGGAGTAGTAAAAGTTTTGGACTTTAAAAAATAATTGGCTTTCTGCAAAATGATAAAATTAACTGAAATGTTAATTTAAGTGGGCTTGCTTGCTCAGCAAGTTCAGGTCCAATCATGAAGGCTGGAGCAACATGAGAATATGTTTAGCATTTTTAGTATTTCAAATTTTCAATTATAAGTGATCTATTTTGAATGTTTTAATCAATGTTTTTGTCAAAAAAAATTGATTTTCAGTTAAGCAGTTGAAGGGAGGTTATTTTGTGCTGTCACAGTTTCTGCCTAACTCATTATTACTTACCCATTGGTCTCTGTGAGAGGTTTTTAATTTTTCAATAAAGTTTTACATGGTCACCTGGCAGCAAATTCTTCTTACTAAGCAATTTTGACAGAATACAGGTGGAAACAATCAGAAAGGGAGGTTTTTTAGAAATATGGCTGATAGTTCATCATCTCCAACTCAATACTCATCTACACACTCCTCATGTCCTATGAGGAGTGTAAACATGGGAAAAAAGTAAAATCTCCATGAAAGATAAAGATCAATAGGTAATTCACACAAGCTATTAGAAGTTTTGAATGGTAGATCTGGCTGCAGATTGTCATTTGATAATTTAAGTTTTACATTTTATATGACTCATAAACACTTTTTGAGTCTCAAAACTCAGCTGAAAATTTACACCATGGTTGTGCATTCAAAAAAGAAAGAAAAATAATTGCAGAATTTCACCTCTTTTTTCATCTAGAAACCTTTTTAAACATCAGAGATTTTGCTTGAACTGTATTATAGGCTGACAAATGTGAAAAGGGGTATAAGATCACTTAATAAATATTACTATAACTAAGTTAAGAATTTTTTTTTTGTCAGAAATGCATTTTCCCCCCTGTATTTATATTCATGTCAGCAAGAACTTATAAATTTTGCTGGGAAGCTTTCTCAAATCTAAAAAGAGATTTTT
>JAWWLZ010000139.1:48936784-48951494 GCA_035041345.1 Poliocrania exsul | reverse complement strand
AACACTTTTTGAGTCTCAAAACTCAGCTGAAAATTTACACCATGGTTGTGCATTCAAAAAAGAAAGAAAAATAATTGAATAAAAGAAAAAAAATAATTTCACCTCTTTTTTCATCTAGAAACTTTTTTAAACATCAGAGATTTTGCTTGAACTGTATTATAGGCTGACAAATATGAAAAGGGGTATAAGATCACTTAATAAATATTACTATAACTAAGCTAAGAATTTTTTTTTTGTCAGAAATGCATTTTCCTCCCTGTATTTATATTCATGTCAGCAAGAACTTATAAATTTTGCTGGGAAGCTTTCTCAAATCTAAAAAGAGATTTTTGTGCACAGCCCAGTCAGTGCTGTTAGCTACCAGATTCACATTTTCAATTCTACTTTGTGTGACCTGTAGCCAAATCTTGAAGCTGAGCTCAAAGATATCCTTTCAGACCTTAAGAGAGTGCTGTCTCTACAGAGATTATTATATTTTGGGTCACTCTCACAATCTCTTCTGCCGTTATCTTTATTTAATGTTTCAAGAAGACTATTCTGTCTTCCAAAATACCATTTTTAATTGAAGAAATTCTCTTTTCCCACTCAGTCCCAGGGGTGAGACAGTTAGGAACACAATATAGATGCCTGGCTCCTAGTCTAGTTGCAGTGAGTGACAGCACATCCTTTAGTGTTTAGAAGAAAGGGGAAAGCATATATTTGGGTTTCTCTCTCATAACTTGTGTGATGTGTGTTCTCAGGGTAACCCATTATATCCACCCCAATATTCTTTCAGAATAACAAGGAAAACTAATCTGTTGATATTCTGGATATTCTGTTCCTTAGGAAGTGCTAGATTCTAAAATTATGCCTTTGCTTTCTTCCCCACCCCCCCCCCCCGCCCCGGCCCTGCAGAATTTAAGGGTGTAAAATAGGCATTCATAACATTTATAATCTAATACACTAGAAGACATGGCAATGGTGGCACCAGTTTGAATAGCTATAGAAGGTGAAGACTGAAAGGGGAATGTGCATGCCCAACAGTTACATGCTTAAGTAAATTACATACATATACACCTAATTATACACCTATAATTATTATTATACACCTATAAAGAGTCTATATTTAATTTAAATGTTCTCCATGTACCATGTATGTGCATACTCATCTCAGGTTTACTGAGAACATGTAATCAGGTGTTGATCTGTAAAAGTTTAAGGCTGCAGTTGAAAACATCACCATTAATTGCTCAGACAACATATGCATGTGTACATCTATGCACATTATCCCATTGCTCTGTATGTAAAGAAACATTAGTAGTATTTTGCTAATGTGATAATCTTCAAAAACAATTTCAGAGAAGGTCCTACCATGTGATGAGCTTTTTTGATCACAGTGGATGGAACTTACTTACAGCTTACCAGAAACTCTTTTTCACATAGTAGGGAAATCAAAATAAATGTTTTCCAGGATCTGCCTTTACTTTTGGAGAATAACTATGAGAACAATACACTTATTAATCATATCACCTTGAAGAGAAGAAGGAACACTGGAGATACCAGTCCTAAAAATTTAAAAAAATCAAATATATTATTTTTTTACTATGATACAGTTGAAAATAAATGTGTCAAATGGAAGTAACATGGAAGTCTCTTTGTACTTAATGGAGTTTTTAAGGAGAAAACTTCCGTGCCAGTTCATGGTTCTATTTTGGCTTGTTTTTTTCTGGACTCCCTGCCTACAACATTTCACAATATGTCAACACTAAAAGAATAAAAGTCAAAGCTGCTTCTGAGGACACAGCTAAAGCAAAAACAAGAATTAATTGAATAAATGAAACCCCTTAATTTACTATTTCATGTGAACACAATGCATGTGGGTTCCATCAAGGTTAATCAATTTATCTCTCTGAATGGACCACAAGGGAATGGTGAATACAAGATGATGGTGTTGAAGTCTGTTTCTTATTGGTAAGTCAATAGAAGTCAAGGGATTTGTAAATAATTTAGATCTCATCTTTGTGATAAAATGACAGCATTACTGACATGTGTCAACACACCCTATCTTCACAGTATTAGTAGTTTAGGAAAATTGTTAAATATAATCATCATAATGGATTTAGAACTAATAGCGTAAGTCATAGAAATGCAGCACAGCTCATTATTTGCCTGACCCTGTCTATTATGACACTTTGTTTTTAGTTGGTCATCCTATTGGAAATTTTAAATATGTACATGCTGTGTGTATTCTCCAATGGCTTCAATGGCATTTGTTGAGCTTGTACCCCTGATTGAAAACTTGCATATAAATAGTTTCTTCACTTCTGAGAAAGAAGCTAAAAAATATAGTTATGCTTAGCAATGTTACAAATAAAGCCAACCAATTTTGTTTTGAGGAGTTTAGGATTCTCATTTTGGGTACAAACTTGTATAGAGCATAATCTTGGAGGTGGGCTGGTGCCAGTCTTCTGTTGTCCTGGAAATGATGGTCCAAATCCAGGCACTGGAGGTTCTTCTCATGCCTGTAACTTAAACTGTGCCAGGAGACATCCCCAGCTTGATCCCTTAAGCTCAAAATAGAATGGTCACTGAAATGATTTTGTCTTGTTTCTACTAACACAGAACAAGGACCATGACCAAGGGCATTTTGTGTGCCATCGCCCTGTTTTGGGGGCTCATACAATTTAGTAGCTTGGACACATCTGATGCCATTTCAGTTTGACCTCTGTACCACCATGTTCTTCATCAAGTTTAAAATATTTTAGCCTTTATAAATTACATCATGAACAGTTCTACAGTTACACAGCCAAAAAATCAGACTTCACTAAGAAAACTTAAACTATTCATAGCTCAAGTAATGAAAAAGGTTTATGCATGTGACTAGATTGCACATCTGTCATCTCATAGAGCAATTAGACAAATCCAGGGTAAAACTGGACTTTATTATAGCATCTATTAACTGGGAGTTTATCTCTACCATAATCTCAATAAACTCCCTGGATAACACATGTGTTGCTTAGAATGGGAGACAATCTTACTGAAATGACAAGGTGACAAGAGCTGGGTTTCAAATAGTGTCAGGAGGTAGATAGACAAATATTACAAGTCCAGCATATGAAAAAGAGTGCACAAGCAAAACCTTTAGCTGAAGTGACTTGCCCAGCAACTATGATTCCTTCCAGCAGTGTTCTGTTACTCTGACCATAAAGCTATATTTTTTCTTCTATCCTTTCAGGGCTTTTCTTCTCCAATTCCTGTTGAAAGTCCACAGGAAAGGAGGCAGACATCAATCTTTTCCACTGCATGTTGACTGTTTTCCAGAGAGCAGCTTGTGACTCTATGAGGCAGGGTGAAGAGTAGCATGACACGGAGATATTTATTTAAGAACAAAAGTTAAATTCCCCAAAGCCATGCACTTGCCTACAACACACCATCTTTAAATGTGATCTGCATTAAGAAATATTTAAAAATTATGTGTATCAAAGAAGATTGCAGGCTAAATAAAATCTTCCCCTCTTGACCACTGTAACTCACAGTGTTAGGCTACACTCCTAGATTAGTTCTTCATCTTTATAGATTCCTTAGATTTAGCAGAGTTAAATGTACAAAAAAGTTTGAGTATCACCATTAGTATGAGAAATATGTGCAATAATTTCAGTGTCTGTGTAAGTAAATATGGGATGTCTTTTGGGTTAGTTTTTTCAGTGATAGGAAAGGTGCCAGCACTGTAACCTAGAGCTTTTGGAACTGTATCTAAATCTTTATATTTCCTCCATTGTTTTCCTCTCTACACAGCAAACTGAGTGACACTTTTCCTGAGTTTGGCACTTCAATGCTAAGAGAATAATGAGTTTTGAAGGGAGAGATGGAACTGCTTAAATGCATCTTATTGCATATTTAAGTGTTGTTATGTGTGGTCTCACTCAGTCCTCAAACATAACTCTATTTTTATGTAGAGACTTTGAAATTTCTGAAATGCAAAGCTCTCAATTTACTGGAAGTAAAATTAGTGGGGGTTTACTGTACATCAGCTATTTCAAAAAATGTTTGAGATATGAAACTAAAGGTCTTTTCACAGATTGAAAACAAACTGCAAGTTAAAGGGCTTTTAAGAGAGATTAAAGAAATATTCTGAAATGGAAAAGCCAAATCAGGGTGTAATATGAAACAGAGAGTGGATAGGCATCTAATGACACACAGCTTGCAAAAAGATATTAGGGAATGAAAGTGTATACCCTTCGCCCAACTCAGGTTTAAAAAGAACTAGTGCAGAGAACTTTAGAGATGGCTAAGCCATATTGGTTAGTGTCATTTATTCTTGTTTTTGTTTTTAAAATTCTTGCTGATCTTTGAAACAGAAAACAACTGTTTCTTTTACTTTATACAGTTTTTAAAAACAATTTATTGACTTGGATGAGGACGACCATTGGGATCTCCAGGTTCTATCCCAGATATGATAGCTAGACCCGGGTCTATTGAGATCAGATTGTGAAATTTTGATCTAAAGTATCTGCAAAATACCTTGTATTTTTACAGGCATATTGCAGCTATATTTTTAATGGCAGTCTCACTAAAGATCAAAGATTGGAGGACAATAAACATAACCTGTCCAGAAGGTTTTTCCCTGCCAAAGTGAAATACACATATGGATGATATGGAGTTAGCTTCTGCTGTTCTGCCTGATGCTAATAATGAGAAGAGACATACATTTCCCTGCTAAAAAAACCCTAGATCTTGCAAGGAACTTGGCTATTTGTAGTATGTTAAATTAAAAACAAAATATGCTTGCTTATTTTAACTGAGAATAGCAGGGTGAGGAGAGTTAAATTATAATTGGTTTTAAAGTATAACAATCTGCTCAGAAACAGGTGAAAATAAAACATTGTTTCCTGTTTTAGATTTGTCTTTTGACATGAGCAGAAAAAAGGGGAAATGAAATGGAAATAACTCCACTACCATGGAATAATCAATTTCTGTCTGAGATCCTAGATGACTATCTGGTTTTGGATAACAGGTGACAAAAGTATAAAATTTATGGAAGCACAAAGGGTGAGAATATATTTTTTAAAAAGGAAGAAAAACATCAGTACAATACATACAGACAACATGGAAAATGACAAGACTGCCTTTCCGTATCTGAAATTGCTAAAATTTGAAGAGGGTGCTTAAGACACAAAAAGTATTTGATCTTTTTATGAGGGAAACTATTTTCCACATATATCTGGATTTTCTTTGAAACTTACTGAAAAGTTAACTTTTCTACAAGAAAAATATTCTCTATTTTTTATACTATGTTACCTAAAACCAGTGTAATAAAATAGTTTGAGATAAATAAAGTGCTAATGATTTTGTAATTAAAAAGGCAGAATATGTCTTTATAAGCTATTTAGAGCAGCAAGTTTAAATTTTATATTTGTTTTATGTAACTATAAAAAAAGTCAATGTGTTTTAGATTGGATATCTTTTTCTAGCAATGGGAAAATTGTTATTCTTCAAAACAAGTGCTTCTTCCTGCTTCCCCAAATTAGTCTATAAGCTAAAGTGTACATGATAGGTGCAGAATTGCCTCATCTAAAATCTTACAAGTATTCCACATTCATAAAAAGGATTGTGCAAGAAAAGTGGCTGTTGATAGGAAAAAAACCACAACAAAATGCAGTAAAAGGTTTGAGGAAAACCACCTTCAGCATTTCAGATACTGTCTCTAACTGCTGGAGGCTTAGAAAACAGAAACTGTTTTATTTCAACAGATAAAGATAAAACAGAGATGAGTAAAAACAAATATTCTTTTCTCATCTAACATTTTTCATTTAAGAACATGTGACAGCCACAATATATCTTATGTAAAATAATTGTCAGGTGGTCACAGCCATGCTAACAGATGGAAATTTGGTGTTACGTGTCTTACTGTTTATGTGTGAGAATTCTGACTTGTGGCAGAAAATGGATTATTCTTACTTCCAGTTCCCTTTCTTTTCTATGGTTGCTTAGTAAAAAGATGGAATTTTAGGTCTGGGATGTGGCAAGGCAAGGCTGCAGAGAAGGCTTCAAAGTATTGCAGAGCAAAATGAAAATCTCAGAGTATTTTGTGTCGCCTTATGTTTCCTCTTATTCTGTTTTCTAGGGATTGGCATTGTGCCTTGAGGAAGCACAGAGCTGGCTGAATGGATATTTATTTCTGATGGAAAAAACTTTTAGCTGATATATGCTGATGCTGATCACCCTTTTTTTAAAATCTTACATACTCTTCTATACCCCACAATATGACATACATACAATGTAAATGTTGTTCCTGCCTATACGTACATATCCTTTCCAACTACAGCCATCTCTGCACTTTATTGATATTGAAGGCAAGCGCCAGTTCTACGTCTCCTGAAGAGAACACACTTGAGAGAGTCCTACTGCCATTCTTCCTGTTCTGTGTCTCTCATGACCTGGTTGTCATTAATAACTTCTATCATATAAGAGTATATTTTCTTTTACTTTATGACTCCCTTTCTTATTCCCACTTAGGATGGATGCATGTGTTCCTGCATCCATAGATCATAATCTCTCAGACTCTTTGCTGAAGCTATGGCAGCATGACACAGGGGCTTAGAAGAAGGGCTCAGCTAGTTATGTAAGTATGAGCTATTTGTGTTTCATTGAAGAAACCTGGAAGCTGGGACAAGCAGGAAGTAGCTTTCAAGAAGATTTACAGTAATCTGAAGAAGCATGTTTGTGTTGGGAAGGCCTATCTGAGGTCACACACCTGCAGAGAAGAGACATTTCCCTGCCATTCCCCAGCTTAATCTGTTTTTATCATTGTTATTACAAAAGACATCCCTTTTACCTTCCAAACACTCAGAAAAACAATTGAGACAAGCAATGAGGGAAATTTTAGACATCTTGTCTATTGTCTATGGCTTGTACTGTGTGTTATTGTCTTAAACAAAGAACAGGTCTTGAAATTAGAGACCTGCATGGTTTTTCAGACCTACCTTGTAGTCATTTATGCTTTTTTCCCCTCAGTTTTTTTACTTTATTGTGGATGACTTCAAAATTCATAACTAACCGTTACTGACATTCCTGTTTTGTACACCTTTTTTATTGCAAATATGAGAGGCTCCACGCATATAAGTCCCTATCTTGTCTCAGTGAATTTCTGGTAAAAAAAAAAAGCTGTGGCTTGGCAGACCAAGGGTTTTAAAAGCTAAATCCTTATCTAAATGGTGATGAAGAGACAGTGCAGCAATGGCAAGGAACAGGAAGCTGAAGCAGTTATGGTCAGTGTGAAGATCAGAGAGAAGGTGGAGTGTGAAGCTCAGTGAGAAAATGGAGCATGAAGTTCATATTAGAAAACCCAGTGAGACTGAAATTGTAGGGTGCTGACAGGAGAAGAAAATGACTTCAGGAAGAACCTTTAGCAGATTAAAAAGTCGAAGTATATTAAAATTTGAAATTTTATGGAGGAGGACGCCTTCAGGTTTAGTCAGAGCTGGGGTTTTGAATTCAGATGCTGGGTGGATTTTCCCTAAGAATGAGACTATATGGGCCTCGTGGTTACAATGACTCTGGGATTGGCAGGAACACAAAATCTGGAGCAAAGTGAATACCAGCCCAGGGGCACTCAGTGCCCAGAAAATTTATAGCAGGGAAACTTGGTGAATCCTAAATTTTTTCTTTGCAGGATTCACATATATGTTTCCTTAACTCTGACCAGTAAGTTGAGTAATGCAAGGAAAATTGTTTTTCTATGCTCCAAGCAGTGAGGTTTGTAAAATAACATTAAGTAAAAAGCTGAAAACTGTCTTGAAACTCAGCACAGTTTTCCTTTTGGTTCCTGCTTAACACAGACACAATCTGAAATCTCACAGTGCCTGACTGTGTGTAAGACCAACAACATGCTGCATCAAAATATTTATGGTCAAATGAACCAGATGCTCCATGGTTTAGAAATTAAATGCTCTCATGAATTTTTCATCTAATATATTTTTTTAAACAAATCTTCTCCTGCTGACTCTGAAATCATCTCTATTCTCAATCAAATGGGGTAGTTCTTGATTTGTAGCAGGATAGCACAAAATATGATAATACAGAAAAGCTGTCATGGAAAACAGATAAGTAAATGGTTTTTCCAGCTGAAGAATGATGCTTCATTTATGATTCATTTGAGAATTTATGTGTTTACTGTGTTACTCTCAATATTTTAATGCTATTTGAACACACACAGCCAGTAAAGGGTCAAACTGTGACTTAGATCCCAGATTTTCAGACTAGTCTGGGCATCCTTTTATTTATTGGCCTTATATACTGGGTTTTCAAGTGATCTCCTTCAAGAATTTTCAATAAATGAGGAATGGGAATGGAGGGTGATATCCAGGCAGGAACAAATATATAGAGAATAACATCTTTATCTGCTGGAAGAGAAGCTGAAGCACAGTAGTCTAAGCGATAGCATGATTGCAAAGATCTACTAAGATTGTATGAAGTCAAATTTGAGATTATGTTAAAATGTCGTGTTAGAGTGTGAACTTTTTCTCTGGGAGATGCTCTGGAGTCTGCTCTGTGCCTACCTTCATATATGAAATTTTGGTTAAGGAACATGGATTAAAGATGATTGCATGCTTGTGCACCGAATCAGATCTCACTTGGATAATGCAGAATGCAGAGGGAGCATCACTTCACTGGCACTAATTCCACGAGAAGACGATTGTCTATGGGCTAAGGACAGTCTAGAATGCTTTAAAAGCATCAAAGGTGGCAAAGAAATTATTTCCTGTAGGCTTTCTTTACCGATTTCTTCCTGGCAATTTAATTCAAATAGATCTAGCAGCTTCAAGGCAAGAATTATTCCACATGCCTTGTAAAGCTGAAAAAAGTTAATATGATGGATTATAGACAGGTGCCTCTCCAAAAATGGATGCTACATTTTAGAATGACTGTGGACTGTCAGGGGTGCAAACATTTTTTGTATTTCCCTGGCTGTTGATAAAAATATGAAGATATTTGCTATTGGGACATACAGTTTCTGGCTCCTAAAAAGAACTATAAAAGATCTTGAAAACACACAAGCTTCCAAGTTAGTTCATTCATGGTATAGACTCATATTTTTCTCAGAGGCCTAAAGGAAACTAAAAGCGAGCAGTCTCTTTGCTGTAATAGCTTTTCACTATAAAATGCAGACAAGTGTAACTCCCTATTAAATTTTAATGCTATACTTTAGATAGATTTTTTTTTCTCCCTTATGTCCTAATTGCACTCATTTGAAACTACCTTATATTGGTATAATAGAATTAGTGTGAATATAAGGTCTAATGTCCTCTCTCAACTTCATTAGATTGCTATATGTGCTTTTGTAGGCAGGTATCAGCTCAGTGGTGCCCCTTCAGGGATGCTTGATGGAGGCAGTCCAGCTGTGCCATTGGCAGACTCTGCCAAGTTGGCCAGCATTAGTGGATAGGCAGAATCCCCTTAATGACTTATTTCTCTTTCATTCACTCCTATTAAATCTACGCCTTTCATTGCCACGGTCTTTTTAGTAACTCATAGCAACTGAATTAGCAGCACGTTTTGGGTTTTGGTGAAGGTTATCCCTGTTCTGTAGAGAAAGACCAGAGCTTAAATGATTTCATGAAGGTTACAGTAGGAATGATCAGGAAAAAAAAGCCAGTGGTTTTGTTTCTGTCTGAGCTTTCTCCCTTGCACCAAGGGAAAAGTTCATGTGAATGTTTTCCTTTCATAGTGCTACACTTGGGGAATATGCGTGTTACTCAGCTGTGTTGACCTGAAATCCTGATAAAGTGCTTATTGCAGAAAACACTTTTAAGGGTAAAAACAGACTTGAAATAGCACTTCAACGGACAGATCAGAAGTCATCTCAACATCTGTGACTCTCCCTTATAATCAACATTTCAAATCATTGAGTTGGGGGATTTTCTGCCTGTAGTTTCTACATTTGTCTTTCACTTGTCAGCTGCAGAAAGAGGTACGGCCCTCATGTCATCCCTGGCCAAAAATAACTTCTTTTTCCTTCATGTGCCTCTCTGTACTTGGAAAGGAATAATATGATCACTGGCTAACGTTCTTCCAAAATTGTGCAGGGCTGGCAGAGAAAAGGTTGATCTAACTTCTACCTCTGTTTTGTCTCCCTTTCCTCAGAGTTGCCTCGAGTTACAAACCAGGAAACAACGATGACATTTTCACTTTACAGACTTCTGATTTGTTGATGCAAGGTTAATATTTTTGTGTGTTTTTCTAAGGAACCTAATTTGGAATTTGTAAACATTTACCTCTATTAAATTCTTTTATAACTAAATCAAATAAGGTAAATAATTGACTTATAAAAGATTAATTGTAGAAGGTCAATACAAGCTACTAGCTCTTTGCTATGGTGAAATAAAATTTGACTACAGCCTAAACAACTACTTTTCTTTTTTTTTTTTAAGTGTCAGTCACATGCCTGAAAAACAATTGCAACAATTTCCAAATATTATAAAATAGCTGCACTTTTTTCATGCTGCTATTGATTAGTCTTTTTATTAAAAATCTAGCAAAAAAGGAGATCACAACTAATTAAAACTCCATTTTTTTCCCCTGTAAAAGCCACTCGTAGTTTTCAGAATCCCTAAAATGTCTAGAACAAAATATATGAATTAAAGATGATATTATATTTTATTGAAGCTTATTTAATTAATTTATTTCAGTTGTGGTACCTTAGAAAATCATCAAAAGAACAGCCAAGAAATGCTTTTATTGATCAATATACCTGAAGGAGACAGCAAGAGACAGGAGATTTACTTACACATATTAAATGATAGGATTTGGATTTAGCAACTTAACAAATAAAATGAAATACTTTGTCTGGGCCAACCTTAAATGTTATCATGCTTTATAGAACTCAACATGAAATTTTTGCTCCACTAGAAACAAATATTTCTTTACAATGTTTGACTGTTAATTCCTACTTTTAAAACCTCAGTTTTGAAAAACAATGAAAATACTTGGTTATGGAATGAAATAGCCAGCGAGGAAATGAAAAGCTGAAATAACCTGAACACAAATGCAAGTAGTATGGTTTCCTTTTTTTTTTTTTTTTAATTTTTCCATTACTTTTTATTCAGTGGAACCCAATTTTCCAAGCAATTGTAGAAACTGCACTTTAGGGCAGATTTACAAGCTTGACAAAACTGATATTCTGCATGGAAATCTTTTCTGTCTCCTTTGCTTTTCAGTCACATGTGCTGTTATAGTACTACTTGTTTTCATGTGTTTAGAAACCAACAAGAGGAAAATGGACAAACCAGAACACGAAAAGGGGTGATGGGGGAAACTTGACATGGGACTCTTGCCATCCACCCCATGGGATCAGAAACATAACTATGTTTCAAGATAAGCTATGCCCTAGGGAAAAAGAAGAAATTAAAAAAGTCCAAGGGAACCGATTTTCTTTGAAAGGAGAGGGCAATTGGTGTATTAATACCTTTTCTGCTATATGGCCAGTCTTAGCATATTTTGAATTTTAGTGTAAGAATCCTAAATAGTTAACACCAAATTATATTTGCTCTTGGACATTTCCCCCTACTTTTAGCCATTCATTTTTCTTCCATGAGTGGCTGCCTATGTACCCTCCACACACGACTAGTGATGAAGGAGGTATCTTCCTTCACAGAGTCTTCTACATGTGTGCAGGAGTGCCATTCAGCCTGGGCAAACCAACTCAACACCCGTCTTCTCCTCCAGAATTGCATCTGTATTATCAGCTCTGTGGATTTGTACTCTGTGGAGGAACTGTGGCTGAGTGGTATCTCCATGTATAAGCAGTACCAGAAGGCCTGTCATACACTGGAATCATATATCCAGAGTACTAAATAATTACATTCTCTGTAGACAGAGGAGACTTGATATATACTGAGCTGCAGATTATACTCTCTGATGTTATTGAGTTTTTTATTAAGATGTGACACCTAATGAAATGTTGGGGTTGGGCTTTAATAGCAAGGTGAGATATGATCAGCAGTCAGTTAAGTCTTTTTAAGTAAAAGATTGAGTAATTTGTTTAAAGACAGTCAAAATGGCATCCTTGCTTTTCTCTAGTCTGACACTTCATTAAATGTGCTCACTTAATTACCATCACCATGAATACAAATATTAGCCCTTGTTTTTTTTATTTGTGAGGCTCATGTCTACCCAGCTCTGGCCCCCTTATGAAGTTCTGAGATCCATGGGAATACACCTCTGGTTTCTTCTTTCCTGTGAACTCAAGAGGAGTCCAAGTATTAACTGGGAGATGGCTGATGCTCAGCAGGACCATATCCCAGAGTGAATCTCCAGAACTAGTAGAAAGGAAATAGGAAGAGAATATCCCTGAATTACTCCTGCATAGATACACCTGGTTAAACTTCTTTTAAACTGAAGGAACAACAAGGTTTTGTGCAAAATTTTTTTAACGAATGTGATGATTAAAAATTTAATTCAGAGTAGACAATTTAAATTATTTTATTGTCCTTTTATTCCCCCTCTAAGCCATTATTTAACACTTTCAAATTTTCTACTGTTAGTAAAATTCTATACTACATTAATCTGCCCTAAAAATACTGAAGTTCATTATATTGCAATTATAGAGCTTGGGTAATTAAATACTTTTAGTTTCATACAGTGCATTCACGGCAGGTGGTTCAGGAAAACAAGAAATTGTACAGAGACTTCAGATAACTTCTTTTATTAACAAACATGCAAACCCATCATGAAAAGGTGCCTTTCTGACATCCCCTGCTGAAAGGTTAGCAGAAGGTTAGCTAATGGACAGAAACGAGAGGCAGCAGACACAGGGCAGTGACAACTGCTGCTCCCCAGAAGAGCTCTAAGGTGAGCCCTATGCTCACAATCTCCTAAGTAATCTAGACAGAGCTCTGTCAAATGTAAATGGTAGGGATCTGGCAAATACCAGCCTTTAGAAACACAAGGAATGACAGAGAATTCTACAGGCACAAATTCCTAATGAGAGAGTCTCCACTGTCCCAAACTGTGTCTTCACACAAGCTGGCAGTTTCCATCTGCAGTGAGAATCTTCAAAACCCACAAACTGGATTTAAGAATGAAATAATTTCCATCAAAGCAGCAGAGAAACTCCCAAATCTAAAAAATGTATCACTTTGCTTTCTAAACACAAATGTATTGACAATCAAAAGCCAGCATATTTCTTGTGGAGTATTGTTTCATATTCCTTTTAATAAATATTTTGATTGAAAATATTAAGGAACACCTAGTAAAGCTTTTCAATATTTTCATTTTTATTCTGAAATTGATAGCAGGATTGTTTACACAAAGAGTTTTGGCAACAAAATCCATCTCAAAAGCAGGTACTGCAAAAGGTGTGCAACATTTCCTATTAACAGTGTTTACTTCTGTGTGGTGTTGATTGCTGTATGCTACTTCCCTTACCCTTGACAGAGTTCCCTTAGCTTACTCCCAGCAACTGTCCCTCTAGCTCTGACATTGCAGGCCATGTATGCTCTGCTTCTACTAATATTTCAGCAGGGAACTTGCAGCAGTTCCATCTGCTAAAATCTGGGGAAGTTCTGACCTTGTGTCCGCAGTAGAAGAGTTCAGAAAAGTTTTTTGTAAAATTTCAAAATAGTCTCTTGGTTGAGACAAGTCACAAATAAAATAAAATTCAAATCAGATCCAGGTCAAGATTATTAGAATGTTTTTGCTCATTTTTGTAACTGTGGAACACCTAATTTTGGTATGATCTTTCAGCTCCCATTACAAATCACTTTCCTGAAATAAGTTAATTGAGATTAAAACTAAACCTTGTGATGTTTTCTTTTAAAAAACGCCAAAATGGTGTTTTCATTATTTCAGTAATGTTTTATCCACATTTTTTGAACTTGAACCAAGTCCTTCACAACCTACCAATGGTTTACAACTGGAATCCAATAGACTGTAAAATACATTAGTAAACTCATCAAATCCCATCTAAAAACTAGTTAGGTTTCCTGACCATTCTATTTCTTTTACAAGGTAGTATGGAACCTGTTGTAAATGTTAGTAGAACATTTTCTGTTTTCAAACTGAGAAATATATTTATAATCACAATATCTATCTGCTTCAATCTGCAAAACAATTCTGACCAAAACTCTAAGAAAAAAGTATCACTGCCTCTATATAGGAATCTAAGCTCAGATTCCTGTTCTGAAAAAGTCTTGCTTGGACTCTAAATCCATTCTTGGAATATAATGGAAGTTTTTCCAGTGATTTTTCTGGAGAATGTATCTAGATGTAAGATTCTCATTACCATTAAAAAAGAGTTTTAATATCCATTTATTTTCTCTCAAACAGAAAATATTCCACAGTAAGTATAAGGTTCATTCCTGTCTGTCAACTAGCTATGACAGCAGGTGTCTCTTCCTAAGCAGAGGGGTTGAAGTGGATCACCTCCAGAGATACCTTCCAAACTCAACCCTTCTGTAATTATATACGTAGGCTTCACAAAATTCTTGCTGAGTAAACTGCTGCCCAAATCTAAAAATGTAGTGAGTATCTAATCAGGAATTAATTCAGATGAAACATTCTTTTTGAGTCTGACTCTGAACTGTACCTTTGTAACCAATGCCAGTTGAGTCCATTCTGAAAGCTGAGAGTTTCTTCTCCAGAGTGGTTTTATTTTGTTTCCTTTTCCTTTTCCTTTTCCTTTTCCTTTTCCTTTTCCTTTTCCTTTTCCTTTTCCTTTTCCTTTTCCTTTTCC
>JAWWLZ010000139.1:48913770-48936684 GCA_035041345.1 Poliocrania exsul | reverse complement strand
TTTCCTTTTCCTTTTCCTTTTCCTTTTCCTTTTCCTTTTCCTTTTCCTTTTCCTTTTCCTTTTCCTTTTCCTTTTTTTTCCTTTTCCTTTTTTATATTGACCAATTTAGCTGCATTTGCGTTTACTAATTCTAAGTTCTCATTAATTCTGGCCAAGGAGATTTTAGAGGGTCCACTCTTGGAGACATTTAGAACTTGACAGGATATGACCCTGAGGTATGTGATAAAACTTAGAAGTTGAAACTAACTTTGGAAATGCTTTGGCAAGGGAGGTTGACCCACAAGGATTCCTTCCAACTTGAATTTTTCTGTCTTCTCTTCTCTAACTTCTCTTTTTTTTTCTTTCTTTCTTTTTCTTTTTTTAAGTTTTATACTGAGAGTTAATATGACATTAGAAATAAAAATGTGGAATTTTTTCTCAACCACAATCACTAACAAAGACTTAGATATTTGTCTCATCAGCCAGACAATGCCACTAACTTAAAAAAAGAAACCTGTATGTTTTAATTAAGGTCTCACACTGTTACTTACTGATGTTCTTCTGTTTATCTCATAACAGAAAAAAAACCCCAAATAATCAATGTAACTACTGATTGTAAGTGCTCATTACAGGGGGTGTAAAACTAGATAATTTTTAATGTCCCTTCCAATATAAACCATTATAGGATTCTGTGATGCTATGATTCTATTCAGGTGTGTGGATACGGATAACCATTGAGCAATTTCCACTTGTTCAGTATGTTCTTTTTATTTAAAATAATTTTTAATCCAAATTAATAGGAAATATTCTTTTTTGTGGTAAGGTATATCAAGGCCACCTGTGCAATTATTGGTCCAAGATCTTTTTAGAAACTGGTTGGTTCCAAAGAACAAATAGTAGAATAATTAGAAACAGATTACAGCTTTTTATCCTTTACAGGAAAATACTCATAAAGTTGGTTCAAAACAGTATGCAAGAGCTGTGGGATTTCTCGGCTTCATTTTAGCTGCATAAATCTTAGATTAGCCAGGAGTTCTTGGAGTGTGTCTGCTTTCTGCTCTATTCTTGTCTTTCCCTTATGTCAGATTAGTCATGAGGAAGATGGCACAGTCCTCAGCTGCTGTAATCAGCTGAGAATTCCTCTTGTATATAGGAAATGGTAGTTGGACAAAGAAATTGGTTGAAAAGGCAGAAAAAATCCTTAAATTCCTTCATGGCTTCTTATTTACAAGTATGTTACTTTAAGTCAACAAATAAAATAGAATTTAATAATTAAATGCATTGATTTTTGCCAGTCACTGAGTTGTGAACATATTTCCAGGAAGCCATTTTGTGTCCAAAGCTATGAGTATTGCAACAAAGTATGCAATATCCTCACTGAGCCACTTGTACGCTTGGTTCTTCACCACAAAATTGTGAGGAAGGTTTCTGACCAACATGTTAATTAAAATGCTTTTTAACACTCTAAAAGACAACCCTGAACAAATTAGAGGATACACTGATTTGAAAAATACAGTAAAACTCCATTTGTGTGCTTGTGTGTGCCTGGGAGGGGAAGGGGTCAAACCAATTTGAAATGTGTAGAGCATGAAATTCTGAATTATACAAGCTTCACAATGCATAAAAGCTACATAATCTGACTGCACACACCTGCTGAAAGCAGGTGGGAAAGAGATAAAAAATGTTGTTTCACTTTTTTCCTTGCAGAGTTGCAAATGCTTTTAAAATTCTCCAAGTCTTTTGAGTTATTTCAGAGTTAACGAATTTAGTCTAGAGAAAGGAGTTAACAAATGTAGTCTAGAGAAATGGATGAGGAACTCTAGTGCCCTGGAGAAGCAAAAAAGGATCCTTTTTATGTAAATCACAGCTTATTATGTCAGCAGTTTCTGAATTATTTTTTACAAGTTTTTAATGATTTTCTTATTTTCCTACTGGAAGATCAGTTAGTTTCTTTGAGAGGAGAATGGCCAGCTGTCTAGTGAGAGCTCTTTTCTTTTTACTTCTATTTCAGATACTCTCAGAATTTCCCAACATTATTTAATGAAATTACCTTTCATGTGTATTGTGCTGGCAATTTTCCTGTCCCCACTCCCTACACCAAGATATGGTGGTGTGTGTGTTATTTAACTGTGGGGCTGCCTCTCTTTGTTGCAGCTACATTTTCCCCTTCTGCAACCTAGCTAAAGGTGACACTTCTCTCGGCTTGAGTTGCCCTCAGTTCTGGGATGTGAGAAAGCCTTACAATCTTTTTAGACAAGCCTTTTTAGACTATGACCTACTGCATCTTCTCTCTAATACTGTTAAGACAGAAATTTGAAAACACATTTCCTGATGACTTGAAAGATCCATTTAGGTAAGGGTCCTGTCTCTGGCAGCAACCACTTGTAGATGCTTAGCAAAAAAGGACAAGAATAGGACAATTACAAGTTTACACTTCCCCTGGTGTGCCACTCCAGCCTTCAGCAATCTAGTTTATGGACTTCTATAGCCAGAAACTCCATTCGCATCAGTGAACTTAATAGACTCTAGTGGACCTTTCTTCCATTAATTTGTTTTGAAACGTTCTTTCTGAGCCTACTTATAGTCCAGCCTCCGCAACACCTTGTGGCAATGAGTTAATTTAATTACAATCTTTGTGATAATTTCACTGTGTGTCCTCATGAAAAGCTGTAAGAAGTCATAGAAAATTGCTGTGCTAGCCCTCCTTTTAGTATCTTCTCTTTTCCAAGCTGAAGAGCACTAATATAGTTTTCCCAGATACATAAACTGCTGTATATCTCTGGTCACTGTTGTAGCCTTTATCAGTCTGTTTTTTAGTTCTGTGCTATTTTGCAGATGAGATAAGAAAAGCGAGAAGCCCTGAGGCTGTAGGTGAACAACGTTTTGTCTGTGACCTAACAGTGGAAGGAATTATTCTCAATTCTTTTCTTAATGTATTTTAGATTTTGTTTCCTTGGTGGATTGCCATTGAGAATTGTACAGATATTTTTAAATCCTCCTGTGCATAGTAATTGCCATTTTATACGACATCATGATGTACATGTAGTTCTTTTACCTCATGGATTTTTCATTGCATTTAACAATTTCAAGTCTGCTATTTTTGACAGTTTTCTCCCCCCCCTCTATTTATACAGAGCCACAAGAACATTTTACAGCACTTCTCAAAAGCTTCATTTCTTCACTACCCACATTATTTTCATGTTGCCTTACAAACTTTTTGGTCTCTGTAGTCAGTACCTTTTTAAAATATGATTTCTTAATAATAACACAGGTTCTAACTCAAATCTCTACAGGGCTCCTCTGGTATTCTCTAGCACTGAGAATACAGTCACTCATTCTTACCCATATTGACATGGTCATCTATAAGGCTGGCTGATGTCAGACAAGCCTTATTCCTACTTCTTAAGGTTTGTTTTGTTCAGTGGCTAAATGCAAAATAAGCTATCCTTGCAGAATATATTTAAATGATAGTATAAAATTACAAGGAACAAATTAGCACCATTAATTTTAATGTCTTGAATTAGTTTGTCTTGTTGAAGATAAACATCTGATTTGATCAGTAATAAACTAAGTATGAATTCATTTTTAAAATATATCTGCTTTGTTTTGAAACTGTGCCTGACAAGCATGAAATATATGTTAGTGTTTTCTTTAACTAGACAGAAATCATTACTTGGATCTATAGCATGTAATTTTGTGAAGGAAGCTGAGTTATATTTGGAGATTAATGAGGGAGAAGAGAAGCTGACAGTTTTAGCTCCTAATGCCTGGGGTTTATAAAAAATATGACATGCTTAATTTGGAGAATCACTTTTTTATTTATGTGTGTATGCATACACTTTTTATCTCTTGGAAAAGACAAATACTCCTTGCCCATACCCGACTGATGTTTATTATACCTGTTCTTGCAGTTTCAAACAAACCACATTCCATAATAGCTTATAGAGCCTGACCTGGGACCCAGGTATCAATTCGTTTGACATTTTTGTAAATCCAACCTAACACTTATTTTGTGCAAGTAAGCCAATCAGTCATCTTATCTCTAAGAGACTTAAATGTAACTGATCAATATTGTTTGTATGAACCTCTTCCCCAAAAGAAAGATCTTTTTGTTCCTCTTTCAAGCTTTTTTCATTAAAAAAGTCCCTTTTGTTGTTCTCCCTATATTGAATTTTCCAATTCTATCCCTTTCTTAAACCAAACCCAGTTCAAACCCAAGTGCAGCTGAAGCTTCTCCTTTGTTTTTGTTTGTTTGTTTGTTTGTTTGTTTTGTTTTGTTTTGTTTTGTTTTAATTTTCAAAAAGATTATATCACATGCCTTACTCCTTTTTGCATTCATATATCTGCATACCAGCAGAATAACATTTTGGCATAATGAGCATGATTCTCATATGCCTGACTAGGGTTGTTTATATGCTCTCTTCACTCCTTGCTATCAGTTGACAACCATGTGACAAAAAAGAAAGGTGGCATAACACCACTTGAAGGTAAAAATGCTTATTTACTATCCCAAACTGAGTGTAGATCAAGTGCCAGTATTGGAAGAGCTAAAAGAAACACACCAGTTGTGGTTTAAAAGTTTGTCTCAATCAGTTCTGTAAAAAGAAAGAAGTCACGCAATTTATTTAAGGTTTTCTGTACACCACATAAATAGAATTTATTTTATTTTTTTTTATTTACTCTCCACAGTTTGTAGCCAACTAGAAACAAAGTGCATACTTTTTAATCTTTTTTTGGCAATATCAAACTTCTTTGAGTAACTAGGTTTTGTGAGAAAAACTCTTGGTGCTAAAGGATGTTTTTTTAATAAGTTTTTAAATTTGTTTTCAGAAAATATTGTTGAATAAAACCAGCTGCTGAATATGCTGAATCAGATAATTATCTTGAATCTTTATTTTTACTTCTTGATGCTCATGTTCTCTTGCTTCACATTTAAACTTCTGCTTTTCCTTGCATTGTTTTTAGTAAGCTTAACTGTTGATACAAGTTGTTCTCTATTATTACAGTTTCTTTTAATGGCTTTATCTGGTGAACATTGTTCATATATTCTGGACTAATAAAAGATATATGTGTACTGATGGGAAACATTCATAACAGTTATTGTAGGTCATGAAAATAAGTTACGGTAGCGAGCAAGACATTTTTATTATCTTAGCTAAACATTTTTGGATTATCATTAGTACAGGGAGATTTGTTACTTCCTGAACTGCAGTTTAGGGTTGTTTTTTAAAGCAATTTCCTCTCCTTTCTTCCTTCCTCTTTATATTTTTTAAGTTTTAAATTCTTGAGATAAGCTGTAATATATTTAGTTGTACAAAATGAATTAATTTCCTCACCTCAGTGAGAGCTGCAAATATAAACTGACCAATTATAATTGTGGAATGTCATTCCTTAATTAGCACAATGTTTGAAATCTTTATTTTTCTGTATTTAATGATAAAATCATACCAACAGTGCTCAATAAAGTGTCAATTCCAATTTAGGAGGAAGAGGTGTATCAATTAAAAATATTAATGGGATAACTAGAGACACTTTGGACAATAACACAGCCTCTCATTTCAGGAGATAAATGTGTGGTCCAATGCAAAAAAGACACTACCAATGATGAATATACCACTACCATTGTTCTGTTTCTCTTTTGTTAGCTGGCACTGTACTTCATGTATTATCAAAACTAATAACAAATTAATTATTTTAGAAATAGAATGTGCAAACATTCTCATTCTAGCATTAGCCAAACTGGTAGAGAAAATGTATCCCAGTAGAATTCCAGAAGTTATTAGGGCTACGTAATTTTGCAGTGCTATTTCAAATCCCAAGATTGATTACTCTTTTCACCCAGGGCAGAATAAGCACTGAAAAAGAACTTTGAAACACAATTAAATTGAAAATAATTTTGAAAAATTACTTTGAAATATTTGAAATAAAAACAAAGATACCAATCTATTTCTGTTTTCCATTTTGAAACTAATATGAGAAGAATTGCCAGAAAATAAAATTCCCTTTCACGTATGCACACCATTTTCACTTGTTCAGTCTGGCCAGGACCAATGTTGTGTGGCACTAGTGTCCAAATGAGTACGATAAACAGCCAATAGTCAAAGAATCACTGGCAGTAACAACTTATGTAAAATGATCCATTATGTATTACTGTGAAAGACTGATTTCTATATTTAGCTTTTTTTTCTATTCACATTTTATCTGTCAACAGACTTGCTGTTACATGTTTGTCCATTTCAAACTATCCAAAATATTCCCTAATCCCATTGTACTCAATTCTAGTGTCTCTGATCCTGCTGAAAAAAAACCCCAAAATGTGACGTATTGTGCAAGAGCACATAGAGCAAAAAATTAGTTCCCCAAGGAATTTGTCAAAATGTATCTCTGCCCTAATCACAAACATACCATGAATATATCTATACTTGCCTTAACAGAGGCTTGCTCCCAGTAAGCATTGCAGTCTGGTCAAAGAAATTGACTATAGCCGCCACTCTATGTCCTCTCATCTGATTCTTGAAAGCTCATAATTTAAAGTAGTTCATCATGATGATGATCTAGGCTTGTATCCTATTCTTTAAAGATCTTCAGTTGTACTATTTTCTTTATGTGAGAAATGTTTCGCTAAAAAGAGTAAAAAAAGTTCTTTTTTCTTTAGATAAAATAATGGTGGCTCTACATCTGTGAAACATCTACAAGAATAGGTTTAATTATTAAATTTTTGTGTGCATGCACATGGTATATTTGAATGTGATGTGAATTGTCCCCTATCTTGTGAAGGGCTTTTCACTTATCCTGACTGTATTCATAGACTTCATAGATGTTGTTTTGGTTTAGAATGTACCGAAACAATACAGATAAACCAGTGATGTTTATATAACAGTTACCAGGAATACAGCCAATTTCCCAGGAAGCCAGCCAAGGTCCTTGGTTGAATCTGAGTCAAGGCACCAAAATAATACAGATTCCAACCACCCAGACCCACAAAAACACCCCAAAAAGACTCTTCCAGAGAAAACTCCCAACAAGAAGGAGAAAAATTAACAAGAAAATGTTCACCTCCCTGAATAACACAGCAGGGGATGGTGGCAAGGCCTAATCTCAGTGGGGGAAGGACAGCAGGTCCTCCCAGGTCTGAAGTGAAGACCAAAAAGAGACAGAACCTCCACCTTGCTCTCTTCTATACTTGTTATGATGTCAGATGATATGAAATATCTCTTTGGTTGCTTAAGTCAGGTGATGCTTGTCCCTTCTAATTAACATAAGGCTATCTGGGCTTGCTAAACTGAGGCCTTGCTAAAAATAAGGCCAAAACTACCACAGATGTACAGCAATGTTGAACTGATATTTTCTGGTATAATTGATATGTTCTGGTATAATTCCTGATATCACATGCAAACATGTGTCTATCAATAATTACGCCCCCAAATTTGGCAGCCTGGCCAGCAGGTTCACCTCAAGTAATCCTGCTTTCCATAGCAAAAATAGTTTCTGCCAATGCTGTGAGATGTCCAAGTACAGGCAGAAGAGTCAAATTTTCCTGCCAGGCCCATTTTGTACATTGCTTTGTAATGTACCAAGTGGCAGCTATTCTCAACAGTGTAGGACAGCCTCTACTGAGGATTTTACTTCTTGTCCCCTGCACCTATGCTCCAATTCTTGTCTCGATGTTATCTCACCATTGCAACCAAGAAGCCACATTAAGCTGTCCTGTTAGATTCAAACAGGAAGCTGAATTCATCAAATTATGCAGATTTCCCCATGCATGACCACCTACACCACCCTTGAAAGTGAGATAATTT
This sequence comes from Poliocrania exsul, assembly GCA_035041345.1. Lineage (NCBI taxonomy): Eukaryota > Metazoa > Chordata > Aves > Passeriformes > Thamnophilidae > Poliocrania > Poliocrania exsul. The sequence continues at coordinate 48,928,906 of JAWWLZ010000139.1, read as the reverse complement.
GTAAAAGGAAAGCTCTGAAACATGGGTATATTTTACGCACTCTACACTGTCACTGTGACTTTTGGTACGTATGGCAAGTGCCTTTAAAATGAATTACTGCCTGCAACTGCCTGCCTTCCTTATCACAGTTAAGTGGCTTACTTCCTGGACTAGAGAAAGCTGGAAGAAAGGTAGAGCAAAGAGGTATAAAAAAAAGTTATTTGTTGCAAAAAAAGAGCATGTCTTATTCCAGCTCTATTAAAAGATTCTGGAAATCGAAGGAAAAATCTATTGCCTTGAGCTGACTATAAATCACTGGGTTTTATGGCCTCTGCTTTATTTCCTGCCCAGTTGTGCCTAATTAATGACAAAAGAAAGTGCTTTATGATTATGATGATGCAAAGGTTCTCTGGTTTGCTCAGACTAGTAATAAAGCTGTGTATGCCGAGAATGGAGAAAATGGATCAAATGACAAATGATCTCATTCAATATTACCTGAATTTGAATGATTTTGAATTAAACATTGGCAGTTAATGTATTTTAGAAAAGGAATACCTATTATGCACAACCTGCAGTATTTATTGTTATTGGATCTGATCCTGGCTACTGTCAGAGCAGTAAAAGGTACTCTGAGATGATATTAAATGGGACAACTGAGAGATTTTGTAGAGTTGGTACCCTAAGGAGTAGGTCAGGGAGGGAACAGAAACAGAAAATATGAGAGGGGAAAGAAAAGTACTGCTAGACTGCTGCACTGACAAGTTCTGCTGAAGACAGCAGAGAGAATGTAATTAGCTATTGCAGTGTGTAACAGTCAAGAAGGGACTAAAATTTGAGACTGAAACTTAAGAGCTGTGTCTGAACACTTCTCTTACAAGGTACATGGAGGTGACTTCAAAGCAAAATCAGGCTCCCTAGAATACTTGCTCCAAGAAACTCAGGACTAATGCTTTCATTTTTTCTTGCTCAGCTCAGCTTCAGCTCCCTCCAGGGTGTACCATTACATGGCCCGAACAGCGTTATCCTCACTGGTTGAGTCAGCACCAGCCATCACTGAAGGGCACACAGCAGATTTCATCCTGCTCCTCTGGCACCTCTTCCCAACACATCTGTGCTACCAGATGAGGTGTGCTTCTTTGTTGATGAGGGATGAAATTAATCAGATTGCAGTCCAGCAAATTTTATTCCAGATGACCCTAGATAGAATAGAGGGAATAATTCTGGGCTATATAGGTCTGAGAACAGAGCCCTAACTCCCAGCTTTCTGAAAGTGAGATGGCTCTGCATTTTTTCCATTTGCTCTAGGTGAAAAATTTGCTATAACTAATGAAATATGTTTAAACCTAGTTGAGGGAGACTGCTTCAGCTAGATACTATCTTATTTCTTGGTCTGCTTAAGATCAGAAAAAAAATTCTTGTTCTCTAAGTCTCTAAAAAAAAATTATAATCCACAGTATACTAGAATTTCCAGTGACTAAAAACTAAGATAAGATAATGGCATTTATCTTTCAAAATAAAGAACATATTTATTTATACATAAGATGAATCAAGGGATTTGATCACATTGCTTATCTTCCCAGTAATGGCATAGGGATATGACAAATTGTAGGACATGACATCCAATAGCCTATGAGGGAATACACCAGAAGAACAGTCTTTGTACTTTGGACTTCAGATGAGATTGTAATGATTTAAATTATAAAATGTTAGCAGTAGTAACATGATTTTAATTATTGGTTCCTCCCTGACAACTCTGGAGCCTGATGTAAAATTAAAACCCTCACCATCTTCCACTATACAGGCACATGTAATTCATAAAAATTTCCTTATCACAAAAAAACTCTCAGTGCTTTGGCAAATTATCGTATGCATTTACAGCACACCCTGCAGTAATGAGTCTTGATTTGTATCATAGCATTCGGAAAAGAAGCAGTCAGATCAGAAGGTCATTACCTGTGCCACTTTGGAAACTCACAATCAGAAGTCTTTGACAGGATTTTAATACTAACTCAGTGGGAGTAGCAGAAACAAGGACTAGAAAGAGCGAGATTAATGTGTTAAGAACTGTTTATAATACTGACTAATTAGGTGTGCAGGTTGATATTACAATCCTCTTTATTAACTATATAAATAAAGATACTTGTAGTGTTAGTAATTTTAAATGGCAACTTACTAATTTGAGCATTCTGTGGTACCTAACATGTAAATTCCTTTGAATTTATAGTTGTAGAGCAATATTACTGGCGCCAGATCCATCCTTTCAAAATAGGAGAGTAACAGCCTTATTTTGTGATATTCTTAACTTGATTAAAACATTGTTAGACTATAAAGTACCTGCCTTACAAACCACATTTGTGAGCTTTTCTCCAAATCTGTGACCTTTTTGCTCCTCCTCAAAGATTAATTTATTTAGCAATCTAAAGGCAACAGCCATAGGGGCTTTGGCAAAAACAGCTTTCCTAATGATTAACACCACTGATATCACTGAGAGAGCTGAGCCTTAAGGCATGCCCTGCATTATAGTAAGCACAGATGTCAATCTATTAATGACCAAAAATATTATTTTTTATAAGTACTTTTTATCCTATATGTTGACTTGTTTAAAATGATGCTACAGTAGAGGTTGTCCATGAGATCAGTGGTCTCTAGGGGGGGATTCCTGTGGTCCTTTCTGAACTTCACAGAGCCAAGAGATCTGGCATAAGACACACCTTGTCACTCCCTTGGAGTGACTGCCACCAGGATGAAAAGGACTATCTTGCTACAGGCCATTTGATGAATTTATTTGAAGAGGGTCAGCAGAGTAGCGGGTTCCAACTAAGCTTCCCAAACTGTCCTCTAGCCTGGAAGGCTGTTTTGCCTTTGGATATCTCCAGAACTGTCTGTGTTTGCTGAAATTGTCTGAATTAAAATATTTTCCATCAGTGTACTGCAAGCATCTCCACAGACTAACAGATGAATTTATCAGGATTTCTCTAACTGTGCCGGGCCCACATATCTCAGCTACTTTGCAGAAGAAACAGAAGTTCCAGTTGTGTGCTTAGGGCCCACTGCCCACCATGAACACGCAGCAATACCACACCCAGGCTGAGGGCTCAGCAAGGGCTCAAGCCCTTCTGAGGAAGAAAGTATGAATCATTGCACTGAGCCTTGCAGCCTGGAGGGCTCAGGCCAGCCTGACCATGCTCTGGTGAGCTGCAAGAAGTGATGCCAAGCTTTGCTGTCCTAAGCACCACAAAGGGTTCTTGGAATCCTGGCAATGACCTGGCAGCATTGTGGATGGAGAACAGGCAGGTAGCAAATCCACAAACACAGTATGTTCCTTATTCCTGCTGTTTTACTAATGGAGAGACAGGCTAAGTTTTTATCTGTTAGCTCCTCCTGGTTTATTTGTGACAAAGCTAATTTCTGCCTCTCTGCTCTTAGAGATGGAGCTCTCTCTGTTCCAAGGTGAATCTCTACACTGAGCTAAGAGCTTGCTTCTCAGCACACTTGGCTGCTTGTCAGCCTTTTAAGTCCAGCCTGCAATTGTGATACGTTTGAAATAGGCACTTAGATCCTAGCTGCGAGTGAGACTTCAGATGAGGCTTATTAAGCTGAGGCCCAGTGCTATTATCATGCCAAACACTGATTAGCTAGTTCATGTATTTTTGCCCATATCAGACTATAACTCGGTTACATCAGAAGAAACAAAGGCCAAAAATTTCAGCTTCAGTACCTGTAGCTACACAGCCTGAGTACATACTGAGATGTTATCCTTCCACAGCTTCTGCTGGTGGCAGAAGGAGTTACAGTGCTTGCTAACTTTAAATATCAGATTAAAATTATTAAGGTACTTTATTAAGAATTTACATGCTTGCCTTTCCTTGGAGATGATGTATTACCCTTGTCAAAAGGGGAATGAGAAATAATCCCCTTTTTCTACTACAAATAAAATACTTTAGTTAATTAATAATAGAAATGGCTGCAAAGTAGAAGAAATCCTCCTAGGCTAAAATTCTGAAAGATTTGTGATGTAATGTTGGCCATTTTTTCATGGCAAAATCTAGAGTACAAAGCTCACTGAACAATGTGTTGGTCAAAATACTACTCTTGAAAAGTGTGGCAGAAGTTCTCTACTGTCCTCTGCTGCAAACTATGCTTATCACCAGACAACTGCAACTGAAGTTTGCAAAGTTGTACAGCTTACTTGACATTCAATGGTCCTTTTTTTGAAGCCACATCTGTGGATCCAAGAAACAAATTGCACATCAGACAAGTCCAAAGTTTCCATGTATGGCTTCTTCCAAAGGCAGTTCTCTTGTTAAGTATTCAAGTACAGAGAGTACATGTTTTATCAGAACGTGAGCATTAACACTTACAGTTACAGGAAGTAAGATGCTTTTCCTTGATCATAATTTTTGCCTTGCCAATACCTGTACTTCAATCTCTAATGGAGACAGCACCAGTTATTTTTCTTTTCCAGTCCTTATAGTCACTATTATGCTGTCCATGTAAGGACTTCAGTGCTTTTCTGCATGAGATGTTGTGAAAACAACTGAAGCCCTGCAACTATGTTGTCTTTTGCTCTATTGCAAAGTGGTTTAGGATCCATCTGCAGGCTGAAATAATCTATATTTTAGGGATTGCGAGTATTAGCTAACATAGCTAATGCCATGACATAGTGGGGTTACTTCAAAGTTCCTATGATGATAATCCTGCTCCTCATCCAGGCATGAGAGCAGGAAAAGCATTCCTTTCATACCCACATCAGAGAATAGAACTCTCATTATTCTTTTCCTCTTTTGGTCTTTGAAGTTGTACTAGTTTTCTGCCTTTTGGTTTTTCAGATGCCACAGAGGATGCGAAAACATACTTTGTTGGAGAGAGTCATAAATATCACAGCAACTTCATACAAAGAAAACAGCACATTTTAGAAGAACCTGTGAGAGCAGTAAAATCTTTTGAACATGTGCACCACCATTAGAATGAAAATTAAGAGCAGAAGGTAGGTGTTTATTAATAATACAGCTTTGTATGTTTCTTTTGTAAAAGTAATAGCATGTATAAGATACATTCCCATCCCCAGGATGACATTAGGCAATGTTCTCCTGTAGTGAGACAATGTCCATGATCTCACACACTCTGTCTCTATGCAGTTACTGATGTTTTACAGTAGTTCAAGAATATTGCTTTTATTGATTGATTTAATCCTTCCTTTGGTGATGGTAAGATATCACATGGATATAGCCTATTGGTTTAGACCTGGCACATTAACCTTAGCACTAAGTCTCTGTGCCTCTATAGCAAAGGCATTATTCCTCTGACCACAGACTGGTCATCAGTGACTGAATTTCAGAATGATTTTCAGCTCTAGTAGCAAATAAATATAGACTATAATCTTTCAGTTTCCTTTATATGTTCCTGCAGAATCACAGCTCCAGTGGAGGACATCCACCATCATTACCACTCTGCTCCCAGGCACTGCCTTATACTCTTACCATGGGAGAATGGAAGTAATTACACTGAAATATTCCCAAGGAGCCAGATTTTTCAGTTTGTTTGGTACCTTGTTCACTGGAAGTCTTACTGATGTCAACAGAGAAATTTAAATAACATGCTGCTTAACATGAAAAAAAAAGTCTGTCTCATAAAGAATATACATTAGATATCTCATTATCATCAAAAGGACATAGTATAAATGGCAACTCATAGGTTTTGTGTATGGAGAGGGGCACAGTACAAGGGGCACAGTTGGATACCACCTCTTATCATATGTGTGAACTGCTTATTTGGCAATTATTCCTACAAACCTTATTAGGGACTGTCCTTTTTACATTTTAGACATTAAAGACTGCACAAATGGAAAACAGTAAATAACTTTCAGATACTTCATTTAGGAATGATCAAAATAGTGTGGCTATGCAGGCCTGGGCATGTGGACAAATCATGCTAACCCAAAGCAAACAGCTTAACACAGCTGCAAGCATACATTTGGAAGGACGAGGAAGATGCAGACTACATTAAATAGCAGTCTTGGGAAAGGTAAGAAAAATGTTTTGATTAATGTTGTCATTGGGATTATACCTTTTAGAGCTTGTTTTGAGCACTAAATGTGTAAAATCAGACATAGCACAGGTTAACTCAGTTGCATTATTTACAATCTTGGCATAATGAGAAGCTGAAAACATTCACAGGGATGATAAATCAATCATCACTGGTAGGTATGGCAATAATATAGTCCTAAATGCTTCTAGTGTTGTCACAGAAGCTTAGTTCAGCTGTAGTTCTTATTAGGTTGTTGGTTTTTTTTTTTTGGTTGGTTGGTTGATTTTGGTTTTGTTCTTTTGGTTTTGTTGTGGTTGTTTGTTTTTTTGTTTGTTTTGTTTTATTTTGGGGTTTTTTTGTGTGTTTGGTTTTTTTTTTAAACAAAAAATCTCCCTGCCAACTTCTCAAAGTTGCTGCATCTAGTGCTATGTTTTCTGTGCAGGCTGAGGCAGTTGCACTTCCCCAGGTTCAGTTGCTACTGATGCTGAGCACATGTTCCCAAAAGCATCAGGTGACCAAGAGTTCCACTGACGCAGAAAGAAGTGCCTCTACCAGCACCCATAAAAACACGAACCACACCGAGAGCTACCAGGGATACAGTGGCTGCCTCCTTTCCCTATTGTTTAGCTGCACTCTCCCACAGACACTGGCACCCAGCCCTGAGTGCTCCTCTGACCAGCTGCCACTTCAGCCTACCCTCCTGCTCTCCCATGCACCCCAAAAAGCACATACATTATCCACAGTGATAAATAGGGTTTAATAAGAACATCAAGAAGGATCCTCAGTCAGGCAAGGGTGCTGACTCATATACACTTGACTGGCCGCTTTTGTACCTTTTCCCTCTCTTTTCCTTCTCTTGTTCCTCCTTAATTCACATTAATCCCTCCCTTTCACTGCCTTTGATCCCTTCCCTAAACATCTCATTGTGTATTCCCACACCCTTAAAACACCTCCAAATAAATTTTATGTAGTCCTAAAATGCTCTTCCATCTGCATCCTACAATAAACCTTACAAGTCTTTAAGCAATCACCCTGTCAGTTTGCACAGACATCTGGAGAGTATTTCTTTGGTTGGCTGATCTTACCCAAGACAAAGATCAGATCATGTATAGACTTCCTCCTGAGGACTATTGCTTATTTTCTCCCACTTCTCTGAATGAAGTCTTTTACACTCCAGAGCAAAACTCTGCTCTTTTGTCATTTATGTTCAATAAATAATGCTGTTTGTTAACACTGAGTTATGAAGTCACCATTACTTTACTCAGAGCTTACTCAAACATCTGTGTTTTATACATCTGCTTGTGGTAGTTGGCAATTTTGATGTCAGCACCTGCCTGCACTTACTAGAGAATTTTTTTCACTGAGCATTTAAATGAGTTTTTATCCTTTGTTGTTGAACATTGCAGGAAATTAAGATATTAATATGAAAAATAAAATGTTAAAAATAATGGGAATAATTTGTTTTCTTTTGTTTTAACAGTCATTTAAGCTCAGGAAAATTATCAGGTAGCTTTTAGCTTAGAAAATTAAAACAAGAAGACATTGAAGGTCTCTTTTCTTATTCCTCATTTTACACCACTAAGCATGAGATGACCAGTTCACTCATTTGAATACACTTAAATTTTTTAATCTAATGAGTCAATAAACATACAAATGAGTAGCCTGGATTGGAGTCCTACTAACACAAAATTATTATGCTTCATTCTGCTGAAGATCAACTGCAAAATAAAATATCAGGGATAGGGTAGGCAGCAAAATAAGAGTGTCAGCAGAGTAGCAAGAAATAAAACAAGGTGAGAGCACTGTCTTAAATCGGCTGCTCCTGTATCATGTGTTTGGCCAGACTCTGAGCACAGGCTGCAGACATGGCAAAACACATAAGCCACCACTGGTAGCCCCTGGTCTGTACTCATGCAGCTGTGTTCCTGAGTAGGCCTGGATCTGACAGCCAGGGGTTATCAGGAGTCACCTCCTAGCCAAAAACAGTAGGAACCTGCCCGAGTCCTCCTTCCTTATGGTTCACCTGCATAAACAAAGAAAGAGTGGTTCCCTCCAAACTAGAGATGGAGGTGAGATCACACAGTCCAGAAACTGTTTAAATTGCTTAACACTTCCCCTTCCAGCTCACTTTCTGTGTCACTTTCTTCCATCCCTCCAGTTAAGTATTGGAGGGCACACAGACTAGCCTAGGAGGCTGCTTCATTTCTGAGCCACAGCTCTTGATGCAGATTTCAGGCCCTGAACTGAGGAAATGAGTCCCAGGTTTAGGAATTCACAGTGTACTCAAAGAGTCCCAGGCAGCAGATGATTTAACAAGTTTCTCCTAGCTACAGCTCCCTGGGGGAGACCTCCTTAGTAGCCATGTTATGTAAGCATAATCTTGGTTACACTGATAACAAAGTAATGAATTTAAAAGAAAATAAAATCACCATGGAAAAAAATGTATATTATATACTCATCTACAACTGCAGTTTTGAAGCTCATTTCCCTACTATACATGTACTATCTTCCTTTTAGAATTTTCAAACTCAGTGGAAAAACTGGAAAGGAAAACTACATATCCTTGAACGAAAAAAATACCGATCTCTTACATTCCAGAACTACATAAGAAGCATGTGAAATGGAAGGGAAGCAATTCTTTGAGCTCTGCAAGTGTAAAGTAGTTAGTTAAGTTCATCCATGTGTGAATTTAGTGAAGTTTTGAATTAATATAAGTCTTTGCAAGCAAACTCATAAATCATTTGAAGTCACACTTTCATCATAATCAACTTAACTGTTATTCCTGAATTCATAAATATAAGAAATTTAAAATGAACTTATATACTAAATTGTACACAGTACATTGTGAAAGCTGGTGCAACATTACCTAGGTCTCTGCAGCAAAATGGGAATGACTTAAACCTCAAATTTTGTTACGAATATATTATAGAAATTGAAAACATAATGCCATTTTTTGTTTGCTGCTAGAATGATCATGATTGCACAAGTGATAATGAAAACCGTGAATGGAAAGTTCTAATTAACTGCTCTCAAGGTGAGTATTTATCCTGTTAAAATTTCTATGTATGGTCAGTTATTCAGTGAGGGCAAATTTTGTAATTTAACTGAAAGATAATAAGTGTCCCGAACTTCCCTTGAAGAACCTCAGCATTTTTCAAGATTAACTTTTCTGGGTTTGAAAGACATTTTGCATTAAAAGGAAACAGCAATTTGCATTAAAAAGAAATATGTCAGAGAAAGAAAACCATCTTATAAGTCAGTAATACAGTTATATTTGAGATATAGATATAAAACTGCTTTTAGCAACACAAAACATTTTTTAAAAAATCCTCTCAGGCAGTGATTTGCAAATTTCATAATGTATGGAAATGGAATAAGCCATGCAGCATCACATAAACAAATACCTGATGCCTTCTGGTCACCTATGGCTTTATTTTATTACCCAGCATGGCTCTGAAAGGAAGGTGTGAAACTAAACAGGAGCAAATCACAGAAATTTGAATACAGGCCTGGATGGGACGTACATTCACCATAAATTCTCTGGGATATTTAATCCCTTTATCCGCTTTCCCATGTGTAACTTTAAAACTTCAGAAAAAGTATTTTCTCCCTTCTGGTATGTTTTAAGGAATGATTATCTTCTGTTTACAAAGGACTTGAATGTGTAAGAAGCCTAAATATTAAAGTCACAAGAAAAGTGTAGGAATTTATGTTGACTAAAATATAACTGAATTTGGTAGTTGTAAGACCCCAGGTTATGATTTACCAGCTCAAAGGGGTTTTCCTTAAAAATATACAAGTGTTCAATAATTTGTCTGCCAAATTTATTAGAAGGATTTTCAGTTCCCTTAAAACCTTAAAAGAGGCTGCAAAGGAGAAATACTGGACATGTGTTCTCAGGAGGTACTTTTACTGATACACTAGAACATAAAGGAACTTGTCAAAAGTTTAAAGGGCAACATTCAACCAAAATAAAGCATTCCGGAAAGCATTGACTTAGCATATACTAACCCATATAACTTAGCAAAATCCAACCCATCTGGTCCTAAGTTATCCAAAACATCAAAAAAGGAGATTAGGACAAGAAGTGAAAACAAAGAGAAAATTAAAGAGAGGAGAAAAGAGATTTATAGCTACCATTCCTAGATCCAGCGTAGATGCAGATATAGGACAGCAGAAAGATGACAGGGTTTGAACAGCTCGAATAGTTCATATTGCTGCGTTTATTTGCTTTGGCACCACTGTGGCCACACCTTCCCACCCCCATGTGGGACTTCTGGCCCACTGGCCACTCTAGGTGAGGGGCAGTGCTCTGGCATGTCAGCCGTTCTGGGGCTGGGCTAGGGGCACCAGGGGGTGTGGAGCAGTGCTGTCCAGTGACTGCCCCGGAGTTGCCCAAGGAGACTCTAAGGGTCTAGGGTATGGAACCTCACCTTTGTGAAATTTGACCTTTCATTTCCTGCCCCCGCACCAAACAACTCTTGAGTTGGTCCGCGCCAATAATTAATATAATAATTCAATGTCTCACAGTAGTCAAATCCACTGTGTTTATTAAAAATTTTTCTGCAATACAGATGAGAAACACTGTTGGTCATCTACCAGTGTTATTATTTTACATTAGTGTATATGTTGCTAAAATATATGGGCACAAAAAGCACATTCTTCTCTTCAAAGAAACTGATGTTTTATTCAGAATAATTTCAGACTTAAGTGAGTTATTATTCCTTTTTTTTATTTTAATCAATATTTTCTTGTGTTCAGCATGTACACTACAATATATTAGTATATTAGTTTTATTTTTGTGTATTTTATTTTTATTTACTTATAGTTTTGCTGAAGCTTCTGCTAAATGATTCTAACTGGAGACTAACACAACTTTCCTCAACATTCTGCCAAGTATGAAATCCAAATGTTACAGTTTTGGATCTTAATGGAATTCTGTCTCCCTACCAACACAGAATTTGGAAGCTAGTGCCCAACCCCTCATGCCACTAGATAACAAAGGGATGGCCAACTGCTTTGAATTCCAACTTTATTGCCGAGGAGGTGAGGGAGGAGGAAGAGATTTCTCCCTTTGCGGGGGGTGTGTGGGGGGGAGATATCCCTTTTTGGACAGCTGCGTTGAGTGGAAGCCACCACTTGCTGGACTTGTGAAGCTGTTTGGAGGGAGCTGAATTGCCCCGGTTCAGCCATCCCCAAGCCCAGCTCAGCTCTGGTGCTCTGTGCTGCTCATCAGAGGGAGAGAAGAGAGTAGAGGGAGTGAGCCTTGGATTCTGCTACAGATCCCTTTCCTGAGCCAGCTTTCCATCTGCAGAGGTGTGGTTGAGTACCACCACTGCCAACTCCTGTCCCCAGCCTCTTGTCCCTGACCAGAGGATGAGGAGATGACTCTTCACTGCCTGCCAGAGGGTTCCACACCATCCTCTTTAGTGGCCTTCGTCTTCCACAAGAGTTATTGAGAGGAGTCAGTGCCTCATGCCTCACCTTTCATCTTTGTTTTACTGGAGGATTGAGTGACTGCGTGGCCTGCCGAGGTGGGGCAGCGACCCCTGCTGTCCATAAATATCATTGCACCAAATGGAGCAGAGACAAAAATTCAGTTTTGTTTGAAGGGTTTGTTTGTTCTTTTTTGGGGGGAGGGAGTTACAGTGTAGTTGTGGCTAGACATGTGTATCTATCTTTATCTTTATCTCTCTCTCTCTCTTTCTCTCTCTATCTGTCTATCTAATCATCTATCTTTGTAGTTAAGAACTGTTACTCTTTTTTTTCCTATACATTTTTCTGATTAAAACTCCTTAATTTCAAAGCTGCGGTGATTTTTGGGAGTAGGCCCTTCTTTTCTGGTCCATATAAATATCTCAGTTTTCTTCTAAACTAAGACACCAAGAGCCACAAGAGAATATTCACAGACATATCTTTATCATACAAAGACTATAGAAAAAATTAACCAGGGTCCTTTAAGACTGTAACTTCATAGACACCAATAAACAACAGGTGCAATTTTAATCATTTAGGGCAGGTAATTAATTATTGAATCAGAAGATCAGCAAGATTTGACACTGTAGAAAAGTACAAATTATCACACCATATAATGAATAAAGCTAACACTAAGAGGCAGAGAAAACAATTCCCATTGTAAAATCACATAAGGTAATGTAAAGACATGACAGGGAACTCAGTGGCAGGCCTTTAATATTTTAATGTAAAATAATACAAGAATGAGAAATGTTTAAGAATGCTGCTGAAGAGGTCTCTGGAGCAGGACAGAGTGTATTTTACTGCCCTTACTTTTCTAGTAGGGTCTAGGGAAACAACATGAGTAAAATTATGTCCAACAGTAAAAAGAGAGACTAAAAAGAGGCTCTGAGAAACACACTTTCTGTTGCTGTAAACAACTGTAAAATTTTTAGCAGGTAAGTTCTGGTCCTTAAAGAGGAAGTGAATCGAGAGTTGACTGGCACGTAAGGGTTACCTGTCCCCAACCAAAACCAACTTATGCATCTGTGATCTTTTACTGTATTCAAACCATTTTCCTTCTGCAGTTCCTTTCTGAAGAAAGAAAAGAGAAAGCACAAAAAACTACCCATGGATAACTGTTCCCAAGAAGGGCCAAGAGACATGCAGAGACAACTAAAATGAAAGACTATGTGGACCTTATGGTTCCCAGGGCACCAACACTGCAGACATCCACAGTCTCACAAGGGCAGTAACACTTCTGGCAGCTGGGAAGCTGCAGAAGTGTGGTGCTTCCGAGACAGCTGCAGCAAGGAGAGCAAATTATGTGACCTTAGTGCTTCTGCCTAGACCTAGTTGGTATGTCTCAAGCAGAAAAAAAAAAAATCTGATTAATCAAGGAATATACAGTTCCCTGCTGTGCTTTTGAGCCTCTTAAAGACAGCCTTATCATAATCAGCTTGATAAATGAGGTATATTTGAAAATAAAGAAAAGCTGCAAAAACATGGGTCTTCCAATCCTTGAAGGACCTCTCTGTCTTACATGTGCAGCAAAGAACCTTTGGTGCTTCTCACAGGGAAACAATTTATTAGGTGGAAAAAAGGTGAATTATTGCCTATTTTGGCATCCTTAACATGCATGCAATAAACCTTACAACAAGTCCAGTTCTTAGACACCAATGAGGTGCTTTAATGAAATGTATTTGCTATTTACATTCGATACATTTTATTTTTTAGTAAGTGTCATGGAAGAAAATGGATGTGAAAGCATTTATTATCAAAAGTATAAATTCATCTGCTCAAGAAATATTTATTTATTTCAGTGTAAAATAAATCTTAACTATAACACAGTTGCTACCCTGCAATGAATTACATTTTCTGCATATAGTATGGCCAGATTAGTTCTCCTATAACTGATATCACATGGAGATTCTGCTTTAAATATTTACCTATGATCAAAAGGTTTATAAGACTAAAGCTTTTCATGTTCATTCTTAGCCCTGCGATGATAGTGCTTTTTTTTTTTTTTCCAATAAATAAAGCATAAAACAGCCTCTGGTCATTCTTGAACACTGAGGGGCTTTTTTTCTCTCATCTCATTTGTTTATTTTTTGGTTTTGTGTTTTTTGTTGTTTGGGGTTTTTTTCCAAATTTTATTTTACTTTTTGCGTTTACAAGGCATTTGTTCTCAACAATGAAAGACATGCTATAGCCTAGCTTTTTATTAAATATTTTATATCATTATATCTGACAATCCAAACTGTGTACACATTGTAAGGGTTGTGTTCTAAAAACACAGAAACCATGAAGGGCAGAAGGATTTACTTGTGCTTAAGGTGTTGAACTGCAAGAGAGAGGCACTGAAATAAGAGCATCCTGCCTCTGCATGTCTGCATGCTTTCCCCTTGTGTTCAGATGAGAAATGGGCACTTACCTCTTCCAGGTACCTCTAAAGCTTTGTTCTGAAACATAACCAGAATTCAAGCCTAAGAATTCAGGTCTTGTTCTGAGAGGAATCTATTAAACAGCACTGAAAGTTTAGGTCCATAAATGAATTACTATTCTTTATCATACTCTCTCTGCCTCTTAAATTCACTAAGTGGAGTTGTTAAAGTCCCTGTCTCTTATAATTTTGTCCAGGATGAAGACTTATTTCCTAAGGAGCTGGATGAGTGATTCAACATCTGTGTTGCTACAACATTGAAATAAGTGTATCAATGGTGCACTAGTACAGCCTAATAGTGATGCAATAGTGCCGTCTTGCTCCTTCTCTTTGAAAATATTCTGTGCCACAGCTCTGATAACCTAGTAATCTTTTGATTTTGTTTCTTTCTTTTTCCAGTCTATAAAGATAAAGCTAGCTTCGGAGTGGCAGTGCATCTCATTTACTGTGAGGTAAGGAAGAACAGAAATACCGAGTATTACAAAGATGGGAATGAAACTTTGAAACTGTAACATCTAAGACTTTATTCTTACTTTTGTGGTTGTTGGGGTTTGTTTGTTTGTTTGTTTGTTTTTACTCCTGAAATCTAAATTTAAATCTTATTGGTGTCTTTTTGTTTATTCTTGGTTTAATACTCTGTAGATCTTAGAGCTTCTTTTCATTCTATTCATGCTCACATGTTCCTGTGTCGGACATTTATACAAATAGTTTCCAACAGCTAGCAGTAGTCCCTTCAAAGTTTTGCTAGTGTCTTTAAATGTTTATTGTTCTTTTCTTTTGTAAAATATAAAGATCTCCTCCTCTGTCCTTCATTAAGATAATCTCATACAATTTAACAAATCTGAAAGCTCTATTTATTAGAGAATTGGCTCATTACTGTCATGAGTATACCACTACATAGTGCCTGTACTTAATAGTACTTTGCAAGCTGAAAAATGAGAATAATGGTATTCCAAATGGCTAAAGACATGCATTGTTCCTGAAAAATAATGCATTTCCATTATTTCTCTGCTATTCTTCATAGCAATGGTAAGTAATTTATTAGGAATAGGCTCTATATTAGCTTCATAATTAATTGTCTAAATTACTTGTTATTTCTCTGAAATGAATTCTGAGATATTTATTGATAATAATGAGAATCATCTGCTATCCCACAAAATTTCATAGATAAAATCATTAGAAACATCAAAACCTTAATGTCTAAGTGTCTTAGTTTAGCAGGTGGGACCAGTT
>JAWWLZ010000139.1:48854364-48900272 GCA_035041345.1 Poliocrania exsul | reverse complement strand
ACTGGAGTTGGACCAAGGGTTGGACTTGATGATCTCGGAGGTCTTTTCCAACCCAATTGATTCTATGATTCTATATTGTTTTTCAATCCTGTGCTGGAGACGGTGAAAGTTCAGGACATATTAAGAATGTGATCTAGTTGTGTAAAACCTGGAAAGGCAGATACCAGTGGTTTCAGGGAATTTTCAGAGACATACACTGTTCTATTTGTATAGCAAATATTGAATAGCAAAAATATTTTAAGCAGCTCTTGGGATACTATGAATAAATTTTAAATAAAATTAGTCTGCTCCATTTCTGGTACTGAATTGCTCACCATGTACCTGAGAGCTGTGAGCATACTATCATCCCATAAGATTTTGCTCTTGAGAGAGAAAAGAAAAAAATAAAATCTATCTATTTGTCTCTAGAGAGATATATTACTGGTTGTCTGTCTGCATCATTTAGAAATGTAAACGTATGTTGCGTACTACGACATAATGTGAGCGTATGTTAAGTGCTGCTGCTTGTGCAACAGAAGACTGTGCATTGCACCCAACCAATGAAACTATTTTGGTTGTACATGAGAACATGGTACAACTCACCTTTTCCACCCTTGAAAATCCTCAATGTACAAAACAAAATTATTTTTTCATCCCAGCACCCACCTTACTACAATATTATTTCTAATGTTGTAGCTATTAAAATATAATACTATACCAAACATAGATGACTTGTTCCACTGGATTGCATCCAGGACTCAGTGTGAGGGTAAAATGCATGCAGCTGCCCAAGATAAAATGCATCTAAAGTACTAAAAAAAAGTTCATTTCCAAAAGTTGAAAGCACTAACAAATACGATGCTAGTTTACACCAGGCAGGAAAAACTGAAAAACACCTGTTCTCTTGGTGCCTTTTATGGCCTGCCTGGCCCTGTTGTGGGGGCCTCCAGGCATTTCTGTGAGAACTACATCTTTTCTTGTAACAGGAAGTCAACCTCCCTGGCAGGCAGGGAGAGAAACACACATAAAGCTATTCATGGGAAGAAATCTTCTCCCAGGCAACAAAGTTTCTTTGAGTGAACACTGTATTTTTCCTTCTTCAATCAATTCTTCTGAAGATTTTCTATACTTATATTCAGAAAAAAAAGAAAACTATGGGGAGCTTTTTTTGTTGTGGTAAGTTATTTTTTAAGTCTGTTTTCAAGGATCACTGTTTTCTAAGAGCTGTAACTCAAATTTGCTGGTAGCTATAGTATGCTACTTGGGTTCATGAAAACAGGAAATTCTGAATTTTCCGTGTGAATGAAGTGATAATAAAATTCACAGAATCACAGAATATGCTGAGTTGGAAGGGACCCACAAGGATCATTAAGTCCAACTGCACAGGACCATCCCCAATAGTCACACCACATGCCTGAGAGTATTGTCCAAATGTTTCAAGAACTTTGACAGGCTTGGTGCTTCTCTGGAGAACCTGTTCCAGTACCCAATGATTCTTGGGATGAAGAAACTTTTACTAATATGCAAATGAAACCTCCCCTGACTCCACTTCAGGCCATTCCCTTGGATTCTTTCACTGATCACCACAGCAAAGAGACTGGTGCCTGCCCCTCCTCTTCCCTGCACAAGGAAGTTGTAATTGCAGGGAGGTCTCCCCTCAGTCTTCTCTTTGCTGAGCAGACCAAGTGCCCTCAGCCGCTCCTCATACGGCTTCCCCTCAAGATCCTTCACCATCTTTGTTGCCCTCCTTTGGACACTCTTTAAGAGCTTAATATCGTATGTTGCGGTGCCCAAAACTGCACAAAATATTCAAGGTGAGGCCACCCCAGTGCAGAGCAGAGTGGGACAATCCCCTCCCTTGACTGGCTGGCGATGCTGTGCCTGATGCCCCCCAGGACATGCTTGGCCCTCGTGGCTGCCAGGGCATGGCTGACTCATACTCAAGTTGCCATCAATCAGGACCCCCAGGTCCCTTTACAAACTACTGCTTTCCAGCATCTCACTCCCGAGTCTGTACATACACCCAGGATTGTCCCAACACAGGTGCAGAATCCAGCACTTCCCCTTGTTGAACTTCTTATGGTTGGTGATTGCCTAGTCCTTCAATTTGCCAAGGTCTCTGTGCAGGTCCTTCCTACCTTCAAAGGAATCACAGACTTAAGCTTAAATTAAAAAAAAAACAACCAAAAAACCCCAAAACACACACAACAACAACAAAAAAAACCAACCCCAAACTATTTTGTTCTTGTCTTCACTTATTCTACATGCTGAATGCTATATTTAGCTAGAAAATACCACAGTTTTTCTTTTAGAATTAGATATTCATCTCACATTCTGGCTCTTATAAATGATCGATACATTTGTGATGAGTTTGCGTAAGTACTTTTCTCAAATGAATCAAGTCCTTGACTGAGATATTTTAATTGCTATAATTTGAATAACTAATTCTAAGTTCTAAAAATTAGTTGAAGGTAGTATGTGATTAACTGTTGTTAATGAAGCCATTACCTGATCAAGTACCATTTCATTCTTGGAACTGATTATCTCTAAATGCAAATTAAATTGATTTGAATTGTCAACTTTTTTCCTGGATTCATAGTACACGTTTTAAATGTTCTGCAACCAATGTTATGCAACATACTTTGCCATTTTTCTTCCTCTGGCAATTTTGTATGGTTTTATGTCTAACACAAAATCAGAAAAATTCAGCTCCAAAAAAGTAGAGTCTCCATTCAGATGCAAAATCTTTGCTGAACATATTTAGCTAAGAATTTTAAACTAATTGTTAGTAAAATGGGAGTTAGTAATCATGCTAACAGTTAGTGACATTGTTTCACACAGACTATAGCAAAATGCAACAGGATATAAAATTAAATTAAATGGACATGACAAAAAAAAGACTGTGAAACAGAAAATTTTTGAGGTAGGAGAGGTGGAAAAGGTTGCCTGTTGACAAATTGCTTAATGGTGCTGATCAGTAGCTATCATGGTAATATCTTAAAGCCACTGAATAACTGAAATCTAGGTTTTCCTCCATTTTTAACCTGTGTATCTCAGCACAATTTTGGCTTTGCCTTCTTTTACTATATTCCCCAGAATTTTCTGTTCCAGTGTTGGTGCCACCACTGGATTGATCCCTGCCTGCCGTCACTCTATTCCTGTAAAGGGAAACGAGGGTTACAGCGGTTAGTCACCATCTCAGAACATGTTATTTATTACATAGTAGGTCCTCATAAAACCCAGTTTCTAAAGCACAGTAAGGAAGATCTCAGAGAACAAGAAGTTGCAAGGAAAGCCTCTATTATAGAGTGTGGTACTTTTCCCTCCCTTCCTTGGGAACTTACCAGTTCTAGACTGATATATTTAGTTTAGTCTACTTTTAAAAATATTTTTCTTTACTTTTTACCTTTTGCCACTATAAAGTCATTTGAAAACAATGAACTGTGACCTTATGTATATCAGTTTTAGATTAAAAATTTCATAACAATCAAACTGTGAATTCAAAAGTAGACAAGCTGCATTTAAAACCTACACACCCAGTATGGTAAATATTAGAGTAATTCTAGAAAGTACAAAAACATGTAATAAAGTATTTTATGTTTCTTCTTTAATGGAGATCAGATTTGGGGGCTGTGTGCAATCCCCACAGAATCTCCTGTGATCTTTTCTTACATCTCCTTCATACACACAGACATCCACCCACACTTGTGCATGTGCATACTCACACACACAAATCTACATTCAGTCTCTTACCTGTGAACTTTTCTGCATTCTTTTAGAGTGGGACATAGTATTTTCAGTAATTGGAATTATATATGCAGACTTCCTCACCACACTGAGTCATTGTTGACTCCAGGATATCAAACTTACTAAGCATGTTAGGGAGGCCTGACGAACTCAGGAAAAAACACTTCAACATCAAAAGTCTGCCCTTGCATTTAGGATCAATTCTGCTCTTAGAAGGCCAAAGTTGTGTATGTTTCTAGCAATTTGGTATTTATCACTGGATTCTAACACAAGTGACAAAAGCAAAGTCTTCAGAATGAAAATAACAGTAAGAGTCGCTTGCTGTGCTGTTTTGCACAGAACTTTCCAAATACATCTCAGTTCTGGCAAATCCAGGCAAACCCAAAAGAATGATACAAAAAATACACTTGACATTTTACTTCTTATATTTTTTTTTAATCTAAACCACTTCTAAAGATTAAGAATGGATTAATATGGAGTTAAAGTTGGGAGTACTAGATATGTGCAATTTCAAGAAAGGCTGCAAAATAGAAATGCACTCTAAAAAATGATATTAAGAGAGTAATTTTATACCAAAAAGGAGTTAAAACAAAAATACACAAGCAGTGAAAACAGTGTTCTACATACTGAGAAGTTTCTACTATTTTGACTAGTTTTTAAACAAAACATTCCATTGTGAAAAATATTCACTGGAAATGCTTAATTTAATGCAACAGAAACAATGGCAAGTAACACTGGGCAGGTAACACTGAAAATATCCTGCATTATTTAGTTGGTTTTAGTCTATCCATGTTAAAAAAAATAAAAATCTACTAATTCCAGTTATCAGAAACACTGGGAAGATTGTATCTTTGTTTACCTGAAATGCATTATACTTCACTAACAAGACCGAAATTACTCAAAACAGATCTCCTCCATGAGATAGCTGGAGATCTATGCCAATAATTTCATGGTAGCCTGGTATTTTCATTCCCAGTCTGGCATATAAAATATAATGATGGGCCTTCCTACAATGGTGATTAGCTTGATTTTTATTTTATAACCATGTTTTTATCGATATGTACCAAAATGACAACAGAAAGAGAGAAGGAAACCTAGTTTTGGAAAGTAGACTCCATATGTGTGAGCACAAAGAACTAAAAGCTGTCCACAGCAGCTAAATTAATCCTCACAATATTAATGACAGAAAACAGTATACTGTTTTTATCTTCACTGGGCAAAGAGAGTATCAGTACACTGTTGAACAATTTCTCACATTAGGGCAGTTTCACCAGAGGGGAAGAAAATCTTTATGGCATTATGTGGCCTTTGTAAATGAGTAACATACGGAAGATCTGTGACAATAATAGCACACAAGTACATTGCCAACTTATCTACATCAACCTGACAGTAATCATGAAAGATTTGTACAGGAGAATGTATTCAGGAATATGGATAATTATACTGGAGAGAGCTGTGCAGTCTATAAGTAAGATGCGCTGAGCTGTACAAATATTCTGTAACATACTCAATATGAATTCTAAGAGATGGAGTGAAAATCAGACAGTATATCTTGACCATTAAATTTATGAAAAGGATTTAATGTTTTCTCCTAGAATGATTTTCAATTATTTAGATAAACTTCTACATAAATGCCTGCATCCTCTAAATAAGGTGCAAGTATGCAAGAAATAAATCAATTACCTTTTACTTTTCTATACTTTTCATCTCACATTTAATCTAGAGTAAGGGTATCACTCTAAGTACTTTCATTAGGATGCTCAAAAGTTTTGCCCAACTTCAGAAAAAAAATCTGCTCTTTTAATAATTTACACAGAGGGTTATGATATAAGATCTGCATATGCAAATATCTTAGATGAATGTGCTGGGTATGAGATATACCCAGGTTTCTCAGATAATAGTTGTACCTCTTACCATTGCCACAAAACAGCAAAATGATTAAGTGATGGCTCATTATGCTAAGATAACCATTGAGTTAAATGATTCAGAATAAGCGATGTTAAATGTAGTTTGGTATCACATTAACATTTCCTTGACAAATCCATATCTCTACGATCTCGCTTGCTGTAGTGTTAGGCATCCCAGAATTGCAAGGGGTCCTTAATACAGGTTTTTCTTTTGACACTTTTATTACTTATATTACTATGTTCTGGTTATAAGGGATTAATTTCAGATTAAAATGTTATGTAATGAGAATAAGGCAATGCTCCCAGATTCATTTAGAAAATTAGATGGTGAGCTTTTTCCAACATTAGTAAATTCTAAGAACAGATATCTTTGCTGGATAATAAGAACTCCCCAAGTTGGCTAAGACCAGCCAGCAGCACAGTGCACTCATTTTTGCAAGAGAGACCTTCACAAAGAACACATTGAAAAGAGACAATATAAACTTTGATGTAAGTCTTTGTTAAATAGGTGTTCATATTTTCTTACCTCTCACATGTGTTGTCAGACTGTATAATTTCTGGAATTGCAAGCTGCTTGCTGCTTGCAAGGAATTAACATGAGCTAATCCTTCTCACGTGGAACAAGTAGTCAGTATGGCACATCAACAGCTAATAAATTCAAGAGTAAGATAAGATGAATGTGTTTGTTTAAATGAGCACGGTACCAATCACTAAATGTTGACAAGGTTTGAAATAGTTAACACTTTTTCAGAGAAAATTTTATGTGTAAAAAACTGCATGACTCTCTAAACCCAGACTTCTCAGGGAACATATCTGGTTCAGCACCAACAATAGATGCAAAAATGCAGAGCCCAGTTACAGAAGGGGAGCCTAATCACTGGGATGTGTGTGTAGATACTGATTTCTCCAGTATGTGTGCAGTTTCACCTTTTGATGTGAAAACATGAGATGATTGGAAAGTAACAGATATTGTACCTGTTTGTCTCATCTGTCCCCTTGGGTTGGCACTGAATTTCTCATTTCGTGTTGTTCTAGAAAATCCATCATTTTATAATAACACTGTTCACGTGGTAGATACCTTGCAACTGAAGTGTTATTAATACATAAATACTTTCATGACATAAACCTTTATAGCATTGCACAATAGGTATTTAAACATTCTTCACTGTCAGTGTAAGTACTCTCTAAGTCTCACATGCATGGCTGTGGAATTATACAACAATATAAAAATGCAGCAAGAAGTTAAAATCATACAGTAGAGTTTTCAGGAAGTTAACATGAAATATATACATCTTTTCTAGCTTTACCTCTATTTTCTCCTTTTCCTAAGCCTCAATCTTTTTTTCAACCCAAAATCACAGTTTTGAATGTATTCTTCATCTTATGGCATTTTTCAGGCAGTTGCAAAGCAGGGATGTTAAGCTGCAGTGACTCTCTGTGGCTTGAAACAAAAGGGCTTCAGCACTAAGTATGAAATTGCATTTTGGAACCCCTGTGTTTTCTGGACCACAAGCATAAACGAAATTTGCTCCCTTCAGCCTTGGATTTTGGGAAATCCATTGGAGAATGCTGTAGCTTAATAACTGCAATAAAAAAATAGAAGGTATTCCCGTTTCTGCTTTATGGTAAAATCTGTGACCTAGGGTAACTAATTAAACTCTGTGGTTTGGGGTTTTTTTCCCTTCCTCCCCCCCTCCCCCCCGCCTTTTTTTTTATTTAAGCATTACAGTGAAATAAAAAAAACCCCAAACATGTAACTGTGATTTTATTTATTAGCTCCTAAACTCCACATAGGAGGAACTGGCAAATGTTACAGTCCTTTTTATACAGGAGACCAGATAGGGTGATAGTTTTTTCCCAACATTTACATCTATGAATGTATGAATAATTTTGTACTTTACTGAGATAATAAGGCTTAATTCATTAACATTTGCAAAACCAAATGAGAACACCACTATAGACTGTGAGCAAGAAATACAATCCAGGATCTCAGTCACTATAAACTGATGTTGACTAATTTGGGACACTGGTCTCTCAGGGACACTGGTGCCAGCTAACCTAGAAGTCTCTGTCTGGGCATAGTTGTGAAATAGAATGGATATAATCAAAGAGGTAACTCTAGATTTATGTTGGGAGAAATGAGAGGAAAGTATGTCCTTTTCTACAAGCAGGAATACAGGTGAATAATTAATAACATTTTATTTATTTATTTATTATATTTTATCACTTTTTTTTGTGCAAGATTTTTCGATATACAGACATTTATTTTCTCAATATATTAATTATTCACTGTACTATTTCTCTGAGAAGTTTTTGCTCTAAAGGTTGCATATTAGAAGTTTTTTGGAAGCATTCATTATTCAAAATTTGTGCTGTTCATCTTCAAAATGTGTCACCTAGTATATTTTACCTCTTTGCTTGCTGATTGGTTGAGAATAATTCTTATTTCAAGTGTGAACCATGAGGTAGAAACTTGCTTTCCAGGTTTATTATAAAGTATAATTTATTTGTTGCTGTGTTGATAAATAAAAATAATATTGTAATATCCATTAAGATCTCAAAAAATGGGTTTAGCTATTTACTTGTAATATTTTATCACTGAGGTTACACAACTGTGAAGATATTTTATTTACACTATGACAAAATCTGTGTGTTTATCAAATTTATTTACAGAAATGTTTGTCCAATTGTATTGTTAATTTGTTGGCATCACTTGCAAGATTGTCAGTAATAAAGGAAATCATATAAATTTCCCATTTGACTTGTGTTTTACCTCTGATACTGGCCAGCACAGGAGTTTTTTTGAAGGTGAAGGAGGCCTGCATTAGCAAGCATATGACAAACAATCCTTTAAGCTCTATCCTCTACTACTCCCTAATACATATTCTTCAGTGCCAAAGCCTAGTTTTCCTTACTTATATGAAACTTAGGCTGAAACCAACTGAAACTTCTGAAGGCAATTCTGAAATTTTCAACAACTGGGAGAGGAGTCGAGTGTAAGTCTTCATGGAAGAAGAGTAAGTAGAAAAGAAGCATTGCAGTGACCTATGCTGGTAGAGTTCATAATAACTAGAATTAAGTGTTTTGCTTTAATTTTCTCTCATATTTTTTTATAAAATGTTTCTTGTCCATGATTTCTCTCTGTCATTTCTGTCAACATTTTGCAAAATGCCCTTTTCTTATATCACATACCTGATATCCCAAATTGAAGTTAACCCGAATGTTTTCTCATTCCAAGTCCTTTTCTGAAGTCATTCTCCCTGAATGCACATGCCAGGTTATGCCCTCGGCGTTTATACTGTGGCAGTTCCTCCTCAGCATTGTTTGATTTCAATATGGAGTCAGGAAAAGCATTGGATTGGTGGCCTCTTTCCTTTCAGTTCTGAGTATTTATTAGATGTGGGATTGTGCTCCCTGGCAAAGCATGGAAAATTGTATTAGGTTTGTGATAATATGTAATTAACCTATGTTATGTGATCTTTGAGGATGAAATCATTAAAATTTGGACAACTGATCTCTTATGACATACCGTTTTTTATTAATGGGTAGCAGTACTGGAAATAGACACTGATTTCTTGAATAGTCAAAAGTTCTCTTTGTGCAAATGATGAACAAAATGGTTAATGGCTTTAACTATGTTATGTATGGTAAATTCTGCTTGGAAATACCCATTTAATCTTTCCTTTAGGACTATTAAAAGTACAACTGACTTCCTATTTGCCCGCGCACTGTAAACTTACAGAGGGAATTCTCTGAGGCAGGAGCTGTCATTTACAGTATTTATGAATCCGCAAAAAAAGGCTTAGTCTGTCATGGTATATTCTATTACTATGCCTATCATCTCCAGCAGCAAAATAAAAGGAGGAAAAATTCCTAGTTTAGTGAAGAATCAGTCATCATTTCTCTATGGCTTGGGCTTGGGCTTTTTAGATATTTTTGAAGAGTTTGGTAGAATCTGGATTTACGTTCAAGGTAACTGAAGTTCCTGGTGAATGTGTATGTACTTAGCAGTACAACCCTGAGTCATGTCATTGTAATCAGTTGCATAAATTATGTACATAGAAGCTTCCTAGGTAGGTCTAACTGCAGTTGTAACATAACAGGAAGAAATCAGTTGCACAGAAACAGTAATACATCCTGAAGCAATACATCAATTTCAGAAAGTCAGCTCAGCATAAACCTTGTTTCTTTGAGTTATCTCAGTTATGAACACAAGCTGTCAGAAGAAGTGGAAAGAACTGGAAAATTTGCCATCATCTACAGATATGTAATACATTGAAGAAAATATTTTTATTCCACATCCTTTAAATTCTGTATGAAAACCATAGATTCAATGTAACTTTATTATATAAATATGCCAATCTAATTAACCCTGTCGAATGGAAGTCATTAAGGTGAAAGACCTTGTCATTATAAGTGATTTTTCAGACTGTATACAATAATATATATACAGTGATTTTTTTGGATGTACCTATTTTAAAAAGCTGAAAAACTGAAGGGAGTTGACACACAGAGAAAACTTACAAGGAAAAACCTGGATTTTAGCTGAGATTGGAAGAAAAGCAAAGAGCAGATTTTTTTTTTTCCGCATCCTTTTTTCTCCTCTTTTAATCTCTAGAAACTTTCCATCTCTTTGGAACATCATCATCTTTCTCCCATCTGTACTGGCCCTCTGATCTTAGTCTTTTTACTTCAAGCTGGAGCTGACCCTGGGTGGGGTCAGTCCAGGAACTGGCGAAGTCCCTGTGAACTGCAGCCAGTCTCTGCTACCTGCTCCTGCTTGGAGATGCATCCATTGGGTTCAACACTATTTTAAGCCTCTGGGTATCCACAGAGACTCTCGTATTGTGTTGGGCGAGGCAATTATGCCTAACTGAATTAATTATACAAGATGTTGGATCAGTGCTTGATGCTTACTGCAGAAAGGGTGTGCTCTGTCTTTTCTGTTGGTTTTATTTGTGATTAGGATTCCTCTATGGGGTTGAGAATAGCTCTCCCTGCACCACATTGTACAATTCTTTTGTGTATTCTTTTTTGCCCGAGGAGCAAAGGAAGTGCCTTTAACTATGTAAGTTTCAGGTCTGAAAGCATTATTACTGTTTTCATAAACAGTAATGACAAGCATTCAATAAAACCAGTTTTAACTTGTGGATAATATATATACTATAATATATATACAGTAATACATATGCGGTTTTGTTACTGGCTTGTCTGAGCTACATAGGATTTCAGCAGATAGCAACTTCTTTGATAACACTCAGTATTCAGATCTTTTTTTTCCTCTTTACTTCTCAGGTTTCAAACTCTGCAGCTCTTTTTTACTCTGCTGCCCAGTCTCCCATGCCTCATTTTCCATGATTCCTCACATCCCTTATACAGTTTCTGCCCACACCATCACTCTATTGTCATGCTGCAGTCACTGAGCCTTTCTTTCCTGCTGGTCAACTCTCTGAAGTCCTTCCTTTTCAACTGTCACTTTTGGTACTCTCCTTCACTAGAAGCTACATTTTTCCCCCCTCCAGAGTCTGTTTTGCTCTTATTGAAGTAATTTCTTTCATCTCTGTTATCTGGTCAGCTCCCCACTTGGAAGAGCAGTCTCAGTTCTCACTTCTGCAGTCTTTTGAAGGAACGAGCTCAATCAATGGCCTACCATGCTTTGCTATTGGGCCAACCTCTTCCCCAAACAGCTGGCTGCTTTTCTTCTCCTTGTACACTGATTTTATCCAGAGAATATTTCTCTCTCGTTCCACTGACTGATTCAACTGATGCCCACCTCACAATACCCTGATTGTCCAGGCTACCAGTTTGACGGGTACACAACTTACGTTAGTTTCACTAACATAAACCACTTAGATGTTTATGGAAAGTTCCTAGTAACTGTTACTTAATGATCTCTGTAACTTGCTAACAACAGGAGACAATTTTTTCTTTAATTTATGTCAAATATTTCCATGATACAGAGCAACAGGTAAAACTATGTTGAGATCACACCAGAAAATGGATGCTCATTACAAGGCATTACAAAGTATTCCACACGTGTTTTCCACGTAACAGAGGAGGAGGGGAGATAGGAGGGAGTTTTAATCTTCCTGGTTCCGGCAAGGCTGGCGGGAGCAGGAGGTGCCTGGACGGTCTGTTCTGTTTCTGTTTGTTTTCCTAGCCCGGGATGTGGTGAGATTATATCATGCCTGTTCTCCTTTCCTGAAGTCTTTAATTGTATTTGTCTGTTTGGTTTGGTTTGCCCTTATTTCTTGTTAAACATTTCCTCTCCCCTTTTTCCTTTTTCCCCTTGGGGTGGGGCCCCACATATTGTGTACAAATTGCATACGTGGATGTAGATCTTAGAAAAATATAATTTCTTTCTCAGTCAGTTCAGTTTCTTTTGAGTTTTTTTTTCTTCGCAGTTTTTTTCCCTTTACTGGGGAGGCTCTGGGAGGAGAGAGGAGGCAGTCCAGGGTTGGTAAAAAAACTAGGCCAAACCTGAGACAACATTTTATATGTCTAGACAATTCATACAATGTATTCCCTTAAACTTTTATGAAACACATAAAGTCTGCAATAAAACCTGTGGTGATCCTTAATCTGAAATAGGCTAAGAAGCTTTGTTGCAAGAATGTTATAATTTAGTTTAGCAAGAGTTTACAGCTCTTTTTCTCAATAAGAATATTTTGTAGGTTTAGGTGTTTACAATATTTCTGTAGAATATAAAGTATAATTAACTTATTTCTGTACAAGATCAACAGATAATTTTTAATTTAATAATTATATATTATTATATATTGTTTCAATAATGAACAAAGTCATATGAGTGCAAATGTAAGATGAGAAGTAATGGTAATCACACTTCAAAGCTATCAAAACATTTCAAATATTGTCCAAATTACTGACTCAAAGAATCACAGAATTCTTAGGGTTGGAGGAGACATTTGGAGATCATGTAGTCCAGTCACTTAAGACAGGTCACACAAGAATGCATCAAACTGGGTTTGGATGTCTCCAGAGAGGGAGACTCCATGACTTCCTTGTGCAGCCTGTTCTGGCGGTCTGCCACCCCCAATATAAAGAATTGCTTCCTTATGTTGAGGTGAAAATTCTTGTGGTTTGCTGCTCCTTGTCCTGTCCCTGGGCACAACTGAAAGGAGTCTGGCATCATCCTCTTGGCATCCACCTTTGAGATATTTATAGGCATTAACGATATCCTCTCTCAATCTTCTCTTCTCAACTACCAGATCAATTACCTTGATCTGGAAACTGTATTAGAAACCTCACAGCCAAAGATCTTTTTCCTATTCTTCCACAGAGCAGGACTGAAAATATAAGTCTGTTAAGCAGATTGCTACTTCTTAACCAAGAAAATTGATAGGTTGACACGGAGGGTGTATTTAATCTTCTTTCCCATTCACAAACCCTTAAAAAACCTTTGCACTGGGATTACAGCTGTTAAGAGTAAGAAAATCGTGTTGCATGTATGAATGCAAGACTTTGACTTTTGGGCTTTAATCTGAGTGAAACTGGAAATGAGAAATTTGAAATACTCCAGTAAGAAAGGATCTTGTAAGTTAATGGCCAGAAAAGTTTTCTTTCATCAGCACTAAGTTCTCTTACTCTTTCATATTTTTATTTGACATATTAAAACAATAACATCTGAACTTGAAAAAGAATTTATTCAGAATTCTATTAATATATTATATTATATTATATTATATTAATTATATTATATTAATTATTATATTATATTATATTATATTATATTATATTATATTATATTATATTAATTATTATATTATATTAATATTTAACATTAAAACAGTGGGGGTAGTCTAACTTCAGTTTATTCCTTGTCAAAATCAAACTAATGTAATCCAGGGGTCTGGATATAATGAGGTGTATAACAGGGCTAAGTCCTAGTGATTAACTCATAACAGGTATTTTCTTGGGCAAAAACACTCGTGTTGTTCAAGATGTGCTTACAAAAAAAGGACTTTATATTCAGAAGTGTGAGTGCATAGAATGATGGTATTATTACGAGTAGAGAGCCCACAAGCAGTATATTGAGGGGGGGAAAAGGTAAATTAATAAATAAAATACAAAAAGTTTGAAAACTATAAGTAATCTTGCAGAATTTTTCACTCTCCAGAAGTATAATTTGTTTTTTCACTTACTCAAAAATGGCTCTTAATGCTAAACTTCCTTCTTTGTGTTAATTGTATGCACATTCAGAACATGTATTCACATGTCCTGCTAAATAAGAACCAATTTTTCATTTGGTCATAAACAGAACTGAAAGTGCAGAACAATCTCTTTTCAAATTAAAAGCTACTTAAATTCCGAAAAATATATTATGATGTTGTCGTACATTCGATAGACAATAAAGCAATAGAATATCAGCTTGTTTTAGTGTATTATTTTTGAGATTTCTTTCCATTAAATCTGAATATGTGTCTGGGTTGTGAGTCAAACATTTTTTAGTTAAAATTATGAATGAAGGATGAGCATTTTTTAATACAAATCGTAACTAGATGAGTGAAGTCAAATAACATTGATTAAAGAAATTTGGAGACAATCTTTTTGATTTTAAATAAGCTTGTTTAAAAGAATTAAGAAAGTAACCTACTTTTTAATAATGAAAATGCTATTTTGGCACATACACTGGCACTTTTAAATAATTTCTTCTTCCAACCCCAACTTTTATAGTTTTGTAGGACTTAAGAGTTGCATCTTTTCGTATTCATGTTAACAGAAAAATTTTTGGAGGATCTAAATTACATATTTTTATATTTACTTATTATTTTAAAAGTGCTGAATTTCCTAAGTTTAGGTAAGTTCCATGTTTCAGAAAATATTGATGTGCAAATCAGGCAGAGATGATTAGGCCATGGGGTTTTTCTTTCTACCAGGTGCTGTCATTAATTATCTCTATAGCATTTTCTAATTCAATAGTCAAGCAAATACTTTACTAATGGCAAAGAGGAGTGGGAATGGTTACACCATGAATCATACCCATCCACAATTATATGAAGTCTTGATGAGAAATTAGGAAAGTTTTTGATGGAGGTGATAGAAAGAGTTCCTTGCAGCATAATATATATCCAATGACATGGCTGAAGTGAGAAAAGGTGGAACAAAGACCATATACCCCACTCAGACATTAAGGACACATTCTGCTCCCTCAAATGAGTTGTGACAAGGAGCTGAGGGAACTGCAAAGGGGCAGAGCTTTGAGGACCTCTTCCCTTGACTATAGCCCCCTATGCTCCATCAGTTCCTCTTTTGTCACTCACTTTCACTCAAACTTCACTTTCTTTTAGTCCATTTTCCCACAATGTCAGAGGTGTTCTCTGGGCTCTGAAAAAGTCCATCAGGTAATGAATGAAAGAGAGCAAGGTTTTTCACATGCTCCTGCTCATGGTACTAACCTTGTCCCTCCCATGTAACACTCATTATTCAAAAAACCCTCAGTCAAGTAGTTTTATTTCACCATGTGAATGACTGATGCAAGAAAAACATAGAAGGAAACTTGATTTTGCTGCTCTGTACCTACATTCACTGTAGGAAACAACAGCAGTTCATCACCATGGTTTGATGATTTTGCCCTTTGGCTAGGGTATAGCTTTGCAGCAGACCTTCGTAAGTACATAACACCACAAATTTGGCACAACCAGATATAATGGATTTCTATATCTCTACAGAAACAGCAGTATGAACTGCCAATACCTGACACTAAAGACCAATGATCCATGATCATTGGGCTGGGTTTTCTTTCCTTTCCATCCAGGCTCTCAGTAGTTTCTAAATTCTGTGAGTGTCTCAGAGACTGCAAGCAACAGCGAGCAAACCAGGGAAGGTGTCAGCTGAGGATTGATTCCTGGGTCATGAAGAATAACCCCTTTTATTCCAAATATCTAAGAGAAATGACCTGTGGATCTGGACAGAGACCAGATTGTATTTTTTCAGGCTGAGATGAATGCCTAACTTAGCTGGATGCTTTCAGGAACAACAGAAAGAGGCAAGTACAGTATTTAAAAGTGTTGTAAGACACAATACCTCTTATTGACCAAGTGAATTAGAAATTATGAGAAAATCATTGGAGCTCTGATTTCCATAGTGGAGGGAGTGAGTGGAAGTCCTATATCTTCTGTAACAAAGATTTCTGGAGTAGACATGACCTTACCTCATAAAATGAGGTGTTATTAGAGATAGCTATATGGAGAAGTATAGGTCATATGAACATTCCAAGCTTTTGCTCACAGACATGCATTGCAATGTGCTAGCTATCTGTACTGTATATTGTAGGAGAAGCTGCCCTGAACACTCACAATTTTAATCTCAGCTGCAAATGGTGGTTGTAGTCTCACATAAATTTGCAGTTTGTAGCTATTTATTAAAACACCTGTCTTGGAGTGGCATGCTTATGCTAGCAAGTCAGAGTTTAACTTTGTACCTCTATGAAAAAATTAAAGAGCAATAAAAGTTGCTCAGGTGGGCAAACAAAGCAGTGAAGTACCCTCACAAAAGAGTGCTATAAACAATATGAGAGAGAATAATAACAATAAAAAAAGATATAATTTATTTTTTCCCCCAGAGTCTGACATAAGACCTTACCCAGAAGGAAAACTTTCTATCACCAATAAATGTAAACACTAGTAACTTCTGTGACATGGAAATACCATTGCATTATTTTTGTATTTGAAGCAGTCCTTGGTGTATTTGGATTTACATGCAATTCTTTCTTTCTCTGTCATGCTACTCATTCAAATACAAAAATAAGTGTGCTTAGCACCATATTAGCTCTCTTATTTTATGATTATTCATGGTTTCTTTTTTCCCTCTGCCTTAACTTGTCCACTATAGTGAATAAATTTTCTGTATACGACTGTGTAAACAGGTTGCAAAAAGGCTTTGAATTTACAGAAGTCCTATATTCTCTGTATGACTTTATACACTCATATTTTTATATATTCCATCTTTAAACACTCCTCTTTATACATTAAATATCTGTACTATCACAGTGAGTGTTATGTTCTGAATCATGCAGTTACTCACCAAAGATATTATAGATAGATTTTGCAATAACTGTTCTGTACATTTGATACCACCATTGATTGTAAAGGTGACCCCAAACATTCCATCATTGCAGGTTTCCTTATTATAATACTTTTAAATTGACTGAGTAATTTCATGTTACTTAGTGGCATCCTGGTTTTTTGTTTTTTTTTTTTTTCCAGAAGAATAAGCTTCAAAAGGTGTGTTTTATCTCTGTCAAAAAGAATCTACAGGGAAAGATATGATTCTTGCATGGCGCATGATGCAAAATAATGTGATACAGCCTTCAGGGAAAGAGTTAATCCCAAATGCCAAGTAAAGAAAGATCTGAAAATGAGTCTGACTTTTAAGACCATTGCAAAACTGAAGGTATCCTTGTCACACAGATGAATTTGAAAAAACCCTACAGGGTTTTTGTTTTTCACAGGACAAGAAAATAAATTCTGACAAAGCAGTTATTTGATGGGTTTGGGGTCCTGTGGAAAAGCCTGATAATACATGGTATCTTTGTGTATATCAAAGGAGATTATGTTATACAGAGTTATTTCCAAGATTTCTGTGAAAGAGGCTTTCTAGGAGGGAGGGCTCAACAGGTCTTGATGAACGAAAATTGCAAAATGTACATCAGTGCATCACATGTAATGGTGTGAACACATCATGGAAGAAGCTTCCTTAGATCCAATTCTTCTTCATCCACATGGCCATCTGCATTGGTACTGTGGCAATAAATCAGACCATGCACAAGCAAAATCTTAAAATGATGATATCTTCCAAAGCAGAGCTCAAGGGCCTTCAGATGTGACACTATCACTGTAGTAATGAGAAAACTGATATCCACTGTTGAAAA
Source organism: Poliocrania exsul (assembly GCA_035041345.1). Lineage (NCBI taxonomy): Eukaryota > Metazoa > Chordata > Aves > Passeriformes > Thamnophilidae > Poliocrania > Poliocrania exsul. The sequence goes on along the minus strand of JAWWLZ010000139.1, from coordinate 48,882,749 downwards.
AAGTTACACCTTACTAGCTTAAGTAATGCCAATTAAGTGTGGCTATTCAAATTTTTGTGGGAAAGGCAGTATTTAGTGAGAAAAAGGAGTCAGATCCTGGAACAGTGTTGTTGCTGTGATGATGTCAGGATTTGATTTTGACAACACAGAATTGTAATCTGATTTTTTCCTTTCAAGTCTTAACATCAAAACTGAATGTCTCAACTGTGAGATAAGATTTAAGAATGCACCCATAGTTACCAAATAGTCTTCTACTATTTGTCTCTATGTGCATCTCACAGCTATGGCTCATGAAGATGAGATGTCAGAATCAAGATCCATATAAATCCCTTGAAACATGAAAACATTTCAAGACTTAAAATTTCACCTACAATGTTAATACCACATTTCTGATGTATTTTTGCACTTGAGATACATTGTCCTGAAGTTAAAACATGTCTTTTCAGAGCAAAATAGGTAAGTCAAATCTGTTGGTATCTTGTGAATTGTGAATATGTATTTCTTTGTATTGTGTCCACAGATTATGCAATCTGTTCATTTGCATAAAAGTGTTTCAAATATTTTCCAGTGAAGTCTGAAGTCTTTACTCTTTAGTTAAACCTTTAACTTTTCTGTATGTTACAATAACCATAGCTTCAAAACCTTGTTCACAACTGCGGTTTAATAAAAGCTGAATGGCCTTGATTGTGCCTTTTCATTTCCTGAAGATTGTTGCTTCCCAGGCAAAATTATTGTCTGAGCTGCAGTCAAACTGCACTAAATATGGTGCTTGCCTGAGCCTGGCTGCTTGAACACGGTTTTAAAAATCAGTGTTCTACCTTCTGTCTTTGTGCATTACAATGATACGAAAAACCTCTTGTTAATAGCTCTGAAAAAAATGGAGTTTTGAGTGTTCTCCTTTTTCACGTGTTATCACCTTGCCTCTAGCCTTCATCACTGAAGTAAATGTGAAATAATTATAAAGAGTATTTGAATAAAATGTGTAGGAATGATAGAATGAATCAGAATGTAAAGAAATAGATGATCTGTAACATAAAATGTGCTACCTAGTTCACAAAACAAACTGAAGAATAACCTATTGCTACTTAAATATCTTTTAATTGGGTTTCCCTCAGGTTTTGTTAGTTAGAAGAGTTGCATCTTCATACATGTGTAACTTTTTCCCTGGCTGTATTCTTCAGACTGTAAAATACACTCATTTTACAGTATATTTAAGGGATTACTTGGTTTTGCTGAAAATTGGGATCCCTGTTTGGAAGGCCTTGGTTTCTAAGTCTCGTTATCTATTTTGATTTTACAGTTTAATTGTACCTTTGTAGAATATATTACTTTGAATTAATTTATCTTAACCATCCCACAGCCTCAGCTTCTTTCTGAAGTTCAACACTGATTGCATATGCAATGTAATTCTTACATCATTAATGAAAACAGAGAGACCTCACTTACTGCCATCTGCCTTAAGTAGAGCTGTGTGTCTGCCTTCAGCTGTACTGAGATTATGTTTGATTTGTGAACTAGTAAATCTACCACCTCCCTCCACATCCAAGCTAGTGTCAGGAGCATGCTCCATAACAAAGTACTTCTTTGTATGTGTGTGTGTGTGCCTGCATTTTCCAGTGGCCATGTCCTTTACTTGGTAAAGAAAGATAAAGTTTTACTTGTGTTTCTGACAATGTATTACCACTATCAGTAGAGAGATTTATGTATTTGTCTATGACACAAGAGCTTGAAGGGGCACAAGGACCCCGAGGGAAGCATCTGCATTTGTGCTAGACACAGAGCAATGTATATTTTTTTATGAGATCAGTTGCTTGACAGAGCATGGCAAAAAACACCCTTCTGCTATCAGTTTGCTCTGGCTGTGGAGAGAGAGTGTGAATTTTGTTGGCTGGAGTCTAACTTACAATTTTGATATGTCTTAGGCACATTAAAATATATTGTTAATTTCAGTACATTGAATGATACTTTGACAATGATATTTCTACATTACCTGACAAGGAAACAAGGCTCCTAAAGGCTTCTGTTACTTACTGCCAAATTCCCTCTGTGGAGTTTGAGAATACTCAGAGAGATGATACAGTATTCATACTAACCTCTCTTTAAAGCTAGTTGTTTCCTGATAAAAACATTGCCTTACAAGAGGCCTACTGAAAAGCTCATCCATACTATGTGTTCAAATAAAGCAGGAAGTTAGAATATGAAGCATTTTAAAATTAATCATGCCCTAGCTACTTGGGTTGTGTTTTGATACATCTTTTGGAGCTCAGAACCAGGGAAGGGAATACGCAATGTCTTGTCTAAATGGATCCTGGGAGCTTTAGCAGCTCTACTATTCTGCACATTAGAAGCTGGCTGAAATTTAGAATTCAAAATACTTTTGACAAAAGTAGTTTTTAGAAAATTGTTGAGAATAAATTTTCATACTTTGCTTCTTTAAGCAGGTCTATAGGGGTTTTGTATATCCAGATACACTACAGTTATCTGGAGGAAGGGAGTTTTAAGACAAAACTCTCAACCATGATTAACATTCAAAACCATGTTAGCTTTACAAAAACAATACATTCAGCTTTATATATGCAACAGGAATCTACATAGTTTTATTAGGATAAATTTTAATAGTAGATAGGACAAAATCATGAAACAATATCATGCATTTAATCTAATCTAATGAATATTTCATGCTAAATACAGAAACTGTCCTAAAAGCAGGGACCAGAAATTAATGTCTTCTTTCCAGTAAGTGCCCTCAGTGAGAGGTCACCAGATCTTGTTCTTTCAAGCACTTCTTGATCACATAAATCCTGCACTATTTCCAACATAGTGTCAGAATTTTAACAGGAACTTGTAGGTCAGGGTATTGCCCCAGCTGCTGGAAATATAGATCTGTCACTGGGAGGAAATTGAACATGGGTAAGTGCTATAAAAAGGGATGGGAAGAAGCACTGTCACATTCTCTTGCTTCTCACATGATTTAAAAGAAATATTAATTCAGATGTGCACCTCTAAGTGACTTTGTCTTTCTGTCTGAATATAGTATTCAGGGATCCAATTCTGAAGCAAATTTCCCAAACTTCAGAAGTTACTGAAAATAATGCCTGACACCAAACTAAGGTTCAAGCTTATGGCTGTGACATGATTCACCACTGGGGTCAGCTACAATTCTCCTCTTCCCAGGGCAAGTGTGTTTTGGTTTTATCTAACTCAAAATAATTCAAGACTAATCTGTGTGCCTTTACTGATTGCCGTGAACATTCAATCATTGTTCTGTAGGTTGTACCTCTAAACATGATACTTAAGGATCTTGGTTAAGTATATATTTATTGTTTTATCCAGATCACAAAGGATTATATGATATTACCCCTGGAGCACATTATCTATATATTTTAAGACTGTGACTTCCATAAAAAGTTCTGGTTATGTTGTAACCACACCAGTATTTATTCACAATGAGAAGAAAATGTCAATTGCCTGACTGGTTGCTATTATCAAGCTCAACAGAGAAAGTTATTATCTGCCAGAGTTTTATATAAGGACTTCCTCTAACCACTCATTGCTGCCTCACGAACCTCATACTTGGGTGTTATTTTCCACATTTTTGTCTTGTTTCTGTGTTCTAAGTCTCCAGGTAAAAAGCTCACTGTCCTGAAAGCTGGATAACAGCACCCTACCTGAAATTCATAAGAAAAATTCTTGGAATTGAATCCATAAAATGTAATTACTTTCATTGCCATTGTTTAAAAATAGCAGCTTTAGCTGTATCATTTTAAAATGAAATGAGAAAAAAAATTGCTGCCCAGAGCATACTTTTCCCCTTCTTACTCCCTCCTTCCTCACTTTTCTGTAAAAAGAAAGATTTGCCATGTAAAGGTTTTAACTTGGGAAATAAACTGTTTTGAATTTCAGATACTGGAGCTTAGCCTGTGGAAAGTATATGCACATCATACTTTGGTGTCTATTAGATCTTTTCTCCTTATTTTCTCTGTGTTGAAAATATTCTAGTCTTGTTTTAAACTAAATATTGGTCATTGTAAATGAATTCACACATATGAATTATTATTTATCATAAATCATATGAGAAGCAAGAGAACATGACAGTTCTTCCATCTCTTTTTATAGCACTTACCCCCGTTCAATTTCCTGTCAGTGACATGTCTATAATAGAAAGTATGGGGGCTTTATGCCAACTCTTCTTACACTCCTTTGTTCTTCAGGTGTTTTATTTACTCTTCTAGTTTAGTACCTGTCACTTTGCCTTATACCAGAACCCCGCCTTTTTTATTTGCTTGTATCTCTTTGTTTTTATCCTGTTCTATTCTCTTTCATGATCTCATTTTTTCTTCAGCTATGTAAGAAAATATCTGCCTAGAGGCTACTTTCACTCATTCTTCCACGCCATCAGATTAAGCACATACTAATACAGACTTAATGTCTTCATGTCTTACAGTCTTGATTGCTTCATTTTCTGCCATATAGCAGGAAAGAAAAAATGCTCTACAACTGTGCTTGTGCTTTACTAGCTAGGCCCAGAGTGGTGCTCATCTCTGACAACAGTTTTGCAGCACTTGCTCCTTAAGCAACTGTTGCACTGTGCTGTCAGTACCACCCCTGAACGGTCCCTGACAATTCTTTCTCTGGGGAAAATGGGATAAGGTTTATTCATTTTCTGAAAAATGTTCTACATCTCTGAATGTTTCTATCCCTTTTTAGAAGGCCAGGAAGAAAGCTTTTGCTTTGAGCTTGCCACAGGAAAGTTGTGGGAAAGCAAGGGCAATTATCTGAGTAGACATCCTAGATACTTGCTATCTGAAAAAAAAAAATCTGTCACACTGTGGGAAGTGGCTGAGTTGAAATATGCAGGAAACCCCACCACAACTCCCAGCAGGGTAGATACAAGAGTGCTGCGTGAAAGAGTGTAGTTATTCTTCAATATCACTTTTTCTGTATAGAGATTCTTCTTATAACGGTGTAGCAGCCTACCAAATGATGCTGTTCTATGTTCAGTGTCCCACACACAAGAACCACACTATACTTTTCAGTGGTTAATCACTGTAACCAATGCAGAATTATAGGGGCAGAACTACAGGACAATAGATCAGTCCTTTGTAGAACCTAGTACCACCCTGTAAAACCTTTATCAGACTTCTATTAATCACTTCCTGGCAAATTATAAGTAACACTTGATAGATTTTATCTTATCTTCCTCCATGTTAATACCAATGAGTAACATTAATATAGATCTGGACTGTTTCTATAGCAAGTGATATTAGAGATGCTAATTGTGGCTATTCATCTAGAGGTTATGGTAGATAATCAGAAAAATGCTGATGAAGGGTGTTCTTATATTACTTGAACTTTTGTTCAGTAGATTTTATTACTCCCATTCACAGAAACTACCAAATAAATTATGTTCATGGTTTTAAGAATGTACTGACACTAGATGTTAATTGATGCTTTTTGTTGGAACTTGTAAAATAACTTTTTGATAAAGTGACCAAAGAGGAGTGAATAATTTTTTTAGTGGAGTGTTGATCAAACAAACCATTGATTCTTCTTGCAGCCATTCTTTATGAAATACAAATTAACAAGATGAAAAGTTCAGGAAATATATCTTTGGATGAGCTATTCTATATTGCTGTTAATGATCTGATGAGAAAAATATATCTTCTTAACAGTCATATTTGGGAACAGTAGTTCAAAAGAACAGAGGTTGAGGGAAGGGAAATGCACCATAGACACCTATCAATATTTTAATAAGACATCTTACTTTGTCTTCTAACCAAAAACCTGAAATCCGTTTTTCCAACATCTCATTATTTGGAAAAATCCTGAGGTGTTCAGAAGAGCAGCTCTAATGCCATTTTTTCTGCAGCTCCCATAATCTGGGAAGACAACCTGAGTTAATATCTCTTTCATTCAGTTTACATTATTATTCTTTCCTGGTTCTAGATTCCTCCCCCCCCCAAATCTCCACTACTTATGTGGAATAGGCATCTTTAAGTACTTTTTTTCATGAAGCTTATATGAGAATCAAACTCTATCTTCTATGATAAAGATACTCAATCTTTCATCCAGGAAGGAAGATCCTCTGACTGATATTTATAAGAAATTAGAGTGATATGGGTATAATTGGAATACTCATTTTTAAAATATTTTGAATTCAGTATTAAAATTGAGAAAGGAAGAAATCCCTTTTCTTTCTATGTCTCAAGGAAAAATCTAGTGACAGAATTTTGGAAACTTTTGCCTATTCATAACCATAATTCAGAAAGCTGCTATTCATGATGAATAAGCAAAACATGCTCCCAAAACACATTCTGCTATTGGCTCACTTCTGCCTGCCTACAGTTAAACAATAGTAAACTGAAGACTAAGATATTCCTTCTTGTTGGCAAAAAATGTTTATTTACACTTGTTTGGCTAGTCCTTGCTTCCTGACATGACTTCAGTTGTCCAGCTACTGCAAGCCCTTGTGCATTTGTGGTAAAGTGATGACAGGAATATGAGACTCCTGCCTCCTTCTGCCTCTTGCTGCAGGCTCAGGGAAATACTATGCATACTAAAAATTGGTAGGCTGCTTTTTGTTCTACTTGGAATTATTCTATAATAGAAAGGAAGATTTTTAATGAAGAATTCAGCATTAAATCATATCTTCTTCCAGTAAAGGGCATATTTAAGTTCTCTGACTTTCAATGAAGCAAATTTTTGGCATTAAGTACTTATAAATCTGTTAAATGCATTATTGTATAGATGCATTTAGTACTCTGGAAACATAGTAGCAATTGTTCTACTCTAATTTTTTCCTTAAAAGTAGAGAAAATTTAGATATTTTGAGGAACTACCCATGTATTGTAATCCTAGTGTAATTTAACATACATTTACTTCTGAAAAGGTTTGTGCAGCTGTTGCTCACTGCTATTTCCTTAGAAGGAAATTTTTTTTTAATTTGTTGACTGTCTAAATAAATGGAAGGACATTAAAAAAATACAAATAGAATTCTATACTTTCATGCTTGTAAATACTGCAGAAAACCTGTATATAATTTCCTATGGAGAAGGACAGAAAGGTTTAGAAATTAAGAATAAAACCACTGTGGCTTAGCTCTAACATCTTCTGTGCCTCACATGGCCTTGAGTTCAGCTAACTTGTGTTCAGATCATAATATGATGGGCAAATAGCAAATCTCTGTGTTTCTGTAAGTTGTTCTTACTTTTGAAAATCAGGTCTCTATCTGGAGTCCCTTCGATGTATCCCAGAATCACAGAATGGGTTCGTTTGGATGGGATCACAGTGAGTCATCTGGTCCAACCTTCCTCCTCCCAGCAGGACCATCCTAGAGCATATTGCACAGGTTTGCAACGAGATGGTTCTTGAATATCTCCAGTGAAGGAGACTCCGCGTCCTTTGTGGGTAATTTGTTCCAGTGCTTGGTCACCTGCACAGTAATGAAGTTCTTTCTCATACTCAGGCGGAACTTCTGAGCATCAGTTCTACCTGTTGCCTCTTGTCCTATTGCTTGACACCACTGGAAGAGCCTGGCTCCATCCTCTTGACATCCTCCCATCAGACGCATATAAGTTGAAAAGATCCCTTCTCTCACTTCTGTTCTAGAGGCTGAACAAGTCCAGCTCTCTCAGCCTTTCTTCATAAAGCTTCTCCAGTCCATTAATCGTCCTTGATGCCCTTCTACTGGATCTCCTCCAGGAGTGAAATGCTTCTCTTGTCCTGAAAAACCCAGAACTGGACACAGCACTCCAGATGTGGCCTCACCAACGCTGACTAGAGAGGCAGGACCATCTCCCTTGACCTGCTGGCAATGCTCTTCCTAATGCAGCTCAGGACCTCATTGGCCTGTTTGGCCTCATGGGCCACTGCTGGCTCATGGACAGCTTCTTATCCCTTTCCCAGATGTTCCAGTTATTCAGGTTTGCCGAGGATCTTCCTTTGCAGTCTTGCCTACAAACTGATATCAAAGAGTAAGGCTGGAAATGATAAGAGTAAGTCCGAAGTTTACAGTTCTATAGCGTTGGCTTCCAGTACTTGCAGAAATGTTTAAATGTTATAGGAACTAAACGAAAGCAAATAAATACAGTTTCTACATTCTGTAAAGTGTCAGATAATTATATAATTCCTCTCATACTGTTTTAAGGTCTGCAGTGCACCAAAGTAATATTGTAATTATAAACATATGAGTTTTAATACAGGAAGAAAATAGGATTTTCATGGTGTGAATTGTATTCTCTTTGATAGTTTTAATTCCTGAGCAAAGACTGTGAAATATTTACCTGCTGGTGGAATAAATTACTAATTTGAGGTAGCTTATGACATTATGGTTTTCACAACATATATTTTTAAAAATCTCACTAGCCTGATCCTTTGAAACATGACTCAAAATTATTAAATTTGTTTAAAAATTTCTGATTTCAAGCAAACATTTACCAGATTTGAAAAACTGTAAATACATACAGCAATGAAAAAACAGAAGGAAAAAATTATTCTGTATAAAAAGTCATTCAAGTCCTTTCAGTCACCTTCATCTGAAGTTTCCTTGAAACAACTGCAGTGTTGTCTCATGAAAAGTTGACTGTTTAACGACTAAAGAATAGAAGAAAATCCTAACTTGGTAATGGAACATCAAAAGAAATGAGACACTCAAAAACAACAACAACAACAACAAAACCACAAAAAAAACCCCCACAAACAAAAACCCAAACCCCTAAAACCAACCAACCAACCAACCTCAAAACCCCAACAAGACAAAAACCAAAAAAATCCCAAATTTAAAATAAATTATAAAAAAATTCAACACCCAAAAACCTCTCAACCAAACAAAAAAATCTTTCTTCAACATGCCTTGCCATTATTATTATGCTTTTCAACTTAATCTGTTGATATCTCTGAATATCTGTCAAAATAACAAACCATAAGGAAGTACCTCCCTTTCTTTAGTAAGTGATCTGACAAATTATAGGTTGTACTCATAAAGCTATACCCAGAGTTTTATAAAAATATCCCAATTCTGTGGTCAGATATTTTTCAAACATTAGACTGCTTTGAAACCGTGTTCTGCACACATGGAGTTCATACCTTTAATGGATCACATAACAGCTGGAGTTTTATAGAAGATGTGCATAATGTAGATTGAGTAACTTGAATTACTGATATAATTATGAATATCTTATAATGCATAATTATCTGCACAAAGAGCCCATATAATACAGTAACTCAGTCCAAGGGGCTCCAGCTTGTCTTTAATGTGACAATAATGTTTAGTACTTTACTTTTATGAAGCACTTTCTGAACACTAACTAATTAATCCTTACAACACTCTTGTGACGTGCATGGTGAGCCTTGAGCTTAATTCACGACACCTACAGAGGTCAGCACAAGTCCATTTCTCTGGACTACAGTGGGACGATAAGAAGCTTTGCAGAACTGACCCTGTCGAACAGCTGTGGTGGATCTGGTGAATTTAAAATGCCTGATTTCAAGTATAGTTCTTGAACAAAGAACTAGTGTAGCCTAAATAACTGGTATTGTTTAATTAAGTATTTCAGTTTCAAACACAGGGAGGTTTATCATTAAGAAGTGATGAAAAATCAGATTTGTATAAGAGAAATGAGGGGAATGTGCAGGGAAAATAGAAAATAATATAAAACCTTGGTTAGTGAAAAATGTCATTACAGTAATTTTGAAAAAAATATTGAAATACAGATTATTGCCATAAGTTTACAATTTTGTACATTGGGATGCAGCTAGAAAAAGCCAATATAAGTTAGATTCTTTGTTTTGGAGAAGTGGTAAAAAAGGTAGAGGGTCTTTTCATGGCACATGACAACACCTGAGATCCTAAGTAGCCTGCTCTGCTAGTGCTCAGGTAAAATAATTCCAGGTATGACTTCACATGGCTGTTCATCTAGGTAAAGGCTTGTTTCCCAGTCAGCTTCTATCCTCCAAGTGGTAAGCAAAGCATGTTAATCACTTTTGGAATTTATCTGGGAATAGTTCCAATGAATTGCCATTTAGTCTAAGAAATAATTTTTGCTTTCCCACGTAACTGGTGCGATAGTGTGGGTTGGGAAGGTAAGGAGGAGGGCTGTGAGTTTCAGATGCATTATTTTTCCCCTCCAAATGAGGCTTGAGTTGGGAAGAGAGGGAGGATAGGATACAAACATCTCACACCAGTGAGGCAAGAAGCTCAGCTGTATGAAAAATTAAAATATATATTACCACTGTTCAGAAAACCTGAACAATTCTCATTTCACTCTTACGAGCAGTAGTACAGAGTCCCTGCAGAGAAATGGGAACCAGCTAAAGAAACAATTGAACCCTGACAGAAACTCTAAGCCAGGTGAAAATAATTAGGGAAAGATGACATCTGGCTGAGTCATCCTTGGAAGTTCCAGCCCCTCTACCTAGGACAGAGACACCTTGCACTAGACCAGGTTGCTCAGTGCTCCATCTAACCTGGCCTTAAAGAGTTCCAGGGACGGAGCATCCACAACTTCTCTGGGCAACCTTTTCCTGTGCCTCACCACCACCACCACCACCGTAAAGAATTTCTTCTTAATATCCAATCTAAAGCTTTTCTCTGTCAGTATGAAACCATTCCTTCTTGTCCTGTCACTATATGTCTTTGTAAAAAGTCCCTCTTCATCTTTCTTTTGGGCTCCCTTCAGGTACTTGAAGGCTGCAATTAGGTTACCCCGAAACCTTCTCTTTTCCAGGATGAACAACCCCAATTCTCTCAGCCTTTCCTCATAGGAGAGTTGCTCCACCTCTCTGATCAGCTTGGTGGCCTCCTTTGGAATCACTCCAACAGGTCCATGTCCTTCCCATCCTGGGGACCTCAGGGCTGGATGCAGAACTGCAGGTGGGGTCTCACCAGAGTGGAGCAGAGGGGCAGAATCACTTCCCTTATCCTCCTGCACTGCTTTTGAAGCTGCCCAGCATACAACTGGCTTTCTGGGCTGCAAGTGTACATTGCTGGGCCATGTTCAGCACCCCCAAGGCCTTCTTGGCAGGTCTGATCTCAATCTGTTCATTCCCCAGCCTGTACTGGTATCTGAGGTTGCCCCAGCCCAGGTTCAACACCTTTCAATTCATCTTGTTAAATCTTAGGAGATTCTCTTGGGCCCTCTACATCTAATATTGGCTTTGATTTAGAACAATCTTGTCCTAATTGATTTTCTGTTTCAGGAGTGAAAACAGAATGACTTAACCTAAATTTGAAGACAAAATTTGATAGTTTTCCACTGGTCAAAAGAAAACATTCAGTATTTAAACATAGAAATATTTTCACATTTTAATAATAACTTTATTGTTTTTAATATTTTAATATACTATCAGTATAGTAAGCATATATTTGACAGCCTTCTACAACTTGAGACAAAAACAATTGAAATAATGGCTCAATTCCATTCAATTATGTATTTTAAAAAAGTTTTTAGCAGGTCATCCCTTGACATTTTTCTGCAACTACTTTGTAGCTCCACTTGGGAATATGCTGTTCCATCATAATGGAAGGAAGAATATGAATATTCTTAAATGTAAAAGTTAAGTGTCTACCAGATCGCATTGCACAATGAGATAGCTGAAGGCTAATAATCCAAAACATTATTTTCAAAAGTATTTACAGTTCACATTTAAACAACTCCTGTTGTCTGTATTCTCTGTTTGGTATTCAAAATGATGAGCTTTAGTTTAAATAATACTGCAGACAATTTTGTAGGCAATGGAATGTAAATCTAGGTAAATTAATATTCCTTCTGGATGATGATAGATAATTTGTGGCATGAGGTTTGTGACATTTAGATAATTTGAATTAGCTACAGATAGTCTGTTTTTATGAACAGAGGTATGTTTTCTTTCTAACTATTTTGACTGCTTGTCTCATTTTTGTTTCCACTCAGTTTGTGACAGAATGCTGCCATGCAAGAGAGAAAAACAAGAACATTTTTTTGTACTACCTGTTGTGTCCACAAAGCATTGGTGAAACACACAAAAAAAGAAAGCTTATTTGTAGCAAATGGTTTAGTATTTCAAATCATAACTCTTTCACAATAAACTTTGGGTATTCATAATTTTTATTTTGGAAAAAAAAGTGGGTTGAAATTTTCCATTCTTTGTCGCTAGTGAAGAAGACAGCAGGTAAGCATTTTTGCAAACATGAAAGCAGTTGAACTGAGTATTAAATGCTTTTGACATATGTTGGAATTGGGAATGAAAATGCTTTGGTTTTTTTGAGCTTACATGTGTACAAGAATCCATCAAAACCCTTTCAATTTAATGACTCCAGGATGAGAAACTAATTATTTTGCTTTTGGGGAGTCACAGTTTGCTCACCCTGGGGAAAACATGCACCTTCTCATGTTAATTTGGAGGGTTTAAACTGCTCCAATTACCTTCGGGACTGGAGCAATCTGAACTGAGAAAGCAGGGAACAGGTGCTATGTATCCCTGACCATGGGATGGTGCAGGAGCACATGTGATGCACCAGCTTTTGGTGAGCTTTTTGAGATTTCTATTTTGAATTTCGGTCCCCGACTGAATCAAAATGACATGAATAACTTACATGCATAATTACCAATACACAAAAAAAGGTGAGATCCTTTGCAGAAATCTACTGCCATGCAAAAGACATGTATATCCAAAGTTCATTATAACATCTAACTGAAACTACAAAAGGATGGCTAAGGCTATAAATTTAACATAAAAAAGTAGAAAACTTCAACCCCAAAACACTTATATCACTGATGACATAAATCTGTCCCATTCAGAACTGTACACAGCACTTGATAAAACCTGTTGGTCTCATTTATGACTTAGGAGGGAAAAGGTATTTAAAAGGAAAGCTATTGATTCTGAAAGTCTACAATATTTTAGATCACTCCATAATTCATGAGACGGGATGATAACTTTCTTTTATTTCAACCAATAATCCTGAAGAGAGCAACATTCATAAAAAGCAGAAATGTTTGAAGTGCAAATTTCCATAACTAATGAAAAAAACCCATGTAATTTTTTGTGTTCTGTTGAGAAGGTAAAAGTGAAGAAAGGGCAAGGAGGAAGATGCTCTGACTACTGTGTATATCTGTGCAGCTTTGGAGGGAAGGCAAGGTCTCTGCTTTCCCCTTGTCCGAGGGGGTGCAGGGAAGGGAGACAGAGGCCAGGAGTCCAGGCAGTCCAGGCAAGAGAGAGAATATTTTGGGACAATCCCCGAGGTTTTATAAGACCTCAGGGGGAAGATGCCAGATCTGGGGCTGGATTGGGTGAAAACTTAGGAAGGGGAAGGGTCTAAGGTCCATTAACCAATGGATTTGGGACAGGGACAGGGCTGGCTGGAGCCCTGGCCTTGCCACCCCCAGCCGCGAGGCATAGGGGTCTTACACACGGGGTTTCCCACCTTGGAATATCAGGGCAGAGAGGGGAGGGGGTACCTGGAGGCCCTCCGATCCCCGGGGTTTCCCGTAGGGGGAGGCAGCTCAAGATCAGGTTCGATGACTCCTTAGGGGAACAAAAAGCCTCCGGCACACACAAAGGAGACAGGGAGGGGTAGATACAATACAAGGTGGGATGTGGTGTAACAGCCCCGCAGGGGAGCTGTAACAAACTGAGAGAGGTGACACAAACTTTGCAACTAAAAAACCCATAGCAAGTAAAGACATAATTTTAAAACTTCAGCAACAAGTCTCTCAGTGTGTATCTTCTCAAGTTCAAGGTGCTTCTCCAGCGCAGCTCTCCTTGGGACTCATTTCAGCATTTTCCTACACATATCTATTATAGTTTTGTAATATTTTCTTCCATTTCACAGTGTATTCTTGAAGTTTCTAATGTGGAAGGACTGTAATACTTTAGAAAAAAAAATTTTTTTTGCCATCTTTGAACAGAAAAAAGAGATTCTAAAAGAAAACATACTGGATTGATTTAGTCTCTATCCCCTTTCCACATTGAAACACTGTATGAAGATCTTGACTGATCTTTAACAGAATACAAAATATAATCATGTCAAAATATGAGGGTAATAGTCAAAATGTTCTGGGTGAAGAATTAGGGCATAAAACTACAGGGATTTGCCAGCCTGAAGGAGAGAAATTGCATTGTGTTTTGATGGTTTTGGTTTCAAACTTCGGTAGCAGAGGAGTTTTAAGAGTGAGGGAGGAGAAGACAGTGCCCTACAACACTGACTGGCTTTTCATTAAAGGAGGATAAGGTCATATTCTGATTAGCAGGAGGAATAATTAAAGGAATTCTTTATTCTCAGAGGTCAAAGGATCAGACTTTGATATGATCCCAAATGCAATCCCTGTACTAGCCATTAGACATCTTATTTAAGGAAAATACATGAATACTAGCTGGTGATGCAGTTGTGTGAATGACACTTTTAGTTATTTTTATTTTCTTCCCTGGATTTATACATTTTCTTTTAAAAAGGCAGGGGAGGAAAGAGCTTTGTATCATTAACAGAAGATTTAATGTTACTTTTGAAGACGTTAGCAGCTTTCTAAAGCCTTACTATGAATCACAGTGAAGGGGGAGACCAATCTGTACAGGGTGGGGTTATTTTAATTTCATTTTCTCTTCCGTTGACCCTTTTACTTTCTAGATTTGAGTGCTTTCACTAGCAGATAAATTTCATTTAATCTAGGCATGAGGACTCTTAATTATATTGGCGGAGATCTTAATTATGTCATTTCCAGTAATTGTGGAACTTGTTTTTGTCTGAGACTGATCAAAGGTAAAACAAGTCACTCAGAGCACACTTTGGAATTAGAATGGAATAGTTTTGTGCTCTGCTGATTTCATGTCAAGCAAATGGTACTTGAAAAATTGATAGTCTTGCTCAATACAATTTTAAGGTCTGAGAATTTCCATTTTATCAGGTGGGCATTTATTATGTCCACTTGTTAATTTCTGATTGTACACACTGCTTTCCAGTATAAACTCAGAAGGAAGGAGGAGACATAAATATTAACCAGAACCAGGTTAAATTCAGGATGCTCCTAAAGGATAGGGATGAATGGCAATCCTGATCAGTACTGGTGGAAACTGCATGAAGGGATAAAATAAAAAAAAAATGTATTAAAGGGCTCTAAAGTGTTCTTAAAAATGAATAGTAACAGTATAATTCATACAAAAGAAGGTGCAACTATCTTACAGGAAAAATTGGCTGTCTTGTAGGCTAGAATTATACAAATGGAGTATCACAATTAAAAGGTCATATATTCAATGACTGATACGAATTTCTGCAATAAAGTCACGGCTAGCCAGCAGAAAATGTCAGAGGAACATTAAAAGATGACTGTAACTGATTTGTCAGCAGGAGTTTTATCTATTGCTTTGTACAGGCTGTGAAAAAGGCAGACAGGAGTATTTCTGCTCATTCTGTGTAGCTTTTCTGTGGCCTACCATATAATGGTAATGTACTTAAAAAGTGGTGAAAGAGACATATTGAGAAAAATCCTGTGCAAAACTGGTCATGACACTTAAAAAAAGATGGATCTTATAAGGAACTGCTGTTAAAAAGACCTAGAATGGTCCGTGGCATAGAGAGACAAAACTAAAAAGGCCCAGTTGCCTTATCTTGGCTGTGTAAGGGTATGAGCATCCTCTTCAATCAACATATGAATCAACTTTAGAAGGAGTAAACTAAAAAAAATATTGGCAGCAGAATACAAGAAAAAAGGAGGACTGTGGGGCAATATAGCTGTTAGTTATAACCTTTCCTCCCACACCTAAGATTTGTAACCTTTTTCTAACTTATTCACACAGAATATTCTAGCTTGCAATGCAGTGATCAGGTTGCTCTAAGGTCATTCAGGACACACAGTTATGAATTAGAAAATTCACATATCTCACCAGGAATTGACACAACTCCCAAAAGATCAGAGATGAGCAATTTTATCCTGTTACCTATTTTACTTTATGTGTTGAATCAAAGATAGCAGATGACCTAGAAAAATTTTAAATTTTAAATATCAAGTAAACATCCTAATAAATTGCCTGCCAGCAACCATTAAAAAAATTATTGCACTCGGAAACACTGAAATCACCTAAGTTGTCAAGTAAGCAAAATTTACTTATAAATTATTAATAAAATCTTAGTCTATCACATCTATTATAGATATTAAATAATTTTGCTGGCTTGTACGTATTCATGTATTCTACGTATTTAGCTGATGGAATTCCATCATTTCAGAAAGATGGGGATTTCCAAAAATTCACACTAGAGTAATACTAATCTAAAAAACTAGGACTTTTTAAGACCAGCAGTAAATGCATTCCTAAAGGAACTAGTGGGCAGAAATCCTAATATTTCACATTCCTCCAGTAAACACTGTAATGAGGTCCCAGTTCAGGACAAATATTTATAAAACTGCCTTACACGCTTGTTAATTCCTTCCCCAACAGTGGTCATAGCATAGCTCTTCATGTATAATAGATGGCTTTGCAAATGCAGATGAAATTCATGTGTCTGTGTGAGACAATAGCTTTTAGAAGACTGTTAAATGATAGACGAGACTTGAAATCATCATAAATAAAATAGAAATTAGTAATGTATTCAGTAGGTTTTATTGTTTATTTTGATTCCAGTTTTTATCAGACAAATATACTACACTTCTCTTTCCCAAAATGTATCTAGAGTAGAGAATACACTACCATGCCTCTCACTACCTAAAAGGCCTCTGTGCAAAATAAGTATTTAATAGAAAAGAAGAAGCCTGGTTTTTCCCAAAAGCTTTTTAACTATTCTGGCTTGTACCTTAGTGGCTGCTTTTATTTCTTTGCTGTCAATGCATTTTTAATGTTTTTAAATTGCCTTGTTCTTACTGACTTAGGCTGAAATTCTGCTGGCTCCATCTGTGAAGGGTTGCCAAATAGTGGTTAATTTGCCACTGCTGATTTCCCAGTGGAAGAGAAAGGTTTTCCCAAACTAACTTTCTTCATGTAAGAGCAAGAGGGCAGAAAAACCAGGGAAGTGGGCAATTACAGAAGAGAGCTAAGTAGAGTAAAATGAGGAAATAGTTATTTCTGTTGCAGGTGCAATAATTTTCTGCCAAGAAAGCAGAGACATTGCCTTCTCCTCAGTTTATCCCCATCCCATTTTGAAAGGACAAGAGCAGTAACATTATATCTGTAATGCCTCGTATCTGTGGCAATAATGTTATTAGCCAGAGTCACAAAACATGTGATTGTAGTTAATTCTAAATATTTTTTATTTTTTTTTTTAAATTGAAGATAATTCTCTGGTCTTCCTGAGCTTAAGACTCTAAGGGGACATAGATCTGGTCAGATCTCATGTGCCACAAGATATTAAGTTTCACCCATAGACAGGAAAAAACCTAAATATTTTAGAGTAAGTAATTTCATGAAACTGAATTGTGAATCACAAGCAGGGAATTAAATCTGAAAATCTGTTCACAGCAGGGAATTGATTATAACCCCCCCCCCAAAAAAAAAAAATACAAGCATGCAGGTAAGGTTAGCCAGGGAGCTAAGGAGAGCATGTTTTTTCTTGCCTTACTTCCTAAAGACACATGTTCTATGACATCAGAATTTTCCCTGAAACTATTTCAGCCCTCATTGATTCCTGTATGTTCTGTGTGCATTTAATTGTTCAAATCAGGTGTGGTCGGTTGAGCCAGCCAAAAGTCAAACACCAATACAGCCACTTACAGAATCACAGACTGGTTGAGATTGGAGGAGATCTATGGAGAAAATCTGGTACAAACACCCTGCTCAAGCAGGGCCACCCAGAACCACTTTCCCTGGATGGCTTTTGAACATCTCTAATAATGGAGTCTACAACCTCTCTGGGAAAGCTGTGCTCAGTCACCCTCACAGTTAGAAAGTGTTTACTGATGTTCAGAGGGAACCTCAGTTTGTGCCTATTGCTGCTTGTCCACAGTGCTTGGGCAGTGCTGAAAAGAACCTGGCTCCCTCTTCTTTACTTTTTCCTTCAGGTATTTACATACATTGATAAGATTCCTCACTGCACCTGGTCTTCTACAGGTTGAATAGTCCCAGCTCCCTGAACTTTCTCTTCTGTTTTGTCTTCAAGCTATTTTATTATTCTTGCAGGTGCTCTTTAAAACAACATGTCCTTGGCAAAGTGTGAGAAAATGTGTAGTGATTTCTAAACACCACCTAATATGTGAACAACTCGGGAAAATCCATTCAACCTACATAATTCTAAAAATCTACAAAATACACATTTAAAATCCTTAGGCATCACCTGAATATAAATCTGAATTCTTCGGGCTTAGGAATGTTCTGGAATCAGACCTGATTGCAACATGGTAAAACTAGAAAACATCCCCAAAAGACTTAGTAGATCCTGAGAAAAGTTACTAAAAGAAATTTTGCCCCACAAGTCTGCTTCTTCATTCTGACCTTCACTTACATATCGGACCTCAAGATCAAATGAGCTTACTTAAGTGCTTGGCCATGCAAGACTATTCTCCTGGCACTTACACTTGATTAGATATGACTGAGTAAACTCCCAAATAAAGGTTCATGCTTACCTTTTGCTGCTGGAAGCTTAAAAATTCAAGACACAAACACAGCTTCTAGAATTAGGGATTAGAAGAGCAAGCATAGGGAAATACTGTAATCTGAACAACCAGTTTTGTCTTTTTCACTCAAGTTGTGAAGGCTAAGGACAAGCCAATCCAAGTCTCATTGAGAAATGGATGCAGACTGATCAACCCCATATTGATGCCACTGAACTTGCTTTTTTTGTTTGTTTGTTTCCTTCTCCCTTTTTATTCCTCTAAAGTAATTTATGCTAAGCCAAATAGTATTTCTTTTGCAGAGTACTGTGACATGGCATTCTTAGCAAGTGTACTTATGATTATCACCTAAAAAATGCATTTCTGATTGTACTTTACAATGGGTATTTCTTGTACTGTCACAACTTATGTAAGAACAATTCAGCAGCACACATTAAGACAGGTCTTTAAACTAAACTGAGCTAAAGCTTGGTTCAGAAGTTTAGAATCAATTACAGCCTCTTTATGAATTAAAATCTGGTCCTTGGTCATTGAATGAAATATTTCACAGTCTGACTGAATTGATGGAATAATTTGTTATAAGTTGAGTATAGTCTCATTTGTGGCAGACCTGTTTTCCAGACCAGAAAAGTCTGGCTTGCAAATTATGGAATTCCTGATGCTGTAGAGGTGTAAAGATTTCCTTTTTAAAACTTCTCTAAAAAGTTTTATATACATAAGAAATAAACTCTCTGCATTAATTTGTGGGGTATGGAACTATGAGTTTGAGCATCTGGAGTCAAGCATATATATTAATTGCTCCGCACATGAGGTTTTATCATGCTTGAGCTTCTGTTTTAATTTGGGGTTAGAGAAATGTACAAAATTAATTAAGCAGCAGCATAATACATCCTTTATGGACTGGAGATAGATTGAATACTTCCATAGCCATGATTCCTAGTATGACAATAATGCTAATAAACTTGAGCTAAAGAAATCTGATGAAAAACATGGCAGCAGAGTCATTTCTGAAATTACTTACACCTCCTGTCTGATCTGTGAGTGTCATGGAGGTAAAAATGGAAAATATAACTACTCCAAAGTTTCACAGTCTAACTTTTATTCTTCTTACAAGATTTTCTTTTGGAATAAATGTAGCTATTCCAGGATATCCTGGTATATATACAGGACCTCTGACCATCTCTTATAGAAGTTAATGGGAGAAAGTGAGATCTGTATTTATAATTCACTCTGAGATCCTTTAAGAGCTTTTGAAATTTCAGAACTGAAATATTAGAGACCACCCTCTGTAAAAGAATAAAATTTGAATATCTAACACCAAGTCATTAACAGCAACAAATGAATTAGAGACATAACTATTAAATATCTTTTTAGTAGGCCATATTAACTGTTACTATTGAGAAGCCACAAAGTGAAACAGTCTCTGACAAAATCTTTTCTACTTCTCTGAAGCCATTCTGCTATATTTTAAAATTAATCTGTAGGAGCATAAGAAGATCCAGATTAAATTTTTGAGTGAACAGGCTGTTTCTTTGTAGTAAGGATATCCTCACCTTTTTATAATATTACCAGAACTTTTCTGCCCTTAGAATATACTTAGGTTGCCTAATCTCCAGACAACAGCTAATTCCAGTTATCACATTCAGTGTTATGCTTTCTTACTAGTTTTCACTAAAGCCATGTTCACGTTACATATTTAATTTACTTTGAAGCCTATCTGGGCTAACACAATACTTGGTATTAATGGTTAGAGGCTCCATCTCCTCCATCTCCCATTGATCTTATGAATTAATAATTTCAAGTCTTCTGCTCACACTTTAATTCACACGGCAAGGTAAGAATGCTTCTTGAACCTCAAATAAGTGTACTTCTGCTTGCATTTTTGACTGGATTGTATTCAGAGCTGGTATATCACTGCAGAATATCCCTAGGAACAATGGTAATTTTTTTCCCTCATTACTTGGAAAGTGTGTACACATTCATTTCTGACAGGCTGTATTATATAAATCATGCATTGTCAAATCATCTGTCAGGCAATCTAACAACTACCATAACAGGACCATGTGCCAGTTCTCAGGAATACCAATATTTACTGTGTGTTCAGAAATGACATTTGGTGAGTAGAGAATTAGCAGCAGCATAAAAGCTTTCAATTGCTGTCTGATGATTTTTCCACTCCATTTTTCTTCTAGAGACACTGACCTAGTAATAATGAGTGAAGATAATAAACATCATGGCAGGCAAAGCTGACAACTTATGGCTTTAAGGAGTTTTCCTCTGGAAGTAAAAGTAAATAAAATATTTTTTATATTTTAATTTCACTTATGAATATTCTAAGAAACAAGTCAGCTGTGCCTGAGCCAGCTCCCAGAAACTATGAGGTCCAGTGGCCCATCTCCTCTTCAGGGAGTTCCCATGGTAACACCTTTAGCTGAAGTACAAGGAATTACTGACAGATATTAATTTTTTTCCTCCTCTGGCTCTCCCTTCCCCTCCTTTCTGTGCCAGTTCTGAAAAAGTGTTGCTTTCTAATCTTTGGGGCACTGAGTATTGCCATTGGGCCACCTCGTTACATTTGCTCTGTTTGTTGCACTTGAAAAGCCTGTCCTAGTTCCCCTCTGTCTCTTGGGTGTCTGATTTATGACATCAAATAAGCAAAAAAAATGGCAAGAGATACTTTCATGAGAGAAAGTTGTTAGCCCAGAGCTGTCTTCAGTTCAGGTGCTTGAAAAACTCAGCGTGTTCAGTCTTTTTATTATTTTTTAATTTGACTGCAAATTTTCACAGAATATGGCTGTAATCATTATAGATAAGACATCACACATGAACTAGAGCAGCTATGATCATGTCAGCAGAATATTAGTAGGTTCTTCGACTTGTGTGAATGACTTGTGCTCTGATGAGATTGCTAGTTACTTTGGCCACATTTGGCAATTGATAAAAGCATATAACTACAGCAATTATCTGTGAGAAAATAGCCTAGTCCTAAGTGAAACTTTCGGAACATTTTCCAAAAATATCACCAAACATTCCATCAAAAGCTAATTTTTTTTTGCATCTACTGGAAAGAGAAGCCCAGTGACAAGCATGTGACACCCAACTTCTGTGCAACCTGTGGTTTCAGTGAGAGAGTAAGTGCTTGGTGGCCTTGCACAAATGTGGAGTAGGTTGCTCCTCGTGGGCCTTTTGCCAGCTGTAGTGAAAACAGTGAACATCTTTTCCAAAGATGCCTGGCTTTGAAGAGAAAATGTGCACATCCCAGATGTAATGGAGAGGACCAGGACTGCAAAGCTGACTATGTCAATGCTGGAAGAACAGAAAATTATTTTCTTACTCTTGTTTTGGTTCAAGGTGAGTTTAGTCCTAGAGTGGAGTTAAGATTTCTGCTCTGTCCCTGGGCTTGGGTTTTCTTCAAAGTGGCACTTGAAGATATGAGAACAGATAGTCAAGACAGATATGGGGATGCTTAAGATACGATCTATCCTTAGGAGAGCAGGAGTGTGCTCTCAGGCTCCTCCAGTGTGGTCTAGGACACCACCAGTACTATGCTTTGCTGAAGGAAGATAAAATCCATTCTTCTCCAAGAATGAGGAGGATTCAGGTTTACGTTTCTGAGAAGTTAATGAGTTAGGTGGGAGAGGAAGTTATGCAATAATTAGGCTATAACACTTAGATCAATGAATAAAACCTGTAGGGTTGTTTTGAAAATTATAGAAAAAGAGGAAAACAGAGCATAAGCAGTACTGTACCATCCTGCTCTGCAGTGCCTCTCAGTGGCAGCATTTCAGGGAGTTCTTTTCATCATCCAGTTTGATGCTCAGATGTAGCTCTCGCATCTCACACAGCTTGTGTGTAACACAGAGATGTCAGCAACCACCTTTGCTGACCTCAGACTCAAATTGCAAACAGACATGAATCCACGTATGTATATTCAATTTCCACATGAATGCTGACCTACAAAGAAATTTAAGAAAACAGGGCCCTGGAAAAAAACCCTGAAGAATTCTGTAATAGGTATTAGAAATTAACAAAAAACTATTTAATCAGGGTGGCAGCATCTGCCAGAGAAATTGTATTAATAGTTTCTGTAGGAATTTTAATACTTTCAACGTAAAAGTATATCTGAACTAGGATTGCAGGAACTGTATGAAAGAAATAAATTTGTTGCATTGTTCTTTTAAAAATTCTTCCTGAAGCTTTGGTAAGGTTTGAGGTTGCTTTTAATCCCAAAAAGCTTCTACCTTCATTTGTTACCTGAGTGAATAGCGTGCCACTACTCTTTACCGCTCTCCTGTAAAGACAGCGAGAACCTGTCTTGGAAGCAAACCTACATCAAATACCAGACTCCGGAGCCCTGATCTGAATTCTGGAACTTTGTGAGCAGAATTTCTCTGTCAATACTACAAAGAATGAGGAAATTTCTCTTGTAAAATGAATGAAAGTCACTACTGATTTAAATTTGTTTCAGAAATTCTGAAATAAGTAGGAAAGTTTGAGATTTTTGTTGCAGCATTTGATAAATCAAATATGCATATTCAATGTGTACCACAGCTTGGCCATATATATTCTAGCTACATAATTATGATGGCTAATCATCTTCTTAAATTCAAAATGTCCTTTTCTTCAATGGTTTGAAAAAAACACCTCTATTACATAGTTCAAATTTTGTTCTTGGTTAAAAATTGGTGCACTTGCCTCCCGGCCCAGATCCTGTTTTGACCACCCTAAAAATCTCTCTCCTTTCTTTTCATTTAGTTGCTGCCCAAAGTAATTGTCTCTGTGTCTTCAAAATCCTTTACAGCTGCTTTTGCATTGTTGTTCAGCCTTTGTCTTTTAACCCAATTATCAACCAAAAAATTGCTATAATCTCTCATGGCAAACAATTTGCTTTTTAATTATGAAAAAGCCTTTCCCTTTACAAGCAGTTTCATGGGGTGAAGGGTCTCCTCTTATCCTCCACTGACTCAACCTTTTTTCTGTTCCTGTTTTAGCTGAAGAGAGTGTTCGGAACAATACAGCACATGGAGGCTTTCCTGTTCTCTTGACAAATGCTGTGGATCAAAGACGTGCTGTGCTGAGAAGATTAAAAAATTAGAAGATGATGATAGAAAGATGCTAGCAGTGCAATAAAGACCTCATGTAATCTAGACCACCAATAATAATGATGTATGTCTGTATAATAGGAACATCTCACCATCCTATAAAATGTCAAACATTCTGCTTGTCTCATAGTGCATATAATCAAACAATTTTTTCCCCAGTATAGTTCACTAGAAGTTCTTCTATTATTCATGTATGAGCACCAACCGGAATGAAAAAAATACTCTCATGCAGTAATAAAACTAATGAATCATGCAGTAAGGTTTAGACACAAGGGCTTAAGCATACTAACAAGTTACTCTGTGTCAGTTGTTTCAGGAAAAGTGCACATAAATACGCTGAATTCACAGCCTATACAAGTTTAACCTCCTTTTGCAGATTCCCATAGAATGTGTTAATTGATTTTTTTCAATAAAAGCAAATTGATAAAGGTTTTTGTGTTTTTTTTTTCAGAAAACATCTTTTCCACTACAGTTTTAAAAGAAAAGCTAACATTATTTATTTTTTTCCTGACTTTCTTTAGATATTATTTTAATAGAAATTTCTTTTCTTACTATTATTAGTAAATACAGCATTTCCAGAACCAGCATATTCCTCCTTCCTACATCTGTCTGCTGCTTCTGCATGTAACAGGCTGCTTACTTATTTTAATTGGTTAATTTTGGAAAATATCACCCTGCACTTTTTCTGTTTTCAGTAAAGACAATCCCTTATTTTCACTCATATGGTTATGTTGGTTTTTAAGATCCCTCTATTTAGTCGCATCAAGCATTGAGATTTAATTTTCTATGCATTGTCACAGGAAATTCCAATAGTGATTGAATACAAAGGCCTATGAACTCAGATTACTCATCCCATTATTAAATAGAAACATTCCTTTTAAATCTTAATTACCTTTACTTTAAATTTAACATTTTCCCTTTTTTTTTTTTTTTTAAGGAAAGCAATTTATTGACACAAGGCACTTTATGTTAACTGTAGAATATGTGGATACAAAATGGACATAAAAAGAACATCTTACTAAGAGGTCAAGAAAAATATTTCATAATTCCTTTTTTTGCTGGTGATGTTTTTATTTTTATGGGAAACAAAAAGATTCTTACTTTTCTGTTATTATTTATAATCTTTTTTTCCTAAAGAAAAAATAAATGAGCATTAATCCTTAGTCTTAGTTTTGATTTCTGGAGAAAAGTATAAGTGAGCTATTTCTCTTCTTCTCTTCTTCCCTAAAAGGTATGGCTAAAATATCTTCTACTTGTAGATTTAAAATCCTCCATATATTTTCAGCTTAAATGGAACAGCTAAACATTTTAAGCAGTTGAATCTTGTGCACTGTTACTTTTCTTCTTGTTCTTTGAATTTATAAAAGGTTTTCTCTTTATTACATACCTCTGGGCTTGCTCCAAGGCCTGTAGTTACAACTGAATGATTCTTTGGCATATATATCTCTTTTCATTCTGTAAATTGCTGCTTCAGGCATGGAAAACCATGTGGCTGAAATAAACTCAGCAGATTCTTGAGCACCTTTAAAAACCAAAAATAAAATCTTACATAATTTTTATCTGATTTTTGCCATGCATAGTAAATCATTTCACAGTGAGACTGTTAAAAAACTGATATATAAAGAGATTATATTAACATCACTTTACTGTTAGTGTCCAATTCACTTATTCTTCTCATAGTTTTTTAGCTACTTTAGTCCTTTTCCTGGCACTGCATTTGTGGTTTGGGCAACTGAGGAAGGCTTTTTTTCAGCTGTTTTCCTGACTTTCTTTTCCCAATATACCTCTAGTCAAAGGTTGCAAAGCTGCTGATAAAACACTAGTACTTTACCATCTCACTATTTTTCCATATCTTCCAAGTAAACGCTGCTCAGAGAAGCATATTTGCTCTTAGGCCTGATTCATAAAAGCGGTTTACCTCATTCACATGGATTTCCCACAGATACACTCACACAGTATTGACCAGCTTTTTTTCAAGTCTTAAAAATTTTAAAGCTTCATGTATCTCTTTGTATAGGTACTAATACGATATTACATTAGTACTAACATTAATTTTTTGCAGGCAAAAAGGCCATAAAATTACAAGTTAGTATGTCTAAACTGTAAACTCTTCCGAGCCAGGGTGTTCTACTTTATTTCTTGTATGTCTAATACAGTAGTGTCCTGTATGCTACTGAAGATGGCAATAATTTTCATATTGGAAATAATTAATTGTAAATGTAGCCTTAAAAGTCTGTTGCAAACTGTTGCAAACCTATGGTCTTATTTCAAGGGATATAAAGAAAAAATGTGGAATCAAGGCTTTTTTATTCTCATATCTATCATGAATTATGCATATTCTATTTATTTTCTCATAGATTTATTAAAGTAAAATAAAATAATTTAAAAAAAAACAGTAAAAACAATTTTCAAATTATCCAAGTCTCTTCTCATGAAGGGAATGGTGAAAAGTTTTGAAGTGGTATCATGAACTATAATTATGCATTTGCTTGCTAGCTTGAAATCTGAAAATTACAGCTTTCAGAGAAAAAAAGGAAGACAGCACATGCATGATGTGAACCTTGTTCTCCTCACTGATAGGCAAAGGAAACTTCTAAATCTGGTGGGTGAAATCCTATTAGTTTCCTAAGGTCATCTCGACAGAAAGGAATGTGCCTCTGTTACAAATCCATGTCCTAGCACGCCTCTGGTGACATAGCAGTTTGGAGCAGAGGACTACTTGGAAAAGGGTATCTTAAAAAGTTGTTAAAAAGACCTATTGAACAGTTGTGTCTGGAATTGACATGAGATGGCCATGTGCAGAGCCAAAAAAGTAAGATCTGAGAAGAAAAAACCAAAACAACTGTGTTACAAAAAGTCATCATCAGTGAAGGTAAGTTCTAGGGTACTGATGCCTTGAGAGACCGCAGAAAAACAGGATTCCAAGCCAACTTAGTGTAGGATAAGATAAAAGGGTTCCTTTAATGTCTAGGCCTAGGGTGTACAGGAATACATGATGACGAGTGTGCTGAACACTGATTTCCATGGTTCTTATAATAATGTCCATCCAATTCCCTGCTCACCCATCCCCTCGGTCCAGCCCTGTCCCACCCCCAGCACACCCTGTCAGGAATTGAGTCTAGGGGAGACTGGGACCCTTTGTTCATTATTCTTCATCTTCCTCATAGCACAGAGGGATCTTGGAGACCTTCCAGTGTTCTGGGCTTTGAGGTCAGTGTGCCTGTGTTTGTCTCGCGGAGCAGGCTTTGAGATACTATTCAGCCTTCTGCTTTGAAAAAAGAGTCTAAATAGCTATAGGAATTTCAAGGGATTGATAAGGGATAGGGGTTAGAATGCATAAACACTGAATTTAGGTGCTAGAAATACTAACACACTAAAATCTACATTTCATAACAATTACTATTACTTCTAAAATCTATAAAAATTAAAAACTCGAAAAATCCCTTAGGCATTAGTACTCACAGTACATGGATAAACAAAGGACTAATATCTACTGGAGAGTTGAAGAGATAGTAACAATATTCTCTCTGAGATTTATTTAATAATATTTTTATTAATTAGACATGAGAAAAAATAGCATAGAAAATACAAACCTTTTCAACAGTGTCATGAAAGAATATTCAACTTATTGTGCTAAAATTTTAAGGATTATATTTATTTGCCTATTGCATGCAGGAAACCATTCCCTCAACACTGGACATAATTAATGATGTGAGTTAACAACAGAATAGGTCCCCAGAAGAATCTTAAATTTTGGTAGTGAAATGAAAATTACTTAACACTAGTCACAGGAGATAGTGGATTATGTCAAATGATGTTAATTCATTGTCTCTAATGCAAATTAGTTATTTTTTTTAAATGGCAAACTTGAAAAAAATTAAATTAATTGCTTTCTTACTGTAATAATATCTTTCATTAGCAATAAACATCTGATATTACTGGAGGATTTGGGCAGTAACAGGAGCAATAATTTGTAACAAATGAAAGTAATCTGCACTACTATGGAATTTTAGCTGTAGAGTTTAACTTAGGTAAATTATTAACGCTATTAAATTGTAGAGAAAGCCATGTGAGAATGAGTTACAGATTTCAAATGTATTTATTCAGTCCTGTAGTGCTGAAATAGAGATCAGTCCAGAACTCTAAGAAAATAAGCTGTGCAGCACTGCACAAGTGTTTAATTTAGGATATTTAACAAAGTTTAATTTAAAAAAGGGATTTGCAAGCCTGTTGCTTTCTAATATACCAATAATGCAGATGGTATGGAGGGAAATTACTCAGGATGAGGAAGTCTCATTTCTAATGCTGTCACTAATGGTTCTTAATAAATCTCATCTGAATTCCTTCCTTTCTGTGACACTCATATACTACTTGTATAACAATGCAATGATATTAAAAGCATGCAAATCTAACAGTGCTGGCTGTTGCTACAAGTAGTTGAGTCCCAGTAAAATACCCATCAGCTGAGTATGATCCAGATATACTGAGATCTCTAATTTTGTGAACAGGATGAGACACTATCCTCTTCACAAGAAGTCCAATTAAACCATAAATAGTGTCAATACTTGTTAAAACTTCAACTGTAACTTTAAATCATAGAATCAACTGGGTTGGAAGAGACCTCTGAGATCATCAAGTCCAACTCTTGATCCAACCCCACTACGATTACTAGATCATGGCACTAAGTGCCACATCCAGTCTCACCTTAAAAACCTCCAGGGATGGTGAATCCACCCCCTCTTTGGGCAGGCCATTCCAATGCCTGACCACTCTC
>JAWWLZ010000139.1:48806816-48838410 GCA_035041345.1 Poliocrania exsul | reverse complement strand
CCACTCCAGCACCTCAATATCTTTCCTGAACTGAGGGGCCCAGAACTGAACACAATACCCAAGGTGTGGCCTCACCAGTGCTGAGTACAGGGGAAGAATCACTTCCCTGGACCTGTTTGCCACACTGTTCCTGATACAGGCCAGGATGCCATTGGTCTTCTTGGCCACATGGGCACAATGCTGGCTCATGTTCAGCCTCCTGTAAATCCAATTAGTGTATATGCACTTCAGCCAGGCAATGATGAAGTTTTCATGTGGGGGCTGCTTTGAGAACCAGAGGCCTGTAATGGATGCTGCTTAGCGTAGTAAACATATATATGTATATATATATAAATACATGTACTCATGTACACATGTGTGTACTGCAGTAGAAGTGAACTTCACTGAAATAAATGGTTCTGCATACATCTGTGGAGCAGTAGTCTTCAGCAAGTCACCCTTGAAGTTTGTTCCTGACCGCTGTTTTACTGTGATTGATTTTGCTTTTTGCAACAATTATTAACGCTTGCTCACCTTTACTCATCATTATTATCCTTTGCCGACTACTTATTTCAGCTTTAGAAAGATACTTTCCTAATACATATTAAGTGATCTTTCCATCCTCAAAGAGGTAATATTTGCAGTAACGAATATTTCTAAGGTCTTGTTCTGCATAAGAGAGTGTCCATATGTATATACATATAGCATTTGCTTCTAATGGCCTAGAATTCAGCTTAGTACTCTATTATTAAAAAAAAAAAAAGTTTAGCTGCCTCTTTCTCTACACAGTCAAGATATGTATCTCATATGCATAGGGAACAAAAGATCTCTGTACTATTGCAAATCCACTCCTGACATTAATCTACCATAAAAATTATCAACCAGAGATTTTAGTGCATATTTCAGTTTTCTTCTTCAACCAGTTTGTGTTGTACCAGACTGCCAGTTTGTGACAATTCAGTTAGTGAGCCTGAAGAAACACTTTCAATTGTGTGGAGCCTAAAATATTTAAAATTGTGTAGACTGTATCAGCAGGACAAAAGAAATATTTTCATTCACATTTTGATATAAATGCATATTACCCAAGAGTTCCTCAATAAGTAAATTCAATGTTAATTCAAATGTTCATGTGCTTTCCAGGTGTCATTTCAAGAAAGATTATGTTGAAATAAGTCAGGTTGGGGTGTCAAAGATTTGACAAAATTTGTTATAGCGCATAGGTAGGGGAAAAGCATCTCCAGCACCTTGGCCAAATACAGACAAAGCCAATTCCCTTGATGTGTTTGGAGCATGTAAGATGCAAAATATGAGGAAATAAGGGTCCTTTCCAGTTGGAAAAGCATCACTCCAGAAATAAAGCTCTTGCCAACTTTAATACCAGGTTTTCAAAAGTCTGAGACAGGGGATGGCTGCAAATCCTTGTAGAGTGGTGCCAAGTTTAGCATAGATTTGGTTATTAACATGCAAGTGTTTCAGGTGCTTTTATAGTTTGCAAACTTTAGTCTTAATCATTATGCAAAAAATGTATACCAAAGTTTTGGTGCTCTTGTCTCCTGTATAATTGCTTAGTTTATACTAAACTAAAACTGATGGTACATGGAAATGAGAAACTATCAGTGAACAGAAAAAAAAATGCACATAACTTTGTCTGCATAGCACAAGAAAGCTGGATTATGATGGAAGTTAAGATAGATAAAATAACAATCAAAAAAATGAACTGTTTTTGGAGGTAAGAACTGATCTATTCAGAAGGTGATGAGAAAAACACAAACTTTCCCCAAAGACAACTGTTTAATGAAAAGCCAATCAGTCCAATCCTGTGAAATTCTATATACTCCAGCTCAGTCTGGCAGGGTTTGTTCAGCTCATGCTTTGTTTCTGAAAGGGAGCTGATAGTTTTGCAGATTAAAACCATAGCCTCCAGTCTGCTGGGACCAATCAACTAATTTATGTTTAAAGTGTTGCAAGAAATTGAATTAAATACCCACTATCCTATCAAGCACATTAGATACTGTCAAAGAGTTATTTTTAGCCCTTGGGACATGTAATTACTAGAGCCACTTCATAAGGGAATTTCTTCCAGAGAGATTTTCATTGTATTTCAGAAGGATCCTCCCTGCTAATGGTAGCTGATACCTCCTAAGCAATGCTCAGCTTCTTGCAGATGGGATACTGAGGCTTTGATAGCGCAGTGAGGCTTTGATAGCCAGGCAGTTGACATGGGACAACCCATTTCCACCAGAATATTGATATTACTCCTGCAGCTACTTGTAACTTCTGCTTTCCTAAGAGTAAGAAAAACATATAGGTCAGAGAAAGCTCTCTCATGAATAGGACTCAAGAAATAAAATACTCCAGACATCTCTGTTAGTAATTTTATTCTTGAACACAAGTCTTCAAAGTCAAGCACAATTGGAGGGAAGCACTGCACTATGCAGATATGTTCCCTCTGAGCATCACTGGAACTTCCATCTGCTTTTCTCTGAAAGCTCACTTACTGAAAATAATCTTGTGCATGAATGTAAAGCAAATCATTCATAAAGTTTCCTGCATATGAGATAATTATGGAATGAAGCAATAGTTTTACCTTATTTTCTCCTCCAATGTCCTTGACAGAAAATCAACTTTAATTTTGGCAGCCTATTAAAGGACATTAAAGTTCATCTGAAGGCTTGAACTAAAGACCCTGAAGTAACTAGAATTTAAGTAAGGGAGAGAAAAGACATTGACTTTGAGTAGATATCATCAGGAAAAAATCAGGTGCAGTATGAATGCAACAAAAATGCAACAGTACTCAAAAGCACAATGTAAGACAATTTGCACTTACATTCTGAAATGTTTTATCTTGATTATGAATATTTGCAAACAACTGGTCTTCTTTCTTCAATTAGCTTTGGTCTCCTAGCATCTTTACCCCTACCACAATAGGTCATGGGAAAAAATCAGAGTTAACAAGGTCAATAAAATTCAATACTGTTGTGATTTTTCTTCTGAGTCTTGGAGAAAACATTTTTTGAGTCTTGTTACCAGTTGACAATTGCAAGGCAAGATCTGATGGGTTCATCTTCTCACAGGGATCCCTTCTAGTCAGCAGCGTAAAAATGTTTGACATAGATTGTTCAATACATAGAATCCCTCATAAGCCATCCTTGAAATGCTCTACAAGCAGGTTGGCTCAGGCACCTCTTGTATGGCTTTTTCCTTTTCATGCACTCAGAAAAGGTGAGAGTAGAATTCTAGTCTCAGAAAACCATCAAATCTAGAATACTAACAAAAATATTTCAACTAAAAGAAAGCCTTCCTGGTGTATTTAAATTGGAGCAAAACCACATTTCATTCCCCCCCACCCACCCCACCCCCCCCCATCATCTGCCATGAAAATGAATGGAGAAAGACAATACATTGCAGTTTTGGCATCAGCTCAAAAAAGATGGGGATTCCATCCTAAGTCTGGGGTAAAGTTAAACAGGTTACTTTGCCAAGTCCTTTTTGGTTCTAGCTTCATCCTGACATTAGATATTATTCTGTTAGCAATCACCTGGGGTTGTGAAGGTTACAATTTCCATTAAATGACATTGTTTATATTTTTAGCTCACTTTATTCTGCACATATATGCTCATTTATACACGTCAATGAAGATAATTCAATTACATAAACTACTCATTATGTAAAAACATTGGTTTTTTCCTCTTCACATATAAAAGTATAAGCTTACTAATATATGGAGGCCATTGTCCAAATGCATCTTAAACACTGACAGGCTTGGGGCATAGATCACCTCTGTAGGAAGCCTATTCATGTGTTTGACCACCCTTTCAGTAAAGAAATGCTTCGTAATGTCCAGTCTAAACATTCCCCGGTGCAGCTCTGAACCATTCCCACACATCCTGCCACTGAATACCACAGAGAAAAGATCAGCATGAAGATGCAGAGAGAGAACAGAAAAATGGTGGATCTGAGGCCACAGAGGAAAGGAATAGGGAATAACCTCCACCTTGCTGAACAGCAGAGTGGCAAAACTATGTGACAAGTTGCTGAAAATCAAGCCTGTGCACCCAGAGACTATGGAGCCCATGGATATACAGGGATTTTGCAGGGGCACCATTCTCCATTCCATTCTCCAAGTTCAGGGGCATTTGGCCAAGCTATTACACCAGATCAAAACTAAAATTATGTCTTGGTGCTATTATGTTATATTTACACAAAAAATAGCTTGACATTCAGTACATTTTTACTGTTTTCCAGACGAGCAACACTGAGCATGTGGAGCTGCCTTTCACAGTATGTGTGTCTACTTCTTAATAAGATGCATTTTAGTTTGAGAGAGGTTGCTTTCCCACAAAGCTATGAAAATATGCTAAAAGCTTCACTATAAGCTCTGATCTTCACAGCAAACCATTCCTATTATTTATTTATTTACATCAAGGTGAGGAAAGGGGAGATTTTTTACACTGCTATTGTGAAGTACTTTCCCGCTTTTACAAAGCTGCTCTAGTTTAAACAAAATAAATAATTTTTCTCTATTGATTTTTGTTAATTGAGCAATTCATGGATAGAACAACTCTCAGGGTTCAAAATTGACAGCTGAATCCTGCTTTAATTTTCTTCTGGTTTCTCTGATCAAAAGTACCATTACAAAGGATGTTGATGAAAATACTTATGAGCATTTATAAATACAAAATTTTACTGGTAAATGCAGGTAATTTAACATTTTTTCTTAATATTTAGTCTATATGGTAATCAAGCTATTATTATGAGACCCGTTTTTAAGTGATGATTTGTTTAATTAAAAGGAAATATAGAAGTAATATTTGTTCTTCCACCAATAATGAATGTTGTCCTCTCATGTAAAATCAATTTGTTTTCTCCCAATAGTACTACAATGCATTTTGTCTTCAATGCCTACATACTTAAATTGTTTGCCTTGTTGATCACTAAAAAGACAGAGAAGCTCAGGGAAAAAGAGAAAAAAACAGACCTAAAAGTCCAATATGATAGAGCTGAACACTTAAGATCAAATTATTGCAGGTAATATACATCCAAACTGTTGTCAATATACAAGAAACTGTAATACAAATCATAATAAACCATGCATATCTATAGATTTCAGTATGAACATGTTATTGATTCTAGTAGTAACTTTGCATTAGAGAAATTGGTCTCCACTATGTCTTCAGACAATATTTGTCCTCAGTCAAATACAAACACAGAGATCTGCAGAACTGTTTAGGACAGCCATCCTGCTGAGCATCTCACTTATCAGAGAGGCAAAATGGTCTGGTTTAAGATAAGCTATCATTTCAATACTATTTCAGCTGTTTAGTAAAAAGCATGATGAATAATCTTAAACATTTTTCAAGTCTAATTCATTCCGTCTCTGAAGTCCATGCTGAGAAAATATGAAATGTGAAAAAGTGCCTCCCTAATGACCTTCCACACAAGTAAATATTGTGCATGGCAAGTTAATCTCTGACGGTACTGTACGACTATCACTGGAATTAAGGACTTGTAGTCCCCAGCTGGTAATATGCATAGGTCTTCTCTTCACATGCGTTGGTCAGATACAAGCAAAGGACACTTTGTTGATGTTAACAATGAAAGATGAATTACACTTCCATTACAAAATATCTTGAAAGTTATAGTAAAGATTCATTAAACTTACCTTATTCTACCTCTTTGCTCTTTTAAAACTACTGAATTCTAGTTAGTTATAGGTGTCTGGGAATTATTAGTTTGTTTTCACAAGTCAGTAACAGCCTGGATGGGAAGAAACTCAATCATCATATGCAAATAGATATGATTAGGCTCTTTTTTTTTCTAAGCATGTTTTCCATTATTATTCCTCCTTAATTCTGTTCCTTCTAATTTAATGTTGCATTGAGTGCATGCTATTTCCTTGTCTGAGGAGAAAAAAAAAAAAAAAAAGCAGCACAATTAGTGTATCCAAATGACAAGATGTCATTTCCTTGCCTGAGAATGATAAATACAGTGTTGCTAGGAAACAGTTTCCAAAGACAGAATTTTCAAAGGACAGCAATTATATAGATTTAAAAAAAGTCTGAAGTATAATCTTGAAGCAATGCAGGAACCTAATCCCTTATGGGATTAGAAGGTGAAGAAGGGGTAGATTCTGAAGGCAGAGACAGCTAGTTAGTCACCTGTTTTACTGGATCACCTTTTATTGCAGATCCTTATTTTATCCAAGGTATGTTTCAAGCGGCATTCAAGTGAGTTTGTAGCTCCCACTTTTCAGGCATAGAATTTGATCTTCAAAACATTGTCCACAGGAATGTTAGTGCAGAACAAGATATAGCATGACCCTTCCTGAAAAGTACTGATTTGCATACTTAGCTATATTTGAATTAATGTATTAAAAACCAAAAATTATTAATTTAAATATTGGATAAGTCCATTTTGAAAGTCTCAGTAATGTGGCATCATGGCAGCCTCAGTAAAATCTGGATGAGGTGAAAGCTGCACTGAAATTATTCAGACACTATAGATGTTTCTGCAGGGCCCAGGTGCCAAATATGTGAGATTCTTTTCTCTTAAAGTGTCTTTTAGATGATGCCAATTTGGTAAGATCAAAAGGTACTATGCCTGAACTTGAACCTCTGCAGAATATTCTATGTAGTCTTGCTTTTTGGACATAACTTTAGAGAATTTAGTGTTATGCCCCTGATTCCAGATGCCCTCTTGTCCAGTCTGGGATGTCTCCATACTGTGGGTTCCAGGCAAGGTGAAACCACTACAAATTTCCAAGGGAACCAATCACACGCTCCCATGACTTGCAGCTCACAGCCTCTGTGAGCTCAGTCTGCTGAGCAGTGCAGAATAGACCCATTGTTACCCTCTATGTTCTTTTTGCAGCAATCCTCTGTACCTGCCTTCCCTACTACGCTGTCCTTTGCTCTGAGACATCTTCTGTAATAACATCCAGGCTGCATTTTGGAAGCATCTGTAAAACCCCCAAACCTGCTACATCTGCTGTCCTTGCTCTACTTCAGGGACATTATTTTTCAGCAGCTGTTATCTAATTAGTGGTTCAGTCACAACCACAGGAGGCAAATAGACCCTCCAACATCTGCAAAGGCCATGGTCAGTAGAGGATGTATCTTTCATTGCATTGATGGGAACTTTAGGGACTAAAGACAGTTTTCTTTCAGAAAAAGAGGCTGTGAGCTCAGAAGCTAAAATTACATATATGCATAGATATGGGCAGCAACACCCTAATTATTGATAGAGATTCTCAATTAACATAAATAAATGCTTAGCAGCCTGGCCAGTGTTCTGGTTTCTCTGATTGCTTCATTTGCCACCATCCAAATGAGATATTCCAGCCCGTCTTGTAAAACTCCCTTTTTTCTTTATTAGAGGAAGTTGTTTCCAGAAGATAACTAATTCACAAAGGTAGTGAAAGTCTATCAGGAAGCCACTGGAATGAGGCAAAGCCTCTGAAGTCAGAGCTTAAGGGATGCTCAGTTGAACAAGAAAAATGCTGCCGTATGGTGGTTGATTTTCTATGAAGCCTCGTTATGCTGAAGGTTTCTGCAATGATATGGTGCTTCTCATGGTCCTGGACTATCAGTCCATGAACTTAGGAGAAGTGTGTATGCTCAGTGCTTACCTGGACCATGTGGTCTCTGATAGCCCCTAGAAAGGACACACAGGGACCACTGGCGAAGGCAGGGGCAAAGAGAAAGTTTAATGGAGGATCTGGATTATATGGACTTGAAAGGGATACAAATTCACCAATAAGGGACAAGGGGTAGTCTGGCTTTGTGCCAATAGGGGGAAAGGATTTACATTCAATGGGAGGGGGTAGCAGTAAATGTGAGGTCAGTGTCTTTTTCCCAGCCCTCTGGCCTGGCAGGGGTTTATGGGAAGAAGGAGCAATGACCAAGCAGTTTTTACATTTAATACATTTAAACCACATTAAAAACATCAGTTGTTAAAGCATTCTCAGTGGCTGGATGATCTTCTTCAGCCCATTTCTGGCATGACATTCTCCAAGCATCATATTGTGAGTGCATTGCCACACTGCTGAGAGTATCTAGCTGTGCAGGTGCATGAGACAAAGTATCTATGTAATGATCATTTCTTTGCCACAGAAGACAAATTTGAACATTCCTTAGGTCATCACTATAGAAATGAGTTTGGGTTTTTTTCAAAATGCAAAGTTTAGATAACTTCCTTGATGTAAACTAATCAAATTTCCATTATGATTGGAAGAATTTAACATTCCTATTACATACTGTAAAATACAAAAAAGTAAAACATATGTAGACAGAGAAAACATATACACTGTTGCAACTAACAAATACAATTTTGCAGCTGCATAACTGAGTTCAGGACTTCCTTGAAAGAACTGTTTCACTCTTCAGAATTTTTGATCTAAGGTAATATCTGTTTGTAAAGGAAAAATAGTCTGAAGACTAAACAAACCCAACTCCCTCAGCTGCTCTTCACATGACTTACTCTCTAGACCCCTTCACCAGCTTTGTTGCCCTTCTCTGGACATGCTCCAATGCCTCTATACCTTTTATTGTAGTGAGGCCCAAAACTGAACACACGACTCAAGGTGCAGCCTCACCAGCACTGCGTACAGGGGGATCATCACTGCCCTGTCCTGCTGAACACACTATTTCTGATATAAGCCAGGATGCTATTGGCCTCCTTGGCCACCTGAACACTCTTTCAGCTCATGTTCAGACAGGTCCTTACATGGATACATAAAACCGAAAACTTACAGTAAAGTTGATCATTCAGGTTTTTCACTTTGATTATCTTCTTTAAATAAATTTTTTAACAGATTTCCACTGTTTTAAGTAGGTTTGCGAGACAAGAAACACCTTGCTAGTGTCAATAGAAATGGAAATTATGCAACAATTGAAGGCAAAATAAAACCTGTTGCAGAAATCATGCCTTAACAGGATTTCTGAAACATGAATATTGAACTTAAATTAAAGTTGATTCTAAACTGGAAGTATTTGGAAATAATCACTGGATGGTAAATAACGTCTTTCAATGGCAAAAGAGGATGAAAAGTAATCTCAGTGATAAAAGCAGCTTCTATATGCTAGGAAATAATCATTTGAGTCATGATTCATAAAAATAAAATACAGGTATTTTTAGAAATCAATGGAAACACATTTAAAGCTATATGCATAATTGCTAGACTGGCCCATCCTGACTAACAAGGAAAGCTTTTACCAGTGTGGATTTTTACAGAAGCAAGGAAATTCAACTGAATTTGTAAATATTAGGTATTGATAAAGGACTTCAGCTTTCTCACAACCTTTAAACATTCTTGGAAGCATTTTGGCTAAAATAGAGTCATAATTCTTAGCAAATCAAGTTGCTAATAAACAGCGGTAGTTTCCAAACATAAGTTCTCTGAAACATTTCTGATAAAAGCTATAGCAGTTAGAACAAGTGCCAGTAGATTCTTTCTCTATAACTTTTGCCTGACAAGAGACCACTCAAACTAACCTTGGATTTCAAAGCAGAACTTATCAATAAGTTTGACATGAGTTTGTCCACCCAAGTTTTTATACAAGGCTATGGGTTCAAATGTAATGTTCAATCTATCCTTAAAAATGCATTGTGGAAATGCTGATTTTCTTCCATAGCAAGTCACAGAAAATCTATCTTGCCCAATATGAAGAGAAACTTTCATTTACCTCTGAATTCATAATACCATCTAAATATTTCTATTGAAGAGCTGCTTTGTTTTGACAAGTTTGGAGATATTTCATGTATTTAAAATATTTGCCATGTGTTCTTTGTCAAGACATGAAAAGAGATCTTATTGACACCTACTGGGGGGTTGCGATGTGTCATTTCTCCTAGAGAAATTAACTAATTATCTTTGTTTCCTCCTTTCTTGTGTGTATAAGTAAATGTACTCATAATGTTTATATATATATATATATATATATATATATATATATATGAATGCTTTCGGTTTCAGTGGGATCAAGTGTCACTGATGGAACAAAGTTTCAGCTTTCTTGCAATGAAGTATAACAACAGATGTGTTCTTCTAAATTTGGAGGTGCAGGAAAGGAAAAGTTGTTCTTGTACTTCAGCCAACAACTGAGCCCCACACAGGTGCTCACTTACTCCTTGTTCGGTAAATGGGGGAGAGAATCAAAAAGGGTAAAAGTGAGAAAACACATGGGTTGATATAAAGGCAGTTTAATAGGTAAAGCAAAATCCAGCATACAAACAAAAAACCCCAGGCAATTAATTCAGCACTTCTCATAGACAGGAAGGTGTTCAGCCATCCTCAGGATAACAGAGCTCCGTTACACTTAATAGTGACTTGTAAATTCAAACACCAACCCTCTGAAAGTCCTTCCCTTCCTTCTTCATCTATCAGCTCTGTGTGCTGAGCATGCTAGTATCCTACCAAATTCTTGTGCCTCCTCAGCCTCCTTGCTGGTGTGGTGGGGTGAGGAGCAGAGGCCTTGTCTCTGTGTAAACATTACTCAGCAGTACAAATAATCATCCCTGTGTTATTTACACTTTCCAGCAAAAAAAAAAAAAAGTATATCCTCTTACTGCGTATGCTAAAGAAATTTAACTCTATACCAGGCAAAACCAGCACAGCTTGTATTATCTCTAATTCACATTCTCCTGTGCAGTAATAGAATTCACAGAAATTACTCTATTTTGATTTTTTCCTACTCTGTAATTGATGACATTCCTTCTGATTCTCTAATGCTCTTCATTGATTCGATCAAACAGAAATGATCCTGTCGTGACTCTTTAAAGGATGAAATTATTTAGGTTTTACAAGATTTGCACAGAAAGAAGAAAGACATTCTAAAGCTGTTATGTAACTACACTACATAATGGCAGCTGAAATTCAGCATGGAGAAATGCAAAGTATTGCATATCAGACTGACTAATTTAAAACCTTTCACATATACAAGAAGTCCTGAGAAGGGCAATTAAAGTTATTGAAGTCTAGAAAATTAAGACGTTCCCTAAAAAGAAAGATTGAAAGCAGCAGGACTAATTAGTTTGAAGGGAGTGAGGAGCAGTTTTGTCATAAGAGAGTGAAAGCTGTTATGTTAAAGATATATATAAAATTAGAAATTATAAAAAGAATGTTAGTCCATGCCCTTCCCATAATATAAATATGGGAAAGCATTCACAGACAGTAAGATTAAAGTATTTGAAATGGTTCAGGGGAATACATTTTGTGCAAAGTGCAACTTACCTGCAAAACTCCCTGTGAAAGATAATCATTCTTATTTTTTAAGATATTAACTCCTCACTTCACCTGACAAATAACAGTAATTGTTCCCAAGATATCTAGTTCCCTCTGAACTATCAGTTACAGTATATTCTCAGAGACACAGTGTTAAAAGCTATGTTGTGGTCTGCTTCAGTACCTGGCTGGGGACCCCAGAATGCAAGAACAGTAAATTCCTAGTTATCACTGCTGGTGCAGGAAAAATAAGGTTGAGGTTGCTGAGTATATCCCTATAGTGGTACTTCTTCCCTAAAAAGAGTCTTTTAAAAAATCCCATTGTGCTAAGTGTTGTATACTTTGATTCATATCCATCAGGGTACTGTAACTTATGCTGAAATTCAGTGTTTATACTGGTTTGCTGTCTGCACAAGTTTTACCCCTTGGATCTAGAGGTAACTAGAGAGACAGAGAAGAAAGAAAATGGATGTATCTGTATCCATTTGCTTTACAGGCAGCAGACCTCAGCACATGCCATTCTCTAATGATATCTCACAGAAGAAAGCCTTTTAAGCCTTGTCCTACAAAGTGTATATGAAAGCTAAAATTCAGCAAGCAGGCTTTAATTTGCAACATAGCAGGATGATTTTTTTTTCTTCTTGCTTCCTGGTGGAGGTTGGGAAAAATGATAAGTCGTTGCACTCAAGGCTTCTCTGGATTTTCTTCCAAGTGTGCATCTTTCCCACCTCCTTGATCTAATAAAAATGCTGAATTAATGTATTTTCTCCTTGATGCAATATGGGATTCATATAAACTTATAGACTGTTACATAGCTATTTTCAGCTGTGTATCTCATAACAATTTTGTAGAAATCATGATTGATTTTATAGATTTTTAAAATTTCCTGTCATACTCCAGAAACAAAGTACTAAAAGGTATTTCTTATCAACACAAAGTCCACTACAAGTCTAGACTTTTTGAATATATGAGTGTCAAGTACATAGAATAATTTCATAAAATAATCAGGAAGTTAATTATAAATGAGTTTTAAAATGGCATCTCATAAGTCTTGGTTTTTACAACATTTTTCAAAATATTTGATAATCTTAGAAGTATCCTTCTGAAAGGAAACACTTTTTTAGGTGTTGTATTTTTCTTTTCGGGATGAAGATTAAAAATTTGACAAATACAAGGCTAACTGATCCTAATTCTGGTTTAAGGAATCACCTATTGTCATGAGTATTCAAATCATTAACAAAAAGAGAAGAGAAAAAGATTATGTAAATAAAAGCAGCAGGAATTTTGGATAAGGGGTGGTTTTACAAGCCTAGTTAAGCATGGTAGGACAGTTATACAGCCCAGTCAAGTACGGCTGATTGATTTTTATCTGCAGATCGTTATCAACTGTGAAAGCTGGCTGCAGGTTGTTAAAATCAAGAGCCCTGTGCATTCTATTTAGAGAACAGTGGTTGCATAATAAATCTGTTTTCCCATGAAAAGCAGGCAATTAGTATTAATGACTTCATCACAAAGTGCAAGAGAACACTTAAAAGTTGCCAGAGATGCTGGGTTGGAAAACACTGTTAAAATAAAGATTATGATGTTACACAGGAAGATCTGGATGCCTTCAAAGCAGGTAGCAGCACAATATGCAAAGTACACACAGGACTTTTTGACAATGTAGGAACTCTCTAGATACAAAAATTAATGAAGGAATACAACCCACTAATACACAGTGGCCATGTGTTGGGAAGACTAAATCTTAAGAAGAGTTATTTCCAATATAGGATGGTAATTACAGTAAAGTATTAATGTTAAGGTATAATAGGCTGGACACACCACCTGTTACAATTTTACTTTCATATTTTGAGGAAATATAGAACTAAGAAGGTGGAGTGAAAGACTGATAGGATGGGAAAAGACTGCAGATCTTCCTGTGTGACCGGGGACTAAAAAAAGTTTGATTTTTAGCCTAGCAAAACAAAAGCTCATAGGGATTATAATTCTGGTCTATAAATGCAGCAAAGGCATAAACACATGAAAAGGAAAAAGAAAACATGAGAGAACATATCCAAAACATTTTATCTGAATTATTAAAAGTATACACTTTGAATGCATTTACATTTTGTTACATAGGCTTGTCACAATAGTTCAGTTTTCTAGAAGACAGGCATAAAGAAGTTGAATACAAGGTGATAATGAAAGTTAAGAATTGGCAGTTGGCCTGCTTTCAGAAACATTGCAAGGCAGGAGGGAGTTTTTTAGAGAATAGGGGAAATAGGCTTAGATGTAGGCCACAAGCTCCACATGAAGAGCCTCATTTCTGTAGTAGTGCCAAGCGGGTAACAGGGGTGTTTAAGCACCAGTGATGACAAATTAACAAGTAGGATATTTTGCAGTTTGTGAGAGTATATTGGGTGTAAATCTACAGAAAAGTCAATGATATGGCATTATATGAAATAGGATATAGAGATCTTCCAATAAGGCTTACCTAAATAGTTAGCATATGAATAACTATGGAAGATCTAAATAGTTAGCATATGAATATTTAATTAGCTTCAAAAGCGCCTCATAGATATATAATAGAAAATGACAACCATTAAAAGAATGATACAATATATGAGAAAGTAATTAAAAATGTAAAGGGTTTGTAGTTCAGATTTTCTGCATTTCAACCACTGGCCAGACAGGCCTATGTGTGCTTTGGTCATCAGTGTCTTCTAGCAGTGTGTGCTGGATATGTATTACACAGCTCTGAATTGACACTACCGTATGACAGATCAGATGCTGGTGAAAGCTCAAAATGCAGATTGAGCCTAATTTCTGGAAAATCTGGAAGCAGGAAAAAATTCTGGAGAAAGCATCTCCAGGCAGAAGCAAGCCCCTCTGCTTCAGATCACTGAGAATGGGAGAGATGCTGTGAAGAGCACCTGGCTTCTGGGCTGCAGGCTTTGGGCTTCTGGAGGAGAAGCTTTGTAAAGCAGGAGCCAGTTCTTTCGGACAAAGGTGCAATTCTCTGCTTTATTCTGTTGCCAACGTCATCTACTCAAGCAAGAAATATTATTTTTGTACCTTTTCCTGAAAACCTCTTGCTGACATTCTGCAAATAATTCTACTATCAATGGTGAGTGGAGACTGAGCCAAAGGAAGGAGGTGAAGGAGGAGATCAACCTATGAAAAAAATGTCATGAAAGTCAGCAGGTTAGAGCCATTTCACAGTCATAATATCGCTGTCATGGACTATACAATCACTTTCCCTGACTGACACGATCACTTTCACTGATAAATAACAAGAAACATTCTCATTACCAGTGGAGACTTCAGAAGATGTGACTGCAAAAGTCCTTGGGAAAAAGAAAGAAAATAGACCACAGTATCTACAATGAGAACATTTAGAAAACTTAATCCTAGTGTGAATTCTCTAAGACAATCAGACAGTTTTTATATTCCAGTGAGTCAATTTCTTGCTTAAATACCAGGGATCTGGGTGAGATACATTTTAAGCTAGGTCATGCTTTCTCTTGTCTGCCAAATATAACTAAAAATGTATTGAAATGTGCAAGCTGCACTATTCATTAAATATTTGCAGATGTAACACCCTGAGGAGCTCTGCTGCTGTTCTGCTTTTTGGCACTTGACATTACTATGGCAAGAAAACATGCTGAGCTAATAGAGTGTCTGCACATTGAAACGTAAAGCATAACTGGGGTTGAGAAAAGCAATTCCCTACACTTAAATTCATCTGTAATGCAACTTCTTGAAATTCTCCTTTAACTAAACAAATTCATGGTAAAAATCTAAAAAACAAAGACTGGGGCTAACTAAAAGCATAAATAGGTATTTTTCTGTCTTCTCTACTAATTCTGCAAGTTTGGAATTCTGTTCTTATTTAGAACTAACTCAGGATTATCAAGTCTGAAGGCCTTTACAAATTTTTCCTTTTATTTATGAAATATGTTCAAACATCATCATAAATTCTGAAATCCTGTTTTAAACTTCAAGAACACCAAGAGCAATATGAATTCAAGACCAGGGAGAATTCTTCCTGAAAGTTATAGGGTTTTGATAAGCTAAGTGAAAGAAGGTACTTAAACACATATTTTATAAGAGAAAAATGCAGAATCATAGAATCATTTGGGTTGCAAAAAGACCTTTAATATCATTAAGTCCAACCATTAATCTAGCACTGCCAAGCTGACCACTGAAGAATGCCCCTGAGTGCCATATCTATACATCTTTTAAATACCTCCAGGGATGGTGACTCAACTGCTTCCTTGGGCAGCCTGTTCCAATGGTTGGCAATAGTGCCAAAATTTTCTCTAACATTCAATCTAAATCAACCCTGCTGCAACCTGAGGCCATTTTCTGTTGTCTCATTGCCTGTTACCTGGGAGAAGAGATTGACCCACAACTGCATGTAAACTTCTTTCAGGTAGTTGTAGAGAGTGATAAGGTCTCCCCAGAGCCTCCTTTTCTCCAAGATAAACAACCCCAGTTCCCTCAGAGCCATGGTCTCCAGCTCCTTCTCTTTGTTGCCCGTGCTGCATGCACTGATGTACATGAACTTCACTGATCCCACCAGTTTATTGCATTTATGAATGAAATGTACTTGATCATAGTCAGTAAATACTTTGTTCCCTGCTTTTCTAGCTTGGCAGAATTTTTTATTTTGCAGCTTACCTTCTAGATTTGTGCTCTGTCTCCAGCCAACAATACAGGAGTTTTTTCAGCCAAACCTTAATTTGAATAATTCTTACTGGTAGGTTGTCAAGTCTCAGTTTGACTTCTCCTTTGAGTTTCTCAGGAAACCCATTAATGGAGTTGTGTCAGGCCCCAGCTCTAGAGTGACAAGCTCACCCAGGAG
Source organism: Poliocrania exsul (assembly GCA_035041345.1). Taxonomy (NCBI): domain Eukaryota; kingdom Metazoa; phylum Chordata; class Aves; order Passeriformes; family Thamnophilidae; genus Poliocrania; species Poliocrania exsul. Next base: position 48,822,364 of record JAWWLZ010000139.1, on the reverse strand, counting down.
TTTTACCTTTAAAAGCAGCAAAAATTCCCCCACAAAATGTTTTGAAGAGCCCTCAGTTAACTCCTTGAGTTAGTATAAAGAGAAGACAATGCACATATTTCCCCAGGAGATACTTTCACTGATAATTTTAGAAAATAAGGGAGAAAATAAGAAATCTTAGCAAAAGTTTAAAGTTGTAGCATACAACCAAAACAAAGCATTCCACAGAGCACTGACCCACCATACGCTAGCCCACACAACTTAGCAAAATCCAACCCACCAGTTTTAAGTTACCCAAAATATTAAGAGACTAAGAGAAGAAAAAAAGAGTAAAGAAAGAGAGAGAAAAATATATTAAGATCACAGCTACCTCCAGAGAGGCCTTTGGAAGTCCATCTTTCACATGGTGGAGGTAGGTCTCAAGAGAAATGGAGACCATTTACTCCTGTTTTTATGTGCTCCAGGTCCCTGTGGCCACTCCTCCCAGGAAGGACTTTAGCCCACTGGCCACTCCAAGGCTTCAGACCGGAGTGAGGGGTGGTGTAGCCAAGCAGAGGCTGAGTTCCAGGGGGCAGGGTGTGGGTGGGGTCCCTGGCTGCCTTTTGGCGACTGCTGCTCTGAGACAGTGCCATGAAGCTTCAAAGGATGCCATGGGGGCTGCAGCCTGACCTCACCTGCATAAGTTTCTACCTGATCCCTCCACCCAGACACACACTTGCACTGATTCCAATCCAAGAATATAATAATCCAGTGTCTCACAAGTTACTATCAAGATAGTCTATCTGCTATAATGTGAGTCATCACTCTTTTTTTGCTTCTTTTCCTTCATGGCCAAGAATCTCTGGTCATTATTTTCATGACTACCGAAGCTCACTCCAGGTATTCTTTTTTTCAGTTGAAGTAAAACAATACACATCAGACATTTCTCTTGGCAGGCAGTGATTTCTGTTCACTGAAAACTCCCTCACTACTGATTATTTTTGCAAAATAGAATCATTTCTATGTGTCATAACCAAACAAAGTTGCTTGTGATTTTGAATAGTAACTTATCTCTGTCCAATGTCATTCTTGGCTGATGGCCTGGCAGAATTATCTAGATCTGGAAAGGTCAGAAGCAAATTTAGTGCCAAAGTGATGATAAGCTGCAGGTGGGACTGCAAGCTTTCCAAATCACATAAAATGCTGGAAAATTCTCTTATAAGATTTTTTTAAATTAACAAATATTTGAAATAAAAATTAGTAATGCATCTGTGACATGTAAATAGCAGAAGAAAAAGTATGATTTTTGCTGTGTCTCTAAATTACTGTATTCATGAGAATTTTTAAAAACATAATACTAGAGTCAGTGAAATATTACCAGATCATGTTCTCTATTACAAGTTTTCTTGTTGTGGCCCCTTATTTTGTGCTATGTATGTGTATATGTTATGTGAGCATGTGGAAATAATATTTGCAATCAGAATAGTGAAAAATGCATGTTCTTATAGTGTATGGACTTCTTATTCCTGAAAGTCCACACTTAATTCAGCACTTTGTAATTATATAAAAACACACCTAGCAAAAGTTAACACATGCAGGAAAGTCAAAAGATTAAAGAGGGCTAATGGGAGCAAGATGCTAGAGACAAGCAGCGAGCTTCCCAGGTCTGGTTTGGTTAGGGAAATGGCAGTGGAAACTGAATAGGGCAGCCCAGCAAAGCTCATGTCTATGCAGGGTGCTCAGACAGAGGTGGATGCTGGAGCCCTATTCCCTGCTGAGCACTGAGAGTCAGGTGAAGCTCTACTCTTGTGTAGCACTGCCAGTGCTCTGGACACCTTTTTCAGGGTTATCTTTTGCATCTGTGCATGGTGTGAGGTGCATAAAGAAATGTATCCATGTCTAATCATAGAAAAATCCAGAGGTATGGAAGGACAGTTACATGCCAGTTAGAAAGGCAAAAGACACTAAAAAAAAAAAAAGAAAAAAAAGAAAGAAAAAAGGCAGCTAACTGACATCATATCATCCTTTTTTCACTTTTTTTCCCCAGGTCAACTGAACATTCTGGATTCTTTCAAGATTAGTCTTGCTCATTTTCTTGTTTTTCAAATGGGTAAAAATATTTAGTTAAATGCAGAGCTTATATCTTGTTATATCAGGCAGTCAGGAGCTGAGACTGTCACTGGAAAGCCCATAGCTATGGCCAGAACAGTAGCAGCCTGCTTATCTGGCTGCTTCTCACTCTTTCCCTTTCAAAATACTTTGCCCGTACTATTGCCCTATCAAAAGAAACATTTTCCATGCCCCCTTCCCCCTTCCCAGTGGCTTAAATACTAACTTGAAAGATCAACAGTTCCATTCAAACTTGGGAGTGCTTCTGGAACATTTTCTTTTCTTGATGGTAGCATTGATGTGACTCACAGAATGCCTCGTGGTCGCAGATGATGAAAAAGGTTTTGTGATATGGTTGATTGTAACAGTAAGAGTAGTTCATATGTTCTTGGATAAGCATACTCTAAAAAAAACCCCAAAACCACGATTAAGCAATCCTCAGAAACAAAATAGGAATACTCACTGTTATACCTATAAGTTACAGTTTTCATATAGTAATGGCTTGGATTTCTCCATCTTACTGCTCTGATGGTATTAGAAGACAAACAACAACGATTGCAGTCATACTTCTTTTTTTTCTTTTTTTTTTTTTTTGGTGTTTACACACATTAAGTTATGAGAACTAAATGAATTATTATTACTTGTTTTAATATCAGGGGATAACACATATCAGCAGCAATGGTTTGGAAATGTCATTTTCTCTGAGGATGCTAGGAAAAATGGGACATCACACATACAGCAACATTAAACCTTTATTAATACCTTGAGACTGCTGTGTCTATATGGATCATGAGGTTGCTGTGTGGTTACTCAATAACTGTGCTTCTCAGATAAATGCACAGTCATAACTACTTCCCATGGCATTCAGAATAAATGTATTTAAGGATGAAATGGCATGCAGATTATCAATTGATGTGGATTGTGCATGTGTATGTTATTCACTACCTGTAAATTTTTGCCCTAGTTTAAAGAGAGCATGTCAACACCTTATGATTAATCTTTTATCTTTGTTCTGCAGGCACCAAAATTCTGGATATTCTTATTACATTTCCTTTAGATTGGATCTGAAAACTAGTGCAAACCTAGAAAAATACTAAATGGATCTCTAATTTGATACTCATTAAACCCCAATTTGGAAAAAAATTATGTATATTCACATTAACCTCAGGGCTATATTGAAACCCTTTTCAGATGTCAAAGAGGTTAAATTCAGAGTAAGCACACATAATTAATGAAGTTGATATTAAAATCTTCATTTTAACAAGTCTGTTTTCAAGATATATCCTTTCCTAGCTATTATATTTTACAAATAAAATTAATCATCATGCAAATATTTATTAATATAGATTGTATATTAATTGCTTCCACCAACGTTTGGAGTTTAGTAGTCTGTATTGAAAGGTGACCTCATTAATGGTACTGAAAAGCTATGGTATTCTGATAATTATTGAAGTCATCTGATATCTATTATTTTTGAAATTTTCCTACAACTAGCTTTCCTTTCCCTGTCATAAAGAGGGTTGGTTTCCTAAAAACAAAGTGGAACAATAACAGTGAGGTTTTGTTCTCAGATGCACAACAATAGAAATGTTTTAAAAATCACTTCAAATAGAAAAAGATACAATTTTAATTTACATTCATGTCTTTGAAAATAATGGACCAATTCATGACAAAATCTTAAAATATACTGCATGGTATTATCTTTATGTATTAATTTAAATTTCAGCATGTTTTTCCACAATTAGTTGTGTAATTTAATTTATTAACTGTTAGAAGTTTTGAAGTGTTGTTAAATTGCGGGATACTTGGAACTGACTACATTGCCTCCTGACTTACTTGAAAAATAGCATTTTCTGCATGAAATATCTGCCAAATCCTCTTGACTTTACCTCCACAACTTCTTTATAGAATATTTAGCAAGTTTAATTAAACCCTGAACTGGAAATTAGTAAGCTAGGCACTTAAAAAGTGGTGGTATGAAAACTGTCACTATTTTCAAAGCAAACTTCTGTTTGTGAGCATTTCCTTAACCCCCATCCTCTAGGATCCGCATAATCTCTGACAGCTACTCTGGGGCACAGCTGTTTCAGCAAGTCCCCATGCTTTGCCTGACCCTCTCTGCTAATTTATCTTCCCCCATGTTGCCTCAGTAATGAGATGTCCTGGACTACATCAACAAAAACATTCAGCCCGTGTGTTTGCAGGTGCTAAGCTGCTGGTGAATTATTTTGAGTGAAGTGTCTTTGTTGCATTTGGTGTAAGCAAGTCTCATCTGGCTCTGCCACCCCTGTATACTGTGAGCATTTGCTTTCACATTCTCCTATGCCACAGGAAGGACTCCTACCATTCTCAGCAGGGCAATCTGCCACCTTTACCTGTCTGGTCTCCTCATTAGGTATCAGCAGAAGAAAAGAAATAACCGTATTTAAGAGCTTTTCCTTTCCATAATTTATTTTTCTACATTTGTGTTGTAAGTACATAAACACTACTAACAAAGCACTATAATTTCCTTTTTGATTCTTCTTGGGGGTTTTTCTGGGTGGGTTTTGTTTGTTTGTTGATTGGTTGGTTTTGTGGTTTGGTTGGTTGGTTGGTTGGGTTTTGTGTGATTTTTGGTATTTTTGTTTGGTTGGTTGCTTAGGATTTTTTTGTTTTCCAAGGTAGAAATATTAAATAGGAAAATTCCTATTCAAATGTCAAAGTACTGAGGTAAAGAGAGAGTAATAGACTTTCATGCAGACATTACAACTACTTAAATACATTGCCTTGAAAAAGCAATCAATCAGCAAAGTTTTTATAAAGGTTCAGCGCAAATCAGTTTCTGGCAAGGACTGCATGTTGTACAAGGCTTCATTAAAGCCTTCCATTTACAAATTATCTTAGGTAAATGGAAAGGATGCTATGTATGCTGCAAAATGCGACAAAGGCATCAGAAGCCCTCTCAGAGCATTGGGCGGCTTGTTGTAGGTCAGTAATGCAGAGTGTCATCTATCACTGCCTTGGGCTCACAAGTAGCAGCAGCACTTGGGAAGTAAAGGCATTAATCAGGAATGAACATTTCTGTGTGCCTCCTAAGAGTTTAATTCTAATCTGAAACAGTATTGTAAATGTGAAATACAAACCTTTATTCTCCCTATCTTTCAGAGGAAAAGTGTATTTGAGGGCATGTAGCACCATACGTTAACTCCTATCTATAATCTCTGCCGATAGGTGGCACTAGGAATTTTCACATCCAAATCTGTTGAATTTAACCTTCAGCTTTCAGCCACTCAAATAGTCCTGCATAAATATTTTCCTGTATAAAACGTTTTAGAAGTATCAGTAGTTATATTCTTCAGTTACTTACATAGTGTCATTCCACTGTTTTGAGAGAATTTATTAAAGAAATATAATGAATATTTACATTATTGTTCACAGTATTGACACTGGGAGACATTTTTTATCTTTGTGTTTTCTAAGTTGTTTATTTTCCATCATTCTCAAATGAGTTAATTCGTCAGAGTTTCTTTATGAGCTCTCTAGGATGTTTATCAGAACAATGACAAATGTTGCAGTTTAGCTACTTTATGTACACTTTCCACAATTCTTGCCAGCCTTATTCCATAGATGAAGAAAATGACAGACATTTGCACCCTGTCAGATGAGGTTTCTCCTGGGTGCACCACTGCAGTAGCAAGATGGTCTTGCTAGATTCCCTTCATGTTGAATAGGGTCTGATGGTTAAACATTCTTCACAAGGAGGATGTGTCTGTGAATAAGCTCTTTCCTTCCATTCTAAACCAGCTGTGGTAAGACGACCTCTGGAGCGTGATTCTGGTTCCAGTGGGAGATGGGCATCACTGAGAGCTTCTGAGAGGGTTGCAGCTCTAGCAGGGAATGGAGCTTATGAGTTCTTTTCTTTTTATTTGACTCTGCAATTAAAAAGCTAATAGTTTTATGCAACAGAAGTTTGAATAAAATATAACTACTCTTCTAAGGGCTCATCTTCTGACCTTGCTTTTTTCAGCACCTGAGTGGCATCTGCTGCACATGTTAACCAATATTCCTATGTTAAAACACTTCCCTCTGTACTTTGTAAACTCCAGTCCTTCTTCAAGTAACAAAACAAAGGGCAACAGTGACAGAGCACTTGAGGGGGTGAGCTCTGACCTTGCTGCCTGCCCCTAGTACTATCTGATGCTGTGCTGGAGCAGTGCTGATTTCTGCTGCTCTCTGTTCAGAAAATCATCATCAGTAGGCTTCACCTGGGTCAAACTAAACACTTCTCAGGACTTCTAGGTAGCTCAGATAGCAATAACAAAATGCAGCCTCAACACCTTGCAAAAAAAATGAATGCAGTAGAATGTGCCAAGTATGCCATTTTATTTTATACCATTGGTTCATGGAAAGACTATCTCAAATCATTCAGTGATATTCTGCCTCTGAGGCTCTTAAAGAGGATTGTAAGCCAGCTGGCATCATGGATAGGTTTCTGCTCTTGGACCAGGCTAGCACAGAGACTAAACCTGAAAGCTGAAGAGCTGCTTCAATATGGGCAAACAGCAAAGGGAAGGTGTAGAAGAAGCAGCCATTAATTGTGGAGGCTTCACTGATAACATTCCTGCTCACAGAAGTTTTGTTAAAACACCTAAATCACCTTAAATATAATGTTAAAAAACTCATATCATATTTTTCCTAATGGAAGAAGTCCTTTGTAGGTCTTGCAATTGTTAGTGCAGAACTAGGAACTACTGGAAACAAATAGACTGAGGTTCTGTGGAGGAGAAGGGGGAGGTTGCTGGGCAGAGCAGAGCCTGCAGCAGCCACCCACCAGATGTGGAGGCTGTACAAAATGTCATCATGCTTCTCCAGCAAGCAATGGGAGACCATGTTCCTTGAGACTAAGCAGCAAAAAAGAGTGTGAAATCCTTCTGCAGCTGTGCAGTTTGCACCTCAAGGCCAGTTTTACACCTTGCAGCTTCTCGTTTCAGAGGAACAGAAGTGGAGAAGAGGTCATTGGGTTCTTCCTGAGACCTTGTCTGAGATCTCTTTCTGTGCATCCAAGATAATTCCAAAGTCATCTATGTCTCATTTCCTTAGAAAAAAAACAGTGTGGACAGCTATTTTCTGGACAATTTACTTTTTCTTGAAGGTTCTCCATTATTAGGCTCATGGTAAAAAAACCTCTATTTTAGGAGGAGCCCGTACTGTAACCCTCCTTAAGAGGAAAGAAAAACCTTTTGCAGGAAGACAGTGCCATTACTAATCTCTGTCTGAGAAAAAATTTTGCTCAGCTTTATCTAGCCCCAGAGAAGTGGTCACAGCACCAAGCCTGACAGAGTTCAAAAAGCATTTGGACAATACTTTCAGGCACATGGTTTGACTCTTGGGGATGGTCCTGTATGAGGGTGAGAGTTGGACTCGATAATCCTTGTGGGTCCTTTCCAACTCAGCATATTCTGTGTTTCTGTGATTCTATATGTACATAAAATCACACATACAATGGCAGAACAGGATAGAAAACAAAAACCATGTGGTAAGTATCACACATACTTAACAAACTAAGAAAATATGTTCAATACTCTAGTGTTAAGAACAACATAAGAAATTATATAACAAAATCAGAAAAGGACTAAGCATATAAACTCAATATTTCTCAGCAGAGTTTGATGGAAAGTTAAAGCTTTCTTGTGGGATTTTATTACAATTTACACTGACACCTGACAAATGATTGCTGAAAATTTTTATATGTCTTTCAATATATGTTGCAAATTTTCATAACAGGTTTTGCAATGTTTGTGATATTAAATTTGCTTTACCAGTCTTTTTTAAAATAAATAACAACAATTTGAAAGCACTATGATTGCTAGGAAGAAGCATTTAAAAAATCCAATTTGTTTTGTATTTTCTAAAAACTGCTATTTTCTGAAGTCCCCATTTATCTCAGAATTTTGAGCTTGTTATGTTGTCAAAGCTTTTGCTCTTGATTAACGTATGTCTTCCTGAACATTATTTTGTGTTTTGAAAAGCATATTTTCTTAAAATTGTTTGGTAAAGTTGTATGAAATTTCCTTCTAAGATGTTTTGATACTGAAGAATGTTTATACATTTGACATGGATGTTTTCTTTTGTACTTAATGTTTTCAGTCACTTTTTGGGGTGCAACAGAAAAGATCTGTCTGTTGTTACAGGCTAGACTGCTAATGTATTTAATTGTTATTATTTATACGTTTTACCTGTTACTCAGAAGGGTCCATTGGTAAAATCCCTTTCTGAAATCACAGGCACTACAAAGATTTCTTATAATTCCTTTCAGTATTGCCTTTCAGCACCTTGATTATATAGAGCAGGGCCCAAGTATCTACTGCCTTTGCACATTTGCTAAACAAAATTTTTCATGTCAACAATATACACTGTACTCCCGTGAACAGGAGTTGTGGAGCAGGCAGCTTTTGCTGACCCAGTCCATCTGTTCTCTTCTGTTCTTTGTGGCTGGAACTCTGTTCTTTTTCATCCTGGACTTTGACCAGGATTTTGTTATCAAATCATGCTTTGAAATGGTTCTTATTGTGAATATTTGTTTAATTGATTCAGATTTTTAATTATCATAATATATTGATTAAGAAGTGTGGCTTATTGCATTATACTAGTGAGTGGAAGTGTGAGTTTTTAGTTTAAAACTTATAAATTACACAATCAGGGATCCTTCACTGCCATGATGATTTTGACCTTGTATTTTATCACATAAAATGCAGAAATTACTGATTTTGCATGAAATGACATCCTCCTTTTCTTCTAAGCCCAGAAGTTCTTCATAGAAAATGTATTCAGAGGAGTTTTTTCCAGTAGCTTTGAATGCTCAGCACCTGTCTGCTGGCTTACTGAGCAGTCAGAGTTGCAGGCTAAGCCTGGGGAATCATATACCGTGTAGGTTTTGTCAGAACAGTGTCTTTTCCTTAACGTACAGAATATAAGGTTAGCTAAAATAGAATCTTCCTGAAGGAGAATTAGAAAAATGGAAACAATTGATCATTGAACGTAGTTTTCTTTTCATGTTTCTCTTTTTTTTTTATCACCTGTGCAGTGACATCAGTGTTGAATGCTAATTTTATAGGTGTTTGTTTTCACAGACCAAAATTGAGCACATTATTTAAGATCACCAAATGCTGATTTTATGAATTACTGAAAACATCATGAGAGAAGTTGAAGCCTGTTCCTACTGGACTGAGGAAAAAAAAAAGCCTTAGATCTCCTCAGAGGCATATGCATTACAGATTTGTAATAAAGTCAATATTCAAAATATGCTGTTAATTTACTAATATCATACTGGGAGAGATTTTTTTTTTTGCTATGAAGAGAATTACTCTCAAAAGCAGACAATTCTTTTTTTATTTTATTTTTTTTGGAACCATCCTAATCTTTTTTTATGTTTGTGAATAAACTAGAAGTCAGTTAATGTGCCGGTCAGTTTATATGCCATTGGTTATCACATTACTTTTAGATTCAGGGCATAATTATTTATGACTTGTTTCTGTATCATTTCAGAAGAAACAATACACAGAACAGCAAGGATTTGTGAAACAATAGAAATAAGAAGATCTTCCCTGATCTGTTCTAACTTATTTTTCCCATTGCTGTGAAGTCCACCATAGATGTAGGGATGTGTCCTGAGGCACATCACATGGGTTCCACCAAGGCAAGGAGACAATGGCCCACTGTGGGAATCCTGCATGATGTTTCTTTGCTTTCAAACCAACTGCTAATGAAACATCACATAGGACATAATCTCTTCCATTAAAATACAAACTGAGAGATTTCAAAAAATAATTTTATATGATATCTCAGATAAACTCCTTAACACCCCAAAACTTCTTTAAAGTTTGAATGCACAGCTAATTGTGTTTTCTGTGGGAAAAGTCACTAAATGGGGAAACAGATTTAATTTTGCTTCATTGGGATTGTCAAGAAGTTTCCCTACGGTCTTTTGTGATATTTACATTGATCTTGTTACAACACTTTATTATATGTCATTAAATTAATGAAACTGATTCATCTCATGATGCTGACTGACTAGGTGATAAAGTAACAGATGAAGTTCAACGCTGATAAGCACAAAGTAGTTCTCTCATAGAAAAACAAACAAATCTATGCATGCCTAATGAGGAGTTTGAAGTTAACCATTACAACTCTGAGAGAAGATATTTAAGGCATCTTGGGTAGGATTCCAAAACTTTACCTCAATCTCTAGAAGCTGTAGAAAGTAGTAGATTACCTTAAGTAAAAGATTGTGAGAAAATAAGAAATGCTTATACCAGTGAATAGCTCTTTCTTATGGTCACATCTTTATACACATACTTTTCTAAACTGGGGTAAAAAATGTGGCAGAACTGTAAAAAAGGTAGAAAGACAAGCAGGAGAGATGGACAGAGGTACAGAATAGCACCCCCTCAAGAAGACTGAAGTGGATCCAGTACCTCTGTCAAGAAAAAGGAATGGCTCAGATATGACAGAAATCTCTCAAATCATGAACAAAATAAAGGTCATAGGAAATAGTTAACCAGCATTTCAAGCAATAAAACTCTAGAGTCAGTAATGTCAATATTCATACAGAAAGTTCAAGAATAAACTACATATTTTTCGCTAAAGTATGTAATTACTTACCCACTGCTAGAGAATGTAGTTGCCAACAGCTTGTATATTTTCCAAAGGCCATTAGGCATGATCTTGGTACTCTTGGAATAAATTATTAATTAAAAAAAACACAAGAAAGAAAATAAAAAAGTAATATAAACCCAGATATACAACCTTTAGTTTAGAAATTCCTTAACTTCCAAGGTCCTGAGTGCAAGGGGTAGTAGAAACGTGTCTGTTCCTGCACCTTTGCCTATGCATTTGGTTATGGTCAGACATCACATTAGTTCTCCAGTAATAGTAATAGGATAGCAAATGCAAAAGCATCAGCAGAAAAACAAAGTGATCTTTGAAGAGGTTTATTGTATTGTGTTCCTAGATTGCAGTGCATTGTAAAGATGAGTCAGAAATGGAGAAACTGATTGGCAATTTCTTGTGTCAGCTCATTCACTTGGACAGGTAAGTCTGCTAAGAGTGGAGGATCAATGGCAATTTGTTCTGTCTGAGAAGTTGCCCTGTGTGACATGTCAGTCACTCCTTAGAGCATCACAGTTCTGTTTTTTAGTGACTAGCACAGCCACTGGGGTTTTATGCATGATCATTAGCTTTGTCTGAGAAATGTTACAAAAGACCTTAGGGGCATAACTTTGAACACTAGGCTGTCTGCTTTGTGCAAAGTGGAGCTACCTGGGTTTAATTATTTCACACGAGCAAAACATCTGATTGCTTCCAGATATTTCTGAAAACTCTGGAGATCTCATATTGATCTAAAAGACATTGTTTCAGGACTGTGTTTCCATATTGATGGAGTCCCTGATATAGGCATAGACACAACAAATACTGTGCAGGGCTAATGATAAGTGTATATTAAATCTTGGCTGGTATATATACTGAGTGCCTTAAAGCTCCCAGATCTGGTTCTACTTGCTGACTGCAGACTTGTTCCATGTCATGCATGGAAAGACATTACATGTATCAGCTCCTTTACCCCTGCTTTCATTGGAGGGAGGTTGCTGTGTCAGCACTGAATGACGTTTACACCAACAGGTCCTGGAATCACCCTGAAATGTGAGATGTGCTGCTAATGTACCTGTTTTCCCATTCAGGTATAGATGAGATGAATTAAAAGGTTGTCATACACTTACTAGGAACAAAACAAGGAAAGGTAAATTTTATCTTTCTGAACCTTCTGTTAAAAGTTTTGGTAAAGACAGGAGAGTTTCATCTTGGACAGTTCAGACATTTGCAAGCAACCTGTATGTAAGTAGATCTCACTCTTAAGCTGGTAAGCATTTCATATTATCCTTCTGTGAAACAAAATCCACTATTTTCTTCACAAGATTTGACTTGGGGCATAGCTTTGTGCTATCTGTCTAGTTGAATCTAGTTGAATCTAGAGGTTTTATTTGTAAACATAATCATGAAAAAGAAAACACCTTGCCTAATTAATAATTTATTGTTATTTCTTCTGTTTCAAAGCTAACTGCTTTCAATTTCCTACTTCCTGCAGGGTGTCCTGACCCATAATTAGTCTGAAAAAGGATTTGTTGTTATCAGATCTATTTTCAGGCACGTCAAATGGATGTTATATCAACCATCTCATGTATTATAAGAACTGTTTTTAATATATGTTTTTTATGTTGCAGAATTATCAAAACCACAGCAAAAACCAACTGTGACAAAAATGTTTTTCACTTTATTTTATGAAATATTTTTAATTTGATAATCAACTGCTATTTAAGAACAACAACAACAAAAAAAGTGCTGTATACATGTTCCCTCAAGCAGTGATTTGGACTTCTGGATTTAGGACTCATTAGTTAAGATACACAACACAATCCATAGGAGGTGAAGATCCTATCAATTAGGGGATCCATGGTAGGGGTAATTATACATATGTCTTGAGCTCCTCAGGGAAGTTTTAATAATTCTTCAAACAGCTTTTAGGTAATTAGCACTGTTGAATGTCATTTCCTTATGTCTATACAATATCCTTAATTAACAGAGAGATTCAGAAAAAGAAGGTACAACAATGCATTGGAAATTTTGAAAATATTAGATAAAGCTAACTTTGTAGTTACATTGAAGTCTTCCTTCTAATACTTCAAATCTATCTCATATTACGGAAAAGCTGAAACAGTTAATAGAATGTGACCAAAAAGGTGAGATCTTGCCCACTTAAATAATATGCTGATGTCTACTGATCTCTTTCTATTTGAAAACAGAAAATGGTTCTCCTCTGTCTTCATTTGAAAGATTCTAAATTCCCTTTTGTATTGAGAGTTGGCAATGCTTCAGTCTATGAGGACACTGTAAAAGACCCAAACTGAGGCGAGCCATTAAATTTGGGCTGCTTCATACAATATGCTTCTATGAAGAAATTTACGTTATTGAATATACATTTACTACACATCAAGATGGCTTTATACTCTTAAGGTGGATCTTGCAGTAATGAATTGGAATATTTGCTTTTTCAATGCCAATGAAATAGTTCTACATTTTGCAAACATTATTTTTTATGAAGCTGCACATTATGAACAAAATGTAGTATGGGTACATGGGAAAATGTAACTTTCTGCCACTTGTTGAACACTGAAATATATGAATTTTTGATCCTGAAGATCAGCAGGACAGAAAGAACAATATTTTACTTTTGTAATAATTAAGAAGTAAACTGAATATTAGGTTTACATTTCTCAGCTATAAGAGAGATATATGGGTGACAGTAGCAGTAGAAATGCAGTCATCAATAGTAATCTGAAAGGTGAAAAGGTATGAAAGGGTAAGATCTCAGGAACAAGAACAGGTGTTCTTGCATACTATTTGCTAGAGTGCTAAGGATGTTATCTTAAGGGATACTTCAGAACCTTAACCCTTTTACATCTTCCTATTCATGTTGCCTCTATTTCTCTCCAGTGCTTTGTCTTTTATGCTGACAAACACACTTTTTAAAGAAAAATGGAAGATTCTCAATTAAACAACAGCTGAAAATGTAAATGGTCTTTTTATGTCATATTGATACTCTGTGAAAGTCATCTGTGTCTAAATCAACACAAAATTAACACAAATAATAATTTAACGCATTCATTGATTCATCAGTTCCTCAGTGGTACTCAAATCTTTGACATAATTTACTCTGAAATGTATAGAAAGGCTAATAGTCAGAAGGTAGCTAGGGAAAATGGTGTAATAGTTCTTATTCTATCATCAAAAGGGATGGTAATACTGTCCTTGTTTTGAACCATTCCTTCCCTTTTAGTTTTTGCTTGCTTATTTGTTTGTTTGTTTAAAGAGAGGCAAAGCTGGTAAGAAGTGGAAGCTGCAATCTTGCCAAAAAATTAAATCATCCTGCCAAGAAATCATGCCAGAAACAGTACATTATTTACTATTTGTGACAGACCAAATTTACTCCATTTTCCTGAAAATTAGAGCATGTTTTTCTCTTGATATCTGTAAGAGGGAAGTTGTCCTTTCAAAAGAAGAGAAAGGGGTAAAAAAAGGAGCCAAATTATCCATAAAGAGAAAAACAAGGAACAAATGCAAAAAATTAAACCTTGTATAAATGGTTTGAGAGATGTTTTTTTATGCAGATTTCAGGAGGTTGACACTATAAAAATCATTCATCTGGGATGTGTAAAGTACACTTGAGCCAACAGAAAATCCTCTTGCACATTGCAGGAGACAGACTTATCAGTAAGGTAGACTGGAGATGGGTCTAGGCCACCAGTTCTCAGTTCTGCAGCTGGGAACCATCACAATTTTCTTTTGGAATGAGACAAAAAAGAAAACAGTAAAAAGCACCACAGTGATGCAATCGGGACAACCAGCAAGGCAGAAATAGACAGTTATTTACCCTTGCAATACAGCCCAGAGATACAGTGCAAATCCATTTATTAATAGTAAATTCAATAGTGGAGTGCCTTAGATGCATAATCCTGAATGTTTTAGTAGCTGCTAATCATGGTCATTATTTTTTAGTGATGTCAAAAAACATTCACAAAAACGAGCAAATCTTTAAACTTGGTACTCTTAGAAAAGTATACCTGCCTCATACATGCACTAAAATAAGCATTAGCAAAGCAGAAGTAGGCAGATCCTTTCTTTCCTTGTTAGAAAATAGTCATAGAAAAAAGTAGAATGAGTACATGAACATTACCTACTTTGGAATGAGCTTTCCTTTTATGTCTTGAAATAATACACTTGGTATGTGAATAGTTATTCTGTAGAAGTCAACATTATTTAAGTTGCTGTATCTCTATATTTTTTTCAGATAACAATCCCTATTGTTATACTGAATGTTCTAGAGAAAAATAATGTAAGAATCAAAGAAAGAGCAACAAAACTGGCACAATACCCATTGCTAATAATTTCTTCAACTATTCACTAGGCTATGAGTTTTGTTTCTGTCATTTCAATTATACTATCTCCATTTCATTTTCCTTTCCACTAAGAGGATTATAGTTCCATACTGAAATTAATTTGGTGTCTATGGACATTTGCATTTTGCTAGGTGCAGTCAGTGAGGCTAATTTTACATACTGATTCATGTAGTTTAAATCAGGAAAGCACACTTAGCTTACTTAGTCTGATCTCCTGTATACTTTAGGTTATATATTTTTCCACAGCTGAGAAACTTACTGGTTATGTATGAAATACCTGTTTCATTGAATAAGACATAGTGAATCCATTTTTTTCAGTATACTGTATGCTAATAAGTCACATTTGCAGTCACAAAATAAAGAAATAATTGTCAATTTTTAACCATCAATTATTGCTTAAGAATACCCTTAGAATCTTGTATTACTTGCTTTTATTTTATTATTTTATTTTATTTTATTTTATTTTATTTTATTTTATTTTATTTTATTTTA
>JAWWLZ010000139.1:48764607-48801599 GCA_035041345.1 Poliocrania exsul | reverse complement strand
TTATTTTATTTTATTTTATTTTATTTTATTTTATTTTATTTTATTTTATTTTACTTTATTTTATTTTATCCTAAAATATTTCTTAAGAGCTGGTGTGTGAGTATGTATGTGTTGCAATTACCTTCCATCTGTCAACAGGCTTTAAAAATACAACATTAAAACTGTTGCATATTTTCCATACCATACCTACAAAATGCTTCATTCAACCTATTAGTTGCTAGCTATTTGTACAGTGAAACCTTTCTTATGCCATTTTTGCCCATTCCACATCTTGGAAGTTGATGTTCTCCTCTTGTATAGCTGTCATGTCTTTCTGGATGTGAAAGTTTGCAACTGGCTACATTAAACATACATTTTGGTCAACAAATTGTTAAAGTTTCCAGTTTATCCGTATGGTTCCTCTGGATTCATGGAGAATTATTACACTTCCAGTGTGGTCTATTCATTTTATCACTAAAAATGGTATTATTTCATATTTACTCTGAGTAACAGCTAGACGTGCTGGAGGCTGTTGAGCCTGTAGGGATCCTTGCCCATATTCCCTGATTATTCTAACTGACAGCACCATTTAAAAATCTGAAATAAAGCCCTGTTTTTAATATCAGAACACAGGGTGCTTGTAGGTCAAATGCCTGGTACCATTACCTCTAAAAATCAAACCTGTAATTTTCTCAGATGATTAAACTGAACTGTTTGACAAGACACATTTTCTAGGAAGGCATGCCAATTACTTGCATTATGTTTTTACTCTTTGTCTTATATTAATTACAGTCCTTTATATTCATTGTTTTTTTAATTCTATGTGAGCACTCTTATTATGAACCCCAGGGCTGGTCTCTAGCTAACGTGTCCCTGCCCATGTGGGTCAGCCAGCACACCCTGTCTGAATGTTTGCAATGGCATCATTTATTCATTTGTATTTTCTCTGGCATGCAGAGAATTAAATAAAATCGCTATCAGGGGGGCAGAGTTGTCCTCTATCTACAATTCCGGTAAGTGGGGTTGTAATTTTAAAATGGTTTCTCATAGTAAAGCCCCCTGAATTACATCTGGAAAAGCTTTGAGATTATCAATTTAACTATAAACCAGAAAATTATTATGCAGTATTATTATGAAGTGAACTACTCTAATCCTCATTTTTAAACTGAGAAATACAGAAGTCCTGAGTAACTACAGGCTGCTCAGTCTCACCTTTGTGCATGGAAAGATCATGGAGCAAATCCTCCTGGAAACTGTGCTAAGGCACATGGAAAACAAGGAGGTGATAGGTGACAGCCAAATCACCTCTCCTCACAAAGAAGAGAATATTCCTCAAAAATTTGGAGTTCTATAATGGAGTTACAATGCTTGTGGATCAGAGCAAAGCAACTGACATAATTTACCTGGATTTGTGCCTCTTTGTTGGTAACACTCAAGAAATTGAAAGCTGCATAATGTTTTATCTGTACTCTAAGTTTTTTCCTTTCCTGTCTCCAGTTATGAAATCCCAGAGATAGACTGTGTTTTATCAGATTAAATTTAGGCAGACAGGTTCGATGGTCACGGAAATGCAGTCTATGGTGCCCTGTGGCATTTCTAAATCCAGTGCAATACACCTCAGTATACCACACTCAAACTGCTTCTGCAACAGATAGAAAGAAGTGAGGCCAGACGAAGGTAATAATTAATTTTTAAGCTTAACAGAAATACTTCCATCTCAAGGGTTATGTCAGAAATCTCAGAGATCACAAGTGAAAGAGAAAGAAAGAAAGAAATAAAAGTGAAAAATGTGACTCACAAATTCAGATCTGGGAACAAAAACTGACTCTAAACATTGTATTTTTGCTCAGGTCTGATACTAGCATACTGAGTTGGTACTGGAAATTTGAGGATTGCTTGAAAATCAAACAATGATATTAACCAAACCTTACATTCACAGAATGGTAATTTGTGTAATGGCTTGTAATAAAATTTTATGGTCTGGCATTGCTTTTCTTCTAAATAACAAGCTGATTAATCCTTAAAAAGTTGTAGACAATGAGCAATTTGACCTAATTCTTGTGTTCCTGTTGTAACAGTGACACAGATTTTAAGTATTTTCTAACATCATGCATTCATCCAGTAACAGACTGACAAGAAGGCACTACTGACTTTAATCTTAATTTTAGCCAAGACATACACAAATCGGTTTATTCAGTCCTTAATGGCTCCCCCACCACTATTACCCTGACTACACAGGTGTCTCCAGCAGGACAAGTTATCAACTGTTGCTCAGTGGCTGTATTCACAATTGTTGCATATTTGAGTCCCAGTACTGATTACATCATGATTAAAATTTAATACTTTACAATTAGTCAGCTATTCATTGTGTCCTTTTTCAAAGCGGTGAAATTATGTGTGAAATGAATAGCCTTTTCCCGCTGCAAAAAACTCTTGGCCCTTTTATTGGCTATTTATGTCAGACTTCTAGGCCTTCCACCCTTTCTACCTGCTCTTAAATGCACTTTTTGGGAACTAGTTGTCACTCATATCATTAAAAAAACTACTTTAGCTAGGATTGACTGTGCCTGGAAACTGAACACAAAGTATATAATTTCTTCCTTTTTCCACTTCTTTGGTTTTCAGACTGTCATTCTCATTCAGTGAGCTCACAGGATGAAAACACCCTTGCTGAAAGCCTGCACATTGATCATAGTTATGTCTCTGCAGATGCACCATTTTATTGCTCTGACATTTCCTATTGCTCCTTGAGCTGTGCTCTGCTGGTTTACTGCATCAGGTATTACCTTCAGTGACAGCAATATTCTAATGATGACACAGGAGATAATCCATTGGTTTACACAATGATCATGAAAATATCATGCATAAGTAAAATCAACATAAATTGGTGCAGATGAATCTTGAATGTCTCTAGTCATGATAAAATATGTTCTATGAAGTGCAAGTGCCATTTCACAAGGGTATTATTAATGTAAGTAGATGAAAATGGGTATTTTTGAGGATGAGAAATGTTCTATAGCTCTTTGAGGCAATTCTTGTTCTTACTACACAACAGATATTACAAGATTACATTTCTAAGAAAAAATGGGAATTGATTTTATCCTCAACCCAATAATGTTTCCCAATTTTCTAAACACTTCAACTAAATAAAGCTTATATGTCTTTCCATGGCTAAAATTATTTGCGTGAATGCTTTTCTTGTTTGAGAAGGTGTTGATTTTTGTAGTTTTCCTAAAAAAATCCATCAAAAATTATCTATTTAAGCTCCAACAGATTTTGCTGAATGGAGATAGGCAAAAAAATGTAAAAAACCTTAAAATTAAAAATCAGCCTCTGCTGCCAGTTGTGGAACAGTTTGACCAGGCAGATTCATTATTCTTAGGTCACTGCAGGTCAATAAAAGCCAATTTTGGTCAAGCAGTATCAGTTTTCTGTGTTAGAAGGGTATTGTTAGGTAAATTATTGGTCATTTGTTTCTCTGAGGAGTCTACCCTTGTCTTCACTCCTATAGAGGACTACGCATGTGCAAGGAACTAAAGAAAAGAAATAACTCTTGTGAAACTAATAATTTCCCAAATAAACTAATTCCAGTACAATAATCTTGTAAAACTGAAAATCTTGAATATGTTCAAGTGATCATACTGCTCACTGGATTTTGCTGAGACAATGCCTGATCTGAATCTTCAGGACATCCCATCCTGTCAGGAGGTGAGTGGTAAATGCTGGCTTTTTTAATGCTGATCTACTACTATTTCAGTGTACTGGAAAATCAGAAGGAAAGCTAAAGTAACCATAGCTTTTTACCCTCTACACAAAAGAGATTGTGATGAATGCTAAAGAAAAAAGGAGGTTGGTAAACCTAAGAAAGAACAGAGTCATTTTAAGAATCTGTCAAATAATCAGTCAATTTAGAAGCAACAGTACAAACTGAAAAGTGAAGAAAGTTCAACCATAGCTTTCCACACTGGCTGCTTTATGTAAAATCTTTAAAGAAAAGAAAGCAAAAAAAAAAAGTTCTCTCTTAAAACACTGTTTTTTCAAGATTGACCTCTGGAAAGCTGTGGCAACTATTCTTTATTTCTATGAATCATCATCATCATGGCCAGGCTTTGCGAACGCAGATTTAGGAAGGGCTCTACCCTCATGATTGTGTACTTTGAGTCTGCACGTGTGTTGGGATTTTATATGCTCTTAGATCTAAAAGGTGAGCTGTGTATTGAACTTGCTTGTATATTTAGCGTGTAGCCGTAAGGACTAATTAATGAGATCAGAAACTGCTGCTACCTTCTCAGCAGATGCATGTAATCGGCCAATTAGAACAGGCTTTGTAATGTAAACAGCATTGTTAACCAATAGTCAATGCCAAGGTGGCACAGCCGCGGAAGAATACAGTTTTAAAGCGTATAAGAGTTTCTGTGCGTAAGAATAAAGTTGCCTGTTGCTGCTAACTCCTGTGGAGTTGTCTCGTCAGGTCAAAAACCCGTCTCCCCTGGTTACACACGTGCACAGAAGTGACCCCACCCTTTAACTCCTAAGGTTCATCTACTATGGCTGAGCAAGAACCTACAGGCCCTGGTATTCCCAGGAGGTCTTCAATCCAAGTACTAACCGTGCCTGACCCTGCTTAGCTTCCAAGATCTGATGGGATTGGGCATCAGGGTGGCATTTAACTGCCTGTTTCCTGTGAATATCCATGTGTATTGTACACAGAGAAGTGTTTTAGTTTCCTAGTGCTTCTGGTCACATGAAGTGAACAGGCAGATGAGACAACTGAGAATTTGAAGAATGTATATTCTGACCTAGTATTGGTCTTTTTAAGGGGCATCTTGGGAATTGCTAGGCTGTTTTGTTCTCTGCCTGAGAAACTTGCATGTTAGGAAAAGCACTTTTCTCGTGAGTGCCTGAAAACCTCATAGATGCCAGTACTGTAGCTGAGTTGCTGGGAAACCAGGCTAAACCAGATCCTTGAAATACGTTACTGTTTGGAGTCTGTCCACATGGTTATTCAGGATAGGTTAAAGCCATGCAGATGGTTTTTTCTCACTGTAGACTTAAACTGAGCACCATGCTCTGAAAGGGGAAAAGCTCAGGCTTTTGGTGCTAGACTTCCCTTTTAGGTGTCCCAATGTGGGCTGTCAGCCAGCACTGGTGGGGCAGATTGCACTTCAGCAGGGCTCACCAGTGTGTATCCTGAGTTCAGCCTCAAGCCCAGGTGGACTTTTCAAATTAGAACTATAACAAGCCAGTTACATGGAATGAGATTTTGCAGGTACAAGAGCTTAGCATGTTTGAGCCTTCTCTCAGGTTACCCATACCTCATAGGGCAAGGCAGATACAAATTCAGAGTGACAGAGGATTAACAAAAAAATCTGAGGATATCATGTCAAATTGTGAGTAGGTCAGTTCAAACATTGCCTCTTTGTGGCAAAGTGCAGCAAGACACAGAGAACTGAGCTGTATAGAAACTGCACCTAGAACATCAACATGGTATACAATAAAAAACGTACACTGTTCATGAAGAACAGCCTTTTTAATGTTTCCTCGCTCTGTCTGGCTTTTATTCCATACTGTTTTTTTGACCACTATAGCAGAACTCATATTTTATTACCATTGCAGAGATTTACAAATCTCTCTTTAGTTATTTAGAACCTGACAAATCATTTAAACTTTTTGTCCTATGAACCTACAAATGATGTAAAGGACTAAAACCAGAACTGCGTCTCAAAAAATACTACTCTGCTTCTGTAATTTTTAAACTGAGTGTCCCAAGGGGAACCTCTATAACAGTCTTCATATAACAAGAAAAAAAAAGCAGAAACCATAACCCCCCTTACCAGTTAAAGTATCTTCTATTGATCCTGCAAATAAGTTCATCAGAGAAATACAAAGTGTTTAAAATTATTTCTGCACACCATATTGCAACATAAATGGTTTTTAAATAGGCATCTTTGAGAATCAGTGGAGAAAAATAATGCATTAAGAAAACTATTTTAAAATAATTTGTTTCTTCATTGATGAAATGGATATTATTGCCTAAGAATGATTTATTTCACCCTAATTGTATTTTGCGTTATATCTACAGCTCTTTTGGAAACAGGCTACTGCTATGTAAATCCAAGAGGTGCTCCTCATCTCATTTGAAACCCCAAAGTGCTCTAATTTTCAGAGGAATTTTAAGCTGATCTTTACTTATAATCATTGAATTTTTCAGAGGAATATAAGAAGAATAACTCAAATTTCTGAATACTATCATTTACATAGACTCTATTCATCCTCTGTGTACCTCTATCCTAGTTCAGCAGCTGGAACCATTTTATCACTGAGTGGGTGTGACCAAAGCTGTGTATTCTCCACCCTCTGTGTAATTTCTCACAAACTGTTAGTAATGGACCATTTGCAGCAGCTGCCCAGGGCACACCTGACCCCTCAAGATGTGAGCTGGGTGTTAAAGAAACCTGTGAGAGAAGAGCTGTGATAACTCCCCTCCAGGGAGTCACTAGAACCTTCACACTCAGCCTGAGGGTTCATGTCTGCTAATGGGCCATCAACAATTGAAAAAATACCCCATGACTCACAGAGTCAAATCACCCATTGTAAAACTCTCTGCCCTGGGAGAGGTACTGGACATTCCCACCTGAATCTGAGGGTATATAATCTTGGGGTTTGGGGACTTCTGGTATCACTTGCTGGATCCAGAGGAGGACCAGAACCTTGATGGGATTGCAACCACCACTCTTGACAAGACTGTAACCATCATCTGCACCAACAGGTTTTCTCCTTTCATTTTACCTTGGACTCGGGGGACCACGTGAGGCTCAGCACAGGAGCTAACGAGCACCATCCTGTTTGTTTCCCAGGTTGCTGGGTTATACTTCTGGTTAGTGTGGGTTAAAACAAATTTCTCTTGCAATCATTGCATTTATTGTAATATTTTTATTAAATTGTAACTGACTTATAACCTCTTTTTTTGTTGGACTCATTTCTCCTGCTAGTTTACTATTAAACCAGCACAACCTCAAAAATATATATAAACAGAATAAAGTATGTAGTGGCATTGCATGTTAGAAAGCTGTGTAGATGTATGATTGTATGTGACCAGAAATATATTTTCTTTGAAATTTTCATAGAGCATATCAGTGAAAATTGTTTTTTCCTTTTGTCTTTGAGTTTATTTTACTTTAGAATAGATATGAAGTTGTCTCTTCAGCAACTTTTCAACTCAGTCAGTAAACTGTTTTGGCTGACATAGAAGAACCAAAAGAGTTTATTTCTGCCAAAAAAAAAATGTTGTATAATCATCCTTCAATGTCAACATGGCAGTATCTGTCCATGTTACAGTGCTACATTGCATAATGCACAGAATGATGATGCGAAGGAAATTTTAATTAAATATTGACTCATGGATAGCCACCAGAAATGGCAAACAGCAAACACCAGTATTTATACTGGAATATCATCATCAATTCCAGGCAAGATAGAGAAGTGAACAATGTGGTATGAAAAACCACAAGGGACTGCAAATGCATGAACAGTAAATTATGGCTTCCTGCTGATCTCTACAAATTACTAATCAACAAAACCAGAGCAGTTTGCTTTTTTCTACTGTGAAGGAAAATGTTCCCTTTAGTAATCTTAGGAAGGGTTACAATTTGTTTGGAGAGAAAACAAGGGAACTCAAATGCTTTTCTTCAAATAAACCTGACTTGTAAAGATAGAATGTAAATCAGGGATTAGAAATTTAAAGTAAATTCAGTTTTATGCTTTGGAGATAGGTAATGATTCAAAGGAATAATCCACAAACTTGCATCCTTAATTACAACAGTTTTTATCAGGTAAACTCCTCAGGAAACTATAACTCTATTTTAATGCCACACCAGCATAATGGATCTAGGTTGTTAGCTAAATGGAACAACAGGAGTGTTAAAATGGGCACCTCTACCAAAGAAGTCAGTTCATTAGGCACAGTTTTAGACTATCTTGCTTCCTAGCTTTCTACTCCAGCTGAATGTCACAGTCTTTGGTCTAACACTTAACATACTGCGATCCCTATGCATAAACTAACTTCATCCTTGTTGTAGTTTGGAATTATTATGTAAATTCTCTCCCCTGCCACTAACTACCCATGCCATTAGTTAACAAAGGAAGTAGTTAACTGCTACCGTCTTCTTCTTGATTGCTTGGGTGGGGGCAGGTTGTCTCTTTTGGTTTTGGGGACATTTTTTCATTTTTTTAGCTGGCTGAACGCAGGAGCGGTGTGTGTTTGTGCTGCTGAGGAGGGAAGCCATTTTTAATCCTGCTCCTCACTGCTGCTGGCTGCTGCTGCTGCTTCTTGGTGAGCAGGTTCTTTTCTCCTTGCTACGGCTGTTCTCCTGGTTTCTGCATTTGGGGTCCCAGTCTCTGCTCCAGTCTCACTGTCACTTGCAGTGTCACAGCCTGCCTGCCCCGGCTGGGGCAGTGACCCGGGAGAACGAAGTTGCAGCTGCTTTCCAGGACACGTGGTGGTTCTCTGTTTCCAGTTTTCCTTCTTTGTTTGGGACAAGAGACACAGAGGGAGAGACAGAATTCATCTGGGAGCTCACCCTGCAACCAGCCGGGCTGTGACACAGACACTGTCCATAAGTATAATTTTTTTCTCCAGGAGGAAATCTGCTGGTTTTGGGGTTATTATGTTTTAGTTTTCTTCCTGTGTTGGGGAAGCAGTTTGTTCTGGTCTGTTTACAGTTATATCAATACCTACACATATATCTATATCTATATATATATCTATATATCTATATATCTATATCTATATCTGTATCTATATCTATATCTATCTATCTATCTCACTGTTAAGAACAGTTATCCTTCTTATATCCATTTTCTGATTAAAGTTCCCTTTTTAAATTTGATAAAGGGGGATGTGGTTTTTGTGGAGGAATCCCCCTTCCCCGTTTGTGGGATAAACATTTTGGTTCTTCCCCTCAAACCAAGACAATCCTGAAGTATATTCTGCTATGGTGTCAGCAGGAAGAATGAAATTTATTTTCTGCTGTACAGTTCCCCTCACAACTGAACAAATATATAGCCTAATCAAACAGTTGACCATAGGGATTCAAGAGGCAGGTTTGATTCTTGCCCTCTATTCTCAAATGTCCCATCCACTGTCACTTATAACCCACAAGCTTTTGCAAAGGACAGCACCACCAAAAATAAAAGGACTGTTCTTGTTCCTCTTTGTAAGGAATGAAGCACAAGGTTTGGTCAGTGAATCCCAGTCTGCCACGTATGTGCAAATCTCTCATCCTCAAGTTCTTAACACCCAGTCTTCTTTCATTTGTGGTTGCCTGTTTTATGTGCTCCATCCTGCCATGCTGGTTGCAATGATTGCCTTTACAAGGTTCCCAAGCCTCCATGCACTAAGCAGTGAGTAAATGTTTAATATGTAGGTTCATGGAATTAAAAGTTGTTTTGTGGGTGTAGTGAAATAATAAAAAAAAAAGGTTGCCATGATGTTAACATGTACTCCTGAATATTCTGAAATTAACATCTGGGGATTGCCAACTTCCATTCACAAAAGGAGACAGCTGAAGTTATTAAAAAAAAAAAGTCATCTAGAGGTAACTGCTATACTGGGGAAACAGATTAAAGACAGCATATTTAAACTTTTACACATTTTTAATAAAAGAAGCCTCATACATTTTAAACTCATTCAAGATTATTCTTCAGAGAGTGTTTCAAAACTACATTTAGGGAATGATCTGGAAAGAAATATAACTCGGATCTTTGCCAAACAGTTGTAAAGTACAAAGATCTCAAGACTCAGAATTCAGATTGTTTTCAATCCTTCCCCTTTCTCTTAAATAAATGGGCAGATCATGAGTAAATGTAAGTATATAAAAGCACCTTCATTTTCAATTGCATGCAAAACTGATATAAGAATGTGAAAAAATATGAGGACTTAAAATGCTTTGGAAAAAAATCATTAAACAGATGCAGTTTGTTATTTTCCTAAAATATTACAATTCATTGCATATGAGAAATAGCAAATGCTGGAACTACAGAGATTTATGTGACCATAGAAACTTTGTGCCAATGTATGAAAAAGGTTTGATGTAGTAAGAGTATAATAAGGACTTTAGGTGAGTGTTTGAACACAAGCAGCTGCAAATGTTCACCTTATGTCTAAATCAATGTTAAAATAATGAGCAAAATAGAAGTATTTTACTTGCTATAAAGCAAGTTCTACAGCAATTAATAAGCACAACAGATAAAACTTTAAAGTTTCAAAGGAAGTCTTTCATTTTTAAGTCACAATTTTGAAGATTTGTGGTGGTTATTTTCTTAATCTGTCCTCTATTCTCCATCACTTTTCAAAAATGATAGAAATTGGCCTTGAAAAGATGCCATGCACCCTGGTTGTATTCTGTTGGTTGCCATAGACTAGTCAATTGTCAATTGTTTCAATTGTAATTGTCAATTGTATGTCAATTGTTTCTAAGTAATACACGAATAGATCCTTATCCACTGCCAGTGGTTCTTTTCCTGGAATCTTTTTTCTGTAAGCACAGGGTCTGGAAGACTTTGTTGGTGAAGACTAAAGCAAAGAAGGAATTGAACATCTCAGCTTTATTCAGTATCTGATGTTGCTTCAAGAAGAGACTGAGAACTGGGACCAGTGAGCCTGGAGAAGAAAAATATTGTCTTTAAGTGGAGGAAATAAGACAGAGTCATTCACTTCTTGGTGGTTATATAGATTATATGTGAATAAGTAGAATGGAATGATTAAGCTTGTATAAGGGAAGGGTGGACCATAGCATATGAACACTACCATCAGGCCCTTTAGTGAAAGGAAAGGACAATCTGTGCAAAACTTAATCTAAACCATTTCTTACTCTGTTGCCTCCCAAGCCCCCTTATGTATGTACTTGTCCATGACAGCAGCATTCCTCCAAACAATAGCAACACCTGAAGCAAGGCAGGTGGGGATTTTTATTCAGCAGATATGTAAATTTTATGTTGATCAAGAGTTTTACAGTGTATGTCTGGAGCTATCGGGCTTGTAATTTTCAAATTCCTATGGCAGACGGGGTCTTGCTGAGCAGACTAGTCTGCTTTAATCTTGGGCTCTGCAATTTGCCAAGGATTACATGATTTAGACTGCATTCATAAGTAAATCAGGACCTGATGAGACTTTTATATCACTTAGAAAAAGGACGTAAAGGATCTGAAGCTAAGTCCATATATTTGGAAAGCTACAGGCAAAATCTCTGACTACCTTTTGAAAAGTATCCTGGGACAGCGGTAGAGGATAGTAAACAGCATCTACAGAACACAGAAGTGTGAGAGGAAAGCAGGTGGGAAAGATGCAGACATCTGAAACAGAATTCCATTAAGGTATTTGTCAGGCCAGAGGGAAATAAAGATGAAAATGGAAAATAAAGTGTTTTACTGTGAAGCTCCAGTAGGATTGGAAAAAATTGATTATATGGGATTCTTTGAATTGACTCATAAAGATAGGCAGCAGTGGGCTTTGTTAAAACTGTGAGTTTGGGATTATACAAAAAAACCCCAAACCAAACCAATTAGCAACAAATGTGTCTCACAACAGGGGCAAACTGGTGCAGGAAAAAATAACTTATACTTGAAAAAATGAATCATACAAACAGATGCACACAATCTGTAATAAAAAAAAAACAGTGTACCATCTCTCTGCAAGACTTTTCTTCATGATTCATCAACTTTTCATAGATGTATATACAAATGATACATAGCATGATTGTTGGTAAAGATGGTAAGCAAATTTGTCAGAAATTAGCATATGACTGAGATGTCTGAGACTGAGAGTATAGATTTATTCATAGTATTGCAACTTGGCAGAGTAGTGGGGAGCTGACAACTTGTACCCTGGATGGAACAGGCATTAGCAACCAAAGACATTTGACTGTATTGTTAGCTGACTTGCTTGGTATCCAGTAATGCCAGGATCATATAAAAGCCTGACCAGGAGCTGTCAATTGTCATGCAAACTGCTGCTGATAAGAGGTTTATTGAGGAGCAGCAGCATGGATTTATGGTTCCATCAACACTGTTGGTTCAGCCATTTGCTAGGGCAGCTGAAGTGCTGTGAGAATGTTATGTGCTGAGGAATAAATGATTCTGTATGTGTGTGTGTGTGTGTATATATATATATATTTATTTTTATATATATGTATATACTCAGTGAATAGCAGGGTTGGTTTGTAGCATAAAGAATTCTGTTCTAGAGATATAAGATAGTATCTATATTGCAGTGAAAGTAAGGTTCAAGTTCCAGGCTATCCCTGTGTACTCAGCTCTTCTCCAGGATCCTTGTAGTTTCCCATATTTGACATGCGGTTTTGACTACTAGAAATTCTATGTGTTCCTGAAATATTTTGTTTTTATTTTAGCTGGCTTTTGTCTTCTTTTTCAACCTACTCACCCATTTTCTTTGCTGATGAACAGAGTCTCTGCACAGTGCCTGGCAAGTATCTTTGGAGGTTATGGCTTGTGCACAATTTTACAGTGAAAGTTGTATAACCGATTATTATGTAATTCAGCATGAGGTTCCAAATTGATGAAAAAATAGATTCAGTAGCAGAAAACTTTTGCAAGAAGTTAGAAAACAATCTTGTCTGAGTGCAATTTAGATGACTTGCTGGAATCAGTAGCTTATTTCTCTAGGCAGTACTTTAACGGCATATTAGCTAGAGATAAACTTGACTCAATTTGAAGTGTTTATCTAAAATATACCATATGGGACTGTTAAGTCTGTCTACACAGCTGATCCTATCTTTGGTGTTCCTTAATGGTCTTGCTTTGTAGCTCACTGTTGAAATGTCGTTTTCATTTCTAGATACTTCACCTGAAGCGCTCAGGCTTCACTACTACCTTAATTCTTATAGGCCAAGTATCTAAAAGTGGATAATCTATAAACTCTACAGGTCACACAGAAAATGTTCATTTGCTGACTCTCACTTCATAAGGGTTTCTTTTCTTTCCAGGTCTAACGTAGGATCAGGAGAAATATAAGCTTTACAGTTCACTTCAGAATCTTTCCTGATGGCATTCAAGGCAAGGTTGGATGGCTCCCTGAGTAACCTGGTCTAGTGGTAAGTGGAACTAGATAATCTTTATGGTCCCTTACAACCCTTACCATTCTATGACTCTATGATTCTATGATTTTCTAATGCATTTTCTTTGAGAAGAAAAGTAGCTACAGCAGTCTTTCCTGTCTTTCAATTTCTATTTCGTCAGACAACTGGGACATAGGAGCTGAGGTAGCATTTCAAATGAAGACAACACAAGTGTGAATGTTAAAGTACTTCAAATAATACATTTTAAAGGCTCTTTTCAGTCAGACAATTAACTTTCTTTTATATAGACAAAAATGGTGCTTTTAGCAGCAAATATAATAGGAAGATGTCTTTTTCCAATACATAGATTTTCTTTGACTCAAAGCAGAGGAGAACACTGCAGACTGTAAAGAAGACAAAACTTCAAGGGATCTGTGACTTGTATAAGGGAAGAGACATTTGCAGCAAACAGTGTACAGTAATAAAGACATACAAACTGTTTACTGTGTGAAGAAAAGAGATGATGGAAATACAGATAAGGCTGAAAAAATGGTGTTAATGGAGGGAAGATTCATAGCCAGTAGTGAAAATCACAACACATATTATTCAACCACCAAGTAATGGAGATAAAAGCTGCAGCTTACAGTAGACAGGGATGTAGGAGGGATACACAATTCACCTTAATCTGAAAGTGAGCATAACTGAACTTGATAATACTGTAATAAATGTTATTTTCTTTCTTTATAATGTGAACTCACCTAGACAGCATTTCCCTGGTATTATGAGTTTTTAATCCCACAGGACATTTGATAACATTTGTAATGTTTGCCAAGACTGTAGATAAAAAAAAGGTGCATAGAAAGTGAGAACATATTTTTTTGCATTGAACAGCTCTGCAAAATATGACTCAGACCAGGTACTGGAGAAAAAAATCACCACTCGTAGCATACAAGTTGGAGCAGTCACAGCTGTATTTATAACAACTTAAACAAGGACTGAAGAAAAGATTTTTTCATCTACTTCCACAGAAGTATATTCATGTCACTTTTTCTTTCAAATTTCCATTTAAAGAAATGCCATTTTATTTGGTATAATCTTTTGAAGCAGAACTTTTTTCACTTTTTAAGCAATAACCAGTGAAACAGAGATGGAATGTGTGGATGTGTGTCAGTTGTTTTTCCTCACCTAGCACCTAGTTTATGTATATATGATATAGAAAGAAAAGCAATTATGTAAAGGACAAGACAGAAGTTGCTGAAGGTATATATTTGTTACACTAATTTACACCAGAGAATAGTTGATTAACTCTACCTTACACTTTTTATAATCTCCTATTTAATTTATTTTCCTTTTTTTTTCTTTTTTTTCCTTCTCTTTGCTCTTGGTAATGTAAATTCATTCTCTAGCCAGAGCTAAGAAGCTAAAAAGATTTAGGTCATGATTAAATGCTCCAATACCAATGACTATCCGTAGACGTAAACTGATGAAAAGGATTCAGTTTCTCAGTTAACGATGAGGATATCTGATTCTGCAGCCTGTTTTCATTCACTTTAGAGACATTCAGTGAAAACAGCGTAATTACACGCTAGGCACTGTGAAGAAAATTAACTCTACCCCAGCCAAAACTAGCACAAATGGATATTAAATAATTGCATTACAGTGATTTTTTTTCTCTAAATAATCAAGAATACAGTGTTTGTCTAGGATGGGTTTGTCAGTAAGATGAAACAAGCTAAATTAAACAGAATGCTTGTAGCTTAATCATGGGCTGATAAAATATCTATGTCTTAACCTCTTCCACTGATAAGGACAAATGAAAATGACCATTTACTCAGTTGTTACTACTGAATACAATTTTCTGTGTGCTTAACCCTAAAAAAAAAGTATATATATATAAATATATATAAAAAACATAATTCTTTAAAGTGGTATACACTATTGAGAAGTCACAGTAAAACATAAAATCTGACAAATCACATATTGAAAAGCATAGAGATTTCTAGGTATCTAAATAGATCATTTCACAAGGGCAAACATATGCACAGTAGATAGCATCTTAATACCTAGGTTGCTTCCAAATTCTAGTATAATTAAAAAAAAAAAAAAAAAAAAGAGGTGCTTAAGCCATCATCACATATTGCTGACACTAAAGAAGAAAAACCAGTTCTGGTACCTCTCTATTGTTAGAAAACAGAGAGATATGACTGTTTTCCACCCTAACTGATAATCTCTCTTCAATCTGAAGAGAATTTTTCTACTAAAATTTCACTTCTTTTGGATTCCCCATGTGGCTGAAACTAGGCCAAAGAATGCATGATGGAAGAAAGCGTTGTGAAAAAAGAGGATTTTCAAGCTTCCTTGTGGGGTGATGACAAGTCTGTGTTAAAGTCTGTTTCTTAATCTGCTTCTACATTTTACATGATACAGATGCCGTAATAAAATACAATGTTGTTGTAAACTCATAACCCTGGTCATGTTCTGCTTTCAACAAGGTACACTTTCCTTAGCCTTTCACAGATAATACTAATTAAGTGACAGGTATTCAGTAATATCACCAAAGATATGAAACCTGAATGGGCTGTGTAGCCTCTGCAGTCTTGAATCAAATCAATGATTAATTGGAGTAGGGTGTATGATGATCTCACAAATTAAAATACATTGCTAGTCCTTCACATGTGGCTTCAAAACACCTTACACTTTTTTTTTCTTTAATAACTGTCATTGGATTCCCACCTTAGTAAATTTTCCTGGAAAAGCTTCCATGAAGACAATTTTTGAGGCTCTGTGACAAATGCTGATGAAATGTAGATGCAGCCCTTGCTTGACCTAGGAAACTTCGAGCTATTTTATGAGAATTAGCTAGCTGTACTATAGCCTTGAAAATTTATGAGAGTTTCCTAGGAACAATTCTGTTTATTATTGTCAGTGCATTCTCAGTCATCCAAACAAGTTGCTGGTAGCTAGACCCTTTGTGTCTGCATAGATGTCAAGGCATTCCAGAAAGAAAAAGTGCCTCCAAATTATTACCAATGCATTCACAGGGGAGATGGAGTGGATACCTAGTCATGGTCTTCAGTGTTGCACATACACAGAATATTTCTTGACTAATGTCCTTCTTTTCCCCCTTGTAGGCTGTGTAAATTTTTCCTTTAAAATGTAGTTGTTCTATGTGTCTGCAAGGACTTTTTCTATAGTTTTGTGTTCTTTTTATGTCTCAGCAGATGCCATCAAGGAAGCAGAATACATGTTTTTATTTGACCAGCAATCCCAAACCCTTTTCTTCATTTCCTCTTTCCCCACTGCTCTCAGCATTCCTGTTTGGAGACTGCTCCTCAAGAGTGCCATCTGGGTTATGTTCCATTCCTGCAAGGATTTATCAGCAACTGTAACACCTTTATGATATATAGAGTACATAGAAAACATACTAGTGGTAGAAAAAAAAAGGAGAAGGGCAAAAGTAGAACACAGAGACTTACAAAAATATTCAAATGTAAATCCAGGCAGACAAAAATATAAATTTCCTAGAGGGAAATGGCACATTTAGAAGAAAAAAAACCACAGAGAGGAATACGGATGGACTCTAGCAAAGAGAGCTAC
Source organism: Poliocrania exsul (assembly GCA_035041345.1). Taxonomy (NCBI): domain Eukaryota; kingdom Metazoa; phylum Chordata; class Aves; order Passeriformes; family Thamnophilidae; genus Poliocrania; species Poliocrania exsul. The sequence goes on along the minus strand of JAWWLZ010000139.1, from coordinate 48,784,950 downwards.
CTCTGATACATCTGTCTGACCTTGTTTCCTGCTATCTTACATGTTGCAGGTTCAAGAAAAACATAGTGTTAATGAGCTCAAACAAAAAGGAAGGCTTGTCCAAGTCCCTGAGTGTGAAAGAAACCTATTTTCTTTAGTTCTAGTGCTTCTCGATGCCTGTCAAATGTATTCATCACCTCTCAATATTTTAGCTTCAAACATACAGTCTGCAAATTGAATGAAAGGCTGGAAGAGTTTCCAGTTGCAGACACACTGGTTAGGGTATTTGGCAAAAGAGGTTTTGAGCAAAGTGCATGTCTGAAAAAAAATCACTTGACCTTGACTGAGACAAAATACGGGCTTATCACTACAACTGCTGCCCAGGGAAGCAGCCTGCAAACAGATATCGATGCTGTCAGCACAAACCTGCTGCAACAGCTTATTCTCAATCTCAGTTAGCTATGTGGCATGGGCCACCTGGGTTCTTCATGTCACAGGTCTTTCCTGATGCATGACACTGTTCACTAAAGACTTAGAAAATCTAAGAAGAAGGAGATACTTCATATTTAATTTGAGTTAATGGGGGAGTTGAGAAAGGTGCTAAGGTGGACTCTGGATTTCAGTCAAGCAGTTCCAGTACTGGGAGTCACAGCCACCTTCTGAAGGCAGGCCTGTGAGAAAAGAAATCAGCTCCAGGAAAAGGGGAAAGGACTGTGTGTGACCTAGGACTTCTGCAGTGGCAGATAGAAGCAATGGAGCTCCAGAGGGTGACGCAACATATAGTAGGACTATCAATACTGATTTTTCACTTGGCAAGAGAGAGGGTTAGAGATTGCTAACTTCAGAGACAGGCAGCTGTGCCGGTTGCTTTTTGCCATGGGTGGTCTGCTGGAAGCTGAATGTAAGAGATCCTTGAAAGTTGCAAAGTAACCACTAACAGCTAAAACGCTTTGAGCTTCTCTTAATTTTTTCCAGCAAAATACCAGGTGATTATCGGGTTTACATGAACTCTGTTCCTGCTTGAATCCTTTGGCCTCACTCACACAAGCAGGATGTCCTGCTCTACCAGACTGCATCTCAGTGAGTCCTACCTTTTTTGGTTACAATGAGTTCAGGACTAGAACCAGTAACATAGATAAGACATGAATAATTTATATCCACCAGGACTGGCCGATGAGAGAGAGCAATCCTTTTGTAAACTCAGCTCTCAGCTTTGTGTTCTCACTCTGTCACTTTACAACAGTCAGAGTCTCAGTACAGCTATACTTCTTTAAGCCTGGACCTCAGTTGTCTTTGCACTGTCAATAAAATATTGATTCTGCAGATGGGTCTTATCATTCATTGGTATTGCAGGATGCTTAGCCACATTATTTTTCTTCTTGCTTTTCCCCTTGAATTCAGTTCTAAAATACCTATGGAACAAAATATATATTTGACCTGATTCCAGTTACATTTCTTTTGGATTTATACTGTTTAACTTAACTGTCTTCTGTTGTATAAGTGCTGATTTACATTACCTTGAGTACAGCTCCACCAGCCATTGTCTCAGGCTTCAAGAATATCCTCTAAAATCTCTCTCAGGTATTACTGCAAAGTTAACCCACAGCAGTAGACAGGTTAGACAACCTGACTCATGTTAACAACCAATTTTTGTCCCCATCTATTTAATAGCTCATGAAGTTTAAAAGCCAGGTTCCTCATTTACTTTTTACGTTTCAACCAATTCATTCTGGTAACGTCTCTCTGTAAAAATGAGATAACATGCTGTAAAGATAAAAGTGTAGCAACATGCACTTTACTGAATGTCTGCATTATGGGGGTTCTGTGTGTCATAGCTGCTGTGCTATTTGAAGATGACTTGAAATAAGCCCTTTAATTGATCTGCACATCAAATGCTCTGAAAATGTAAAAGAGGCGCTTAGACTGTCAGTAGCTAGGCTAGTTCACAGTGTATTGTCTCCAGTGTAATTTCTTTAACGGCCATGGTGATAACAATGGCTAAAATTCATCTGCTGTCAATGTCAATAAATTTCAACAAAAATTCACAACTGGTTGTTGGAAAGTTTTCTTTTTGTATTTCTTTCTTGAATACAAAATCACTAAAGCAGTGTCAGGGTATTTTAGTGTCATATCTGCCTGGCCATTTGTGGTGCCCATTTTTGTATGAAACATGCCTTATCACCATCTCTGGCTGTCACAGAAGTACACGGTGGTTATAGAGGGAAAAAAGCTGTGAAAGAGTTCCAGTGTGCTGCAGGCTTTCTGAGAACAGATGTCAGTTAGACATAAAAAAAATAAACTTGGCTCAACTCAGTTTACCTTAAGATATCCTTGGGCTATTGAAAAAAAAAACCATAACAAAAAAACCCCAAACACCCAAACCAACCTTGACTCCAGTTCCCCATTACATAAATTAGTTTGCTGTTGACTTCATGCTTGATCTAACACCACTGAATTTAATAGTCTTACAAGAGGGACAAATTCGACCCTTGGTCTTTAAAGCAATCTTTCCCCTTGTGTGTAAATAAAACACCATATGGTGAGTCCTTGGCTTGGTGTCCATAGCTCAGCTTGCTATTGTTCCTTTCTGGTTCTGTTGACAAAAAGGTTAGAGCCCACAGAGCTGGTTCAATCACTGCAAAACCTGCAACAACAGAGGGTGAAAAAGGAGTTAACAGAGAGCTTCATCCATATGAGCCCTCCTGCTCATTCTCCAGGGGCTGTATGTTATGCAGGTTGAATTATTTGCTGTTTATGGAGTCATGGACTTGAGACCCACAGAGAATCAGCAACAATCCTCTTTTTAAAACTGTTCAGTTCCTGTAATTCAGTCAGTGAAACATCCCTCCTCCTAGGCACTTGGAAAAGCAGCAGTGACTGGATAAGCTCCCCTTCACACCATCACAAATGAAGACCCTTGCCATAGAATATAGTGACCAATAATACAGCAAGGCATTAGTGAGCCCAGTGAAGTGGCAGAAAGCAGTCTGAGGATCTTCACTCAAAAATTCTCCTCCCAGTGCTGAATCTGCAAGGAAGCTGCAGTTACAATGTATCTTCTAAATTTAACTGTCCCACGTGTTTTTGCCCACACTTGCATATTGCAAATGAGGTGGAATTGTCAATCTGACCATGCCAGTCTCTTCAAAGCGTCTCCAGTATCTTCCTCTCTAAAACCATACCCAGTGCAAACATTGTGCCATGAACTGTAGAGCTGCAGCTTTGCTTTTTGCTTCCTACCTTGTAGCAGGATTAGCCCTTGTTTGGACTGTTATGACAGCCTTTGACTTGCTGTTTGTCTCAAGTGTGTCTCCAGTTTCTCTGCTGAGCTACATACGGAAAGTAGTTTTCAGATCAGTTTGATGCTTTCAGTTTTCTGCCTGAAGCTATTCTAACACACAGAAAGCCTCCACTGTTGGCTCTCAAAATACTAAATTAAGGCTGTTTTGTATTTCAAGATGTTTTTGTATGTAAAGAAAGATTCAGACATCCTTATATAAAAATGATGATATTGTTTTACCCAAAGTTTTAGCCAGTACTGGATTTCTTTTGCAAATAAATTAATTAGTCTTTCACTTTAGGGATTTTTCATGCTGTTTCCAATCAAGCACTTGTCTCAGCTGAATTCAGAAACAGAGAGACAGCTCTTCAAACTTCCTGCATCATTAAAATTCACAGAGCGTTTATGGAAGAAGAACCATTAAAAGATTTATTTCAATGTTACTGGTGGGGTTGTTTTTCTTGTTTTTAATAATTGATGTTTCTTGTTCCTGCAGAACAAGTTTAGACGCTTGCAGTATGGCATGGAGGAAAATTCACATCTAGAGGTGCTACCTGCCCTGGGTCTCTCCTCAGTTGAGAGGGAGAGGTAAACATACTTGGAGACCAATTTTTGAATAAGAGCCCATTTTAAGGCATATAAATTATCTCCTAAGGAGCTGTCTCTGCCAGTCGATAACAGGATTTGGGGTTAAAATCTCCAGTACTAAAGCTAGCCTTTGTGGACACTCTTCTCTCCTCCCATGGCTTTTTACTGAATAATCACTGTTTCACAGATTTCTGCCTCATTGGGTGCACTGAAGGGAAGAACAGACTGTGTCAGTACTTATTTATTTTTCCTGCCAGCTTCTCTATCAACCTGTGGTCTTCTGCTTTATTTACTGCCAACTGTTAAGATCCTTCACTGAGGGCAGAAAGCGCATAATTTTCCAATCTGCCTGTGAGATGAGACGATAGGATTGTTCTCCTTTTACTAATCAGGACATAAAGGCAGTGAGATTACAGACATGAAAGAGAACTATAAAAACAGTGAGCCATGAACAAGCAGGGTTTGAATTTTCAGAGCAGAGCTGCTGTGGCTGGGGCAGTAACTGATAAACATTACAATATTTTCATTCTCTGTATGAACCAGTACCAGTGGAAGGTGAGAGCCATACCTTAGCAAAGGAAGAAAGTGTTCATCTACTTCAGAGGCAATTTGCACACTCTTCAGAAGGAGGAACACTGGAAATGTGAAAAGCAGTAAGGTTTTTCACAGGTTAGTAAGTTGACCATGTTTTTGTAGGCATTCAGCGAAACATTCCTGAGTCAAAAGCAAGGATACTTTGGAAGGCCTTATTCCACAGTCTCTTAGTTTCAATGTAACATAAACCAATCACTAGTCTTTGCTGAGATTGTTGGAAGATTTTTGTAGATACTTTCCAAAAGAAATTGTCTGAAGTGCATTTGCTGATGTGGAAAATTTTAGCTGCAACAGCTGACATTTGACAAATTGATAGCTAATTGAATGCAGGATCTTTTACAGAAAGTGTTAGATGGCAGCCATTCTTATATTCCTACTTAGCTCAATTTATAACGTGCCACTTGCTAAGTAAATACATTCCAATTACTACAGCAATGGATGAGAAAATTATTATTCAACTTTTCATAATTTTCTTGGAATTATAAATTAAATAATTATATTATTAAGGGTATCAAACTTTTCACATAAAATGCATTGATGGTTTCTGGATACTCTTATTTAGCTCTTAATGACAATATGCACAACATTATTTTGGACTGAAATCAATAGAATCCATAGTCATGATAATTTTTTAAGTTACAATGATTATGTGCTATTTTTGGTATTGAAGGTCTATGCTTTTGCTACTTTTTGTATTATTTGATTTCACACATACTAATGTGCAAGCACCAATGTAGAAAATTTGTGTTAGCAGGGAAAAGCAGGTTACTCCTTTTAAGATAATTGTTTTGCTGGGTCAACATAAAGCTTCTTTTGCTGTCTCTTGACTTCTGCAACTCATAGGACAATTATGAGTCATGAAGCAGCAGACCTTTGTAAAATGAGAATAGGAAATTAGATTTGTGAGAGCTTTTCCATTTAGTTGTAGACGCTGCTCTAAAATCAGAAGCATTGTTCGAGCCTTCATATAACTATTGCAATCTAATTACAGCTAATAGAGAAATTTATAGGGCTATTTGGGCAGAGCAGATGAAAGAGTAAGATATAAACCCCAGGTTTATCTGAGAATGTAGCTGTTTAGCTGAAAGGGTTTGTATCCCTACTTCACTTCTTTTACAGGACACTAGAAGACAATGTTCAGCATTAACCAATACAGAGCAGACAGTCTTGGAGAAGCCCTGAGGTGTTTTGTTTCAATTCTCTTTCTTTAACAAATGTAAACTGTCATTCTCCAGTAACAGTGTGTATGCAAAAATGCAGGCTGGGGCTTTTCCTCTGACTGCAGAACCTATGGAGTAATCAACCGAGTACTCCACAGAGCTCCTACCCATCTGCCATATGCCACAATTTAATAAACTCCATTTTTTTGTAATCCCTGGACAAAATTTTCACATCTGTTAGCTGCATTAGCCACCTGGGCTTGTTGTAAAATTTCTAAAGTATTTTTAAAATGTATTAAATGTGTTTCAAGAAAGTGAATGCATTTCTTTGAAATTGTCTATTGGAAAAATGCATTTTCAAAGTGTGAGTTTGTAATATTTATAACTCAGTTTATTCACCTTCAGCTGTCTCAGGCAACAGGCTACTCCTACTAATCATGAGCATGGATATTTTTAAAATACAGGAAATGCATCTAGACAATACCTGTTTCTCCTGCTGTGGTAATATACATGCAAACAAAACAAAAGCAAAACAAAATCAAAACAAAAAACCAAACCCCTACAAAACAAAACAAAAAAAATAAACAAAATAAAAACGAAAAAAAGAACCTTTCATTTGACTTCATTTATAAGCCCTTGTTATGAACTTTAGTGGTGCTTACAGTTGAAGTGTAGTGCTTACTCATGGTGGGAGCACAAGGCAGTTCACCTTGAACAAGCTCTTGCCTTTACATTTTGAGGCTTTGTGGCTGAGGCTAAGTGCACTACAGCTATATTCACTTTCTGTGAAACAAGACTCTGGATTTGTTCTTGTTAATGGTTTAAAATAGCTGAAAAGAGTGATGTTTCTTCATTGAAAAAGTAGAAAACGGGGCTTTGGCTAGAAACTAATTTATTCTGGACTAAATCTTTGTCCTATTTGTTTTAGAATTCAAACTTCCTCCATGAATGAATGGAACTTTTGGAATGAATTGAGAGAACTGATTCAAATATTTATAAATTAACAAGAAAAAAAGATTAAATGGAGGTAAAAATGAGACCTGAAAAGATAAAAAATAATGACAGAATAAGTTTGCCAGAATACTTAATACTGCTTCCAACTTAAGTATATCTACAGCAAGTAGAAGGTGCTAAAACCAATTAACTATTGTAACTTTCCTGTAGATTCATAGTTTTTTAAAAATATGAAAGATCATCAGATCATCCACTCTCATCTGTGTAATACAGTCCATAAGACAGGTATCGACTGCAACAGAGTGAATCTCAGCAACTGTTTTAGTAAAATATTCTGTCTTGAATTTAAGACAAAAAGACACTTCCATGGTTAATTTTTTCCAAATTGTTAGTCACCTCTATCAATAAAAACAGAAAACCAATCTCAAAGAAAGCTTTTTTTAATTAGACCTTTTCTAGCTGGAAGTTAATCTCTTATATCTCTTTCAATGTCATTCCTGTCCAGGCTACAGGATATGTGTCTGTTGGCATGATCACTATTATTTTTCCCTAAAGGTATGTATTAAAATAAACTTACTTTGTTTGAATAGCCTCAGTTGAAAGGAGATACTTATATTATTCTCTATGACTCCCCTGTGCTAATGACTACTCACCATTGTGTTTGCTTTTTCTGCAAGTTTTATATTTGTTTCCAAAATGTTGAAATGCAAAAATTTGAGAGGTAAAGTATAAGAAATAAAATTCTTCCTTCATAGAATCTTTATATTATTTGATATTCTATAGCTGCAGAAAGAGACTATTTAGTGAAGCAAAGAAGCAGAGTCATAGGTTTGATAAGAATTCTACACTAAAGTAAAAATATTGATAAAATAAGATGAGTCACCTTTGATAATGAAAAGACTAAGGCATGAAGGTGCTGATGAAACAGAAGAAGGAAGCAGGCCAGAGGAAAATATTGTGCATACCAGAGTCCTATGTAAAGGTCTTGAGAATATTCTTAGTTACTACTAACTAGAACACTTAGCTTAAAATGCTGGAATAAGCCCAATTCCATGCAAGTAATTTTGTCATTTTTTTGTACTGATATTTCACCACTAGCCCCTGGGGAAGTTCTCTATGTCTGAAATATATGACCAGTGTACAGCCTCTTGCTCATGCCACATGATGCCTTATAGTGGGACATGAGTTGTCCTACCGGCATAATCGAGAATTAACCAAGTTTCCTGAACTCATGTGTATGTTCTGTCTTTGACCTGCTCAGTAATACTTATGAACAGACACACAATACAGCTTTTATGCACAATACTGAAAGCATATGTTACAGTATAGGTTACAGCAGAGCATCCAATGGCTTTTGTATTTGTGATATATAGATTAATACATACATCTTTTATTGGGAACAATATTTTGTTTCTGAGAGACCAGCAGAGTGCATGGTTACTTTATCCTTTCTTCATTTCTTTGAATATGAAGAAACAACTAAGAGTTTCAATTTGGTTTCACTGAAGTATCATTTTCTTGAGTAGATTTCTTGGGAAGTTAAATTTTATCTTTATTATTTACTTTCCACAGTTTCCACAAGGGGTAAATGGTTATTAATAGCACATCTTGCACATTTAATGAGCACCTACTATGCATAGTGGGTCAGTGTTTTTGATGAGACATTATGAAACACTTACTATAATTAGGACAATTAGACTTTTCAAATAGCTTGCCTATCTGTAGAAAATCAGATTCTCAAACTTACTTTGCAGGTACTTGTAATACCTACTTATTTAGATGAGTTTCTGGCTGTTTGGGCAACATTTATTACATTGTCACTTTTTCTCGAGAAGTGCTTAGCAGGAGTGGTTATGCTCATATTTGATTAGGCCAATTGACTGTTTATATGCCCGTCCTGTCTTTGACAATGGCTGGTATGAAGTGATTCAAGGAGAAATGCAAGAGACTGCCACCTAGACAAGCACAAATCATGTCCCTTAATTGAAAGTTTCTCTTTAGTAGTCCTCAACTGGATTCACTGCAAGCATGTGAATCACATCTCAAATGGGTGATTCTTGCCTAGTTTAGCTCTCTACTTGCTTTTTTCTTGTGGAAAGTCTTTGTTCAAACATGCATTGAGTGGACAAGCACTGGGACCTGGTTTTATTTATCAATGCCACCCTGTTAAGTTTGAACATGGCCACTGACCTATACACTGCCTTTTCCACTTTATCTTTAGTCTCATTTATTTAGACTATTAGTTCTGCATACAGCACAGCCAAAGATGATCCCTTATAAAAAAACTCTATGTCTCTACATCTGTATGTAGCAAAAATAATTAACAAGATCCCTTTTAAGTTACATAGCAAATTGGATTACTAAGATCATGACATTTATTTATTTATTTATTTATGCGGGTTATTTTCAGCAGTATTGGTTCCTTTCATGCAAAAGCTTTGATTTTGTGAAAGGTTTTTCTTTAAACTAAATTAACTTATACCAAATGTCTCCTCTAAGAAGGCAATGTTACCCCAATCTGAAATGATTTGCTTTACTTCTGAAATATTAACATGTTCTTTGAAATGTTCAATTCAAATAGTTCTAATAGGAATTTTAAAGCTGTTAATTCTGCAGAAAATGTTCATGTTACTTTTGAAATACTCTTCAGTAATGAGTTCTGAGAACTGGCCTTCTGTGTGTGCTTGTTGAACTGTAAAAAAAAAGTTTTAATATATTATTTCCTTTTAGTCAAATAACATCCTTGGAATGCAACTGTGGAATCATAAAAATAAAAAACCAATTTGTTCATTGAGAAGTGGTTAATTACCTTTAATTTTAATTTATGCTCTTCCAATAATCTATGAGATACCTGTGAATCATCTTAAAGAGGAAACGTTAACATTTAGTAAATGAAGTATTGGGGAGGTATTTTAATAGCATTTACTGCAACCACACTGTTCTAGTTTCATGACTTGCAAGGTTCCATATACTATGGATAGTTTTAGAAGCCCAAATTCTTGTAACTAGCTAACTGTTCTGTTGCCGAAAGAGATTTATTACATCTGTTGGTTTACATTGCATTAAGTCTCTCTCATTTTCAAACCCCACTTTCACTCATTTTTGCTTGAAGGAGAAAAAATAGAAAAACCATTCAGCACAGAATTGGATACATGAAGCTGCAATATTGCTATGGGCAAGATGATCATTAACTTTGAAATTCAGTTTGACTAACTTTCCCATGCACAATATACAAGGTTATTTTCAGATTTGGTAAATATTTCCATCATGAAAAAATACTGGTGCAAAATAAACACATGGAAAGTTATCAACACAAACATTGAAAATATGTTCATAAATATGAGTGAATTTCTGCTTTATGGTTGCAGAAAACTCCGTCTGCTTCAAAAACATAAACACTTAAAGATATTTTTTAAAGTATTGAAGCATTACAGTTTATTCTTCAGTCTTTTTTGTTCACAGTTTGACTAAATAATAGCTAAATCTAAACTAAGCATATCTGTAATGTTGGTATCTTACCAATTATAATGTAATTCATGTAGCCATTTTGCATATGCCAATATTATCTATATTATGTTAAGCACCATTTTTCCTTTCACATATTCTGGCTCAGGCAAAGCACTCATTTTAGCAGGATCAAAAATCACTGCAGGTAAGATGCCAGCTCAGAATGAATCATTACATTTAAAATTTTGAGAAATCAGTTCAGTTTCCAAATTAAAAAAAAAAAATAAAAATTAACTATTCTGCTAATGCTCCTAACAACTCTAAGATTAATTACTTATGTATCCCTTGGGCTCAAAATAAACCAAATGAATAAAATCCTTCCTCTCCCCATTTCCCAAATGCTTATCATCAGTTCTTAATAATCATCTGCCAAATGATGGTCAAAATATTTCATATATTGCTGATATGACTTGAGAAAAAAACTAATAAACAAAGGAGTACTTTGATCAAAGACTCCTCTTTAAGAGCAGATGCAGTTTATTTGAAGGTTAATAGTCTTGGAATGCTTCAATACTTTAGATCTGCTACTATACAGTTGTCAAAATATTTTCAATTTCAAAAGCCATGACTTCAGAGAAGCAACTCTTATTGTCATAATGATCCATGACCTAGTTACAAGCAGATTTCCTTTCTTCCTTCTCCTTCTCCTTCTCCTTCTCCTTCTCCTTCTCATCCCCTCTCCTCCCATCCTGAAGGCAGGTGATATCAGAGTAACCAGGGTCACAGCTACACAGCTTTCACAGCTCCTTTTCCTTTGCTGTATTTGCCTTAATCCAGGGAATTGCCCTAAAAACATACATATATCCATTTGCATCAAAATAGCATAAGTACACCAAATCTAATGTTCCTGTGAGCCAAACAGCTTCACACACAAAATCTTGAAGCAGGAGAGAAAGTTGTTCCAAGCTTCAAGGACCTAAGCAATGCTTTTTATTTGAAGTGATTGGTTCAGGCATAGATTACTTTTCAGGGATCAGAAACAGCATTGGCAATTGCTTTTATATACTATTTTAAAGTCACACCTGCTCACCACGAGGCAAGATGTCAGAAAATAATAAAGCAACACTAAAGTATTGAAGTTGCAAGATGGGAAATGGGAATCAGATCAAAGGTCTCTGAAGGATGAAACTTAGAAACAAATGAATTTCTGACATTGAAGAGTGTGTAATCTATCTTGGAAAATTCTTTCTTCAGTCTTTGGAGCATGCTTAATGGGTTTTCTGTTTCTTTTTTTCTTTCATGTTCTTTTATAAATGCCTCATATGACAGAATTAAGTCTTAAAAACACAGAACTCAGTCCAGCTATTGCTATACATATATTTTCCATAACCCCCCCCAAAATATATTACAATGGTGTCTTACATACAGACGTATATACTTGATGTATTTAGTGACCTCAGTATGTGTTCTGGCAAGTAATCTTGAAAGTTAGGTGGGCAAAACTACAGAAAGATTGCCATTTCACTTATTAGCCTCTTGGAATTTATGCTGTGGTGGTGTGTTTCAACTATTTGTTCCCAGAGGTGTGGTCATTTAGGAAGTGCAGCTCCCTGCAATGTTTGCATTTAGATCCCTACTTAAAATTCCAACATAGTGATGCAAACCAGCATGTACAATTGCAAAAGAGGTTAATCCAGCCTGCTACAGAGTTAATTAACATTATTCAGAATATTCTCATGTTGGGTTGCTGTAGCACACGTGGTAGGTGCTGTCACCATCAAAAGTAGGGAGCCGAGTGTCTGGAACGAGACCCTCTAATTGGCATCACAGCTATTACTCCACTGACAGGCTGACACTTAAGAGTCCAAATGATCAAATACAAGGAGCTGAGAAGGTAATGGAGTTGAGGGAACCAGCCCACTGCCATGACCCAATTCACTGAACATGGTGAAGACACACTGATTTATTTCAGGTGAGGGCTTGGGCTAAGCAAGGAGCTTCAGCACTTTGAACAGTTGCACTTTTATCTCACCACATCACAGGGCATGCTCCTTTCATTTTCAGCCGAGTGCTTTAAAGACTACTCTCTTTAGATACTGCAAATACTGCCCTGCACTGAAAATACTTCTCTCTTCAGTCATTTTTGTTTTAAAAGCCACAAGATCACAGAGGAAACCTGGAAGTGTGTCTCTTTCCATTCTGTATTAATTCATTGACATTCTACTCATATTTAACGTAAAAGGCAAAATATTTCCCATGAATCTCTGCTCAATTAACTTTGCAATGTTCTTAAATAATTCTTTCTAGAAACATTAATGCTTATAGTAATGAAAATTGCTTACCAAATCCACAGAGCATTGAAAGTCTTTTGGAAAATAAGATATAATATGGAATATTAGAAAAGAAAATACAGATATGAGCTTGTTTCTTTACTGAAAAGTCAGGCCTGCAAATCAAAGCGAATTTAAATAATTGTTTTTCAATTTTAAACAGACTTGCAAGAAAGACTATTGTTTCCTTTGACATAGTAGAACGATTTTGAGAACAGGCAATCTTATTTGAAGTGACTGTGTAGGTGTCGTGCTTAGCTAATCATGAAATGTCATTTTCAAAAACATTAATGTATTCCTCTTAGAATGGGAAGCAAAGTAATGCACTTTGTAAATGAGATCAGGATTCTCTCTTCTAGTAATAAAAGATGTCATGCTTCCTCCTATGAAGTGCTTGAAGGCTGAGGACTGATAAGACGAACAAAAATAAACCCCACTGAAAACCCTGACAAACAAACAATGCTCTTGGAAAGGAAAAACAAAGCTATAACAGCAGATTATAGAAATTCAAATGCAACAACAGAACTGAACTTTCAAGATGAGTTGTACATTCTAAAAACATTGTTCTTATATTCACATCTTATCCAGGTCAGTGGGAGAGGGAGATTTGTAATACTCTTCATGGAAGACCTGCAGTCTGGAAGGTCGCACTGTGATGCTCTAATCAACTCTTAGAGTGAACAAAATACATTCTAAACCTGTTGTATAAATCTAATTAAATAGCACAGCACTTTTTATTGTGAAACAAAGCTTATTCTAAAGCAGAATTATGGAGTACTGTCAGTTCAAAAGAAAAATAAGTCCCCCACAACTGAGATATACAGCTCCAGCCAAAATTAACTTTTTTTTAATAATTCTGCTTTATTTTGTACTTTTTGTGAAGTTCTTTTCATAAGCATAACATGCAAATTTTCACCATCATTTAAGTATTAGTGAAGGTGAAACCCTGGAACACAAAACCTGAAACCTCTCAGACTTCATTTAGTTTACTTTCTGAAGCAGTTATTTATGTGACAATGTCAATTTTTCAGTAATTCATGCATGAGCTTGTAAAAAAACTATTTCCACTTTCCAACAGTACATTGAGTTTTTTGACACACATATTGGTCATAGACTAAACAAATAAACAATCCAGAAAAATTTTAGAGGGTTGAAAAATAAGGAAATTTTTCCAGACCAGCAAACTGCTTCATATAAACTTCTCATAAACCAGGAGCTGCCAAAGTACACATTAATTTTGCTAGATTCATTTCATATCCATTGTCCCCTGTTTGCACTTTTGTACCATAAATCACAATGTCAAAGCATGTTATATTTTACTACTTCTAAATTTTAGGCTGAGATAATAGAACAACTATATTTTTCTAGGATTGATAGGCAGATAATATTTTCTGATGAAATACAACAAGCAGCTATGGAGTAACTAACAATAAAGATGGGCCAAAATTAATTTTCCTTGTTGTCTGTAAGTATTATTTATAATGACAGGCTTCGTGTTAATGCCCAGCATACAAATTGTACTTACTGAGGCAAAAAGCAAGGAGTATATATTTAAAACTTCCCCAAAGTACAATCATCTTTGCAAAAATTTTAGAATTTTGACTACAATATGTTTTTGATACTTAAAAAAGGCATTTCATTCAATATTGTAACTTGGTGTACCTTCCAGTGACAGAGAAATTGAGCAAAGTAACTTGATTATAATGGAATAAAGACAGATTTTAGTTCAATGACTCTCTAGTAATCACACATGAAATTCTAGAGAAACTAAGTAACACAGCTTTGATTGTTGGCGGTTTGCGTCTAATATTGTCCGTTATTATATATGCCTGCACATCTTATCCAAAATGAGTCCCAATCTGTTCTCAGTTGTTCCTTTTTCATTTCTTTAACACTTCAGCATTCATAATGATCACAATGGTGGAAAACAGAAAATTGTTGAATCTGGAAGTATTTGGTGTGATTTAATTGACCTATCACTTTTCTAATTCAAATATTTGTGCTTTAGGACAAAGTTAGTGTCCATCTTCTAGTTCCTCTTTGTCAAGTTGTCTGGTCAGAAATAAGTTTAAAGGACTTTATTCTATCTACCTCTGGCATGCAGATTTCTTGGAAAGCATTTATCTTTCAATTCCTTACTTGAACACTAAATCAACTTTTGTTATAATGGCTCTGCCTAAGTTGTTGGATAAATTCAATTTAATGCTGGTGGTCAGGCTTTGAGTCACTCCTGAACTATTCAGGGATCTCATGGATACCTTCATCTACTGAAGTTAGTCCGAGTGAAAACAAATTGTTCATTAAAAGTCACTAGCATTTGGGGAGACTAGTGAATCTCACTGGATCTTCTGTTAACAAGAATTGAATGAACAGTCAAAAAAGAAATCATTGCAAGCAAATAACTCTGAGGCATTGGCAAGATCGATATGTATCACCACTATGTCAGCCAGTATAATGGCTGCAACCTGCCATTTTCACTTAATTTTCATATTTTTATATAGAGAATACAGAAATGTTGAGGATTTAAAAAAGGTGTATTAAAGATGTTTCAAATTCAGCCTTTTACTTTTTCTTTCTAAATGCTTCTGTAGTTTCTGGGAAATTAATTTGGTTTTCCATGCAGAAGTATTCTTCTGGTTAGTAAAACCAGCAGTATTCAAGTTAAGTCTCTCTCTTAATTTTGACACCTATTTATGCCTATTATACAAAAAATCTTCTCTTGCATTCTGTTTATGTTTGTGCTCTTGCTTCCTTTCCAAAGATGCTTGCATTTCCTGAGAGAGATGCAATTAGTGAAAGCAGCCATGCTGCTATTCATTTCCATCCCCTCCTTTCATTTCTGTAAGAAGTTCACGCTAACAATGTATGGGTCGAGTAATTTCTCTCCACTTGCTATTCTGGAGGATATAGCAAGTGGACTTGTTCCTACATCTTCAAGGAGAATATTAGCATTTGAAACAGTTCATTCATCCCAATGGTGAGCTGAGAAAATTAGAATGGCTATATATGTTTAGTTATCACTGGTGCTATTCTGTACTATATTTAATGAAGAGACATGGTAAAGCCTGCCTTCATTTAAATCCATCCTGAAAACATTTCTGTAAGAATGTTTTCCAACATATCCCTTACCTTCTACATACAGTATATAAATAATTACAATAAACATGTACACTCTAGGTACTTGGAATGAGACTATAGATAGTGAGATAAGAAACACCCTCTCAGTTACCTTTGTGTCACTTCTTTAAAAAAAGCTCAAACAAAAAGCATTTCTGAAGGAATATTTGTAATACACAACTTTTAACACAGTTTCCCTTGCTGGGCTACTTCATCTTTGAACACTTGCAAATGGTCCCCTGTTGGATTTATGTAATTACTTCTGATCACTTTTTATCCAGGGCTTTGTGGTCAGTGATGTGGTGGGGTGGGGGTGGAGTGGGGAAGTACAATTTTCTTGTTAACAATAATGGAATGCACACTCCTAAAAACTCATAGACTTTTTCTTGTGTTTCTTATGGAGCAATATAATGCTCCATGCAAACAAGAAAAATGCATGAGCACAGCTGAATATACATAAATTTTAAATCAAAATAAGGCCCTGTGAAAATGTTGTTGTGCTAATTGCCTGACTCAGTAAGATATCATGTCAAAATGTAATCATCCAAATTCATCACTAGATCTAAATGTGTCACCAGCTGCATATATCAGCAATTGAGTTACATGAGTCATTCATTTGGCCCAATATGTAATTTATCTAGTATTTATGTGATCTATATAAAAGTAATTTCTTCCTAGGTCAGGACACTGCTGCAAAGTTGATTAATGCTTTTGCCATTTCACATATTGATTATTGTAATTCACTACTTATTGGTTCCCTCATTGCATGTTGCACAAACTTGAGATTATAAAAAATGTTGCTGCACATATCCCAGTCAAATTATAAAGGTTTAATAACATCACCCTGGTTTTAATGAAACCTCACTGCCTCTCTGCTCATCCATGGAATAAGTACAGTGTTCACAACCATTGGTGTGATGTGTAACCTTTCTGAACATTTCCTGACTTATTGTGGGGAGTGACCTTTCTCTTTTGTCACATATTAGTTTCTCGCTTGATAACTTACGACAGCAGTCAGGCAGTAAACAAAAAGTTGTTTCTTTTTGAGTCCCTTATGCAACTGATCTACTTTCATGTTACATTGTTTTGTCTTCAACTTTAACCATGCCCTCTGAAATATTATTTTTCCAGGGAAAGAAGAACTATGAAGAAGATTGATCATAGTCTTTGCTACTTGTTCATTAACTTCAACTGGCCCCACTTCTTGGAGTTATAACATGCTCTGAAGACTTTCCCCCCTGTTTAATGATATATTTGAGTTTCTGAAAGCTATGCTAGAATTCTTATATTTTCTCCTGAAATCTGGAAACTAATCCATCCAATACATTTTAAAGAAATTCAGGAAGTAAGTCCATTTAAATACTTAGTCTTCCAAGAGTAGATTTTATCTTAAGGTTCACAGTATCTTTGAGAAAGAAATGATCAGTTTAACTTGGCTGTTTGTTGCAATTGAAGGATTATGCAAAGAGGCAAGTAGACAGTGAACAAAACAAAATCAATCTATTAAAACTGTTCTTGAAAGAGCAGTGTTTCCCTTGTCTAAAAAAGTTGTCTTTTAATACAGGTAGAATATATTTACTTTCAATAATGGGGACAGTTTAGGAAAGGCAGCTGTTTAGTGTAAAGTCTTCTTCATCGAAGTTTACACACTGTATATTTATGTTACATGACATTTAGTAGAACTTAAAGAAACTGTAAATATAAGGAAAAACAGAGTACGGCAAACACACAGTGTATCTTACACCATAGCTCACTCAAGCTGTTACAGAAAAAAAGATTCCTGAACATTAAGTAATTATTTAGACAAAACTTTGTGAGACAGTGGTTGAATGATACTGTTTTATACCTTTAGCATATTTTTCATTTAACTGAGCAATAATGATCAAGTGAGGACACTTCCTGATG
Source organism: Poliocrania exsul (assembly GCA_035041345.1). Lineage (NCBI taxonomy): Eukaryota > Metazoa > Chordata > Aves > Passeriformes > Thamnophilidae > Poliocrania > Poliocrania exsul. Next base: position 48,767,596 of record JAWWLZ010000139.1, on the reverse strand, counting down.
ATTAGCAATTAAAGAGAGGAGATGATGGCCTCAGGTTCAGCTGCTGTTAATCCCTACGTTACATCTCAACCAAGTCTGGTTTAATTATTCTAAGATGAATTCCCTTTTCTTCCTGTAATTTGGTGTGGATTGACAACATGGAAGATGAAAACCTGTGTTATCCAGAGACTTATTTTTAGACCACGAATTAGCAGTGTGGCTCAAGACCAGAGGTAGGCTGCTACAAATATGTAGCCCAGGTAATGATGTTCTGCAGTTAACATGGCACCAGTTTTGTAACATGCTGAAATGCCTTTTATAGGACAGACACCAGTTGTTTTTCTTCCACTGTGCAGAAAAGGGTGTTGCTGTGGATTAAAAACAAACAAACAAAGATAAAAAAAAACAACAACCACAAAAAAACCCAAAAAACAGCCCTATCATCAAGTACATCTTCCTGAGGGAGAGTTTGAAAACAAATACTGGCCTAGTGTCATGGGTTTGATACATGGCTTCCTTAGTAACCAGGGTATCCAAGGAAGTAGACATTACAAAGCATTCCACACGGTGTTTTTCCACATAACAGAGGAGGAGTTTTACTCCCCTCCTTCCTTCCTGCCTGGCTGGCCTTCTGGCTGGGAGCTCGGGAGAGCAAGAGAGAGAGACCAGACAGTCCCTTGGCTTCTGATGGTTTTTCCCTCCCTGCTTGTTTTCCTCTCTTGAAGTTTTTATTGTATTTGTCTGTTTCATTTGTTTTTTGGTTTGAGTTTCCCTTTTTTCCCTCAACCCTCTTCCTTTTCCCCTATTTCCTTTTACCCTCCCCCCGCCGGGGTGGGTTTTTTTCATAGTGTGTACACATTGCATTGTAGTTGCAAATGTTAAAAAATATAATTTCTTTTTTAATTCAGTTCAGTTTCTTTTGAGTTCGTTTCTTTCGAGTTCGTTTCTTTCCAGGTTTTTTTTTCCCCTCTGCCGGGAGGGCTCTGGGGGGAGGGAAGAGGCAGTCTAGGGTTGGTAAAAAAAAACACAACAAACCTGTGACACCTAGAAACGGAATTTTGCTTCAGGATGAAAATCTCTATTAGATTATGCTCTCAGCTGAAAGAAACTGGGTGTGTATAAGCAAAATTTATTTAATTAGTATAAGTTTAATAGTATCTTGAAGATCAACCAGAAGGAATCAATATCCTACAGTAAATGCTTCTACTATTTATAAAGAGAAAGAAGAAAAATTAGGTTACGCAGTAAGGAAAGCTGATAAAATCAGAGAGTGAGGGTACCTTGGCAGTCCCAGCAGGGCAACTGCCTAGATCGTCTTTTGATATCACCATTGGTGCAAATCAGCAGTCTTGACAGGTTCAGATAGGTGGTAGAGTAACAGATTTGGAATGTAGATGCTAAGAAAATGAATTCTTTACACAGCTTTCATACTGGTACAGCCTGTACTTATGTGCTGGTTTTTGCTGGGGTAGAGTTAATTTTCATCATGGCACCTGGTATTATTAAGTATTGTAATGGGCTACCCAGAGAAGTTGTTGAGTCACCATCCTTGGGGGTATTTGGAAGACACGGCAACTGAGGACAGGCTTATGAGGTGAATTTGGCAGTGCTAGGTTGGATTCAATGATCTTCAATAACTTTTACAACATAAATGATTTTATAATTCCATGGCTCTGTGATCCTAGTGGGAGGCTATGTTTGGATTTTTGTTGGAAACAATATTGATAATTCAGGGATGTTTTAATCACTGCACAGCAGTGCTCACACACTGTCCATGCCTTTTCTGTTTCTTGTACTGCCCCACTAATGAGGAGTCTGGGGGTACTCAAGTGGGGACACAGCAGTAACACATGACTCATAATGACCAAAGAGATGTTCCATACCATATGGAATATGACCATATGTATCATGTTCAGCATATAGAGCTTGGGGCAGATGATGGAAAGGGGAATTTTTGAAGTGATAATTGTCTTCCCAAGTAACTGTAATGTGTGCTGGAGCCTGGCTTCCCTGGGGATGAATGAACACATGCATGCCCATGGAAAGGGGTGAATGAATTCCTTGGTTTGCTTTGCTTGTGTAGCAGCTTTTGCTTTACCTGTTAAACTGTCTTTGTCTCAATCCACATGTTTTGTCCCTTTCACCCTTCCAATTCTCTCCCCCATATAGACAAGTCAGGAATTGAGCATGTGGCTGTATGGAACTTGGTTGCAGGTTGGGGTAACAACTTAAACAAAACTACTTTCAGAAGACCCACCCCCGTGAGTGTGGAGAGCCTGATGAGATATCCCTTCCAGTAAATGTATCAGGAAGCTCCTAGCAGATTATCACTGCAATAATAGGGGAGCACTCACTAGCACATCATGTTCTTATTGCAAAAGGGGTTTTTTGATGGTATAAACCTTCATGGTACCATTTTGAAAGATTTAACAAACATTCTGCAAAAATGAAACCTTTCAAAATACATTTCATATCAAAAGTTCAACAAAATTGCTTCAACTTGATAATAACAAACATTGCTGACTGGCCAAATGTTTTTTTACTAACTTCATTTTTTGTCTAATACTAGAATTTCTGCTTTTGAACAAAAGTAGATGTCTAAATGATAGGAAAATAAACAGCAAATTCTCACCTGCATCTCTTTAACCTTCCTAGGATGCATGCTGAGGAAATGTGCTTTGATTAAATCTTTAACATCAGTCATTAAAAGTATATAAACCAAAATGTATTTTGCTTGGATTAATAGATACACACATTCACTTGAATTAGGTTCTAGTTAACTCCAACACCATCCTGATATTACCGTGGAGAAAAAAAGTAGGAGGTGAAACACAATAAAGGCTAAAATCTTTATGACAAAATAAAACCTCAGTATTTTTTGTTTCCCTTCACTAATTTCTGGTGGTTTGGGGTTTTTTGTGAAGTTTCTTTCTTTTCTTTCTTTCTTTCTTTCTTTCTTTCTTTCTTTCTTTCTTTCTTTCTTTCTTTCTTTGTTTCTTTCTTTCTTTCT
>JAWWLZ010000139.1:48727712-48754624 GCA_035041345.1 Poliocrania exsul | reverse complement strand
TTTCTTTCTTTCTTTCTTTCTTTCTTTCTTTCTTTCTTTCTTTCTTTCTTTCTTTCTTTCTTTCTCTCTTTCTCTCTCTGTCTTTCTCTCTTTCTCTCTTTCTCTCTTTCTTTCTCTTTCTTTCTTTCTTTCTCTCTTTCTTTCTCTTTCTTTCCTTCTTTCTTTCTCTTTCTTTCTTTTTTCCAATAATCTGCAATGCAGGGGAAACATTACTATTGCAAAATATGTAAATTCATAGCACATGTTCAGGAAACTCAAATACAGTCTGAACAATAAAAAGACCATAAAGAACATATTTTGTTTTTGCAGAAAATTATAACCTCAGAAGCGGTAATGTGAATAATTGTAAACCTTAGAAGTAGAAGCTATATGATTGTAACATCTCTGTATTCAGATAATTCTGTTAGATATACATTAAAGTTTATGAAGAATCATGTGCTATTTGCTTAAAGTTTGTGTGAAAATATCTTCTGAAAAATCTGTCTATATTGTAGCTCAAAACCCAGCAACAGCTAATAACTGATCACAGCTTTGTTCTTAATTGTTCTCATACACTTTGTGCATAATTTTTTCCAGAGTTTTAGTGTACTGATAAACATTTTCTCCCAAGAAAAAGTATCCAGCACTAAAAAGGAACTAAGATATATGCAGACTTTGATCTAAAAGTGAACTACCAAAAAAACCAAGCCCATTTTGTAGGTTTTGTCTGCCTATACTAGAAACACTACTGTTGAAAAATTCAGTAAGAATTGGATAAAATTTAGGGTTTATAGAAATACATTTCTGTGCCATTTTATAAACATATTGTGCAATGTGATTTATTGGATGTAAAGGATGAAATGTATTGCTCAAAATCAGATGTACTACAATAGTAAAGAAAAGGATAATACTAATAATAGGTTGTGTCAGTCACAGCAATCAGCACAAACAGAAACATGATCATATGTCAAAGGGCAAAGCTTTATACACACCAAAATCAATGCATTCCAAATGTGGATATACTCCACATACACTTACACATAACCACAAGTGGATATACTGCACATGGATACATTGCTGTATCACAGCAACCACAAATATCAGACCAGTTAGACTGTCTTAACTAAAAGAATGATGGCTTGTGAGAGAAAGACCTTACCCAAACTGTCACAGATTTGCATACTTTGCTTTCTGTACTGCAGGCATCCAGGCACCTTAGTGCTACACTAAGATATTTAGCCCTGTGGTTTTAATCTTGGTCTGTAGGTCCTTGCAAGTCACTGTACTGCTTTGAAAAGAGCATCGATAAAAGGAGTCAAGAAAAGCAAGCACCTTTCAATAGTGCAGAAAATCTTTTCAGAAGCCAACAAATCCACAAATCTCAAGAACTGCAGGCAGAGAAATTAGGTACAGGATCTAGCCACAAAGGTGCTGGCTGTAGTCCATAAAGGACACAGCCAAATAGAGATACCTGATCTATGAAAGACATGACACACTGGAAGGCTGCTAGGTGGTTTCTCTCATCTATGGAAGCAAGTAGCCATTGAAAGAGGAATTGGAACTGAATTTAATTCACATGCTACCATTTCCAAAGCAGAATTTGACTGTCTTCGTTTGGAAGTTTTGAGATGGAGGGAAAGAGCAGGCACAGTCACTTCAGCACAGTGAATATTATGGCAAGGCCAGCACAGATATATTTGAATTAAACAGGAGATGGCAGCTATAGTATTGGGCCAATACTCACTTTTGAAAAAAAACAACTGGTTTCTTGTAGAGCACACTTAACTAATGCACTGCAAATGACAGCTGTATTTTTTAGACCCTAGAAATGTTGTGAAAAAGGGCCATGATTTTGGAATGACTCACTGCTGCAATTATTTTTTGTATAGCTCTTTTTATTTACAAGCCAATGTGTTAACAGAAAGCCTCTACCAGCAGCAGTAGATTCAACTTAGAGTTCTCCCAGAAAACTCCAAGAGTATATGACTGTAGATGGGGATGTCACCGTGCAGCTCACAGCTGTTCAGGAGAACACAAAGCCTCAGTGTCAAAGTCGACTGCTTCTTTGTGTAAACACCGTAGCTAAAGCAGGACATGTTTTGAATCTATGACTTTAGCAGTCACTATATTTGTCCTGGAAATTTTCAGGTTCTGGCTCTTTCATGTTAGAGCCTCTCTCTATAATACTTCCTTCACTCAAAAGGACTAATATTTTGGGATTTTAGGAACTCTGTAAGTAGCCAAGTAGCTAGAAAGACAAAAAGATTTCTTTCACTGCACGCTTTCTAAGTCTTGTTGTCTTTCCAGTACCAAAATTCAAAACAACCTTAAAAGCTAGACTTCATTCTGATCCTTCTCTCAATGTCTTGTACTACTGCTGTTCTGCCTTCTCTCTGCAGGATCCAGCTTGTCAATTTTGAGTGTAATGAACTATAAGGGGATTGAAAAAACATGTAATTTTGCCCTCTGAGTGATTTTTGACAGTTCTTTTATCTCTCAGATTCTCACTTCTGTCTGAAAAATGGGGGTAATGGGTTAATTTTCTTCTCAGAAAGATATAATAGTGGGATCTAGTAATGAGAGAATTTTGTATAAAATTAAGTAAGCAGTCTGATATGGTTCCTAGAAGCTGTCAGCAGCTTTTCATTATTATTTTTTCTCTCTAAAGCACAGTTAAGAGTTTTTGTTGCCATTAGTTACACTTTAAATAGAAGGTCTGGGCCAAACTAATGGTCTTAGTAACCCCACAGATCAGTCAGTGTGAATCTGCTGAAGTTATTAATGACGTTACACCAAAGCTCAAATGATGGAGGGAAAACGAGATTCATGTCCTTAATGTTAAAGGTGACCTCTGCTATGCATGCACACTATGAAAATCTACAGCCCACAGGCAATTTGACTTTCTGCCTGAAAATTACTATAAAGACTTCTGTATCTGTGAGACAGATTCCTCTTCTTTTCCTTTTAAAAACATTATTAGTATGAAGGGCAGAGTGAAAATATTAAAAAATCAAATCAGGACTGAGCTAAGAATCTGGTATTAAGAGTCCTTTAGCTTTAGAAATAAGGCACAGTTCAGAGGTACAGGGACAATTTGTGCAAATTTGGTGGTTTCTGATGGCACAGAATCTGCTGACTGCATTTTCCATCTCATTAACCTGAGGTTCCCTAGAGGGAAAGAGAGACTCTGGTGCTCAGGAAGTGCCAGGCACAGCTAGATCTGTCATTTGTTTTCCTTCTGAGAAAGCAAAAAATTACTTCTGTTTGACTGGTATCTTCCTCCTGTACCACCCATGGCATGTCGCACAAAGATGCTGCAGCCCTCACACTGTACAGTGTGGTTGGATGTATGCAGTAGGATCTTCCCCTTTGCAGATACACATGAGGGAAAGAGAGAGCTTGGGAGGTGGCAAAATAACCTGGAAGCAACATCTTTGTGGTCCTGGAAACAAGAAAGAAAAAATAATGATGAGACAAAGCCTTTACCCTCCTTCACCTGCTGTTGACCTGTACAGAATGGGTCAAATCATGCAAAGGACTACAACACTTCCTTTGTGCCTGACCCTCTAGAGTCATGAAAAGGAGCACACACAAGACAGCAATTCACAAAATGAAAATATGGGCATGTACATGCACTTGAAAAAGCCTCTTTCAGTGTCGAGTATCCCAAAGAGGAAATCAGACACTTTCCAGGGGCTGCTCAGAAGCAGACACAGTTGTTGGCACTGACTGATCAGGCAGGCTGGTCTTTCTGGTGGCTAGTAGGTGACATAAAATCCTTAGGGTGTACCAAAAGGGAAACTAGGCAGGTCAACCACTGCAGTTACTGTGAGATGTGACTACTTAATGCTTCAGAGTAGATTGTTCATGTAACTATTACATGAGATTATAGGACCCTATCTATGGGCACCTAAATTTGAAATTAATGTGTTTATAGGGATCCATTTGTCATATTTCCTACACTATGCAAGCTGTTGATTTTTTCCTAAAGCAGTTGTCAAAAAAGCATCTGGCTGTTAAAAAAAAAAAAAAAAAAAAAAAAAAAGAAGAAGAAGAAGAAGAAAGAATCTTGTATGCTTTCATCATTCTGTAATTCAAATGATTTATTCAAACTACAGCTGCCAAGCATACCTCACTGACCCAGATGCTAAAACACGAGCCCCCAACACCACTCTTGCTTACCGTTATTCATAACTGCAGTTCATGACAAAGGGCAAATCTCACAAATTGCTCTGAGACAGAGAGTAAATTTAGAATAAAAAACATGCATTATAAAATGAAGTATTTCTGGTGTGAGACAAGATTTGAAGGGCTCAAAGAAGAGGAAAGAAAGGAAAATAAGAATGCAGTGAATTGTAAAATTGTAGATTCTTCCAGTGAGGAAAAGATAAAGAGGCCAGGGAGGAAAAGGAACTGAACTCCAACTAATCATTGGCAGCTTGTGGTAGAATATGTAGAAGTGACAAGTTTTAACGGTGAGGTTGTAGTTCACAAAGAAGGCACAGAGTCTCTAAATCAGTGAAGTGGGAGCTCAAAATAGGAAGGGGGATAATGAAGTTAGACTGAGAAAAAACTCTGATAGTTGAATGGAAGGCTTGAAACGTAAAGCCTTAAAGGAAAAGAAGAAAGATGAATCAGGTCAGGAGAGGGATGATAAGAGAGCACTGATAAATTATCAGAAGAGTAACAGCTGACATACAAGGAAAATTATATAGCTTCTTCATCTTACTGAGAAATAACTGGTGACTTTCAACAACATTCTAGCAGTGGGTGGAAAGGGAAAAGAGGGATTGAGTTTAGCACTCTGCTATTAAGCCTGAGTGACTTGGAGCATGGTAGAATTATCTCACAGAGATGAGGAATGGAGAGAGGGAAGAGATAGAAAGGAAATTAAAGAGTATTATGTTTCTAAAAAGTTATTTTTCTCTATGTTTAAGAATAATTAATAAAGCTTGGTATAAAGCCTTATTTTATCTTTGTGTATTCCATACCTGTCAAACACAGACTACAACACAGCATAATAACTACACAGCGCTATCTGCTCTAAATGAACAAGAGCAGAAATAATTCATTTTCATGTCATGTATCATTCACAGCTGTCTGCTGTGATTGCAAGAATCAAATTACTCCATCCTACATTCACACTAAGCCAAATCTGCTAGGGAAGTGGGAGAAAGAAAGTGGGTATGTTAATAGTAGATAATTTCCTGAATATATTTACGAGGTCAAAATGGGAACATTAATAGTCCTGTGTGGTATCTAGTACTGTTAAATGTATAGGGCAAATACTCTTGTAACACTTATTCAAAGCAGAACACACAAGAGCTTAACTTTATCTTATTATAGTGTGCTATAACATCTTGTAATTTTCTGTGTACTTTTTCTGCTTTCTGATAACATGTCTCAGCAAGCATCTGAAAGGGTGTTATTCCTGAAAAAAATTGTGATGCAAGACACATATATCAAAACTCAAAGAGAGGGCAATTTTTAAAATTAGCCATTCAAACTATTTGGCCAATGCTCTCTGCTGCGCTATTCTACATTCTAGAGACTACAGAATATGATCCAAAGACTAAATAGAGGGTTTTTGCTGCCTTTTGTTATAAACAGAATTTGATAAAATAAAATAAAGTATTCGATTTTAATTTAATTTTGAAAAAAAAAAAACATTAACTGATAGTAAAACATATTTGTTATGCTTCTGGTCTGGTTACTGTTGTAAAAATCAGAAAAATGAGCTTTCCTTCCTGGCATAGACTGTAGCTGTTTAAGCATGTGGGAGAATGTGGTAGTTTTAACCTTGGCAAAACTAGTTAACAGCAGCCCCACCTTTCCCAGAGGGGGAAGGAAAGAAAAAAATACAAAACTACAATTTACAATAAGGCAGATTATATTTACACAGAAAAGAAGAAATAAAATGAAAATAAAGCAATATACACATGTATACAACAGTAAGGCTAGCAGAAAAGTATCTACTTCCTCACAAAATCAGTGATGAGAGGCCTCCGTGTCTCCCAGCCTGAGGCAACAAAGTCTGTTCTCATGGACTGCCACCATAGTAACAGAGGGAGCAACTCCTCCTCCCTTTCTTTTATATTTGGTTTGGCGTCATATAGTATGAAATATTTCTTTGATCAGTTAAAGTCAGCTGTCAGCCTGTGTCCCTTCCTATATATCTACCAATACAGAAACATAGGGCCTACTATAAGAAACTAAAATTTGGCCTAACTAAACCTATCACAGAGAATTATTCAGAACAAAATCTGAAATTATGAATTTTTTAATTCTAGCCCTTAAAAAAAAAAATCAACTTCAGTAGCAAAGTCATGTTTTACTAAAGTCAAACTAAGCATTTTGTTGCTATTTTTTTCACCTTAAGGTTGGCAACAAAATCTTTTTTTAGAATACTGTGGAAAATGTAGGGAACTGTCATGTCTTAGTCCCTTTCCATGATCTCTTAATAAAGACTACTAAACTACAGGTAGAGCAACTTGGCTGAGTCCAGTGTTGTTTTTTTTTTCTTGAAGAAATAGTTTAAAGTGTGTTTGTGCTGCTGCCCCTTTAAACAATCCAATAGCATAGTTCAGGCTCCAGATTTATGATATAACTTAATATCAGTACAAGGCATAGAGAGTACTTTGAACTACAAACAGAGCTTGCTTTAGGTTCTTCCCACTCTGTCATATGTGGCAAAGCAATTAGAAGATGCCCTGCAAATGGACTGCCTGAGATCCACCCCAAGTCCTAATGACAGGGGTTTATCTTAAGTGTCATTATTTTAATTATTTTGACAGATCTTTCGTCATTTAGCAGTGAGAGCTAGTGCTCTTTCTAACTTGTGGTGCATTGTTATAATGGAGGCCTATCTCTCACTTCCATGAATAGTGCTGCCATCAGAGCATCTGCCAGAGAGTAAGAGAAATGAAGAGAAAGACCTGTGCAAAGGGGTTCAGCTATGCACTTGTGAGGGTAGCACATTGTGAGTGGTTACTGTTTATCGGCAGTTTCACAGAGACTGCTAGTTACAGCAAAACATGACTGTTTACCAGATGTTTTGCTTCTTTCGTGCTATTACTTTGATTCTTTAGGGTCTTATCTGGTGGAACAATACAAGAGCATTTCAGACATAGTTCTGTCTTTTAAAACTTGTATCTGTCTTCCTAAATATGTATTCAAAAGTGCCCTACTGGGGGACTTATTGCACTGACAGTATGTAAAGTAAGAGGATTTTTTTCTGTAGCATACCTTAAATAAGATTTGATTGAAAATACATTGAAAAGTGTCCAAAACCCAGAATGACTAAATGAATCAATTGTGTCAATTATCAACCTGCAATAATACATTTTTGCTGCTACTGAGATTCAATTTCACTGAAATTTATTGTTATTGCTTATTTATATTGCTCAACCACTATTATGCTACACTGCCAATCAAATATAAAGTATCACAAAAATATCTCTGAAGGTTATGAGTGCTTTCACCTAAATACTTGTTTTGAGCTTAGAAAGAAGAAAGTAGTTTATAACGATAGAGTGGTTCAATATAAAAAATTGTAATTGAATTCCATCCTGTCAGGAATAAATAAATACAAGGAAGAAAAAGTTTCTCTTTTGAGTATTAGGACAGGAAAGTTGAGGGAAAAAATAAATTAGAATAGAAAAGTTTAATAAGATGTCAAGCGTAATAATTGAAACTCCATTTTCCACTGGATACACATGTGTATGAAATAGCCAGTTGGTGTTGATTCTATGATTACATTTACAGATATCATTTCATTGCAAACTGTATTTGGAATCCATTAAAAAATACATCACATGATGAATTCCATTCCTGCTGAAATGGAAAGATACATTTTATTTTTTTCCCTCTAAAAAACACCTTAGTCCTACCCCTGTTGTATAAGAAAAAATAATTTCATATATAGAGCATATTATTGTAACTGGTTTTAGGTGGACAGATACATGGGCTTGAGTTAATTCTACAATGCGTTAGTTTAATGTATCTCCTACAGCTTTTTCCCCAAAATATCTTAGTTTGTCTTCAACCAAGACAGTCAGGCCCATGTAAAGTGATTTCTGGGTTATAGCTGATTAAGAGGTGTGAGGTAAGAATGGAAGTGTCCCTTGCAGAGTACAACTCAAGCAGCTCATTTTTGTCGGTATGAGAAAGCCCCTGGCTCAAGTTGTTCAACCACACTTAACCATAATAGTCTGTCCCTGAAAAAGAGGTGTTATCTCAGGTAGCCAGGACTTGAGTCATAGAACATATCAGAAACAGCATCTGCAATCTCTCTAAGTACTAGTTTATCACATCAGCAAAGTACAGTTTCACTTAATGACAGAAAGCATAATTTTGGACTTGACTTTGTTTTAGCGTAATTTGAACAATAGCTTCAGCAGGACTGCAATGAAGTTTTGAATGTAGAAGTAACAAAAAAATCTGAGGCTTGTTGCCCACCAAAAACTTCTAAAAATATAACACATTTCTGTTATACAAAAACCCTTAGATTTTTCTAAGTTCTGGATTCTAATTCCTTGTAATTATACCTCCTTCATCACTGAGAGTAAACTATTTAATATAAGTAAGACTATATGGTCTGTTTGGAAGATCACCCTACTCCCTGCTTTATCATAAGAATATTTACTTAACTAAGACATTTTTAAAATATGTCAATGGAAGCTGTAGTCTTGGCATCTAAATGGAACATAAATGAAATAGGAAATTAAAACTCTAAATTATTAGTCTTGATGAACACTGTCCTTGGCTTAATCTGAATTTTTTTTTCATGGAGCATTTTCTTCTTAACATTCATGAGGCATAAATTAAACTGGTGAATTACAGTAATCTGTCCTTTTTGGTATTTGGTATCTTGAAAGTCTAGAAAGGATAATTTGCAAAAATTAAAGGAGCATATTATTTTCTCCTTCATGTAATGGAGGGTAATAAGTGTCTTTAGAAGCAAAAGTGAAGGTAACTGTATACAGTGGGATGCCCCTGGCCAGATGATAGGTGTCCACCAAAGCCACCCTGTCACTGCCTTCCTCAGCTGCACAGGGGAGAGAAAAAGTCTAATGGGTTGAGATAAGAGAGATCATTCACCAGTTACTGTCATGGGCAAAACAGACTTGACTTGAGGAAATTAGTTTAATTTATTGCCAGTCAAGTCAGATTAGGATAATGAGATATAAACTCAAAAAGCACCACCCCCGTGCCCTTCCCTTCTTCCTGGGCTCAACTTTATTCAGATTTTCTCTACCTCCTTCCTCATAGTCATACAGGAGGAGAGGATTCACAGAATCACAGAATATGCTGAGTTGGAAGGAACCCACAAGGATCACCGAGTCCAGCTCTCAGCCCTGCACAGGACCATCCCCAAGAATCACATCACGTGCTTGAGAGTATAGTACAAACACTTCTTGAGCTCTGTCAGGTTTGGTGCTGTAACCACTTCTCTGGGGAGCCTGTTCCAGTACCCAATCACTCTATGGGTGAAGAGTCTCTCTCTAACATCCAACCTAAACCTCTCCTGACACAACTTCAGACCATTCCCTCAGGTTCTGCCACTGGTCACCAAGAGATCAGTGCCTGCCCCTCCTCTTCCCCGCAAAAGGAAGTTGTAGCTGCGATGAGGTCTCCCCTCGGTCTCCTCTTCTCCAGGCGGAACAGATGAAGTGCTCTCAGCTGCTCCTCACACAGATTCCCCTCAAGGCCCTTCGCCATCTTTGTTGCCCTTCTTTGGACACTTTCTAATAGCTTAATATCTTCCTTATATTGCAGTGTCCAAAACTGCACACAGTATTTCAGGCGAGGTTGCCCCAGTGCAGAGCAAAGCAGGACAATCCCCTCCCTTGACCAGCTGATGATGCTTTGCCTGATGCCCCTCAGGACACAGTTGTCCCTCCCGGCTGCCATGGCACTGCTGACTCATATTCAACTTGCCATCAACCAGGACTCCCAGGTCCCTTTGCATGGCACTGCTTTCCAGAATCTCATTCTCCAGTCTCCATGAACATCCAGGGTTGCCTCATCCCAGGTGCAGAATCCAGCACTTTACCATGTTGAACTTCATATGATTGGTGATTGCCTAGTCTTCTAATTTGATGAGGTCTCTCTGCAGGGTCTCCCTGCTCTGCAGATTTGCTTGGTATCCCTTCCAGTCCTGTGTCTAAGTCACTTATGAAGATATTGAAGAGAACAGGGCACAAGATGGAGCCCTGTGGAACCTCACTAGTGACAGGTCACCAGTTTGATGTTACCCCATTCGCTATTACCTTCTGTGCTCAGCCTGTGAGCCAATTGCTCACTCACCACACAGTATGCTTATCGAGTTCTGTGTTGGACATTTTGTCCAGATGGATCCTGTGAGAGACAGTATTGAAAACTTTACTGAAATCCAAAAAGATTACATCAGCTGGCTTCCCTTGATCAAGTAGATGGGTTACCTTGTCATAGAAGGAAATCAGGTTTGATAAGCAGGACTTTCCTCTCATGAAGCTATGTGAGCTTGTGACCAATGACTGTGACCAATGACTGTGTTGTCTTTCAGGTATTTTTCAATACTTCCCAGAATAATCTTCTCCACAACTTTGCCAGGCACTGAAGTGAGAGTGACAGACCTGTAGCTTCCCAAGTTCTTCTACTTGTCCTTTTTGAAAGCTGGGATGTTTACCATCTTCTAGTCAGATGAGACCTCTCTGAGGCCTTGCCACAAGTTGCAATTCTTCATGAATTGCTCCAGCAAGGGTGTCTCCCACAGGGTGCAGTCCTTCAGGAACAGGTTACTCCAGGGTGGGTTATCCATGCAGCCACAAGTCCTGCCAGCAAATCTGCTCCGTTGTGGGCTCCTCTTGCCATGGGGTCATAAGTCCTGCCAGAAGCCTGCTCTAGCATGGGCTTCCCATAGGGTAACAGCCACCTTTGGACATCCATCTGATCTGGCATGGGGTTCTTTAGGTGCTGCAGGGGGATCTCTGCTCCACTATGGACTTCCATGGGCTGCAGGGGGACAGCCTGCCTCACCATGGTCTTCACCATGGAATACAGGGGAATCTCTGCTCCGACACCTGGAACACCTCTGCCCCCTCCTTCTGCATTTACCTTGGTATTTGCAAAGCTGTTTCGCTCACATGTTCTTACTCTTCTCTCTGACTGCAGTTGTGCAGCAACTTTTTCCCCTTCTTAAGTACATTATCACAACAGTGCTACCACCATGGCTGATGGACTAAGCCTTGGCTGGTGGTGGGTCATTGCCTCTGCTGGACATGGGGGAAGCTTCTGGCAGCTTTTCACAGAAGTCATCCCTGTAGCCCCCCCACTAAAAAACCTTGTCATGCAAACCCAATATGTAATATAAAAAATTCATGTTACCCACCAGTTGTCAATGTTTTACTGCAGCAGTAAAGTCAGAAATCCAAGTTCAATATTTGCTTTTTGTGTCATGCACCATACTAGTAGAAATGGAGAATTATCAGCAAAGGACATTAAGGTTAATTAAACTTATGAAATGGCTTAGGTATGAGAAGTGTATTTATAGAGCAGGAAACATCCTGGAAAAGAAACAAATATGTGGGAAAAAGTAAGAGGTAAGACAATTCTGTACCTCATCAAGTAATTTGAATAGAGTGAATAGTGTATGAGAGCAAATAATGAAGTATGAATCTGATCAGTCAGTCATGGTCTCCTCCAATAAAAGAATAAAAAAGCTTCAATAGAAAATAACAGGTAATTCTGAAAGTGGGGGATTTATTCTGCAATCTGTAAGCTGTAGACATCCCTGTCACAGAGCTATAGATTTCTAGTAGACAACACGGTTGACAAAAGTCACTGGAAAAAGACATGGAAGAAAAGTCCATCTGGGGTTATTAAATAAAAAAATAGCACCTTCTATGGAATCCTCTAACCCACGAATTACTGGAAGCAGGATGAGCATCTGGGAAAGTTCATCTACTGGCATCTTCTGTTGTACATATTCTTCATTGAGAATTTCCTGTGAATGTTTAAGTAGGCATTGCTCTGACCTGCTAGAGCTAGTCATAAATGGGATCTAGTTCAAAACAGAATCTATCACAATGAACAAACAAGGAAAACTCAGAACACTTGAGTTCCTCATGTCTTTAGTAGGTCTCAGCTAAAAACTGCCCTTCAAGGGTGTACAAAATATGGAGATAATGAGCAGTTTTCTAGCTAAATTACACCATCCACTATCAGCTAAAACAATGCAATACAATAACTACTATATATGTCAACCAATATATTTAGATAATTAGGTACAATCTATCACAGGAAATAAAAGTTCTGTAGTGTCCTCTACTTTGTTTTGCCATTTGAAGAAAGGAAATGTAATGGAAGTTGCATGATATGCACGTAGTAGGGGAAGTAACTTGTTGCCATCATACAAGAGTCTCTGTGATAATTATGCATCAAGGGGATTCTTATGCCATGGAAGGGGACATTTAAATTCCCTGTGAAGATCAGAAATAACTCTATGCAATAGGCATTAGCACATTATGAAAATGTGTGCAAACTGATGACAATTATAGGAATGTGCCCATGTCTTAGTAATATAATGCAATTTTTTATTAATCTTAATAATTTAAATATGGAGAAAAAAGAGTGAAACATATGAACTAACTTTTCTACTTGAAATTAAAAGAAGCTAAACAGAGAACTACTTCTCTCAGTTATAAATAATTGAATGTAAGATAGTTTTCTGAAAGCTAAGCTAGCTGTAAGATCTCTCTAAAAAGCTGGAAAATTATAACATCTTATTTGAAAAATATTTTATATTTTCAACACCAAAGCTCTCTAGTTAATGGTTTTCTTTGTCAGATTTTTGCCCTTCAGGCTGCTTGCACAGGCCTGGGTTCTGCAAGGTAACCTAACTGCACAGAGCACCTCAATGAATCAGGTACCTAAGAAGAGGTATGAACTGCATTAATGACTGCTTCAGAACATGCTACCACTTCAAAGTACAGGCAACTTTGCTTCCCCTCCCACACCAGATGACATCTCATAAAGCAAAACTGAAAAGCACTATTGATGAAAGCACCATTTTATATCTCTATGATTTTTTTCCCCCATTAATTTACTTTTATTCCTGGGGGACAGCTGCCTAGATCACAGTCCTCCCTAGGAACAGCACTGTCATGACTTCAAAAGTAGTCAGGAAGCTTTGAACTTTAGAAACAGTTATTTCCTTCTTAGGACACCATGAACAGAGATTAAAGAAATAATAAATTATTAGAATCTATAGCGCTTATTACTGTCTCAGCGAGAAAAAAAAAGATATTTTTAAAATATGGAATTCAACAGCAAAAGCAGTTTGATCTACATGCCCACACACTGAACAATGAAATTTTAATTACATGTACACAAACATATCCGCAGTGTTAGAGTTCAGTTCTTTCTCCATCTTCTTTCTGCCCTAGATGATAAAGCTCATCAGGAAGGAAAAAAAAATCACCATCTACCGTAGTATTTAATCTCTTCTTAAATTCTTTACTCATCTTTTTCCATCTTGGAGACTTGCCAGTATATTTGAACTTGGGCAAAAGCTAGAGCAAAGCTAAAACAATGCCATTTCTGCAGAATACCTTCTCATCATGATTGGATAGAATTGTCTCCACCAAATTTAGGTTTGCATTCCACAGTGACTTCCTATTTATTTGAGATGAGGGTTCATTTAGTCTCAATTTGACTCTCTGAATGGTGAGATCTATGCTAGTCATCTAGGTCTCTTGGAAGACAAGAAGATGAACATCTGTCCGGAAGTTGTTCAGGTGATAAAATAAGACATTTCTCCATTGACTGAGGGAATCTACTTAGAAAATTTATGGCTATCTTAGATTAGACAGTCTTCTTGGTAGCTAAAATTAAGGGAGATATATCCCATTTTAAATAGAGATTATGTCACTTTAAGCTACATTAAACAGTCTATATTTGCAAGTGCAGGAGTCAGAAGCCATTACCTGTTTAACTAGTCACATGGAAGATATTTGAACACAGTGGCACAATAAAGAGTCTTTTGCTGTGTCAAACACAAATCTATATTTACAAGTGCCACTGTATCTACTGTTCTTCTTTGTGCTCAAGGACACTTTGACCATAATGCACGACTGAGTCTATGGAAACCCCACACCACCTTTCCATGACATTCAGGATAAATGGCTTCATGGGCCATTTTTTTTTCAAATTTATTAGGGAAAACTAAAAGAGATATTTTGTGAGTAATTTCACCTTTTGTATTCAGTCCTATTAGTACCGCTGAACGAAGTATAAACAAACAACGCAGTTACAATTGCAATTTAATAATAGAATCATTTAGTTTGGAAAATAACATTAAGATCATCAGTCCAACTGTTAACCCAGCAATGCAAAGCCCACCACTAAACCATATCCCTAAGTGCTACATTTACATGTCTTTTAAATACCTTCAGGGATGGTGACTGCCACTTCTGTGGGAAGCCCATTCCAATGCTTGATCATGCATCAAACTGCACTTGTTTTTTTGATGGTTTTGAACCTATAAAGAATCCCAGTTGCACAGGCAAAATTACATTCACTCTAAAGGAGACAGGGCCATTTGCATAAATACATTTTAAGGTAGGCCAAATCCTGACACTTTTCATAGTGTCTAGTGATTCCATACTTCATTAAGATTGAAGGATTCAGTGAGACTCACAAGTAAGAAACAGTCTATAAACTGTCATAAATTAAAGAGCTGCTGCTTTTCCTTGAGAGTTTAAAGATCCTTTTCCAACATAATTTTACCCTTACCTGGCTTAATTTACAGATACCTCACTTTGACACCGGCCAGACCTGGGAAAAGATCAAGATAATGCACAATTAGATTCAATAAAAGAGAAAGTGAAGCAGGTTGTTCTCCTCAGAATGACATAGTAACAAGCCACTGCTATTTTTATTTTCACTGCATGTCTCCCACAGAGGTTTCAAAGGAATAAAAGCAGGACTGTGATACCTTACAAGGGACAGCTCAGGACACGTGACCAATGTTTCAGATCATCTTCCCTTGTCATTTGAGAGAGAAAACAATACTCCTCCTCAAGAATATCTACCTTTTCCTTTTCTTCTCCACCTACATCAGTGTTTAATCTTCTCATTCTCAAGGGGGAACAGCTTTAAAGATTTGATTTTCATTTCTACATGTTGATTGTCAGCCACTGAAATGAAAGTATTGTGTCAAGCCAGACATGTGAAGTGACTAAATGTAGTAAAAGCAGAGTTCTCTGCCTCTGAGACACTGGTTTGTGGGCTGGAATTCAGGAGTGGCCTGTCCATTTTTTTGTCCGTCAGATGATAGGGTTTAATACTTTTGTGCCTTGCTTTGATCTTCTGGACAGCGCTTACATTCTTTGCAATGGTGTTGAACTCCAAAGGAGATACCCCCATTTGAGAGATGGCACACATGGTGTTAATTTCTTCTCTAAGACTACACCATAACTTTATTATCCCAATAACAATTTCCTTATCGGATCTTGTTTCTCTCCAACAAATAGTATTTGACCCTTCCACAATTTAATACACTGGAGAAACAATTCTTTTGTAAATTTGCTTTGCATCTGCACTCAAGAGTTCTTCTGCACAATTAAGTCCATTCCTGGTTTCCTTGAATCAGTACTGCTCTGATATCAAACTTGAAGCAATGCATCAGGACAGCAACTTATTTTACAAGGAACCTCTTATCACAAACAAACTTCATTTTTTCCACCTCGACTTGCCCTAGTATAGGCAGCAGCTACTGTTTCTTCTGAGTACGTGAACCTGAAAGAATCTCCTGGACTTCTTCCAGGCAGCAAGGACATATCCAAAGAAAGCATCAAAGTTTATAAAAATATGTTCATCATGCATTTGAGTTCTGAGGACATCTAGAGAGAAACCAGTCATCTGAGTTTATTTTTATCTAGCATGGAGCCAAGTTTCTTTCTCATGTAAATCAATGGTAAGTTTCTATTGACTCCAGTGACACTAGGATTTTGCTTGTACAGCTCAGAATTCAATCTTAAAGAAGTGTAAAAAAAAATTCAAATGTCCATTTACAAAAAGACAGAAATTACTTTACAATGTTGTCTGCTTATTATGGAAATTCTTCCACGTTAACAGAAAGAAACATTTCCATAATATTGAAAGCTTTTTTTTCTACTAATGTGCAAATACATTCAGAAACATACAAAAATTGCATTGTCTTCTGAAATAGCATTGCTTGTTTGGAAAAAAATTTTGCAGTCTTCAATGATTTTTTTTCACAGAATCATAGAATGGGTCAAGTTGGAAAGGACTACAGTGAGTCATCTGCTCAAGGCAGGCCATCCTAGAGCACATTCCATAGGGGTTTGTCCATATGGTTCTTGAATATCTACACTGAAGGAGACCCCACAACCCCTCTGGGCAATCTGTTCTGGTGTTATGGTCACCAATGCGGTAAAGAAGTTCTTCCTCATATTCAGATTGAACTTCCTGTGCATTGGTTTCTACCCATTGCCTCTTGTTCTATTGCTTGGCACTACTGAGAGAAGCACCTGGCTCCATCCTCACAACAGCCTCCCTTTAAATATTTATGTGCATTGCTGAGGTTCCCTCTCAGTCATTTCTTCTCAAGGCTTAACAGGGTCATCTCACTCAGCCTTTCCTCATAAAAGAGATGCTCCAGTCCCTTAATCATCCTTGCAGGCCTCTACTGGACTTGCTTCAGGAGCTCCACATCTCTCCTGTACTGAGGAGTCACCAACTGGTCACATTACTCTAGATGTGGACTCCCTCCACATTAACTCACATTAGGATGCTAGAACAGTCACTTAGAGAGGTTTAAAACTCCATATTTTTAACTGGGATGGAGGTAATTATACATAAGATTTGTATGTGATCCAGTGTCTAAGACATAGCAGATAAAAAGCATCAAAATGGTGTCACACACATTTTCTGATGATTAAACAGACAACAGATTTTTCTAGGTCTCTTTGAATAGTGAAAGTAATTTTAGTTGTGAAACTATACAGAGTTACCTTTTCTAGCTGATTGATAATTTCACTTCAGCTCCCTCTCAAAAATGAGACGGAGGTTTGCCCTGTATCTTCATTCTATGTGTGTTGTATATTCATTTTTGCAGTGACAATATTTAAGGATGAACCTTTCAAACTGCTGTCCTGTGGCATGGTGTTTGACTCACACTTCACTCTGCAAACAAACCCGACATAAATTTTATAATCCTTTCTTCTTCAGTGAAGAGCAGGAATTTAATTGTTTCTGAGAAAAACTCTGTGTAGCCTGAGCTCTAAAGAATGTTAATAGGAGCGGAGCAAAGTAATCCTGCCAATGATATCACCAGAGGCAGGATTTCAAACAGAAAAAGGGAAATCAGGATGTTTACCTTCCTAGAAACCATTAATCCCTTTTAGGATTTAATATTTAATTATGGAGAAGTGTCAATCAATGACTGGGTCCCCACTGTGCCATACAGAGAATTTTGCCTGGCAAAACTAAATCTAACATTAAAGTTCTTGTCTTGCCCATGTGAATTCTGGGTTTGATTGTTGGTGGTTATGAAACCTGTGTTCAAAACTCCATGAATAATTCAAAACTTTTAAATTTGTTTGCAGCAATAATCCCAGAAGCAAAAGTTCTTGAATTGCTCTTGCAATTTTCCATGAAGCACACCTGACTTTGTCAGGAGGTAACACATAGAGATAAAATTTACCAGCTTTGATTTTTCAGTTCCCCTTTATATCTGGAATGAGATTTCCATATCCTCTAACTGAGAAGGGTGCTACTACTGGGCTTGAGCTTTAAACTTGGAAATTCTTAATGAGCTTGATTATATCATCTCTGGTTTCAGAGGCTGTGCTATCCTGCTTTATTGTTCTAGGTGAAGCTGTATCTCAACCATTGAGGAAGCCTCTTGTAGCTTTGCTGACCACAGCCTTACACAGTATCACCATTGTGCAGACATCTGAATTCTCTAAGCAATTCAAACCAAAGTTCCCCTGATATAACTCTGCATTATGCTGTGGGAGGGAGAAATATCAAGGATTTTCTTGTCTGTGGAGCAGAGCTGGCAGTGATCACTTGCTCTCTTCCTAAGCAGCTATGCATAGTTCCCCTTATATAAGGTGAGTGAAGTGGAAAGACATACAGTAAACACATTCTGGGAACAAGGTGTATGTCAGACAAGGCTGAAACATTGTTTCCCAGCAGTCTTCTGAGAATGTACAATAAAAGTGTGCTACAGGCAGTCCTACATCAGGCAGCTCTGAAACTTCTCTGCAGTTTACAGCCCAAGGCAAGAGATGACAATGAGGACAAACATCTCTGCACTGCTCAGACAGGCTGACTGACTGTACTATGCTAAAAATATGGGTAAAGTTGCAAAAAGTAAGACAGTACTTCAAAATTATATTTTTTTTACCTGTGAAAACTAGAATTACATACAAAACATTAGTCATTACAATAGCATTGTATGAAATGGAAAAAAAAATATAATTGGATGGCCAGAATAATTTTAATATTTTATATATACAATAAAAAAGAAGAGAGAGAGAGAGAGAAACTTGGAATCAGTGTTTTGTCAATGTTGTCATTTTTACTAACCTCAGTACATCAGTCTTACCCCATTTAGGATGGGAAGAAACATACAGAAATTTAGACCAACAGTTTGCCATCACATTTTTGGAAAGGGACAAAATATGTTCTGTCTAGTTTTTCATTCTGCCACTCCTCTACTAATTTAGATTATCTTTCTTTCAGACTGTATTCCTATATTTGAAGCCTTTCAAATGAGAAGAATGAAATAAAGGACCCTCTTCTGCCTTTACATAGATAGTGTCCAGGAGTAAGGGAATGGAAATCTTTGATGTGATGCATATGCAAATATCTCTGTGAATTCATTCATTGCTCTGTGAAGCTGAGGTGTATATCCTCAGTAGATATATTTTTCTGTAAATTTTGGAAACCACAAACGTTTGCCTTTTTTTCCTGTTTAGTTCTTGGCTTTTCTTTAAATATTTACTGAAATGAGGATCTAAGAATCCAGTTCATGAATAGAATTTCTTTTGACTTATTTCAAGATCATTTGAATTTTTTGAGCAGACATTAGCTCACTAGAAACTAGTCTGCAACATATAATTTCATCTCCAGTAATGCTGATGTACTTCACTTGTTGAAGATATCATCTGCATATCTGTCCTCTTCACTTGTTGATATGCTTATCATAGAATCAAAGTAACGATCCACATTCAAATGTATTGAAGACACGTGGCTAGTAAGTACTTCACTATAAGGTACACTAATTACATTTTCCTCACTTTAAGGTATCAGATATAATTTTAACTAATTATTTCAGACCTTGTAGGATAAAATGCAAAATACATGAAAGTAGCAAAGGAAAATGTTATTTATACTGAGGCTGAGTGGGGATGCAAATAATTTTACAAACATGTGGCATGCACAGGAGATCATCCAATCAGAACTTGATCTTTTCAGGCAGGGTTCTGGTGAATTTATTTTTAATCAATAGATTTGGCTTTTTAATTCAGGTTTGCATGCAATTTGCCTAATTTCATGCAATTAGAAGAGGTGCTTATGTTAGGATTATAACCATCCTAGGCTACTTTAATAGTCAAGGGAAAAAATAAACACCTCTAGGCAACATTTTAGTTCATCAAACTTCACAGTTTTCCTTTAGATATACCTCCACCTCTTGTCTTTCTAGAAATGGAGGGAGTCTGAGGAGATAATATTCCTGTCTCTTCAGTGCTTTACTAAAGTGGGATTATTGTAAGCTCTGCGTAGAAGTGAGATCTTGTCCAGGCTTGAAGAAGCATGACCAGAAATAACATCAGAGTAAATATCTTGACTAAAATTCAATCTCCTTGAAAGAAATAACTTTATTTTGGTCTGTGATTTGCACTTACACCATTCAGAAAACCATTCTTGAGTCAGAAATGCCTTAAGCTATGTTGCAACCTTAATCATTACCAAAATAATAATTAAAAATCACTGTTGCCATATTCCTTCTCTTTACCACGTTTCACGGTAGCTCTTGTCATTTGATTGCACAGTAAATATCTGGTAATGTCAATCTAATGGTGAGATAATTGCTATAAGTATTACAAAGTAAATAGAGCCAGTGTCAGTAACACAGTAATTATTCTTGGTCCTTTTAACAAGTAATCTGCAGGAATGTGCAATTATCTCAGCACCTTTTCACTTGGCTTCATTTCTGTTTGATCCAGAAAGGAATTCAAAATCACCTTCTCAACTTCTAAAGTCTTCATGGTCTCTTTACACTTTTGCTACTTGCTCCCCCAATTGCCTCATTCAAGTTGTGTAAGCCCAGTCTATTCTGTCCTCTCCATTTGACTGCACGTCAGGATAAGATAGTGACTTCTCTAACTTGTCATATTAACATTTACAAATGCAAACATTTGCATTTGCATTTCTTATTTTTAGGTAGCCATCCAAGCGTAAATAAATCACTGCTCAAGTTCATGCTCTGAGAAGACAGAAATCCATTAAGGGTGTTTCCTTTTGGAATAAGAGGACAAATAGTGCTGCATAGAGATTTCTGCACTTTCACAAGAAAAGATGAGCACTTTCCTGCCTGTAATGCCTTCTAGTGTGCTTTTTGAGACTATATTCATTTTTGTTACAGCTATACCTATGATTTTCACAGCTCATTGTCAAGGTATAAAACTGCCTCTGTCCTACTTCCACACATTTATTCATTTCTCTTTCATTTGTTTCTGCCACATTTTTTCCACTAATACTTAGCCTCACATGCTTTCTACCTCTTATCTGATAGATAAGTATCTGATGCCTTAGGCAAACAATTCAGTAATTGCTGTAGCAGAAGAATAATGAAGCCAACAGCAAAAGACCTTGGGAAAGCCTAATTAAAAACAAACAAACAAATAAAATTAACAGGAAAAACAAACAAAAATACAAACAAAGGAAAAGAAAGAAAGAAACCCAAACCAACAACCCACCTGCAAAAAACCCAACCAAAACTAAATGCCCAGAAACTTTCCTTCCTCAAACCACCTTTGCTATTTGTGCTTATGCTCTTGCATTCTCCCTACCTGCCTCATGATTTTCATTCAAATTTGCCTCTGCTCCAGTCTGCTTGAAAAGGTTGTGCCACCTGACTGCCTCTTCCGGGGAAAAAAGGTACTGTAAAATCCACAGAAAACATAGGTGGAGAAGCTGCTCAGCAGCACCCCAGTTTATCCCCTTTTGGGTCTCTGTGTCCAGTACTAACTCTTGTATATGGTTACAGAACCAGAAAGATTTAGGCTATGGGAAGTGCTTAAGTTCCTTCCAAAACAAGCAAAAATAGAGTAATTGAAGAAATATGTTGGTAATTTTCTCAGGTCAAGACAAGACTGGCCCCAGATATTTCATTTGAGAAATAGCAAATCACTTCCTTTCCAAATTTTTTATCATTTCAATAATTTTGTCTTGCAGCAAATTCTGGTATCTTTGGCATGGACAGATTCTTGTCTCTGTAAGATTAATTTATTTCTACAATAACATTCATTAAAATATTAATTCCTACTGGAGTTCTTCACTGCTCAGTAAAGACTCCTTTGTTTTTGATGGCAAGCTGTTGGTGACTGCTTGGGTGTCTGAAAGAATTTACACTTCTACAAATCTGAAATTTGTTCCCTTGGCATTTTTTTATATGTATTTTTTGCAGCTCAGTTTATCTTAGCCATTTCTCATCTGGTCTATGGATAAATCAACAATAGATCATTATAAAAGTAGGGAAAATACTATAAACAGAAATTTACATCTCAGAGTTAAGATTTAGAAGCAAGAAGTACATAGTTGTCAAAGAATCAAGAAGTAAGAAAAAAAATCTGGACTCTACAATGAAAGTTTTATCCTTCCATTATTGTTTTTAGCAATGATTTCACAGGTAATATCTCTGAGGACGAGGTCAGATTTTACCTCAGAATCTATTCCCATATCAAAGAAAAATGTGCAAAGAAAGATTATGGACTTCATTGGCTCTACAGTGGTGCAAAGCTATTTAAATCTGCAATGGAAGTTGCTAGCATCACTTAACATTAGTCAGGGTGGCCTACAGTAAAATGAAAGCTGGACTCCTTTTGCAACTGCATAGCCACCAAATCTGTGACCTTTGACAGCTACTGCTCTTACCCATATATCCTATATAAGCTTTTTCCTTAAAGAGGCTATGTGGCTTTTTTCCACTTTCCTTGAACAATGCTATGGCTTAAAGTATAAATATATTAAAACAAGCTCCTGTTCTTATACCATAGAGAATATTCAAATGCTGGTATATTTGAATCATAGTTTGGAGTTAATTTCATTGATTTCCATGTCATTGGTCCCAAGAGGTATTGTAGTAACAAAGCATCTTCGCTCACTCTCTCATCAGGGGTTGTTGGGAGCAGATCTCTTCCCACAAGGAATCACATTTAGTCTGCAGCTGAAGAAAAATGTTGAACTAGCACTAGATAAGAAAACAGAAAACAAACAGCAATACACCTGAAGAAGCTGAAAACTATCTCCTCTTGCCGTGAGGGAGAATTGTGGCCAGTCGAGAGGGAATGGATGTAGTTCCACAGTAGTTTAACTCTGAGTTTCACACAGTGGTTTAACACAGTAGTTTAATACTGTGTTGTTTCCATAGGGAAAGTTAGCAGGCTTCTAAGTAACACCTACTTAACATTGGGAAGGCCATCAGTGTCTGAGGAATGCTTTCTAGATCTCACACCTAAGACTGAAAATCACTGCCCATGGAAAGTTAAGACTGTTTCTTATTTTCTTGACTACTTTATCACATTGAAAAACCCAACTTCCATCAGTTCCTTCAGAAAATTATTACAGAGACTCATGTCCACATGGGTTGAGGGGTTTCTGTGAACTCTTTCATTTTTGTCCTTGCTGACATTTTTCTTTCAGTTGAAATAGGAAGAGCAATGACTGAATTACTTCACTATAATATGTATACACTCATTTGTAGCTCGTTTCCACTCCCATTAACAAGCTTTTCAACACCATTATGTATTAGGAAAGAAAATATTTGCAGCCATTAACAAATGCAGCATTTAATGACATTATTAAGCCTGTCTGATCAGAACCCTTTACTAGATACTGGATTGCTAGTTGAAAGTCAATTTTACAACAAAATAAACATTGGCACGACATAAATTTCACTAGTTTAGTTTTCAGATGTAGTTATGTAGCATATTATTCCTCTGGGGTGAAAAACATAAGGCGTGCAAATGAATTTAGATACACAGCAACCGATTTTCCAGTGATGATATAATTAAGACTATAAAAGACTGTCTATATGTAACAGCTACTTTGGGAGCCCCTCGTGTGCTCTTATATATAGACAACAACCATATTTGGTTTTTCTTGCTTTGCTGTAACACTTGTCTTTTTGTAAAACAAGCAAATTATACTGTGCCTAAGAAAGTTTCTAAAAGATTGAGAAGCATAATAATTAGATCACTGGCTCAAATTTTGAATTAAAGAAAAACAAACACTGCTGAATTAAAATACATCCTGTTTGTTTGGTATAAGCACTTGTACATGTATAGATACATGTATATCATGGGAACAAAGTGAGAAGCTTTAGCACTTTGGTTTTCAGTTCTTTTACAAGATGATCACCTGGTATCTGAAACAAGTGCCTATTAGAGCCTCTCTGGTTCCTTTTGCTCCGCTGTGGCTTCAGCTGCTATTAGGACAGTAACAAGGAGGCACAGTACATTATTTTCTTTTGTATTAAGGAAGGCTTCCCTGCATTACTTTTTTACAGCTACCTGAGGATTGACTGAGTGTTACAATTAAAGGCACCATTCAAATTTCTGTTCTCTTTGTTCACTTGAAAAAGAAGAAGAAAAGTGATGGTGGCTTTACAGTACCAGATCAGAAACAGTGGTCAGCTGAGCAGTATAAACATGATAGTGGAAGAAAAAAGGATAAAGACACCCAAACACAGGGAGCTGAGCTCCACCACTGAAAAGAAATCTGAGCTATTTTAAAATACATTTTGGAATCTATGAATAAGAATGTTTAAACCAGTACTTTAAACAGGCACAGTAGACAAATATTAATAAATTGAACTTCACTCTGCAATCGGAAGTGGAGAACTATTTCAGTGGCTATTTGGAGCTACTTCTTACTCCAGTTTTACAAGTAAAGTTTCACAATTTGTCTAGGAATTTTGATTAACTTAAAAAAACCCACAAACCCCAAAATACAGACTTTCCGAAGCAGAAGAAAAAGATATTACTTCCCTTCAGTCACATAAGACATGCATGAATAATAGTTAATCAAGGCTGGTCAACTGACTCTTTCTGCCACAAGTTATGCTTTCTAATTCAATTGTAACTCATAAATTGCATAATATGTCCCCCATCTTCATTAAGAGGAGATAACAGAAGAAATACATGAGAACAAGTCAGGATGCAGAGACCATTGAAATGGCAGAATGGGATTGTAATTCCTGAGCAACAATTATAAAAATATCTTCATAGAATCATAGAGTAGCTTGAGTTGGAGGGGACCTTTAAAGTCCATACTCTTTGCCATGGGCAGGGACATCTGCTAGGTCAGGTTACTCAGGGTCCCATTCAATCTGATCCAGTGTTTGTGAAACCTCATTGTAAAAAACTTCTTTCTTACATCTAATCTACATTGACCTTCCTTCAATTTAAAACCATCACCTCTTGTTGTAATTTAACAGGCCCTGCTAAAAAGTCTGTTGCCATTTGTCTTATAAGACCCATTGAAGTATTAAAAGCTGCAATGAGATTTCCCCAGAGCCTTCCATTCTCTAGGCCAAATAGTACTAAATCTATCAACCTTTCTTTGCATGAGAGATGGTTCAGCCCTCTGATCATCTTGGTGGCCATCCTCTGGAATGACTAACAGGTCAATGTCCTTCCTGTGCTGGGGACCCCAGAGCTGGACAATGTTGTGGTTGGGGCCTCACCAGAGCAGAGTAGAGGGACAGAATCACCTCGACCTGCTGCCCACACTTCCTTTGATGCAGCCCAGGAGACAACTGGGTTTTCGGACTTGTAATGGGTTTGATCCATGGCTTCCTCAGTAACCAGTGTATCTAAAGAAGTGGATATTACAAAGTAATCCACACGTGTTTTCCACGTAACAGAGGAGGAGTTTACTCCTCCTTCTTCCTTCTTTCAAAGAGCTCGGTGGATGATTCCTTGTTGTTGTTCGTTTCCCTAGCCTGGCCCGGGATGTGGGTGAGATTGTTTCATGCTTGTTCTCTCTTGAAGTTTTTAATTGTATTTGTCTGTTTCATTTGTTTTGGTTTGGTTTTTGATTCTTTCTATTTTCTGGTTAACCAGTCCTCTTTTCCCTTTCCCTTTTTTTCCCCCTGTGGGTGGGGCCCTACATAGTGTGCACACATTGCATTGTAGTTGCAAATGTTAGAAAATATAATTTCTTTTTAATTAAATTCAGTTTCTTTTGAGTTCGTTTCTTTTCAGTTTTTTTTCCTTTGCCAGGAAGGCTCTGGGAGGGGGAGGAGTCAGTCCAGGGTTGATAAAAAACCTAAGCCACACCTGAGACAGGACTGCAAGTGCACAGTTGGCAAATGTCCAGTCTCTCGCCCCCAGCACCCCTAAATCCTTCTCAGCAGGGCTGCAAATGTGCTGAGGGTGCACTAGATCCCTTTGTCTATGTCATTGATAAAGATATTACGTATCACAGTTGCCACCATTTTGAAGGGAGTACTTTGATAACTTTAAATTCTCAGCTAATTAGTAAAAAAAAAGGAACTTTTTCTGTTTGAAACTGTGGTGTTTTTCGGCATGTTGAAATTCATTTGAATATTTACCACACCCTTGCCTTGAATCTCTGTTTTTGTAATATATATGTTCACAGTGCATCGCACCACACAGGATGTAATCTGCACTTTATTGAGACTAATATTCCCTAGAAAAGTTAAATTATCAACTTCAAAGTCTTTGGAGCCTTGCTTTGTTTCATTAGAGATGCTTAGGGATTCTCCTAGATTAAATTTGCTGATGTTCTAAGTCTCAGATTAGATACACACCTCAGATGCCAAACAAGCAGAGGTGCTTTCAGAGCCAATATCATGAGAAACATAGATCTGTAATATGTTGATTAAAAATAATAATAAAAATATGAGGCTGTGAGAGTGTAGTTACTTTAATGCAATCTCATTACTTACACATTATTGTTACTGGAGGTTTTCTGAAAAGAGATGTTGCTTTTTATCTTCTCTACTTTTGATTTTATAAAGTAGAATTTTCCCTCACAAAAGTTTTTGGGTATACAAGATCCTATTATATAATTTTCTGTCCAAATTGAAAATTATAGTTTGATTTGCCACAATAAGAACAATAACCTCAGAGCTTTACTGCTCCCAGGAGACCAAGAGATTCACTACAGTAATTACTGTAATGTATACCAAAAATTACAAATTTGGTGGTCACCAACTGATTTTTAAGATTCTGCAATTTTGTTGGTGTGGGGTTTTTTTGTTTGTTTTTTTTTTTTTTTTCTCAAAGGGAGAGGAAAAATGGATTACAGTAGCTTAGAGCAGGGATAAAACACAGGTATGTCTGGAACCAAGTTAAGAACAATTAAGAAGATGACTGTAATTTTTTGTAGAAAAAAGGAAAATTTGAGTGAATATTAAGGTCTACTTTGTGAGAAAGGGTGACTAAGATATTCACATTTAAATTTGAAAGTGAAACCCTGTTCAAAATCTCAAGACAAAACATTAGACAACCAGTAAGTCTAGCTGCTAGC
This sequence comes from Poliocrania exsul, assembly GCA_035041345.1. Lineage (NCBI taxonomy): Eukaryota > Metazoa > Chordata > Aves > Passeriformes > Thamnophilidae > Poliocrania > Poliocrania exsul. The sequence continues at coordinate 48,727,849 of JAWWLZ010000139.1, read as the reverse complement.
CACATTAGGGAAAAAAATAACAAAAAAGATCATTTATAACATTTTCAAAACTGACAAAGTTGTTGCCCGAGACGCAGAAACACAAACCGACAGAGTGTCAGTTTATGTGATGCTTTATTCAGGGCCCGGGAACCTGG
>JAWWLZ010000139.1:48677723-48719364 GCA_035041345.1 Poliocrania exsul | reverse complement strand
GTTGAAGACTCTTAACTATTACAACACACAGGACTGAGTCTGCGCAAGGAAGCAGTGATTGCGAAACTGTTATGTAACGCATGTGAACTGCGCATGCGCAAAAGGGGCGTGGCCTACGCTGAAAAAAGGAATATAAGCGAAGCCCTGGCTCAGAGCCAGTGCGTGCCTAGGGAGCTGGACTTCCAGGTAGCCCAGTGCTCTGCCATTTGGCAAGTGCTGCGTTGCTCTCCTCCTTGCCTTCTCAAAGAGCTGAAAATCACTAAAACCTGAGCTGAAAGAGCTAAACGCTGATATCACTTGCTGAAATCACTATTACTGTTTCCTTGAGCTGAAAAAGCTAAACGCTGATATCACTTGCTAAAATCACTTCTACTACTACTTTAATAAATAAAATTACTAACCTTTTTTTTTTTCCTTATAAATAAAATAAACGCTGATTTATCTAGCCAATGCCTCAGGTGCCTATAACATGAAGCAAGAAGTGGATATATCCTGTTAAATTACTCTCATGCTCCCAAATAAACTGGATCAATTTCTTGAAGCTTGGCTCAAAGAGACAGTGAAGAACACACAGAGTTAGAAGTAAAATTAAATGGAGAAAAATAACAGTGTGGAACAATACTGAAGATAAATTCTCTATTAGACCTGAACCCCTCTGAAAAGTCAAAGTATCCAAGAAAGATTGAAGCCATATATAGGCCACTGGTAGGAAGACAATCAGAAAGTAGTCTTATTCTTCACAATGGCAATCCTGATAATTGTGTAAGTCAAGACAATTGTGTGGGAGACAGGATATGTAGCATGCTAATCTCTGATGTGATCGACAGTGTATCTGTCATCCAATTTCAAATGGAATGGTGGTGGGCTTTGACAAGGTATTTTACAGCACTTGGCTAAAAAGTATTATGTGGATTTGATGATGAAAAAGATAATGGCCTTCTTGTCCCCAAAATTCTTCTAAAATGTGGTCTTACTTTCCCTTCTGAGCTGTTCCATGAGTATTTGACAAGCAGAACATGTTATGTATTTCAGTTGCATGAAAAGTGAAAATTTAGAGGTAGGTATTTTCCTGGAAAATTATGCTTTAAAATTATTATAAATCCCAAACCATAATAGTTTTTAAAATTATTACATAGGTTTAAAACTGTGATCCTAAGTCCACAATTAGTTGTTAGAAGATGGACCTATGTGCCTACAAAAAATCTGACAGTAGGTGGGAAATACACTGAAGCTCAGCACCTTCTAAACTGATGGAAACTATTTTAGAGGTTTAGAACTACCGAACAGAAACACTACCTTGCAGTTTGGTAGGCCAAACCCATTACGTTGCTTTATTAAAAAAAGCAGATTTGTGATTAAATCATATAACAAAACCCCAAAACCAAACCAAAACCGTTATTTCTCAGCTAAGAGGAAGCTCACTGCACCTCATCATGAGTTTCAAACTTCTTAGAAGATGCATATGGAGAATATTTCATTCTTGAAAACCTGCAGATTTCCTCAAATATTTGAGTAACTCTAACATTAAACTACACTTTCTTATTAAACTCTAAAAATTTCTTATCTTTTTCACATTTTTTCAAGATAATGTTTTAAAGGTGAAGTTAGACTAACTTAAAAAGTTTCCACAGCTTCAGTCAGCAATTTTTTTCCACAAATAATATTACATGGTAGTATTTTGACATTTTTGCAAGATAAGATTTGCTTTTGCACTTTCTAAATGAAGCAAAATGTTTGTTTTTAAATATATAACTAATGGAAATTATAATACTGGTTACAAAATCACAATTGCTTATTTGTCAATATTTTAGTTCATTAAGCAACAAGTCGATTTTTTTTCCTGTTCAAATGTTGAATGAAAATTTTTCTAAAAGTTTGAAGTTACGTGCAAAAAAAAGATTTTATATATATATATATATATATATATATATATATATTATTCTTTCACTAAAGTAGTAATTTACTAGGTGTCAAGGCAATAGCTGAGTTCAAGCCTCTTTACAAATGCTGGCATTTTTCAGAGGTAAAAAATATGAGAGCTCTAGTGCTACGAATTACAACTAGGAAAGGATGAAATTAAAGAAATCTTGCAAAAAAGTGAAAATGAGGGGAAAAAAAGAGGGTATTTTGCAGCACGGCTTTCAAAATGACTAATGAAGCTTGGGACAGTAGTGCACTAAAAAAATACTCTTACTTTATGTCATGTCTGATCCAGTAAATTTGGACAAGGATTTTTAACATATACTACTCTCTAATTTTTTCAAATCCATTGTTAACCCTGTTTTGGTTGGAAGCAGGCATATGCCAGCTGACTACATGTATAATACCTTTTACCTTTGAAAGGCAATTAAAATCTTTAAGTTTAAAAGCAGGCAGGTTTCTAGGAATAAAAATGTAAATGTGATCAGCTCTATTTGAATAAGTTGTACATACTTTACAATTAAAAAACCCAACTGTAGTCCCCTTGTGTACTATTGTTGTTCCATGGGCAAATGTACAACTTGGTGCACAACTAAATCATAAAAAAATACATTGAAAGCTCTAATACTGCCTTATATGGCATGTGAAATAACATTTTTTGCTCACAATATCAACCATTGTAATGTTATTATACAGTCATAAAATTGAAGCTGTTATTCCACTGCTAAAACAACTGATCAATACCCATTACCATTCAGTGATGGTGGAGCCAAAATGAGATTATATTGCAAATGAGCCACAGACAAGGTAATGATCCCTCCACTTTGATATATTTAAAGGCATTCCCTAAAGCAGATAATTTCCTTAAGAGAGAGTACAAGTTTTTTATCAAGTCTCCAATCTAGGCAAATAAGAATGTTCTTTAATTACAAAGAGCCTTACGCAGTATGGTTTATAATGAAATAATAGTGTTCTTGGCAAAGATAACCACTACTGGATCAATGAAATTGTTTCTAGTTTCTGCCTATTGAGTTTTACATGTTATAAATGTTGTATTACATAGAGTTTGTGCCTTATCAAGGAAACAAATCAAATGATGTTTTCTTGAAGTCAGAGTGTATCTCAAGGTAGTTTATTCCAAAGCTTGCCCAAAATATAAATAAATAAAGATGGGAGAGACATCCTTAGAAGGATGTAAGTGTCTCCATCCTATAAGACCCATAATAATTTTGTTTTCCCTTTTCTTAACACTGATGAAGTCTGACTGAGTATCTTCCAAGCTGTGCTTGAGTGGTTCCACCAAAGCCCTGTTAGCCATTGACTTGAGGGATCCAGCTTTTGCTATCTTTTATCTCTGGATCATTAGTGTATCTAGGTGTTTATTAGTTATTATTATCCTAATTATTTCTATGTATTAATATATTAATTCTCTTATGCTAATATGTATTATTATTATTATGTGGGTTTTCCTTTTATATTAATAGGATATCCTCACAAGATATATGTCCTTTCACCAAGGTATCCACATCTCCTTTACATTCCACAAATCATTACAATATGTAGAACATAGGAGGTTTTTCAATTGGTCCATCTTGCACCTCTTTTCTGCTGGTCCTGTAGTTTCCTTATTGAAGCAAAAGACTTACCGAGTTATTAAACAAATTTTGACAATTTACTAATATATAGTATAATATAGTAATAAAATATATCTTACTACTGTATCTCAAGTCCTTTCTCCCTTTCCCACTTGTTTTTCTTCTATGTTTGCCAGATTTCATTCATTTTATTTTCCAAAGTGAATGTTGTTTTTTCATACATGGATAAAATACTATTTCCTTCAAACAGCTCTTTTAGAACTAGAACTTCTGTTTCTTTTGCATTCAGCCTTCTGTGATTTTGAATACATTTCTCAAATATTAACAACAGTCTAGCACTCATCAAGGAAGATGAGCTTAAAAAAAAAAGGTTTACTTTTGATACTATAATGACTACTTAAAGGAAAAACTAACAGTAATGACGATAGGCATTTATGTACTAAGTATAAACACTTCCTGTGGCAAGAAGAATTTTTCCAATACTAAGGTAAAATATTGGAATTGTAATAACTCCTTTTCAAACGACTATTTGATATTCCTGTGAGTCTTACTTTGTGTAATATTGTTCAGTTTGAGCTCTGCAGCAAGGATCTGAGAGACTTCTGGCTTGCCCAAAAGTCAGTATTTCTGCAAAGGTACATAATAACAGACGCAAAGAAGTTTAGTTCTTTCATGGATAACAATTAGGCTATTCTCTTTTAGTCCTTCATACCCATAAAACAGAGGCAACAGAGGCTGGGATTTAGTTTTCTACAAAATGAACACATTGCCCACTTGAGCTATTCAGCAGAAAAAAAACCCTTGTTGGATATAGGCTGGGTTCCAATGGTAACCTTTGTCACTGTTCTTCTCTTTCTTATGTAAAGCTAAGGACACCTGGAGTTTTTGAAAAACTCTTATTCCTGGCCCATTTCTTTGGACAGGTCATCCTTAGCTTCTGACCTCTCTGGCTTGCTCTGTTCTTCCCAAAAGATTTTTCTCTTACTGACCCTATTTGATACCTCCATTTAGTGAGTACAATTTGGTTTTCTCCACCATTGCATCTGAGGCTTGACAGAACACTGCATGAATAACCACTTCTTTGCAAAATCTCCTCTTTTTCCCATGAAACCTCAAATGAAAGCATTACCAGATAGGCAGCTGGTGTCCTATGACCACTGAGCATGAAATATTTGGCTTCACTGCTTTCTCCACTGCCTGCCTCACAGCCGTTGGATTGGCGATCCTGGCTCCTGCTCCCTGTATTGCCCCTGGAAAGATAAGAAGATGTCAAGAAACAGTGGAACAAAAGCACTTCATTAAGGAGAAATGCCTTCTTTTATAGGGTTAGGGATGGAATTCTCTGGAAAAATGGGTGGGACCTGGACTCCCATTGGTGGAGAACGGGATTGAAAAATGCACCAATAATAGGTGCAGAGATTCAACAACTGATCAACAGGGGATCACTTCCAACAGCCAGTCAGAGTTTGAGGCTCTGATAGAGGTGGGAAAGCAGCCCTGAGGGGTTAGGGGAACAAAAACCTGGGTAGGATCTCTAAATGAAAAATGAACAACTAGGATGCTGTTTGAATAACCATTTCTGGACAGGAGAAAATGCAAAAAACATTCATTAAATATCCATTAGAATCCCTTAAACTGTCACAGTGCATTGATTTTCTTCAGGGGCAGCTGGTTCAAGGCGGTCCTCGTCACTATAAATCCATTGCCAGTAAAACCTCTTCCACTGATTTTAGGATTGCCCTTCTACTACACCTACCTTGCTTTCACTTTGTCCTGTATCTTTGTGATGTTGCTGTGCAACCATCAAGCTGCCTGTCTTGGTGACCACCACCCTGACTATTGTACTGCAGACTGGAGTGGGAGTAGCATAAGGGCATGAAGGAATGCTGTGCTAAGATCACATGGGGAATGGACGGAGGCAGTCAGGGTGCATGCTACAGTGATGCCACTGCTTCTGGTACCCATGCTAGAGTGAGTTAAGCTGACCTGTTATGCTGCAGTCACACCTTTGATTGCTCTCTAAACATATTCTCAGTTATAAGTTCCTTGGCAGAATGGCGTGTGGCAGCAAGAGCAATTGGATCATGGTCCATGGCTACTCTGAGGCAAGATGATAATGATACCAGCAACAAACAATAAAACCCAGCAATAACCTTATATCATCTGACAGCTCAAAATGTGTATTTAAAGCTAAAATTAATAAATCATTGTTGTGAAGAGACTCTTACAGCCCCTTCTATACTACTATATTCTGCTTTATTTACTGTAAAGTATGTAACCCAGCCTGACAGCCTTGACAGCAGAACTGTCAGAAAACTTAGTGGAATTATACAATTTCCTTTCTCTGATCAAACTGATAACTGACTTCTTTTGGCAAAATTGTAATGAGGTTCTGAGTGTTGACAGAAAAAGGGCATGTTGGGGAAAAGCACAGGTCATAAATGCTATCTAATCTAATAAATACTCTAATTCTTAATGAGTTTTGTCTTGATGGTTTTTATTTTTTTCTTACACAGTTTTTGCTAGGAGGTTTTCTACTCTTAGTTTATGTTTTCTATATGAATACATTAATGGCATCTTAGCTTTCAGAGATCTGAGGGTTGGCACTGGTAGCAAAACTAGATGCTCCTATTTATAACAGCTGTTTGATCAATAATGTATTGCAGATGCGCAGCCCAGAGTACGTTGCTACAAACATACAAATGGCATGTCTTTCTCCTACACACACTCTGCAGCAGCATGCCTTGCAGTGCTAGCACTATTCCTCACAGAGGCCAATGGAAATCTTGCTGTTTAATTGAAGTCCATTAGAACACCACCAAAGGTTAAGTTATTGCAGTTACTGACATTTAAGTCGCAAATAAGCAAGGCCTGAAGAGAAGAAAGGAAGTGTGATGTTATTTTTATTGCATTAAAAGAATAATTTTGCTGAAGTCATAAGGCCACTTCTGTTGTTTTTTCAGAGCTGAATTCTTATTGGCTGTGGCTGAATATAACAAAAACATGTTGAAAAAAGAATTGTAAAATACTGAAATGAAAGAAGACCTTCATTCCCTTTTACTAACGCCTGCCTCATCAAGATTTCCTGTGCTAAAGAAGTGTAGGTGAACAGATTGTGGTGGATTGATTCTCTTTTATGACATAAATGCCAGCTCAACAGAACAAAATTCTGTCCATATAACTTCACCAACTTCAGTTGGTACAAATGAGAATTATTTCCAGTGTAATGCAATGTAATATAGACAGCAGGCCTATTTAGATTTAATGTCATTACTATAAAGAATTAAAATTACTGTGTTCTGTTCAGCAAGTAATAATGATCAACTGTAGGCTTTAAATGTCTCAGCTTATAAGAATGGCTTACACAACCCTAAACTGCATATATATTAATGAGAATGTTTTCTCTTTCATAAAAAAATATTCAAAATGCTTTTTCCTACCCAAACTGATAACATTGTTCCAAGGAATAACAAGCCTTCATCATTACTTTGAGGTCTTAAATCACTATTAAAAGTTTTTCTGTAGCTAATAATCTGAAACTTCTGGAGCTGGATGCAAGACCTGCTTGGTAAAATTCTATGACTTTGCTTGCAAAGAAAGAAGTACCCATCTCTTTTAGCTTTAATATTTAATACTATTGCCTTCCATGATGTTGCATAAACAGCACATAAACAGCACAGTCAACATATTCATCAAGATAAATAATGTGTAAAATGAAGAGATATAATTTTAATTTTATTTATTTATAGTTATTTATAAATGTTGTTTATTTATTTATAATTTTAATTATTTCAAAGCTACACAAAAAACCAACATACTAAACTGAATCTTTTGCTGTAATTTTTAGTTTTTAAAATGTTATTTTTCATTCAGTCAATTTTGTTTTACATTTATTAGTATACACTGCCTTGCACAATTTGCATTTTCAGCCATTTCCTCAGAATTTCATGTAATGTTTTATTCAATAGATGGTAACTGAACAGGAAATGACCATTCCTGTGTTTGAAAATAATTCAGAAAATAATTGTTTTCTGATTATTTTCAGATACCTTACATTTGATTGTTAAGATATATCTTATGAATTCAGAAAATTACATAGCCAAGGCTAGTCACCCTTCTAAGAAAAGTCAATATACTAAAAACTAATATCAATTATATTCCCTTTAACAGCTTACAACCTCGAGTCACTCTGTTTCTATTACAAAAAATACTTATTGTGCAATGAGGTAAATAGAGTTCTGTATTGTACAAGCAAAATTTCATTATTAATGTCAATCTATAAACAGAACACATAAATTTAATTTTAATGCCTGGCTGCAATCATAAGTCTATCATACTAAACTTTTATTCTTCTAAGGCCGTTTTCATACATTTTCCTGTAAAATTATGTGAATATTTCCTTTGTTGTTTAGTCTTACTATTTTCCTAAAAGGTCTTTTTATGTCCCTGAGTTTCACAGTAGAAATGATAGCTACAAAGTGTTTTATATATATGCAACACTTAGTTTATAAAGTGAAAAAAACAGACAAACTGTACCAATTCATCTGGGTCTTCTTGCCTTCTGAGCACATCACTGATGTGTGTAGTGTTGTCTGTGGGTAACACCAAGTGATTGATGGTACTTTTTTCCTACCTAAATGCTGTGTTATAGGTGTTTAGAATAAATTAGTTTTCCTAATGGAGTTTACTGGAGTATGAATATCACTGGGGAGTGTACTAAAACAGTTTTTCAATGGGCCAGTCTTGCTCCAGCAGAAGTTATTGGAAAACATATATTAATTTTCACAGGGGCAAATTTCAACCACAAACTCTCTAGATTCCAGTATCTTTTATACCAACTTTTTAAAGGTATAACTGTCAACATCACTGGAGCTGCTCCAGGTTACACTGATATATATATATATATATATATATAATCAGATTGGGCCCACCAAGATTAGATTAAGTCTAGGATTTAAAATAGTTACATGGAGCATTACCTGCTTCAGTAACTATCAGTCATCAAAATAAACACACTTAATTTCTGCAGGGTAACCTACACAGACTATAGATACAAAACTAAAACCGAAGCAGTAGGAGTCTACAGATTTTTTTCCTGCATCATTGGTTTAATCATAGTAGAAGATCACATTATGCTTTTATGCATCCATATGTACATTTGACATGTCTCCGAGGAGCTGGATGTTTATTACTTTGACCTTAAATAAAAAGGAAAAAAATGCTTCCTTTTCTTTTAAGAACTTGATCCTTCACAGCACTGAGCACATTGTCGAAATGTCAAGGGCTTTGAATTGCCATTAAAGCCAGAAGCTTGAAAGGTTGAGCCATATAGACATTTATTTTATAGCAATTAATAACCTGAGAAATTAAGTCACTAATACACTATACATCTTAATTAGAAGCCTCATCTTCACTTCAATTTAATTACTTTCCTTTACCTTATCTTCAATTTAATTACTTTCCTTTGCAGCTTGCATAACAAAGGTGCATATTCTATATAAGATTTACAATGGATTCAATTGTTTTGTTGTTTGTTTATATGAAACTTGATGAGAAGAAAGATGAATGCTAAGTGATCTATTTTTGCTCTCTAGTTGACATGCACAATTTTCACTGATACTGGAAGACACATCACAGAGAACACTTCACAGTGCTTTCAGGAAAGTATTGAAACTATCCTGTATTTTAGATGGCTGGTATGTTTTAGTTTATTCCTTCATACCTTTCCCAATAATTTATGTTATAGTTTCTATTACTGCATGTCCAATTACAGGCTCAAAAAAGTGAAAAAAACAGAATGGAAAAGGCTTGCTTTAAATAGAAATTTGAATGCAAGTCATGGACTAAACCAGATGCCTAAAGTTTTGGGGAAAAAAAAAAAAAAGACAAAAACCCCAATCCAGCCAAAAAAACCACCCACAGCAAACTCTTTCCTCCAGTGTAGTCTAATGAATTTACTAAATTTACCTTTCCAGGCTTTGCATAGATTTGTTCCCTTTTTTCACTGACACAGTGCTAAACAACTAACACATTGAGTTTAGTCAACTCTCATGCATACCTTACTTCATCTATCTAAGTGTGACTTTACCTATCTCCTGTTCAGATTACAAAAACTCGCCTGCACATAACCATTTTGAACATAATACCATATCATCTGTGCAATGGGTCTACTAGAATATGTGGTTAGATCATCATGAACCCAATACTTTGAATAAAATAAGAGACAGTGAACCAATCTTTCTCAGCCTTTAGGCAGCTTTTAGGCAGACTCCAATTCTGCTGTCAAAGGATCAGGTACCAGAATTCCAGCCCTTCTAGTACCCATGAACGCTGTTCCACACCTGATAAACCTCTTTTCTGCCCTGCTAATTAGCCTAGATAAATGCCTACATCCACTCAGTGCTGATACTGTCCTGCAACTGGCATGTTGTCTCCAATACTCGAGTCTCTGCTTCACATAGAATCACTGAATGGTTTGCGTCGGAAGTGATCTGAAAGATCATCTAGTTCCAACGCCCCTGCTGTGGACAGGGACACTTTCACTAGATCAAGTTGCTCAGAGCTTCTGCCAGCCTGGCCTTGAACACTTCCAGGGATGGGGAATTCATGACTTCTTGAAGAAACATGTTCCGGTGCCTCACCACCCTCACAGTAAAGAACTTCTTCCCAATATCTAATCTAAAACTACTCACTTTCAGTTTGACGCCATTCCCCCTTATCCTATCACTACACTGTCTTGTAAGAAATTCCTCTACATCTTTTTTGTAGGCTCCCTTCAGATACTGGAAGGTTGTAATTAGGTCACTCTGAAAGCCTTCTCTTCTCCAGGCTGAACAATCTCAATTCCCTCAGCCTTTCCTCTACAAGTGCACTATCCCTCTGATCAACTTGTTGACCCTCCACTGGATCTGCTCCATGGCTTGGCCCTTCCCACACAGAATGGTGTTTCTGGTTTCTTTTTATGGTTGCAGCATGCCCCTTTTTCACAGGCATCTTCTTGCTCCCTCTGCTTGTTCCAGATACCAGTGGTTTGGTTTTAGAGCCTTGGAGACACTTATCTATTGTGACAAAACTGTCAAGAAAGCCATCATAATTTTGTAACCCTGAAAGGATCTTGGTCATTTCCTAGCTTAAGCTGTTTAGATACCTCTACTTTCCTTTTATCCTATGTCCTCAGTGCTCGAGAAAGGAACTGCAACCTTCCCATTTAAAAGAAGGCAAAGGTGTGCATAGAAAGCCTGGATGCAAAAGAAGGCCCAACCCTCAAAATTTTTTGGCATTTTGTGAAAGGCAGCCAAGGTGCCTAAATCAGGGTCATGGATCCAGCTTCTAGATGACAAATTAACTTATCTAAGTTCATAGATGTGTTGCAGGGTGCTGCAGGATGCTGCAGGACTAAGTGTGTGAAGTGGTTAATGGGCAGCCTTGGAGAATAGATGTATGAGTGCCTATTAGACATAATGATCCTTCACTAAGGTCAGGAAATCCCTCCACTGCTGAGACTTAGTTGTGGGAGGGGGTGTGAGGAAAGAATGCCCTATTTCCTACTCTGTTTCTTGAGGCACTTATTATAAATCACTTTTCAATACAGAGCATCAGACAGGTTGGTTCTATCATGATCCTGTAAAGCTGTTCATACATAGTTTAGATGTTTAGACTAGAATACAACTTGATTTAAGATACTCAGACTAAATTAAAATGAAGTTATAATAATATATGTCTAAAAGGAGAATACTCAGCACTGAGAAAATTATACTTTTTTCCTAAATACTACCCTGGAAAAAAGGGCACAATGAATAGCAATGATTTTTACATAACATAGTTTTTTCAGGACCTGATATAATCTTTTCTTTCTCAGTGAATTGTGCACTAAATAGTTTCAATTAGTTGTATCAGAAATCTACAATAACAGCAACTAAAGCCAAGCATATGCTTATACATATGTGTGCATGTATGTTTGCACATTTTATTTTTATAAATGTTAAACCATGAAGTGCTGATATCAAGGATTTACAGATTTATGGTGGGGGAGGGGAGGGGAAAGGAAGAAAGTACTCTTTAAATAGTAGTTTTATATTTTTTTTGACAATATTAGCTATTTTGCAAATACTCTGAGCCACTTTTGTCCTATAAGTCTTCCTAGAGGTGGTGGATTTTTGCTTCCTCTGAACCATTGTGTGGAAAACCGATAATGTAAATCTACAGTTAGTTTATTGACATTTTAATGGTCCTGGTTCACGCCAGATTACTGTTGCTAAAATGTCAGAGCCATTCTAAAAGTGAAGGCACTCCCAGTAGCTGTGTATATCATTTCTCACAATGCTAGGTTGCTGCTTTTTAAATCAGTATGTTATAGTAATAGTGATAAGGGAATGTTCCCCTCTTGAGTCCCAAACTGCTAGATTTGTTCAAACTAGTAACAAAAAAAAAGAGAAAAAAACCTCACTGGATTCACAAAAATATGTACTTCATTTTTTAAAAATCTATGTAGCAGAGAGTCATCCCAAGGAAGATTTCTAAATTGCCTTAGGTAGGGCAGACACAGACACACAGAAATTAACAGGCCTGTAGTAATTCTTCAGCTGCCTAAAATGAAAGGTTATATATCATTAAGTAAACCTTCACAATCTCTCTTCGAGCTCCAAAAGAGATCTTTCCCTTTGCCTTTACAGCAAACAGGTGAGGCCATGGGAGGGAGGAGGTCAAAGTGCACAGGTAGGCACAATGTGGTCACTGGAGGGGAGAACAGCACAGAAAGAGAGAGAGTCTGGGGGCCCTGATACCAGAGTAGCACTGTGAATGACTGCGGCATATGACTGACCAGAACAAGGAAGCACATGTTTTTATATAAATAACTAAACAAATAAATAACCTTTGAATCTATTGTTCTGTGTATTTCTTGAACTAGCTCTAAAACAGGACTTTCAAAAGAGTAGCTTTCTCCTCTGTGCAGGGGTGGGCAAACATATGCCTAAATAACAAGACACTCTTCTGAAGAGATCCCCTGATAGCATATCTTGAGCAGTCAAAGCTCAAAATGGTCCTTCAATGAAAGCCTCAAAGGAATTCTTTCTGGAAGACTCGTTTCTTACTCATGGTAGGAGGTGGCCAAGTATAACCCAATTATTTATTCCTCAGAATATCTCATGCCCTCCTTGAGTTTTGTAGGTTCAATATGGTGTGGACTTGCTTCCAAGAGCTCTTGACTCAAGCAGGTCACCACACTTGCCTTTGTATTTCTTAGGAAAGACCCTAAATAATAGAGGTGCTTCCATTTGCAACAGAACACCCTTCTGCTGAAATCCTGTTGTCCCTTGTACATCTCTGTCAACCTCTGCATTGGTATTGATTTCTCACTTGGGTGCAGAGGAGCAGAAGAATAACAGAGCATACCAACTCTGCATGTCAGCTTCTACAAATACAGTAAGAAAGGTTTTTCTTCCAGCTCAGAGCTGATGAGCATTCAGAAAATGCCACAGGTGAGAATGTATCCTCTCATCCTTTTCTCTGTTTTTACACTTTTGAGGCAGCAAGGCTTGCTCTCTGTTGCTCAGTTGGGCAGAGCACAAAGGCTGGTTGCAGTTTGCCAGTTATCCCACATCTCTACCGCAATGTCATCTGTACTCTGCCCCCATGCCTTGAGCAGTCCTTCCAGATGGAAGCACTCCTGATTCAAACAGTCCAGCATCTCTGTATGAGTGGCAATGAGTGCACTTGACTGGCTACCCATAAATTAACAGAGTCCAGTCCTTTCTGCAGGCTGCTGTAGAAAAATCATGAAAACTCGTTTGCCTCTTGGGAACTGAGAGCAGCCTCGAGTGTGTTAGCACAGATGTGGCTGACTTTGCCTGTGGTGGTCTCTCAGTACCTTTAGACCTCAGAAAACCTTTTCTTTCTTTAGAGTGTCGTGTCATGTCCTCACATTTTTCATAGATCTTAGTTTTGGATGGTTACTGTCTGTTTTCCTAAATGTAATGTGGTCAAAACATTTGCTTTAAAACAATATTTTACCAGTACATTAAATTCTGCACCAGGGAACTCAAGGCTTTTGGAAGTGATTTAGCTTATATTATTACTTCTGAAGACATTAAAAATAATAAATAAAAACATAGCAACCAGGGTGAATTCAAGAGACAATGAAAATCATTCAGAGATTTATATAGAATACATTTCAAATGTTTTTTCAGAAGGTATATATAAAAACAATCTAGCATCAGAGGTTCCTCAGTTTATGTCTTGTGGGACAACAAATGCACATATGCACGCTTGATGGGGAAGATGGGGAAAGAAGAGCCACACTTTCAGCTCAGGAATAAGAAAGCTCCCATCTAAAAAAAGATTTTATTTTCAAAATTTCAAAAATCCAGGCATAATGAATATTTGCTAAAAAATTAACATTTTCAAAATTTTATTTAATGACGTGAATGTGACACCAACCTTCAGAAATAAACAGTATGTATCAAGGTAAGACTATAAAAGGTGTTTGTATATTTTTTTAAATGTCAGATGTAACTGAAGATTCCTAACTTTGCACTGACTTTTAAACTTTTAACATATTTCTTCCAACATAAGCACTCTGATAGATAATGTAATAGGTTAGTTGTGTGGTATGTCCTTAATAGGCTTCTTGGACAGAATTTTAAACTTTTTGATACTATTTGATACTATTTTTTTTTGTTTATTTATATTTTGTTATTTTTACCTCATAATTGCTTTTTCTAATAAAAATATTAGATAATACAAAACAGTATTATGCAATGAAAAGGCTCACGAAAGGTATTTTGCAAAGAAATTCTGTTATGCTAAAATACAATATCCATATTAGAAAAATTATTATTGAGTGGAATTTATATTTAAGAATTGTTCACCAGCTGTTCAAACTGGAGAGCTCTCCACAGCGATAATAAAGAATAATAATAATAAAACAATATAATAGAGTATTACAGGCAAAATAATCTAGAATTAGATCAGCCTTGTACCTTTAAGAGCAGAAATTGCATCTTGTTTTATATGCTTTAATTTTAGTGTCTACATGCTATTTTCCCTTACGTTTTTAAAAGCATTATTTATAATGTGTTATTTTGAATTATTTTCTGTGGCTTTAAACTTGAATGAATCGAGTTTTTTTCTTCCACTGACAGATCATGAAACAGAAACCTTTTTGCTGTTGGCTCATGATCAGCTCATTTTGCTAACATATCCATGATGAAACAATTACAGGTTGATCCCATAAAAACAGGAACACAGGCAGTATGCAGTTTTGGCTCAAAAGCAAGCAGAAAAAGTTCAAAACATTAAGGATTACATAGCTATTGTGTTTCATTTCTTTTTTCCCCATCTTTTTCTTTTCTTTTCTTTTTTATTTTTTTTAATTGTAATGCTCATCTTAACTCTCATTAAGGTTAACAAAAGGGAAAATTTTACCTTCAGTACTTTCCTAAGATGAATTTTCATAATGCACTGTAGGATGTGGATAAGTAAGGATTTTATTTTGATCTTATATAAATTGGCTCCCTAGGAAAAAAAGAAAATAGAAAGAACACATGGGATTTTCAAGGCTTGCAAAACTGCTTGAGTTTTAAATGTTCAGGGTGCAATCTAAGCAACTTTCTGACATCCTAAGCAAATGATTTATGGAAGCTGGGGGAAGAAACTCTTATGGCAAAACATATTTTGCAATTGTTTTTGTCTACAGAATTCCTGCTTGTTTGTGCTGCATTTTTTAGCCAACATAATTTATTTTAACGTGTTTTTCAATTAATATATCACATTTTTTTATTTTCAGTTTTAATCTTTTACAACCTATAAAGAAGACATCTCATAGCTTTTGCAAATATTTACAATTAAGAAAATTACAATTTCTCAATTCTAAATGTATTTAAGTATCTGATGTAGGCAATTGCTGGCAACTGAGCCGGTGCTCCTCATGTGCAGTAAGACACTTGAAATTAAGTTTTTCTTGTGTTGTGGCAGATGAATGATTTTAGATAATATTCAGTGAAGCCAGGTGAGCTGAAATAAATATTTTCTTGTGCATCTCTCAGAAAAAAACCTCACATTAGAGTAAAATGAAATAACATCTGTCCTAGGACAGGAGGAAGGGAAGGCTTTAACAGAAGATGAAGAATTTCAGAAAGCTGAAAACAGAAAGGCCTCAGTTCCTGAAGATGCCTGGTTTCAGTAACTAATTTTTCAATTTGTGAGTATATGGAAATCTATAGAGCTAGTGGGGCTCTGTTTGCAGTCTTAGCTGTGAAGACCCAGCTTATTTTCTAGCTATTTGGAGCTACCAGTACCAAAGAAGATCCACTGTACTAATGATTCCATTATTTTGATTTCAGAGGATACTTGCTGGTGTGAGTCCTGCAGTGAAAATAAGAGCTCAAATACAATCATATCTGATCAGAATGCCAGTTTCTATCAGCCTTAATACAAAGAGAATTAATAAAGAGAGAAAGTCAGCTAGCTTTGTGTTGCAAGTTATTTTCAAACCAGAAGCTGGAGCTTTGCCATCTAAAGCTGTTGTAGTTTTACCAGTACTTGTTGTCTAAATCAGTGAAGTCTCATTAAAAAGCAAAGATCTGATTTAAAACTTACTAAACTTACTGAACTTGTCTCCACTAATTTCAATTGGCTGCAGAAAATTAACTTGGTATTTGGCTAAATTTATAATTTGAAAGGGACAGATCATTAATCTTGGGATCTCTGAATCACAAATGATACTTTATTTGTCTCTTGTTTTGTTCATTGTTCATTTGTTCTTTCAGAAGTGATGCACAGTTTGCTTAGTCTTATAACTGAAGGTCATGCTGTCTTAGTAACCTTTCTCACAGTTCTTCCTCAGTCTTTTCCTTACAGGACAGAAAACAAATTTGCAAAGACCATGCCCCATTAATCAGATTGACTCCATGTCATTAATGACAATTAATTACAAAGTAAGAAGAAAGAAATGCACCCCCTTAACCATTTTGTTTCCTTCCAGAGACATCTTTACAGCCACTTGAAATTTAAATAATTTCTAACATAAATATGTTCCATCTCATCAGAAATACAATTTAATTCTAATTGTGTTTCTGCTACATTCATATTCTGTTTATTTCATTCTGATTTTAATATGGCAAAAGCTAGCTGATTTTTCACTGAAACACAAATTGTTATTCCAGTCAGAGAGTCCACTTGCCCTATACATCAAAAAATTAAGACCTTTTAATTACTTGGTGAAAATACGTGGCTTCCTGAATGCAACAAAATAAAATCTTTACTTCATAACAATGTTTCATATCACATTATTAGAAATCTGTCAAGAAAATAAGGACTTGTAATGTTTATAATGGTAAAATTGGCAAGTAAGAGCTTCACCAAAGTCAGATATTATTGCTAAAGAAAGGGAAAATAATAACTTCCACAGAAATATCTTAGATATTTGTCTATATATGAAAGTCCCCAAACTAATGAAAACTCAAGAAGACTGATTGTCAAAGTACTTGCTAATTTCAGTGTGTCAGGATGGGCTCAGAGGAAACTCTTAAACTCATTTAAGAAATGGAGAACATAATTTGCATTGGTGGGCTCTTTACATTCCTTCAGTCATATGTCCACAGTCTGACTTTAAGTTATATTAGAACTGTATTATCAGGGAATGAGTGGAAATGGTCCTGAGAGCTTTTTGACAGATCTTTTCTCACACAGGAATAAGAGAAAAAGTAGAGGACTTCTGACTGCAGGTTACTACTGCTAATGGAAAAGGTATTACTTAATGCTATGAAGTATGCAAGCTTTTTAATAGGATGGATGGCAAAGAAGTGGACATTTAATGAGAGAGTAGTTTTCTGAAAGTAAAATATAAAATGCTTTTGAATCAACAAGTATGAAAAATCATGCATGGATTTAAAATAGAAGTCTGCCTTTTTCATTTAAAATCATAGAAAAGAAAGCTGACAGGGCATATGACGTGGGAGTAAAAGTTATTGACTGTGAGATGCAGATCACAGAGGGAAGGAGATGAAAGAAAAATTAAATGGAGATTTTTTTCCCAATAGATTGGCTAGTTGTCTACATTTTATATATGTGTAAATAAATTGTGTGTGAAGAGAAGTGGAAGTCTGAACTACATGTCTCTTTTGGAGTGATATGTTATAATTTTTAAAAGAATATGGCTTACTCTTCAGGAATATTTCAAAGATTATTCAGTCAAAGTTTAGTTAATGCATGATGGCAACTATAAAAAGAGAAAAATAGGAATGTAGAATTATAATAAAAGTACTTTGAAAAAATGCAAAGTTCAAAATAAATAATGATAACCTTGAAGGGGCTAGATGGGAAATGGAGTGTGTGGGTGTTTACTTAGCAGAGCACATCTGTTGTAAGAAATGATGTGAACACTGGACAGGAGGGAACTCCAATATGTGGCAGTGAAACAGAGAAGATACTGCAGGCATCAGGAACTGAATTTAATTTCATTGCAGGTAACTGAAATCACATTGATTGACTGTGTGTGACAGGAAAGCTGCTTTGTAGAGGATTATTACCTGCATGTCTCTGCACTCTAAAGGGTGACTCTTACATTTTTCATATATTCACATTCCAGACTAAACAAGAGGGAACAATGGGAAAGTAGAGGCCACAAGTGGCATCGACAAATGTTTAGAGACAGCAATGTATGTGTTAAAACAACCCTCAAGATATATCCTTTCTGGGCAGCATGAAAGAAAACATCTGTTGTAGAATGTGCAGAGGCTCTGCATTCAGATGATGTTCTATCTTTTATGCACAATTTGGTCTTTTATGCATATTATGGGACATTTTTAGTGATACCTCACATAAACTGCGTCTCCCTTGTGGAATCTCACATTGGGGTAGGTTATTGGAAGCCAACAGCCATTACACTGGTAATTTGAGCTGGGACAGAATAATGGCATTGCATTATGAACCAATAACAGGGTACTAATGTTTCTAGGATGCTCTTGCAGTGCATAATAATGAAGGGGAAGTATAACTTTAGAATCAATCCTTAATTAGGCAGATGACTTTTTGATTTTGATAAACACTGAATCTTGCCCAGAACTTCAGCACTGACTCAGACTGCTTGCAGTATTTCTGCTTTATGATGCTCAGGTCCCTATCAACCAGTATTGCAGGGCCTGTTTGCTTTAGGTCTTACTGAATAAAGCTACCTGAGCCTCTGAGCAGCTTTTCCAACCCCTTAGATCTGCGTACAGTTTTATTCCTGTAGCACCAGTGATCTTATGTCATTTGGCAGCACTCACTGCTGTGGTGAACACATGTCATGATTTCAGCAGAGTGAGAAAGGGAATGAAAAAGAAAAATATTGGTATTTTGGGAGCAGTTGGTTTACTCTCAATCAGTATGAGGAAACAGACACTAAGCTGATAAAAATTATTTCAGCATATCCTTTAAAGACATCCTCTGAAGTTTCAGATATCCTTTAGATGGAAGATTGTGAACCTTCCCAGCATGGGTCATTTCTGGCTACAGGACACCTTATGTGGGGAGGGCAGTGTTCAAATCAATCTCTCATGTTTTATCCAGCGTGAAGGGCACCCACAGGAAATGCTGTGGATGCAGCTCTTTTCATGCCCTGGAAAGCCTGAATATTGTCTGTCAGTTACATGTGGAGGAAGAATTGATAAAATAAACAAACATATGGAAAGATTAAATCTGCCACAGTATTTACACACTGGCCCAGTTTCCCTTCTGCTGCATAGTGGCATCAGTCAGAGTTTATAGTCACGTGTCATGTGAAAAGGGGAGATTTCCTTGGCCCTAAGTGTGGGAAGATTTCCTTGACCTTTAATTATTTATTTGTCTGTCAGTGCCCCAGGAAAGCCAAAACCCTTGTGCCTGATCAGTCTTTCAGTGTCCCATTATGGGGACCCTTCACCAAAGAGTCCTGCTGGACCAGATGATCATCTGACTGCCCCTTTCAGGGGGCTAAGCCAACAGCACAAGGGAGACCCCTCAGTGGGTCTGCCCACTTTATTTGAGTGTGTAACCTGCTGCTGGCAATGGCCAGCACGCAGGAAGGATCACCATTAATAGGTTATGGAATAACACTCAATATAAAATTGTGACAGGCCAAGGTTCAAAGATTGCTGGTAATAGTATCTGACAGCAAAAACATATTTAAAGCAATATGCATACAAGCTCTTATCCCTAGTAAAAGTATTTAAGTTTGACCTGTCGACCAATCCCAGTAGTTACAGTGGAGTCTTCCCTAACTTTTCCCCCACTCTTGACTTCTATGCTATTTCTTTATGTTTAGGTGGAGTTTGAGTGACTTTAGTCATAAATACCTTTGTTGCTGATTGGTGTAAAATTCTTTTGCTTCATTTTTAAAAACAGAGTAAAAAAAATATAAAGAGTACATGCCCAGTGGGGGGTGGTCATACTTGAAGGTGGGTAACTTTGGGATGGGGGGGGGTGTTAATATCACAATTAGGCTTTAATGAATCTAGTTCATCTGAGGAGAACAATTTTGCCACCATTGCTGGCTCAGCAGCAGTACATCTTCTCCTATCACCCTTGGTTGAAAGGTGCTGTTCAGCTTATCAGCTGCAAAGTTCCCCTCCCTGCAAGGATTTCTACAGGTCCTGGCCATGTTGTCTCCACTACTCTCCATCCTCTGTTCCATCCCCCTTTGGGTGGTGTTTACTGTTGCAGATTCTGTGTGTGGAGAATCATGGAACAGGTTTTGAGCATGCCAGTCACATTCCATCCAGTGAGTAGCAGCTGCATTTTACCCTATAATTTCCATACTGTTATAACTTCTTTTATGATGTGAACATAACTTTTCAGTTTCCTCTAATTTTACACCCAGCCATCTTCCTGCAGTCATATAAATGGGGAGTGAAGTTGGGCTCCTCAAAGCTGAACTGCAGAACCTCTTTTTTTCTTTATTTGTTTGTGGTTCTGTTTTAATAAATGTTTGTGTTAACATAGGAATTTTTGTTTTGCTTTTAAGAACTATGCCTAAGACTTCTGCATGTGCCCTCAGATTTAGCTGTACCAGCCTCATAGTCTGTTAAGTTAAATGTCCCTGCTATTTTTACTAATTTTATAGATGTGGTGTAAGGGTTAGGGAACTCTGCTAAACAGCTAAGAAATACATTGAAATCTGAAGATCAGAAAGACTCTATATAGAGCACATTCATCAGCCCATGTCTTCAAACATCTGTGAGAGCTGAAAAGACTGCTTGCTAGGCCAACATGCACAGCACAAAGGAGTCAGGAGTTAAATGAGCCAGGAAAACAGAGTATCAGAAAGAAAACTGCCCATTTGGCATCTCCTGCTTTATATGCTTATATTGGAATCTCCTTCAACCAAAATATTATTTGAAGACCCCTTGCTGAAGCTTTTGGGTCTTGCTAGAAATGAATGGAAACACATTTAAAATTGTAATCTTCACTGGCCATAAATTATTAAAGAAATTATTTGTATTTTTTATAGACAGATATTTTCTATCTCTCAGAATACACGTTTGTTACTAATCCCCAGACAGTTTGTTTTTTACTGCCTGCTCACAGGTCACATCACCCAATTCAATTTTTTAATGTCTGACCATGACTTTCGGTCATTTAATTTAAGGCAATTAGGAAGTTGCTAGAAATTTTAGCACATTCCACATCAGCTGAGTAAGTTTTATAATTCTTCTGAAGTTTAAATTTAACACTTTTCTGCTGAATTACAATCTAATTAATTATCTTCTATCCTACTCATCAAAAGGACTCCTCTTCTCCTATGTTAACCTGCTAATAAATGCCAGTGTTTATGAAGAGGAAGGTGCAGGATTCACATTTACACTAATGCTCTTCACAAGGAGTGACAGTGAAAGAGGCCTAATAGGTGTACAAGATTCTTTGTCTCCAGTTTTAAAGACCCCTCTCTACTGACAGAATGGACAGTTGCGGCAGTGTCTAAATAAGCAAAGATCTAAGATTTTGCTAGGAGAGAGGTGAATAGACAGTGATGACAAATGCTAGTTCTAGGTTTTAGAACCCATCAGATCTATATTACATCATTTTTTGTTTTATAAACCATTCATTCATTACAGTAGGAAGACATTTTTTCATCATAACCCAAGAGACATGCCTAACTATCTTCCTGTTGATAAGAATTTTTAAGGTTCATATTTTTTCTTCTACCAGTTCCATTGTTTTTAAAAGTCAGTCTTAGCAGTTACATAAATTGAAGAGGGAAGGGGCAAGAGAATGCAGTTATTTTTGGTTTCTCTGACAAGCAGATATTTCCAGAAACATGCTGACATTTCATCATCCTATGGATTCTTGTATTCTGGAAGAAGGGCTATATTTTGTGGGTGATTGCTTCCAATACACAGAGTTACAGCTTCATTCCTGTCCTGTATTAGTTTAGGCACATAACCTTTTTGTCCTTCATAAAATTATTATGAGCTGTTTCAAATGCAAGGAAGAAGAAATGAGCAGTGAGCAGAACTGTCCAAGGCAGGAATTTTCACCGCTTCTATTCCTTCACCTGAAAAATACAGAAAAATTACAGGAAAGTGATTACTTTTAATCAACCACAACTGTGATACAGACATTTTTGCTGTTCCTGCATTTTTGGGATTATTCCTCTATTTGTTTTTACTACTTTAGTATTCCAATCTTATTTTTCTTCCTAAGACTATATCTAGCTGTTGCTGTATGTATATACATTGTACATACATTGTCAGGGATCATGATGGCTTCCTGGGGAGCAGTAACACAGGAATGGGCAGCCAGGGCTGGTCCCACCATCCCAGCCAGGGATCAGGGCAGCCTGGGCCCAGGGAAAGCCCCAGCCCTGGGCAGTGTGCACCTTCCTGGGGATGGAGATTGATAGAGGTCAGGACATCAGCCCATGGAGGGGGATTCATAAAGAGGTAGACTGGCAGCTTTGCTTAAAATACAGGCATCCTAAACTCTGTTAAAATTGTAACTCACCTGCTGCTGAAACCTTCAGGTATCTGTCCATCCATCATCACCTACCTACCCAAATGCTTCAACCTGAGCACATACCAAATAATTACACTGCAGTCTTTGTAGATAGGAAGAGTCCCCAGCTCTTCCAGCAGAGCATCTGGATAGTCACATCAGTCATGTCCTGGAACTCCTTTGCTGCTCTGGATTTCCCTGAAAGCCTAATTTTTTTTTTAATTATTATTATTTTTTAATGAGATGAGAGGAACTCTCAGGAGTGGCTCAGTTAGTGATATTAGAGCTGAGCAGTCACTCCCCATCACAGATCTGTGTCTGATACTCAGCACTGCTACAATGCAATCAGTCGAAAGGCAGCTGATGAAGAAAGTGAGTGGATGGGAAAATGGAGGAAAAGGCACATCTGTACTCAGAGGCAGTTATCAGTTCAGTGAAAGGGTATATTTATGAAAGAGAAAGTTTTCTGTGACAGATAAGTTTGGCAGAACTCAGAAATGCCTTGCTTCATTTCCCTACTATTCAACTTAATTTCCTTCAGAAGGCATATTTCTACCCTACGCAGCTTGCAGGGGAAGAAATCAGTTTGCTTCCTATTCCACCCTCATCATCCCGTTCCTGCACAGTCACTGCTTCCTTTCATGCTCTTGACTTCAGCCTCAAAGCCCCCTTTCACAAACTCTCCCAAATGGCACAGAGGTGCTCCTGTCTTCCCCACAGCAAATCCACTGATGATTCCCACCTCAGCCTAGGAAAATCATGCTGTCTGAGAACACTGCACCTGCTTCTGCTCCCTCCAGGACCCTCCACAGCCACTGTCTCATTTGTGGCAGGCAGGCAGGGAGAGCCCAGATCCAGCTGGTGCAGGGAGTTCTAAACCCTCTCTTCCTGCAGTTCTGTGCCCTGCAAGTTCAGGAAAAGCTGAGATTGGCTTATTACCATCTCCACGTGGGCTCTGCTTGGTGAGGGGCCATGCATCTGCAGGTGCCTACATCAGTATGAACATTGTGTAAGGCTCCTCCTCTGGGGCAGCACCTCACAGCTTGCTGCATCCTGGGGGTGTGTTGCATGGTTGACATAAGTTGCTGTGTGATCTTCCATTGCCCTCTCTCCACTTCCCACTAGCTTTATCTTATTTTTATTCAAGGAGAGACAAAGTTGGCTGCCAGCCCAGATTTGCAGCTGGTGTCTCTGGAAGAAAGCTTACAGAGGGAAAAAAACCAAAACACAAACCAGTAAACAAATAACCTAAATTCCATTCTGAATCCACAGACTGGCATCATTTAGCCTTACAAGACTTTGGAGAATGAGAAGAGGTTAACGCTACAACTACTTTCTCCTGTGGTGGGCATAGCAGAAGTAGATGCTCTCTCTCCTCCAGTGGTGTCCAATAAACTGCTCCAGGTGGGAGCAATGCTTTTACCAATGTTGTGCAGTGCAGGAGTTAGAGCCTGAGAAAGGAGAAATAAAATAGGAATTTGCTGTGAGGGCTTAGAGAGAATACACTCTGTCACTGCCAGAAAATATCCCCACTGCCAGAAATAGTTATCTCTTTCAAAAAGCTTTCTAAAAAAGATGCTGGTTTTCCCACATGTACTGCTTCCAGAACAGCAGAGAAGCTACAGACAGGGTTATTCTGCAAGGAGAATGCATCTTTTCTGTGATGCAGCATTGCACTTGGTTAACATAAGTGGACTTGCAAATGTTAAATGTCCAACAATTAATGGCAGTGATGAGCCAGCAAATTGTTTTACAGTGTCTTCCACAGAATCTAGACAGATCCTTTTCAGGTTTGCCTTTGAAGAACTTTGGGTGGAATGTGTGTTGCAGTCAGAGAACAGAAAAGTGCCCTCCAGCAACCTACCCCAGTTTTTCTGCCTGGTGGATGGCCTTACTTGGAGAATTCAGCCATGTGGCATTAAGGCGGAGTTCCTGTCTTGTGTCTCTGGAAAGGTCTGGGCCTCCATTCTTAAAGTTAGTTGAGCTTGAATGTTCCTTTTTTAAATTGTTTAACCAGTCTTTCTGAGGAACATGGAGCTCTTTCACCTACCTCTCTTCCCTGAGGTAAGATTCCCTTGCTAACAGCTGCACTAAAATATTGCTCTGCATTGCTAGCACTTGAACAGATGGTAAACTTAAGGACTCAATTTTAAGCATTAATCCTGCAACTGGATACCCTGGGACAAGCACCCCGTTCGTACCAACAGACCTTTGACAAACCACAGGGTCTTACTTACACATTGGAAAACTGTCCTCATCCAACTGTCCTAAGCTTTCCTGCTTAGTGGCATATGATAGAATTTCTCAGCTATCACACACCAACCAGAATGTTTGGTATAAGAATAGGCTGTATGTGAGTGCTTTTTTATTTTTTTTTTCTATTTTGCATTCTTGTGATATAATTTCTAAGCTAGTTCATCACACAGCTGATGAGCAAACAATAGAGCCAAGTAATTTGATAAGCCTTAAAAATATGAAGGTGTCAAAGAGGAAGATGGGTAATTAGGAAGATTTGGTGCAGAAAAGCATGGTCTAGACATTTGATTTAACTCAAAAGGAGTTTCATTGATTTAAAAACAAATGAAGAGACTGTGATCATACCCAACACAGTAATAAAATTTAAACAGAACCATTCTATGGAATACTAATAGGAATTACAATCTCTTTGCATTTATGTTACATTCATTTCAATGGTCCCAGTTCTTGCTTTGCCATTTTCAATTGTCTTGGGGCAGGAGAGAAGTCTTTATGCTTAACAGTACAGCACTAAACATGCATCTCATGCAAAATAAATATAAAAGTGAATCATGACAGATATTCTGTGATATTAAGTAAATCAGCACACACTTATTGCATCAATAATCATTCTTACTGAATATCCATGGATGACTGAGGAACCAGCAGAAAATAACACATCTTCAGACCTGTGAGGAAGCATCAACCAGATAATTGCATAAGCATGTGACAGCTTAAAACCCTGGTAACTTACCAGTGAAAAAGAACCTTTTAATCCTTTAATGGTTACAGTAAATACAAGATATGATAACTCTGGTTATGGGTTCTGCACAATATGGAAGTTTTACTGAGATTTTCTGCAGTCAAGATCATGATGAGATGTGGTACACATCCAAAAAACATAATTCATGGGAGTAATATATTGCACTTCCACCATTGTTATGGCATGATCTATGAATTTACACATATGCTTTCTAAGGTGGGATACTGATGAAGTTCTGGAGCTGAGGTCCTTGATGGCTACTATGAAGTCAAGCAGGATCTCAGCTCCTGAGCACCAGCTAAGAACTATTTAATAATCTGTGAGCCTCAGTCCACAGCATATCCATCAGTAGATCACCAAGGTAATCACTTGAGAATGAGGAATTTAAAATATCTAAAGATCTCACTGCTCCTCAGGTACTTGAAGATGAGAGAAAACCACTGAAACCACTTTCAAAGCCATGGAGGCTTTTTTGTCCTGCTCTGGATCTAATTTCTCTCTACTCCCTGCCCCACCGCCGACACCATTCCCCCCCCCCCCCCGCCCTTCCCCTCCATCTCACATGCCAGCTTCACTGTGTGTGAAGACGTACACAGAAGACTTTGGAAAACTTCTAAAGGTTTTTTAGAAACAGTGATGTACAGCTAATTTATTGGAAGCTTATATGTGTAGAAGTTCTTCTCATTTCTGTACCAGATAGAGCAGCACCATTACTTGCCTCCTGCTGAGATGCGTATCACAGATTGGCTCAGGAAATTGCTGTTTACCATGGTGTGGGAACAAGACAGACTCGCTAGGAGTATTAAAACATAGCTCTTGTCAGACAAACTTGATTGATTACTCCTTTCATATGCACTACAGAATTAGTGGATAAAAGGAATGGGACAGCTTAATAATTCCTGATTTCAATGTCAAGAAACCTTACTTGTAAAATTAATTCAAATTGACTTGGAGTGGAAGTAGGAAGAAGTAGTTAAAGATGATAGACAGGTCTTATTCAGATGAAGGGAAGGGCATAGGGATCACTGCAGAGATAACATGAGTTTTTTAGAGACAGTAAAGAAAAAAAGTTATGTGCCCAAGTTTCAGTTAATGCCACAGGGAATTGTGGATCTTTCTGTGTGCCTTTAAAAATCTTTTTCTCATATGTTTTGTTTGCCAGCTTCTCTAATTATCTAGCTTAAATTAAGTGGGGTGTTCATGAAATTCAGGTAAAAGAGTAATTAGAAGAGTAATTAGAAACATAGAGAAAGGTAAAATATGACTGAACTTTTGAAGAAAGTGGTCTGGTCAGAAATAATTGAAATTCTGGAATGTATATTTCCAGAGGGCTGAAATAACCAGGAAAAAGTGATGTTTAAAAGCAAGCAAGCAAGCAAGCAGTTAAAAATTGGCCTGTTTGCAATTAAAAAAAAAATCAATAATGAATCATATATATAGAAACACCCTATCACAGTGCAGAAAGGGAATAACTTTTTCTCCTATTTCTGTCCTTTCATTACTGACTAAAACTAGAATACATGCATTCTCTTTCCCAAAACAGTATTGAAGAGTTGGAAAAAGTTCCAGGAAAGTCATGAGACACACTTGAAAAAACAGTCCTTAACTTGCCAGGGAAGTCCCATGTAATTATTCACATAAATTCAGTGACTGTATTGACAAGAGTAGAAGCAAAGCCTACTTTTCATTAGGGATCAAGGGGGTGATTAATTTTTCCATGAGGACATTCAGGACAAGCATCATAAAACCTGTGAAAGAGAACTGTTTTTCCTCAAAGACTGATCTTAGTTCTGCAAGATGGTGAAACCAAGCTTTCCCTTTTCCCTTGGCAAAGGATATGCAAGGCCTCCTTGTCCATCCCTGTCCAGAGATGGAAGTATCACATGTCATGTCCTGGAGAGGCTGGGGCTTTCAGTCCTTTGTGATGCCTCCAAATCCACACTAGCATGGATTTAACCCTGTCTTCTTTAAGCTCATTTCTCAGCTGTATGGCAGGTGTTCTATCACTCAGCAGTCATCTCAACTGTTGATGTCAGAAGCTTACTAATGTAATTTAAATCAAGGGTAGGTATAAATCTGAACAATTCAGGGCCAAAATGTCAGTGACTATTTTGTACTGCATTGAATCTAATGCTACCTTTGACACAAAAATGACACCATGTGAAACACATAATTCATCTAAATAGGAAGAGAAACAGGGAAAAAAGCTTTTTAGGGTCATTGATGGATAGTTTTCACAATCCCTCCTAGGCCAAAGCAGCAATCCAGTATGGATGAAAAATATTCTGTCAGCAGTTACCTGCTGTCAAAACTTTCCATTTCCTATGTACAGTAAAAATTTATGACAAAAACAATCTTTCAGCAATTTATCAGGAGGAATCTAAGTTTGGAGCTCATTATCAATTACCAGTATTAAATTAATAAATTACATGCAAGTTAAGCAGATAGTAGGTAAAGTGATGGTATTTCAGAATTAAATGTTGCTTTGGAATCTTGAAAGATTATTTATTGCCTATATATGATCTTCCTTCCTTTTATGTTAATTTAATTTATTTCTTGTTACCAGTACTCATCTGCTGTGAGGTGACTCCTTGCTAAAAATTACACTGCATTGTGATTGAAACACTTTACATGCACAGTGCTAGAACTTCATCTGTGTACAAAGGATATGGAGTCTTAGAACTAATCCCATCAAGCTATTTCTACATTTTCTTTTTCTGTATATAAAGAAACATCAACTAACACTGTGAAGAAACAGAGACATTTTAAGAGGCAAGTCAACATAGAGGCATAGATATTTCCACTATCTCCATCTGATTGTCATTTGTTTTTCACAATTCTTTTTCCTTATTATCTGAGGAAAATAGATGCCTCAATAAGAACAGGGGAGTCTTTAGGGGAGGAAAAATTTTCAAGTACTTTTTCTCTTATATTCATTGCTAACTGCATTGAGTCCATTTGTGCTTTTCCCTAATGTGTCTTACACAACCTAATGCCTGCAGCTGAGGATTGCCAGGGTGCCAGGCTCCAAACAGATGGGAACACAGTCAACATTGAGTTTCTCTTCTGGGCCCCATTTGTACTTTGTTTTCTCAGTACCCTATTTCATGCTGTCACGAGCCCAATTTCAAGGAAGGAACAGTGTGCTAAAGCAAAAGAGATTGCCATCTTCTGCTGGGAATCTACACATACGTATGATGGGATTTGGTACCATTGTACAGCTGTTTTCTGTGCAAACAGTGATGATCCAGCAGAACAAAACAACAATCCCATTTCAGACAGTGATGCAGGGTGTTCTGAAGGCAAGTAGCCACTTACATCAGCCTGCAACTAGTTGTACATCCCCATGAATGGGATATACAATGCGAGGACTATGGCTCTTACAGCCCTTACCTGCACCAGCCTTGTGCAGCCCAGCATCACCATCTCTGAATTGGGATGTCTGACTTAGCTGCAGTATCAACACACAGCATGTGTAGGTGGTCAGCTGGATGCTGACACCATCAGCGGTTCATTTATCAGTGAATAATATATTTGTGACTTGTTTCACTGGGTGACTGGTCAGTGCTAAAGGGATATGGCACCTGACAGTCTTACAGAGAGCCTGAGCTGTAGTGCAATGTGACTTTGCCTTCCAGCTTGTGCTTTATGGTATCTTCTTGCCAGCAGTGTTGAAGTTATTCAAGCCAGCAACATTGCCAGTGTGTCCAGCCTACTCCATAATTTTCAAGTGTAATCTAGTCCCTTCTGAATTTAAATATGTGTCTTCAAGCAAGGAACAGATAAGCTCTTAAATAAAAGTGATTGTATGAATGTCCATGGTAACAATGGAAAAGAGGGGTAGAGTGGAAAATAAGAAGCAGGCTGAAAATCACTGATAACAGACCCTGGAAAAAAAGAAATTACTTGCTGGCCTGAAATATATAAGCTGAAGTAATGTGTGAGTGCTATTTTTATGGTTAGCCATACCAGTGGTGCGATCCTGCAAAGAACTGAAGGTTTAATAATTTCTGAGCATCCCAAAGAGCCTTGTTCAGGACATGAGTCACTTGTAGAGGGAGCCCAGCATTGCCCCTTGTTACCAACTATACTAAATTGGGTTTTCCACCTCCAGTAGGAAGTATATTTTTGAATATCATTACTTAAACAAAGACAGCATTAGCAAGTCAAATGATTTTGCATAAGCTTTTTTTTTCAAAGGAGGCCACTAAATTATACTTTTTTATACAATTTGGTATTTTTTTATTCATTCAAAGGAAAACAAAGTGAATTCTAAAATTCAATTTCAGAATTAATTCCAATTATTCTAAGACTTAAAAGTTAGTGAAAGAAGGGCTCACAAATAATCTTTCAGCAATAGACTAGGCCAGCATGTGGTTCTGAACTTTGTTCACATATTTTAAAGGTGTAAACAATATTGTATGGCAACACTGTATCTCTATATCCCATCTGTTTAGTTAGAACAATAAGTATGCAAAAATTGGTGCACATAACATCTATGACATGTTAAAATTCACTTTTCTAGTGAATAAACACAGGCAATAGTAACATTATTTTTACATCAGATTCTAATTCATGACACTCATGATATATTAGCTTAACTGAAGGAAGATTTTACTTTTATCGGTCTGAAAGCTTTAACTATAATCCGGAATATAGCATTCTATATTTCTGAACATATTATGAATTACACTCAGCTGAAAAATATAAAAGGATATGTATTCCATGTTAAATTCACCATAAGACCAACATTTAAGGGACTGTGTTGATTTAGAAACAAATTCTGCAAAAGAATTTAATTTTTTTAAGAATTACTTTATAAGAATTCCTTCCAGGAATAGGCTTCTTTTACATGTTATATTACTTCAATCTTTTTTATTTAATTTTTAAAATTAATTTTATCAAAGCAATTATCACTTATAATTTATTATAATGACTAAAATCTACCTGGTCTTTAATGACACTAAATGAAATTTGCACCCGTCTTTAAAAAGAGTAGAAAGGAGGACCCTGAACACTACCAGCCTCTATGGCTGGGAAGATCACTGAACAGATCCTCCTAGAAGCTATGCTAAGGTACATGGAGGACAGGGAAGTGATTTGAGACATCAGCATGGCTTCACCAAGGAAAGTCCTCCTTGACCAACCTCCAACCTAGGGGCCATCTATGATGGACTACAGGGAGTAAGGACAAGGGAAGAGCTACAAATCTACCTGTACTTCTATAACGCCTTTGAAAGAGTCCCCACAACATCATTCCCTCTAAACTGGAGAGATACCAATTTGATAATATGAAAATATAAAGTTACATAATTTTAAGAATGATGCAGACAAACTTTTCAGTAGGGTATGCTGTGATACCAAAAGGGTTAGTGGCTTTAAACGAAGAGGGTAGATTTGGACTAGATATGAGGAAGATGTTTTTTATTATGAGGGTGGTGAGACACTGGAACAGTGTCTCAAGCAACCTGATCTAGTTGAAGATGTCTGTGATCCTTGCAGGAGGATTGGGCAAGATGACCTCTAAAAGGTGTCTTCAAGCCCAAACCATTTAATGATTCTATGTGAAGACTGACAAATTTCAGTATTTTGACCTTTCTTTTTTTTTTTTTTTTCCCAGAAAAACATTATGTTTAATATTATAAGCTTCAAATGGAGTGGAATTTTAGTGTACTGACCACCTCCACAGAAGTCCTATAAATGGCACAGGTTCCCATGGTAGACTGTGCCTAGAAAAGTGGATAGCTGCAAAAAAGAAATAAAACAGACTGAAATCAAAAAAGAAAAAGCAGTTATCATAGAAAAATAAGAAGAATGTAATGAAGCGATTAACCCCGCCATGTGCTTCTAATACACAATTCTCTTATAACACCAGGGAATATCCTACCAACTATAGCCATCTAAATGTCCACAAGCTCCCCTGTTCCATGAAATGTCTCAGCTTGTGTTCTCCTCAATTTCTGAGAATTGAAGATTAATAACTACATAGATAGGGTTGGAGCTGTGATGAACTGGGTGAACTGGATGAAAAGTGTGATAGGAATTAGAGAATATGACCAAAGGATTCATGTGAACTGTTGTTTTCTCCCCTCTCTCTGTGACTACAACACATCCCATTTTTTCACTCTGAAACAAAGTGTACACTTGCCAATTCCAAAATTTAAAGACTTTGTCTTAAGATGCCAGTGTGGTTCCCAAGTAACAGCAATGTCAGTTGTTTATCACATTACTCATATGCCTCATGAACACATGGAGAGCAGTTATCAAAAATCTTACAGTAGACATGTATTAAGATATGTATTAAGATAATACTTCTCCTCATGAATGAATTTAAAATGTTCTGAGAAATTTTAGGTATTACGATAAAAGAAAAAAAAAGCTTATAAAAGTATTTAAATATTGACAAGTTAAAATCAATAGACAGGTAAAACAATCACCTAAGCATACCTCAGGCTATTACTGTCTGGAGCACTGAGAACAACTAGGAAGGCAAGACAAATCTCCAAACTCAACAGTAAGGTTTAATGTGAAGGTTCAAGATGCCATCTGCATCTAAGAGCTATAATTCCAGATGGAAACAAAGCTCTCTGTAATTCTAACTTTAGACTATTTAACACCAGAATATTATCCAATTGGTAACAATGATTAAATGGAAATTTCATCATGTAAAGACTAGGAAGCCAAAGACTAGAGAAGATCAAAAGTAAATGCTGAACTTTTCTAAGAAGCAATAAACTTGCAAAAGAAAGAATGGGTCTTTTGGACCAGAAAGAAGCAAGCACTGAACATACAGGCAGAGCTGAGAATCCAAATAATTTCCAATGGGTCTTTTGGACCAGAAAGAAGCAAGCACTGAACATACGGGCAGAGCTGAGAATCCAAATAATTTCACATTGGACTGCATCAGTGCATCCAATTTATCCTAGACACAGTCTTTCAAGTTACTAAAATGTTATCAGAAGTTGTTGAAGCCAATTGATTAACTGATAACTGAATAGAAGAACAACTAGTTCTAGTTCCAGGTAGGTTAAGAAAAGAAAAAGTGAATGAAGTTGCTGAGCTACTATCAGAAGTGGCCCCATGGAGGACTGAAAAGTAACACAGGTATCAGGAATAACCGTGGAAATGATAATACAAGAAGTCCTTTTTAATTTACCTAAGTGAGTTAAAATTACCCTAGGATGAGAAACATCTGACACAACTGTGCAGTTCCTACTACAGAACATATAGGGGGATGAACCCTTCTAAATACGTATGTGTACATTTGTGTGCTCAAAATAGTAATTTCAAGTCTGTAAGAACTCAGAAGCTCCCTTGCAAACTCCAGCAGTCCTCACTCATTTCAGCTATGGCTGTCTGAACTACAGTTGTCTTGGTGTTCTTGTTATGAGAAAGGTATTTACTTTTCTGTATCTGGGCTGAGATAACAGGTTTGTCATATAGAGTTGACTATTAACAGAAACTTTGCATTTTTAAGTATAGCAAACTCTGCTGTGATATTTTAAATCTCCTTTTTTTAAGCTGATTTTTTGTGAACTTGTCAAATTGGAACTACTTTCCCTTCTGTTAGTAAAACTACTCAATTTTGTAGTTCATTCCCTGATGCTTCTTAGTATAATTCTCCTCCCTGGAGAATCAGTATGGCAGTTACAATTAAATGGCACTATCCTAAATGTTTTTGCTCACCCTTGAAATATGTTTTTTATTTTGTTTTTTTCTTTTCAGCAGAGTAGTTATGAAACAATAAACAAACAGAAAGTAGCATTTTGCTTGATTCTATTTTTAAAAAAGAGATAACAATAGCAAAAAAAAATCTACCAGATGGTTCTTTTAATAAATACATTAAAGTCTCTTTTATTTTTCTCCATTTTTAGTGACTAACATAACAAAAACTTTCAGACCATCAAACCAGTTTTCACAATCAGCCATAAATTTGCATTTCACAGAAATAATCCAGACAAGCACTAATAGATGAACATTGTTGGTGCAATAATAAAACAATATAAGGCATATTTACACCATCCTTACATACAGAACACTGTACACACAAAAAAATCACAGATCCAGAACAAAGTAAATTCAGTCCCTCAGACATTTTATGTGTATAGGCTTGGTATCAAACAAGTAATTCTCCAAGCAACAGACAACCTCTTGTTCTTGTGTGATTTATTTGTAACATTGTGCTCATGCAAAATAGGTATTTGCTTTATTGCATTAACATTGAGAGAACGTTGGGAACTAGTTCGAAAGCCAGTTCAATTGAATTTTAAACCCTGTTTCTTTTCATCCTTAGCAAGTCCGAGTCATCTTTACTGATGACATAAAATGAGGTGTTAACTGATGATTGATATTGTTATTTGTAAGTGCCAAAACAATAATGAAGGCCAACTGACTACAGTTTGAAAGCCATCTTTCTTGACCATGCACATTTTTCTTTGCTATTATGAAGTGGTTTAGATGAGATGCCTCTTGTATTTTTTAAGTTTCTATCTCTTTATATATATTTTTAAAGAAAAACATGTACTATCCAACATCCACTGTTCACAGAAAGAAATAAGCAGCAGGAATAGCTCTGGTGGCAGAGCTGGCCAGGAGGAGGACATCAGTAAGTTAGCGGCAATGTAATAAACATCAAATGCCCCAGAGATACACCATGAAAGAGCTGATTACTATAACCCATATTTCTGTAAGAGTTCAGACTGCCAGGGACGTTTGCGCTCTGGAAAGTAATCTGGAATGTGGATTTTTTTAAAATCTTGGATACATTTTCTCATTTCTTCCTCAACACTCATCTTCTCACACACCTTCTTTTTGGAAAGATTTGTTTCTCTGGACTTGCTAATGAGAGTTTGAAAGAGTTCACTGTTCCTGCGTTTGTCTGGTGGTGGCATCCACTGTATTGGGGCCTTCTTAGATGGACGATCCAAAGTCAGAGTATTTGGCTGGTGGGCTGTGGATGGCTGAGTGCTGGTGGCATTTTCTTGAGGGGTGCTTGCTTCTGAGTGGCTGTCACAGCTCGAGGTGGACAATTCATTACAGGAAGTCCCACTTTCACTGCCCTTGTCCAAGACTTTGTCATGCTTCCTTTCTTCATGATCTTGTTTTGGGGAAACAGTTCGCTGGGGGGGCCCTAATACAAGGTAGGAGAGAAAAAGTAGTAAGCAAGCACTGGTTTACACAGAAAACTGTTCAGATACCATTTAGAATAACATGATTCACAGTCTTGGCTGGCATAAATTGGTGGCACTTTCTCATAGGCAAAAGAACTATACCAAACTAAACCTCAGAATTCTTACTCCTAAAAATATTTACAGCAAGAATAATTTCTCTGCCTGCCTGAGAATCCAGGTAATGAAGCGTACATAATGCTCATCGATTAGCTGCACTGGAAATCCTTGCAGGCAAGTTTAAATGAGCTAGTTTGCTATTATACTGCAAGAAGTTTATTAAGATAAATTAGATTTTGTTGCATTAGGGAAATACTACTATACAGTTTGCCAGGTCTTCACTTGAATAAAAATATTTCGAGTGCTTAGATTTTCTTTCTTTTTGGAAGCTCTTAATTTACCTTCCCTGAATAGTCTACTGATACTATGCTCTGCCGATGTCAACTCAGCAGAAGCCCTGGACAGATAAAGGACTATTAAACCTGGAATAACAGAGAGATCGCTCACTGCTGACAGAGTCTTTAGGCTTTTTTTTGTATCTCGTAGTAATTTCACCATTCTTCTTACTGTCAGTCATTATCCCAGACTTGCCTTGGTGCAAGCTCAGAATTCAGCTGTACACCTCTTACTGCACAAGCTGGCAGGGAAAATGAGGTTATGAAGTTGTGGGTAAAGACACACTCTGCTATGGCAGGGGGAGTGGTCCACCAGCCTCTTGGCAGGCACTGCTCAGCACATCACACGCCTGAAAATCAAATCTAGGCTGTTATTCTCTCCATATATCAATTCTGCTTTGAAGTCTTAAGCAAATATGAATGTGAAAATTAAGTGGTAGATGCTAAATCTGTACAAGCATTTTCATTTTTGAAGCCTTATTTTGACACTCCAGCTGTAAAGTGAAATGATGCTATGCTGATATGACATAAACGTCACAATCTTAATTTAGGACATTATCTGAAGCTGAAAGAAATATCTATAGAGTTCAAGAGGTGTTGGATCACACCAAAGGGAAAAATTTCAAAGATGTTTCAACATCTAAATGAAAATGTAGGGTGGAGCTTCAATGGCAGTTGTGTGTTTGCTACAAATCTTGAAAGTGTCCGAATAGGTTAGGTAAGTAAATACCTTAAGAAAACTAGATTAGCTTTACAGTTTGCCAAGACACCACCAGCATAATTTAGCTGCCTTTGCCAGAACAAAAACTCAGGGTATGACAGCTCTGCCTTGAGTCACTGGGACAGAGTTGCCAGGAGATTTTTGGTTCACTTAGTATTTTGTTCAGAATTACAAATTAGAAATACAATTACAAAGAATGCAGAAGCAATCTGAACACTCAAGTGTATTTTGACAGTGCAGTTCTATGATTCAGAGGAATCTAAGAAGATTGCAATATTTTATGAGACACAGGAGAAAAACAAACAAAACAAAACACAAAGGAAAATAAAGACTCATCTAAAAACAACAGCATTCAACAACCTGCTCTTCTTTTGTTTTAGCCAGCATCGCAGGATGTCATGTCATGCTTCTTTAGTCCATCTAGAGAAACCCATGAATAACCAAGAGCCAAAGAGAGACAACAATTCATCAGGGCTTGTATACATTATGCAGAGTGGAAAACACAAGCAATTTTCTACTTCATTATATTCAACCCAAATATTTAACACATGGCTGCAGCGATTTCCCTCCTCCTCTTCCAGAAATATGTTCACCTTCTTAAATAGATTTACATGCCTTCCTTCTTTTGTTGTATCTGGCATTTCATACCTCAGACTATGCTAAATCGACAGTCAGCTGGTGTTATGGAACTACTCTGGCTTTGCAGCATGCAATTATAAAACTGAGTAGTTAATCAGACAGTGATTTCAGTGTTGTTACTCTGATTTTCTATAACATGATTAACATCAATATCTAATCTAGTTTACAATCTTGTCTTCTTCAAATATAATAGCACACTCTATGACTAAGAAAGTTAAGTCTTCTGTTTGCAATATTATGTAGTCTTCAACTCTCTTTCCTGCTCTTTTTTTTTCTGTAACTTCATACATCAAGATGTTATTTCTTGTTGGACTCACTAAACATAGTTCTTTATCAGTAATCCTTGCTTCTCATGGGCTCAAACTTGCAATATACTAAGGATCTATTTTAAAAAAGCACCAAAATACACCTTCAAGAATATTAAAAACAATCCATTTGCTGTTATAAGATTATTCAGGCGTGTGACAATAGGCAAGTATTTAAATTCTTTTTTGGATCACAGCCCTGAGGTTCAGTACCTTACAGCACTGAGCTCTGTATTCTTCACTGAATTGCCTAAATTCAGAATGACTTTACTCCAAACCCAAGTTTCTCCCACACATCTCCTTTTAAAAATTAACAAATCCTCCCTCACAAAGAATTCTTTCTATACCTCTGCACTGCTTTCTTGGTAGTGTGCTATTAACAGAAGCAACAGTTCTGCTAAAGGGAAAGTTTTTTTCACAATATTTTCTGCCTGCTGAAACCCAAAAGGCTTTTTAAACACATAAGAAAGAATCCTCAAAAGATGTGTTTAATTTTCAACATCCGGGATTATAAGATAAATTTATCTACATTTCTAATTCAGAAAACATCTCTTTATTGCCCTCTATGCTGCCACACGGTACCTCCTCAGCCATTTCAGAATAACACCAAAAAGATATTCAAACAGGTCAGTCTACCTGAAACTACATATTTTCCAGAAGTGCAGAATAATTCTTGAAAACTCAGAGAAAGTATATTTGTTCCACTATGCACATAGGTTGGGAAAGACCTTTAAGATCATCAAGTCTAACTGTTAACCTGACATTGCCAATTCCACATATAACACTAAAAAAAATCACTAATTTACAACCTGTCTCTCCTGCTCCTGCCCCTTCTGAGATCTCTTACCTGCTGCTGATTCCTTACCTTAGAGAATCTGGAAGTGAGTCACTGCATCTTGATCCTCTCCAACTTACTCTCACCTAAAAAGATATTTCCAGTTGCCCTCTCTACTGCCCAGTTCTCCAAACAGCTCCCAGGTAGCACTTCTCCTTTAGGCAGTTCCAGTAGACATTGACCTTCCCAGTTTCTTTTTGCTTTAATGCTCTTTGAATGGCTGCATCTCCCTAGAAAGCTGAGCTGGCCCTTCACCTGGGCTTACCACCTCTGCTATGGTGGTGTCCTGGTTTAACTGGACCCAGCAACCAAGCCCCATGCAGCTGATCCCTCACTCCCCTACCAGCAGGATTGGGGAGAGAATCTGAAAAGTAGAAGCCAGAAAATTTGTGGGTTGAGATAAAGACAGTTTAATAGAGAAAGCAAAAGCGCACATGCAAGAAGCAAACTAAGGAATTCATTCACTGCTTCCCATGGGCAGGCAGATGTTCAGCATTCTCCAGGAAAGCAGGGTCTTATCACACCTAATGGGAACTTGGGAAAACAAACACCATCATTCCAAATGTCCTCCCCTTCCTCCTTCTTTCCTCCAGTTTTATATACTGAGTATGGTATTATATGGTATGGGATATCCCTTTGGTCAGTTGAGTTCAGCTGTCTCACCTGTGTCTCCCCCCAAATTCCTGTGCGCCCACAGTCTCCTCCCCAGAGTGGCAGTACAAAAAGCAGAGAAGGCCTTGGCTCTGTGTAAGCACTGCTCATTTACAATAAAACCATCTCTGTACTGTCAATCCTGTGTTCAGCACAAAGGTAAAACAGCCCCACACCAACCATTGGGAAGAAAATTAACTGTATCCCAGCCAAAATCAGCACAGGTGACAATTACACTCCCAAGTCTGGTATACTTAAAAGAATATCTCAAGACATTTCTCTGATCAGGAAGGTATATCGTATTTACTTTGACTCTATTTATTTCTCATCTGTGTTGCTCTCTGCACAGATTTTAGCCAACATTTCCTGACAGAACTGACTGATAAAAGAATGACTTTAAATTGCCAGAAAATATGCATAGAAAATTATGTAGAAACTTATAAACTTAATCCTCTGAAGTGAAGATCTTCTTCTACCAGTTATGACAAGCAAAACAGAAGAAGTCCTCTCTGAATTCCTTGTCAAACATTAACAGAGCAACAGAGCCCCAGTCAGCAACAGAACATGGCAAATACCACAGAAAACTATCCACCAGCCAAAACTGTTGGTTGAAAATTTTACCCACGTAGTTTTGGAAGTCAAATAAACATTACATAAATTGCTGCAGATTAAGTGCAGTTTGAAGAACTATTTGAAATTTTTTTTAGCTCTCTCTTCTGCATCAGGGAAAAATACCACACTGGACACATTAAAAGCATAAAATAATGATATTCTGTTTATCTATGTTTCAGTTTTTGTATACATTTATTTTCTTATATATTAGTACACTAGCCTTAAAATGAAGGAAACCATGTTCAAATCCAATAAACCTGAATGTTCCATAACCTGGGCTTCACCAAGACCAGATCCTGCCTGACCAACCTAGAGGCCTTCTATGATGGAGTGACAATATCAGTGGATATAGGAAGAGCCATGGATGCCATCTAGCCAGACTTCTCTAAGGCTTTTGACATGGTCCCCACACAACACCCTTCTCTTTCTTAGCAATCTGTTCTAGTTGAAGGTGTCCTTGCTCATTTCAGGGTGGGGCTGGATTAGATGGCCTTTAAAGGTCCCTTTAAACCCAAATAATTCTCTAATTCTATGATTCTCTCCTCTCTCTGTAGGTCAAATGTTTGGTTTCTTGTATACACAGTGTCAAATGCATGAATTAACTTCCTCACTCAGCTATTTCATTCCTACAGTGTCTTAGAAATAATTTGTTTATAATTCAGTTTATTTTTACTGCAGAATGTAAAAGAAGTTGTGAACATATGCATATATTGCTGCACTTAGCTATTTTAGTAACTACTGTGTTGACATAAAGAATGGGCTGTGGAGTGCCACAGTTATAGCTGGATGCAAGACATGTAGATAAGAGTTAAAGCTTATATAAAAAGAGTCATCTTCAAAAAAACCCCATAACACTTTAAATGTGTTCAGTATGCAGTACCTCAATCAAGAATAGAATCTGCTAAAGAGGTGCTATCGATTACTGTTGTTTCAGAAAATATGCATGAAAAAAATGAACTGATTTGCCAGCACCATGAAATAAAGCCTGATTGTTGGTTTAAATAAAAACCTAAACAAATTTTAAAAAACAAGCCAACAACCCCTAATCTTGAGTCACTCTATGATGTAATTTTAGCAGAAATAAAGTTCTTGGGAGTATTTTATCTTTATGATTTCCTGTTTCTTCAAATGTACTTGAAACCCCAAATCACATCTCTACTAGATACAGTCTACTGAATTAATGAAGTAATCCAATTTTTACATCAGTTCCTTTGAACTGATATAAACAAAATGAACTCTTGCATAAGCAAAAAAAATTAGTAAGTACTTTATATTTATTGAGAACTTCAAAAAATATCTTTGAGAATTTCTTCTTTCAAGAACAACTTCAAAAAATTGCAGCAAAATTGTTATAAAAATTATGATGTAAAATACTGAAACAGTAAAAAAATCCCATGTTTCTATATGATTTCATAAAAAATGAAAACAGGAGGGCAACAGGGTTTTAAGCTGACGGTTTTCATTGGATGGCTCAGAAACATAATAGCAATGAGAATAAGGGTTATTTTTATTTGTACCTGTAGAAGAAATGATGTCTAATCCAACAATATTATTTGAAGTTTGAGTCATAATTTTGCACGCTTGAAAACATTGACATTATATGATTTGCACATGATGTTACATTAAATGCAATTTTTTCCACATTGTTTTGCATAGTGAAAAGTCCTTACTTCAAAAGACCTTTACGCTGGAACACGAATATTTCTCCTCTATCTGCTATCTCAAAATGACATTATATACAGAGTGAATATAAGATGAAACCTTTTGTGTTTTATGTTTTAATTAAGTATCATAAATATATAATCATAGAAAAAATACTCATCAAATCTCACATTAGGATGGACTTATCCATCTGACATATCTGGGTTTTTTATTACCTTCCACCAAGACTGTAAGTATTACACTAAACTCAATGCTTAGAGACAAGTCACCTGTGAAATCTGATGACAAGTTATGGCTACTGTGGGAACACTTTTATTGCCAGAAGTCTTGAGTACTTAATATCACACTTCAGTGGTAAATGATTATGTTTTATGTCCAATATCACTTTAATTTTATTTATAAAAAAGATTATTTTTAAGAGTTATAAAAGGATAGTTCTAAGCCCCTGACATTTTTGGTGGCATATTAATGGTATTTCCAGGTTTAGAAGAAAATCCTGTTCTTAGAGCTCAGCTCAACACATGAATTCACTCCATGAGACCAACTCAGGATTGAGCTTGCCTCCTGCCACTAGAGCTGTAGGTTAAAACTGTAGCTTTATGGCTGGCAAATTCACAAGGCACTTCCTGAGCATTGCACTCTGTCCTATTTAATGCATTACAAAATCAAGTTAAATCCATTGCTTGGATCTAGCAGTGAGAGTTTATGTGAGTTTAACTCCATACAGCTTGTCAAGGAAATTTTACATCTAACTTTAGTTAATGCAATTTACATGTAATTTAGTTCTGGGAGGTGGAGGCAGGAGTGGAGAAGGAAGGCTACGCCCCTCCAAATGTCTATTTTAAGGCTAAAATGGAGGCTTACACATGGATTAAGTGGCATGTAGTACTCAGCTGTCCTCTGCTCATGGATGAATTTTATCTTATGAACATTCCAAACAAACAGTCATAATAACTAAATATATAATGTGAGAAATATCCAAGTGCTCTTTACAAACTCTGCACTTATGGGAAAAGATTGAAGAGTTCAGCATAGAAATTTCTGTGGAATAAAATTTTGTGTGGGAGTGCTTATGCTGTGTGGGTTCAAATTGCTTCAAGTAAAAAACCAAACATATATATATATATATATATATATATATATATATATATATATATATATGTATATATGATTCTTGATTTCCTCATTGA
>JAWWLZ010000139.1:48665329-48677623 GCA_035041345.1 Poliocrania exsul | reverse complement strand
TTGTGTGGGAGTGCTTAGGCTGTGTGGGTTCAAATTGCTGCAAGTAAAAAAAAAAACATATATATATATATATATATATATATATATATATATATTCTGTTTCCAGTTTGGGTCTCAAAAAAATTTCAAACCACTTTTTGAATTAAAGGCCTGATCTAAAGAATGTTTAGTATGTAATAGCAACAT
Source organism: Poliocrania exsul (assembly GCA_035041345.1). Classification (NCBI taxonomy): domain Eukaryota; kingdom Metazoa; phylum Chordata; class Aves; order Passeriformes; family Thamnophilidae; genus Poliocrania; species Poliocrania exsul. The sequence continues at coordinate 48,677,437 of JAWWLZ010000139.1, read as the reverse complement.
ATTTTTCAGAAAGAAGGATTGAAATTCAGCCTTTCCTATTTTCTTCCTCCTTTGATATGAATGATGAATAGCCAAATGCTCACACTTTTCTTTGCTCCAACTGAGGCTTGGCTTTAGTCACTGCAAAGTAGAATAGCTTGAAAAAAATGAGGAGAATGTCCCTTTCACTTTCGATTACTTGAGGGTAAAGTTAACTTCCCCCAGGCACAAGAGAGAACTAGTATCTGTGAGACTTTGATTTATTACTGTGCTCATTTGTGAATTCTTGGGTAAAAGGCCAGCACTGTTGACATATCAACTTCAGTACTTTCAACAGAACCTGAATCTTACATGATTTAAGAAAGCCAGGCAAGTTGGCTTGCAAATGAGACTGCCACAGAGAGGCTTGTGATTCTCAGCAGGGCTTCCTTGAAGAATAGCACTTAGGTTACTCATATTTTATCAAAATAGTTTTGTAAATATTCCCAATGCTCCAGCAAAACTTCAAATTCTTATCTACAGGGCATGTAAATTGGTTTCGCTTCACTAATAAGCTGATTCTGAGCTATAAGCCTGGGTCCAAAGCTGCATTCACTTTAAAAAAAAGTTTTAAGACTTAAATGTTGACCCCATTTAAGTCAAAGACAACACATTCTACGACATAAAGCTCCACAGAATTAAAAAATAAACATGTTCATTCTAGTATGAATGCAAATGAATGATCTCAGAAGAAAAGCAATTTAATGGTGAAAAGAGAAAGGGTGAAAAAACCACTATCTCTTCTTAAAGCAAAAAAGAAAAGTAAGTTAGAACTATTTTTATAACTTTTCAGTACTTTACTCAAAAAGTGTATTTTTATTGGCATCCCTAGACAATTCGTCTTTAGATGAAACCAAACAAAATTTCTGCAGATAATACTTTAGCTCCCAAATATTTGAGCAAGAACATATTAATACTACATTCTAAAGAAACTTCACCATAGACATCAGGTTTGACAGAATATAGTACCTATAATAATAAGGTGTTCAATAAGTCATTGTAGATAAACTAAAGAAGTTATGAGAATTTTTTTTAAAAAAATCATGTGTATTATGAGAGATGAAGGCAAAATATACTTTGATTATTCTGAACTGTTTACGCAGAATTTAACAGGACATGCAAATTTTCCTATAATATTTCCTGTCCTTTACTGTCAAGCCCATCTCACATGCTTTGATTCTTTCACAAAATTTCTATGTACACTGAAGTCTTCTTGGCAATGTTTCAGAGTATTAAAATTTTTAGGAGTGTTTATTTGCTATTTCATGGATATTTCTATAGGAAGAATATGTCTGTGATTGCACTCTTGATGAAGCCTTTTATTTAAACTTCCTTACCTGCCATGGAAAGATAAAAAGACACTGTGCAGCGACAGTGGCTGTATCGAGCATAGCTCCCACAGGGGAAATTACCCTTTAATAGTGTTAAACCTGATGGTGTGTGAATGGTTATGTGGTACTTGAAGTGAATGAACCAATTCATCTTTCAGATTAGGACCACATGCCTGTGAGTGACACATGCTTTGTCTCAAAAGCAAAACCAAAAAGAACACAACATAAAAATATTTTTCTGTCACATTGACTACCAGCTGATGTTAAACTTACTTCTAGAAAGGGTACAGTAGAATGAATGAAATAAATCAATGAGGAAATTTCTTTGCTTCTTTCCAGTCAAGTTATATTTTAAATATTACCATTATTCAAGACATAAAAAGACTAATTTATAAATAGGGAGGGAAATATTTTTGTTATTTTAAATGACAGAAGATACACAATAAACCATCTGTGCCCAGCTTGAATTCACTAGGTATTTCACGTGAATCTTGTTTTGAACAAATAACCAACCCACATTCCTTTCATTTGTTGCTTTACCAGCTGGGTTTTGTGCTAGGCTAAACAATAGAGAGAGGAGAGACAAAGTGAAATTCTGACATAGGCAATTTGTTGCATTCCAGTAAAACCAATGAAGAGTCCACAGTCTTTTTTATGTATACTAATCTTAAAAATTTGGAGTCATTCTGAGAAGTGTCTTTTCTAAATAGATAAGCTAAAGATGACAGGAAAAGCCAGTAGTTTTCATATCCAACTACAAACAGAGTCAAATATTAATGATGGTATTTTTATTTTGTGAAGTTAGAGATGGCTACAGCATTAATGCACTGTTGGACATACAAGAAGAAAATGAAAATTTTGGAATAGATAAGTACAACCTGAATCAATATCAAAAGATTCAAAATCAGGAAACCACCAATACTGCCAATATCCACCCACTGTATGTTATGCATGACAGATTTCACCCATTCTGGGATTGTATCACTAGGTCAATTCTTTGTAGCCAAAGATGTCAATCTGTCTAATTACTCCTGAAGAGAACATTGTTTAGCAAACAGATTGCATATCTTTGCAAAATCCTAGAAGCAAAATTAAAGAGTCTACCCCAGCTAAAGAAATATTACAAAGTTATCTGGGGAGTTCGTAGCAGGCAACACAAGCTTCCAGAGTCACCAGATGCTTCATATTTTGTATGTTATTTGGAGAAACAGGAGTCACTGAAGCAGTACAGAATTTTCTTCCTGAAGCAAGATTCAGATAAGCCATTACACTCTTAAGTGGTGGTCATATGCTATATCACTCTTTGCTAACAATAGAGTAACAGCTATAAAATACAAATATTATATTAGTAGCAGTACAGTTGAATTTGATATTAAGATTAGACCAATTTGGTTATTTTAAAATTAAAGTAATTTGACACAAATATATTTTACATGTAGAATGGTTTATTTCTTCGCTCTCCACCTGTAGAAATATTTTTCCCTTGCTCAAAATCTGAAAATGTAGTACTTACAATAATTTTGTTGCCTGAAAAAAACAAAAAATACATCTCATAAATGAGTGCATTGTATATATGACAAATGAAAACAGCTTTTATAAAAAATCATGCTTCTTCCATAACTTCACTTACTACAGTGAATAGCCCCAATTGCTTGTATTCAGAAGCATCTTGACAACATCTGGCAGATATTCCCGTCATTCATTTACAAACTATGGAGTAAGTTCATGCTCAGCTCTCAGCTTGCCTTTTTTGACTGGTTATTTTTGAGTGGTTAACAGTTAAAAGCTAAAATATTTTGTTCTGCCCATGAAAAATGCTTATTAGTTACCTATCGGATGAAATATTTCCTTAAAAGAAATAGTTAATTGATATTAAAATCCAGCAAATTATAAATTTGGCCTTTGAAAGTTAGTAAGACATACCTAGAGTGATATTTTCCTCAGTAATTTTTTATTTCTGTTTGACTAGTATCATCTCACATCCCCTTTTTTTGTCAATTACATTGTCAGTCACTTTAGATAAAATATGAAATCTTTACTTCTTCCTTCCAGCTCTTTCAATTTTACAGGTTACTTTCCTAATGGCATGCAAAATAAATTAACATTAATATGACTTTACAGAATGTGTATAAAATATGCTAGCAGAATGTTGTCAAAATATCATGCACTGGCTTTGGCCTTAGAAAAAGTCTCATGTTAAATAAATATTTCAGATATCAGCCATCTTGATAGGCTTTCATGACACTTAGGATAGCACTTTGGGCAATACGCAAGTACAAAACAATGGGAAATACACACTTGAATCAAGTCTGCATTTTACTTTGATTCCCAAGAACTAGCAATGGGTTACATGAACTGGTAAGACTCTACAATGAAATACCCTAAGCATTCAAGCACTAAGAGACAAGTAATTCAGGATATACTCAAGATTACATTTGTAGAGTTTATGCCTTTCATTCCTGGTCCCTAAAATAATGGAAATGTCTCAATCTTCAACAATTCTGTGAAAAGATGAGAAATATTTGCTGAAGGTTTTCCGTGAGTAACAGTGATGGCCATCAGTGAGGTCTTTCACATTTCTGTGTACGCAGCATGAAGTACATTTCAGACATACGTTTCAACTATTGCAGTGCCATTCACCTATTTTATCATTAAGGTCAGGTACATGAAAAATAAAGTAAAACAATACAAAATTTATGGGATATTGCATGTAAACACATGCCAATAATACCCAGTACATTTAGATCCAGATTCTTAGATCACCCTTATGGAACAACTCAAAGCATTCACTCAAAGTAAAGAGCTACAGAAAATATGAAAACACATGCTGAAAGTAAAACTTATTTATATGCTATATATTTAAGTTTAAAAAAAAATTGAATATATAAAGGATAAAGAATTCACTCTGCACACAACATCTTGTCCTCTGCAAAAAACAAAATAGTTTGTAAATCACTTGTGCATTTAAGTGTTATATATGCACACAAACAAAGTATTATGACTATATGACATAAACTCACAAACAGATAAAATTCCTGAAGGCTGAATTCATTAGATGAATTGTCCTTGGGAAACAGTGAAACTGCAGAGATTAAAACTACACTATAGTAAAGACAATGAAGTTCTTAACACAAATCCTGAGTATTTGCATAAAAAAAAATCACATTTTTGACAAGACAAAATCAACAGCATTTAAGGGACAGTACTACACTGGTCACATTTAAAAACTGAAAACATACAGGTATGCTAACAGGAGTTGCAGAGCTTCTTCAGATACTTCTTAGATAATACTTGAAGAATAATACTTAGATAATATTTGCCAACTATGTTCCAGTAGTAGGCTACATTATGCATAATGTAGCTGGGCTGCATCATCATTAATTAACAGATGAACTTTGCCCCGAACAGGTTAAAATCAGGTTAAAACAGGACAAGAAACAATGGATGGGGAGAGACAGAGAGATGTGAAAGTACAAAAAAGAGCAAAATTGGTCATCACAATAGACTGGTTGTCTCAGATTAAGAGTTGTCTAATCTTCTGTCAAAATTTATATGACCAGCATAAAACCCGAGTGCTTTAAGAAGGATTTTGAAGGGTAATAACACAGTAGCTTTGCAGATGTTAGTGGTACCTTCTCCATCAAGGAAGAAGCAGCCTCCAAGGTGACATGAATGTGAGCAATAGTCACCATGGTCTGGTTGGAGATAAGAGTTTCCACTGCAATACCAAATGACAGGGACTAGGTGAGGACAGGCAGATAAAGGCCTGAAGCATGAGGACAAGCAACCCACATCTGACATAAAAATGAGACACTTAATGTAGGAACTGAGAAACAAGGGTCAAAGCAACGAACTAAAAAAAGATTTTCTTAATGACACAAAGCAGCTGCTTTGGAAACAGATAAAGTAGTATTTTCCCTTGCTAATTACTGAAGTCTGGGTGGAAGAGGTGTAAAACAAAGACTCTTTTTTAGAAGTATAATTTAATTCCTATTTCTAAGTAAGCAGATTTAAGGCTTAAAATCTTGGTTGCTTTTGGAATTAACAAAAGTATTCATAAGCATTTTCCATCCAAATACAAGACCCTGCTTCTTCAGTGTATCTGAATTTAATGTGGATATAATTAAAAGTGTCAGTTGTCAGAAAACTTTCCTCTGTCCTTGGATAAGCAGCTGCATAGGCCTACAGAGCAACCAGCTCCTAGTTGACTTTTTCATGCTTTCCTCAACATCTACCACATTCCCTTGCCTCAATATAGCTCTTCCCAATGAACTTCTCCCATCTTCCTGAAGCAAAACTCAAAGGTTAAACAGCACCAGATCTGTTCTGTGCAACTTTAGCTTGTAAAATCAGTCCTACAGAAGCTATGTACCCTTTTGATTCAAATTTGCTTACTTATTTAACATGATGTGTAATTTATTGCCTACAATATTTATTTATTCCTTAAATCCTTTAAATATTTTCTTTAAGGTGACCACTGGTTGTATCCAATAGTTGCATTTACATTCAATCCCTGACCAAGCAACAAAGAATCTGATTTACCAGTCCAGGTGTAATCAGCATTGGAAAGAATAGGAAGATTTCATTCTCCTCTTATTTCAAGTGTTTCAGATATTTATCAGGAAACACAATACACATATCTGAGGTATATATAGAATAGAATCATAGAATCGGCTAGGTTGGAAAAGACCTCGGAGATCATCAAGTCCAATCTCTGACCTAACACCACCCTGCCTACTAGACCATGGCATCAAGTGCCACATCCAGTCTCTTCTTAAAATACCTCCAGGGATGGTGACTCAATGACCTCCCAGGGCAGCCCATTCCGATGCCTTATCACTCCTGTAAAGAACTTCTGTCTAATACCTAACCTAAACCTCCTCTAGTGCAGCTTAAGGCTGCGTCCTCTTGTTAGACTGCTTCTTGCCTCGGAGAAGAGACCAACCTCCAATTTGCTACAGCTCCTTTCAGGTGGTTATAGACAGCGATCAGGTGCCCCCTGAGCCTCCTCTGCTCCAGGCTAAGCAACGCCCGTTCCCTCAGCCGCTTCTAATAGGACTAGTGTTCCAGTCCCTTCACCAGCCTTGTTGCCCTTCTCTGGACCCGCTCCAGCATCTCAATATCCTTCCTAAATTGAAGGCCCCAGAACTGGACACAGCATTCAAGGTGTGGCCTCACCAGTGCTGAGTACAGAGGAAGAATTACTTTCTTGGTCCTGCTGGACACATTGTTCCTGATACAGGCCAGGATGCCACTGGCCTTCTTTGCCACCTGAGCACATGTCTGGCTCATGTTCAGCCTCCTGTCAATCCAAACTCCCAGGTCCCTTTCTGCCTGGCTGCTCTCCAGCTACCCTGTCCCCAGCCTGTAGTGCTGCATGGGGTGGTTGTGGCCAAAGTGCAGGACGCAGCACTTGGCCTTGTTGAACCTCATCCCGTTGGATTCAGCCCATCTATCCAGCCTGTCCAGATTGCTCTGCAGAGCCCTCCTACCCTCCAAGAGATTGACACTCCCCCACAGCTTGGTGTCATATGCAAATTTTCTAATGGTGGACTCAATCCCCTCATCCAGATCATCAATAAAGTTATTAAACAAGGACTGGAGCCAAAACTGATCCCTGGGGGACACCACTGGTGACTGGCCGCCAGCTGGATGCAGCCCCATTCACCAGCACTCTCTGGGCCTGGCCATCAGCCAGGTATTAACCCAGCAGAGAGTGCCCCTGTCAAAACCATGGGCATTCATTGGTCTTGGCCTTCTTGTAGTGAAATATTTTGCTTCTACATACTTGTTTTTCCTACTGTTTTGATTCCCTTGTAAGCTAACTTAATTTAACCAAGCTTTACCAATGATAGCGTATCTTTGCTATTCAGCTATACATTGAGCTTTTGAATACAAGGAGTTACCCTGAAAAAATTGGTTTTGTGTCTGAAAATGAAATTTTCTTTTGCTTTTCAATGTCAATATTCAAGTCAGGGATCTTATGTCTCAGTGCCTGAGTTTTTCCATCTGTAAAATGCTTCAAGACCTGCTGCTGAAAATGTCTATGGCAACTGGATCCTAAAAATATAGTAGATCATATGCCACTGATTTCTTACAAAATAAATACCAAATTTATTTTGCAGTTACAGATTAAGGTACACCTGAGCCAAAAGAAATTAAAATCAAGATCATAAACTAGGTAATAGTTTTGCATGACTGTAGAAGAGGTCTCTCTTGTATGTCCTTACTACTTACTGCTATTTCTGGTCTGCTAACATGTGGTATGCCACAGTATTACTGTAGATTGACAAATTTAGGAATGCATAGGAAATCAAAGTCCTTAGTGTAAAAGATAAATGAAAATTTAGAGATTACAATATCAGTTCTTCTGCTGCTTCTGATTGGCTTTGATTTTCACTCTACAGTTTACTAAATTACCCCTTCCTATTTTTTATTAGCCTTACTGTCAATGATTGTGGAAAAGAGGAAGAAAAATGTGGTAACACAGATTCCTATATGCTGCTCACTAGATACTGTAACTTGCACACTTAGGATCTAACTTTTGTGTTATCCTTAGTGTGCACGAATGGCAGTGTTTTAGAGCTGCCTGTATCCCAGCAAGGCCACAGACGGCAGATACACACTGGCAAGGACTTTTAGTGACAGAACAAAAACTTTGAGATTTCCTTTGAAACAGACTTGCATTTAAATAACAAAACAAAAAAGGAAATATATATAGAGACACATTTTCTGATATATCCTTTTGTTTCCCCACAAGCTTAAGGCCTCCACAAACTGAGAATAGTGACTGCACTATAGTGCTATTCTATTATTCTAGTTGGGAGTGCTCTTCCTAATTATACTAAGAGGAAGCAAGAGGCACAATCTTGGCTATATGTTCTGTTTCTTTAGAGAGACTTCTGGCTGGATTCTTTAAAGCAGTCATGTAATAATTCCTGAAACAAATACCTCCAACTGTTCCTTGAATTAAAACCAAAATCAGATAGAAGACCAGCCTTCACAGAATACTTAATAGGTTCTTTGACTATACTTTTCAATATATTGTCTACGATACTGCTTGCTTATAATTTACACACCTCAGCAGATGTGCATAATAACAAATAGAAAAAGCAGGTTTTTGTAATATCTAATCATAGTTGAGATATTGCATTTTTAAAAATTTATCAGGGTCTAGAACACAATTATTTCTTCTCTTCCTCAGGGCATGATTTCACTTTTGTCTTTTGTTTTAAGGCATAAGTTTTTCCATTTCAGAAAGTGAGAAGCTTGTTGCATTTTTTATAAAATAATGTAAAGAAAGTGGGAAAACCCACATAAGTTAAACAAAAAAAATCAAAGTTTTTTTATAGCTTTCAACATTTTTTTTAAATCCCTTTTTCTTAAAACTATTTTTTTTTAAAAATAATTTAACTCCATGTGCTTAAAATATTTTACCTTTGATGAAACCTTTATTTTTCACTGAAGAAAACCAGGGTTTTTTTCACTAGTGCTACAAATATATCTACCACATTTTACACCACTCTATGTGTCACAACTGAACCAATAGTGCCACTGATCCCTTTTATGATATTTGTCTGAAGCTATTTTAATCTCTTCATCTGAAAGAATAAAAGGGAGAAAGGGACAAAAAATTGGAGCAATTTTAATATGTACAGTAAGGTAATTAGAATAAGGGTATCTCTGGAATATTCAGCATCTATAGTTAATGCAGATGTAGTACTAAAATTATAAATATACTTTCTACTAATGGCAAGACATTATATAATATATCTTCTCCACAGACATACCCTTGTCACGGGGGAGAAGCTTGTGTGCCCTTATGAGGTTGTGTGCTATGCTGGCAGAGGTATGTGCATCCGGTAGGGTCTCCCATGCCAGACAGGTCTCAACTGAAGGGTCAGACAAAGCGTGTCCACGGGTAGGATGGCCTCACTAGCCCTCTGGCAACCATCTTAGGAGAAGGACAACTCTAACTCCAAACCCAGGCAGATGGAGCTCGCTTAGGACTGTAAGGCTATCCATCTACGAGAAGGATACTGTAGCCACACCTACGTCCTGAGGTATTCGCTGTCACTGTCCAAGCTTGCTAGGCCCTGGCAGATGAACCTTAGGAGTAAAGGGTAGGGCCAGTTCCATGCACACTGTGCCTCACCTAAAAAATCCATTGTGCAGGCTTGAAGGCTTCACCCACATTGCGAAGCCCTGTAGTGACAGGAGAGGGTCGAAGCGGCAGGTGACAGGAAGCACTGGAAGCCGCAGACCCAACCCTGCATGCAGGTGGTTCAGGATATTGGTCGCTCAAGACTGACCCTGGAGATGACAGTCTGGTTCAGCAGCATCCTGAATGACTAAGCAGCTTATTTAAAGGAGAACACTGCTTGTTCCACATGGAGAGGGGCCTAGAGAAGGTGGCCTAACCAAAGCTTATCTCCTTACCCAGTTTGCTGACCACAGCCAACAGGCATCTTCTGATGCAGCCAAACAAAGACAAAGAGACAAAGGCATACATCTGCCTCCAAAGGTGTGTTCAAATTGAAACTTGTGTGTTTAAACATCAGAACCATGTTTGATACTGTGGATAGTGGATGTCCTGAGCATTGTTCTGCTCTAATTGCCCACAAACTGTCACGACTCAACATCGACATTGCTGCTCTCAGTGAAGTTCATCTTCATGAGGAAGGCAGCCTTAAAGAACATGGTGCTGGCTACACAGTCTACTGGTCAGGCAGACCCAAAACCGAAAGTCACTTTTCAGGAGTTGGCTTCATGATTAAAAACTTCGTTGCCTCCAAACTTGAAAATTTGCCAACAGGTCATTCCAATTGCATTATATCCTTACGCCTCCCACTATACAACAAGCAACATGTTCTTTTTAGTGTATATGCCCCAACTCTCCAAGCTGACCCAGCAGAAAAAGACAAAGTCTACAACGACCTGTGCCACCTCACCCAAAAGCTTCCTGCAGATGATAAGATCATAATCCTTGGTGACTTCAATGCCAGAGTAGGTAAGAACTCTGAAGCCTGGAAAGGAGTACTGGGCAAGCATGGCGTTGGAAACTGAAATGACAAAGGACACTCCTGCTAGAGTTTTGTGCAGAACAGCAGCTCATCATCACCAACACTACCTTTCAGCAGAAAGACAGCCTGAAGACAACCTGGATGCATCCTCAATCCTTTGACTATGTCTTAGTGCAACAGAGAAATCTTCGCGATGTCCATCATACCCAAGTGATGCCGAGTGGAGAATGTCAAACAGACCACCGTCTTGTGTGTTGCAAACTTAACCTCCACTTTAAGCCCAAACCTAAGAAGGGCGGCATTCCAAGGAGGAGGTTCCAAGTTAACAATCTTCAATCAGCTACAGTGAGACACAGCTTGTATTGGGAATTGGTTGAGTGTTGACATTTTTTGGCCTGTGTTTTGGTTGACCATCTGGAAAAAGTATATTCTTTTCCTACCAAACTACTGGTAACAAGCATTGATAAGAGAACAGCTTTGCCCTTGAAGACGGAGATCTGTGTAAACTAAAGAAGGTGGAGCCAGAGACCTCTGACTGGGTGGTTCTGGCCACATCTACCCAGTCAGACATCACATGTAGACTGTATTTAAGAGCAGATGACTTTTGCTCTGTTGCTGGTTTGCTTCACAAAAAGACCTTGTTTCTTAATAATGGAGATGCCTTTTATTGCTGTGACCCAGCCTGCACCTAGAGACTGCAGTCCCTGCATCTTTCTCCAGAGAATCTAAGTGTGCTGGGTTGGTAAGACAACCTACATGAGTAACCCCTTGGTGAGTGAGGTGCTTACACTTTTGGGGTTATTGCCTTGGTCTCCCTCCTTCTCTCTCTTCCTCATTCTTTTTCTAAAAACTCCCATTATTTAGCTGCTTCTGGTAATAGATATATTATTTTGCTACCCTCTCAACACTGCTTTTGTCTCACTTCCCAGCATCTCTTAGAACCCATCCTGTTACAGAGCTTCCAGGTAAACCTTCAAACTAGACTTCAAGATAATCCCTTAGATCTCTTTTCTGAAGCCCTTTGGCTCTGAAGAGTCCTTAGGGCTCTTCTCCAAGAAAAACAAAGACTGGTTTGATGAAAACAATCAAGAAATCCAGGAATTGTTGAAGAAGAGAACTGCTCACCAAGCACACCTTGCTGAGTCATCTTGCCCTAAAAGAAAAGCTGCCTTTCATCTTGTATACAGTAAGCTCCAACAGTAACTTCAAGACATCCAGAACAACTGGTGGCTCAGCCTAGCAGAAAAGACTCAACTATGTGCAGATGTGGGTGACCAAAGAGGATTCTATGAGGCCCTGAAAGCAGTGTATGGTCCCACACACCAGGTTCAAAGTCCCCTACTCAGCACAGATGGCCAAATGCTTCTCACAGATAAAACTTCCATCCTGAATCAATGGTCTGAACATTTTCAGACACTCTTCAGCACCAACCGTGTAGTCCAAGGCTCAGCAATTCAACATATTATACAACAACCCGTGAAAATTGAATTTGATATACTATGGGAGAGATATTTAAGGCCATACAGCAGGTGAAAACTGGCAAGGCAGCAGGAGTTGTTGGAATTCCACCCAAAGTCTGGAAGCATGGAAGTCAAGCACTCTATGCTAAATTTCACAAGCTTGTTGTGCACTGCTGGGAACAAGGTGAACTACCACCAGATCTCTGTGATGCAGTCATCATCACCCTGTACAAGAAGAAAGGAGAAAAATTAGACTGCTCAAATTACCGAGGTATT
>JAWWLZ010000139.1:48636281-48665229 GCA_035041345.1 Poliocrania exsul | reverse complement strand
ATCTCTGTGATGCAGTCATCATCACCCTGTACAAGAAGAAAGGAGAAAAATTAGACTGCTCAAATTACCGAGGTATTACTCGGGTACTCGGGTAGAGCCCTTCCCAAATCTTCGTTTGCGAAGCCTAGCCATCATGATGGTGATGATGATATAATATATCCATACAACAAAAAATGCCACTTATTTCCTCAGCAGGTAGAGGCAGGCAGCTATTTCACAATCATCACTTCCTTTGCTTCCTACTACTATTATTGCACAAAATAATGAGAATTTCAATTCTGGCACATTCATATGGTTACATTTCTTATAGCATGGCTCAGATTCTGAAGAGAGTTACACTGCTGTGAATTCAGCTTCACACTAGCAGTGTTGATGAAGGTGCTCTGGTCTTTCATCATGCTCACAACAGAACACAAGTAAGGTTCAATCAGCTTGTCTCTTTTATTCTTATACATCAACCTGAACATATGCAAGAAAGACACACTCCTGTATTCAGCAACATTGCAGTTGGACCTGAAGGCTCTCCGCTCCTCTTCTTTTTATTACCTGCTAAAACCTCTTGGTTTCCAAATACTCAGAAATGGTGTCACAGTCATCATCTAACAGCTCTGCTAGGATTATATTCTGTATTGGAACTATTGTATTGCCCTTGCAGTTCATTTTTTATAGCTCCTGTTTTTCAAAACATAGCTGCTAGAAAAGGATTCATCACTATTAGATGATGAATTATTTTCTGCCTTGTGTAACAACCTCAGTAGGCACATATACATGGACAACTAAAAGCCTGGAAATTGAGAAACTCTACTAGAGGTTGCAAGTGTTTCCACAGTGAAGTGATAGCTCAGTTGAGTTTCTTAGGATGGCATGCTGCACTTAACTGTAGAAGTTTGACCACATATGCCTAAATCTTCTCTTTTTGATGTGGCTTTCAGCTTTCCCCTAACTGGAACACGGCTTAGAGATATTTGCCACTCTCCTGTCATGTAAGCAATGAAAAGTTTCAAGGTTTATCCCCCTCATGTTTCTTTGATAAAGACTTTGCTAAGCACATTGAGCATTTTAGTTTAATGGTAAAGTCTGAGCAAAAGCTTATGGCTGATAAGTGAATGAGTGAAAGAGGTTTGGAAATGGTATATGCAGTAGCTGATCAGAGACAAAGCTAACAAAAGTAACATTGGATGAAGTCAAACATAAAATCCTTCTTTAACTGAGACATAAATATCCAAAAGAATGTGCAATGCTCCTTTTCCGGCCTGCCAGCCACTGCAGGTTCCTAACATCACTTGGTGATGCCTGTCCAACCCTGCTTTGAAGCATCTATGTAGGAAAATGGGCACCTGCCTCCTGCAAAGAGGTACATTGCAGCACTGACCATGGGGGCAGTGGGGCCAGATATCCTGCTTGTGTTTGACACATGGCTGGATGCCCTAATTCTTACCCAGCCTGGGTATAGGGTTAGAGTCACCCAAAAGAGCCTTCAGGGAAGAGCTAGGAGCTAGTGCTTTCTAAGGAGAAGTATCACTGCTGAATTTCAAGACGTGCTGCAAATCTGCTTCCCACTTCTTTCTGCTCAGGGACACAAGCTAGACAAACAACCATGTCAGTTCATCCCATTGCTTTAACTTGAGCATTTTTCGGAAATAAATAAAAGTCTTGTTTGTATCAAGGGGGACCCTGAGAATGGGCTCAATTTGTAGAGAAGCAAATATTGTCTGATGTGCATGACTTCAAATGTAAGAAGCAGTGATAGTCACTGAATGGCAGTCCACAACATTAAACTAACCCCCTCTGTGAGCAGCATGTCTTTTCAGGATTAACAATTTATGAAGTTAATGCACATCTAAGTACACAGCTGTCCTTTTCTATTTTTAATAACCAAAAGGAAAATGTCACCAAGTAAAGAGGGAAAGAAAAGCTGTTTCCTCAGTTGGGACTGTACAGAAACTAGCAGAGTTATTCTCTATGCTGTTAAATGATACTAACGAGTTTTGTCATGGAGATTAAAAACACTAGATAGAACAAAAAACTTAAAATAGTCTTCATTTTGCCTTCATGTTATTATTAAAGTGTTCTTTGAAAGAACTTATTTTAACTCTGACCATAAAACAAATACTACCTCACATGTGTGTCTTGGTATAAACAAGCATTAAGCAAACTATATATAGATTTTCAATGATTTAGTTGCATCTTCTTATGGTTTTACAGAAGAACTAATATAAATAATCCTTTGCTTTTCTGGGAATTTAAGTATGAAGAATCCCTAAGTGCTTTGAAAAACTGTATACATGAAGGAGAACTTTCAGTGTTTAAATGCAGCAATCCTCTGAGGGGGTTTATATGTAAATATGTAATTTTTTCTGTTTGCAAACAGTTCCTTGGACTTTGGTGATGGATGTGCTATAAATACTTTGAGATGAATAGAATCTGCAGTGGCATGAAAAGATAAATTTTGAGCAATAAATACTTTGCTAAGATATCAGTACAATTTCTCACTCTGAGGAATATTGTGAAACTGTGCAGAAAGATCTGCAAAAAGCCAGACAAGAAGAGGACTGATATGGGACTACAAAGGTGGCTACAGACTTGAGTAAATGGGATTGTAAAATTGAATTGTTGAGCTAGGGAAAAGTCACAAGTGCTTTTTTTTGTTCAGAATCATACTTGAGATGAGTCTCATTTAATATTCGTAGTAATGACTTTTGCACAGAAGCATGTTGCTAAAATGTGGTGACACAAAGGTGAAAATTTAGTTAAGAAGGAAGATCACTGGAAAAATGAAGCGATGCTGAAGATCTAAGTGATAGAAAGAGGATTAAATGTAATGGTACAAAACACATCTTGGACATTATTAACAAGAATTTCTTCTTTAAGCATCTGAGTGGCAAGAAAAAGAGAGTAAAGAATTGGCTAACTGATCACAGTCCTCCAAACAAAGTAATACAGTTAATAAAGAAAAAGTTGTATGCAATTCCAGAACATTTTTAAGTAGGATAGTTACATACCTAGAAGGAAATACTGTGCTTCTCTACAAGGTACAGGTAAGACCTGACCTAGAATAGTGTGTTTAATTATGGCTTCCCACGCTTACAAAAGACAATTTCAAATTAAATGAAGTGCTTGTAGCTTTTCCTACCTTTTTTATTTTTTTTATTTGAAATCCAAAAGTAAAAAAAAATAGCAATGCAAACAGAAGTGACAGTGTTGGTACAAAAGTAAGTTGACTTTAACCAATTATGATTTCAGAGCTTTTTAACAAGCAGAACAGCAAGATTTTGCAGTTTATACACAGGATTATATGTGGTTCCTTGAGATAGTGCAAGTTCAGTAAACTGCGAATTATCTTCCTGCCACTTCTGTGAGATCCCCAGATCAGCAACAGGGATAATTTGCTTATAAGTACTTCTCAAAGACTTTTGATAAATGAGAGAAGAAGAAAAAAAAGGAAATCAAACCCAGGTATTCCTTGAATTGCTTGTGCTGTGGACTAACTTTTTTTCTGGGAATTGCACACCTAGCAGCTTTGCAGTCCATTTCTACCTATAGTAAATGCAGTGAGGGCACCATGCAGAAGCAGTCTTTCTTTCCTTTGCCCAGCCTACATAAAAGCTCAGTGTACCAGCTTACAGGAAAATAAACACAACATGCTTTCTGTCATGCCTCACAATGAAGCTGGTCAGTTATAAATAAAATAATTTTTATAAATTCTGAATTCTTCCCAGAAAAACAAACAAACAAACACACACCCCCCCTTCCCAACAGGTCTTCCTGGCCAATTTGTTCTACAGCTGCAGTAGCACATGCATTGCTCACATAGTGCTAGGAACATGGTGGTATCAGCCAAGCTCTCTGTTGAGCATGTAGGTTAAAGACAGTGTGCCATCCCTGACAAGAAAGGACTACAAAATATTTTAAATTCAAATGAGAATAATAATCCAAACTAGATCTGCTGGATTCAACCAAATTTTATTATCTATTTAAAACCACGTACGCTGGTCTTGATCTTTTAGAAACTGTCTTAACGAGTCTGTGTGTAATGATAGCAGGTCCACCTTTTAGTGAAACCCTGTCATAAAAATTGGTGATTATGCACCCTACATGTTTTTGATTTCATAAGACTTCATCACTTCCATGGCTGTCAGTCTCATCACTTGCAATATTATGCTCCTTCCTCTCACACTGTAATTTCTTTAACACAGGGCAGGCAGTGGAGCATGATGTTTATGCTGCTACATCTACTGCTGTTGCTAGTTCATCTAATGCATCTGTGATACAAGTTGCTAAATCATCATGAGAATAATAATGTGCTATGAAGCAGGCTACTTATAATACTAATACTAGAATTATTCAGTAATGGTATTTTTAATGTACATTTAATTTCCATCACCACTACAATCTGCATAGAGCTGCCTGTAAGTATAGAACAAAATCAAATAATAGTAATCCAGAGTCTTTAGTGCTACAGGTTATGAAGTAAATTCATAAACACACATGAAAGCCTTCCTTCTAATTCAGTAAGGTTACTCTTTTGGGGTCATGTTAATAACCTTTTTCCCTAGTTTATCTGCATGAAGTATCAGTTAATCTGTTTAAAAAAATAGTATACTGTGTCCACTTTTAGGGCAAAATGTAACATACTTTGCTCCTCTGAAGGTCTCAGCAGCAGCTGAATAGAATATTTGCTGTCACTGGACTCTAAACATCTGTTAGTGGGAGAGGAGCCTTTAAGGTTTCATCCAAACTCATCCTGAAAAACCTACACTTCTATTTATACACCTCTACGGTCATTTCAGGGAGAATGCTTAAACTTGCAATCCCTCTAGAAGCCACAGCAATTTATCTCTTTTTTAAAGTATATTTTTAAGGCAGATACCCAGCATATACCAACACAAATGGTCATCAATAGGGGTAGAATTCAAAGGACATAGTAAGTAGCAAGAGCAGACATCCTCCAGCAGATCTCACTGAAGGAGGACAAGAGAACTAAGGCTTAAACTCTGTTGTTCTCTGTGCACCTCTAGAAGAGGTTATTGCACTCTGAAACAGTAAAGAAATTCATGGACTGGCACCTCAGGTGCCTCAAATCACAGCCCGATAACCAAATCTATTTATAAAAACTGATTTCAGTGTTGCACTAATAAATATCATTCTTGTTTGTTTCTGACATCATACATCAGAGATGTTCCTTGTATCACTGAGATACCATGTATTTCTAATGTAAACAACAGTGCAGCCTTTAAATTTATATGCTGTAATTTTTTCAGTCTGTTTTGCTCAATAATCCTGTAGTGCATAGATAATATTCTTGTTGAGCAGGTCTGCTGGTATAGAGCAAATACTTTACCCATAACTGAATATATTTAATATGAAGGCTTTATATTCTCTACAATTTTGTCATTAACACTTACTGAAAATTAAGAGAAAATGTAGATAAGTATAGAACCTAACTAGCATCATAGTATGTGCAAAAAACCCTACATAAATGCAACACATCATATCGGAAAGCTATTGTGAAGATTATCTGTTATGACTCATATTGTGACACTACATACTGGGTAGTGCCTGGTTAAAATAGTGTTTACTGGTTTTATTTATATCAGTGCAGTTATAACTGTTGCAGATATCCATTTGGCCTTGTTTTCCTTTTTTCAGAATTTTATGTAGCCCAGTCCCACTTTCACTACTCTGCAAAGACATTTCAGTGTTGATTTTCCTCATCCTACAATTGAAATTAATGGAATACAGTGAAATCTTTGGATTGCAGCATAAGGCTGAACTGTGCAAAAGAAAACCTCTACAAATGAATCCATACTGGTACATATAAGAAAACTCATCTAGTTGTGAAGGATTGGCCACACTGTGAAACTGATGGCAGTTTTCTTTGAACAGTTATATCCACTATATCAACAAGCCCTTTTTCAGAATATGTTTGAACATGGTTTTGGAAATAGCATGGGTCAGGGCCTGCTCCCCCAAGGCTGGTTGCAAATGGCCACAGTGTTTTTGGGAGAAGAGATATTTGGTATATAACTGCAGACCTTTTTTGTCAGAAACAGTTCTTTCTTCAATTCCTTTGATGAGGAGCCTAAGAAATAGTTCATATGGGATCAAAAACATTTACTCTAAATATAAATGGTGGTGTACAAGCAATTTGCCTGTATCTGCTTTGCTGCTGTTTTTCTCTAATGACCAGCTGCAGAGACAGAGAGTTAACAGGCATTAAGCAATCCTACAGCAGCTCTGATTCTTACTTCGGGTTAAACTCCCTACAGCAGTGCCCCATGCCTTCAATGCTGCAGTGTGCCACAGTCACTCTTCTGGAGTCTAAAGAAAGATACATACTGGTACAAGACCCTCGGGACAAGAAGTGAGGGGGCAGTCTTTTCTGCAACAGTATCTCCAAATGAAACACGCATGTACTACAGTTTAGCAAGATATTACTGTTGAAATCATTAGGAGTTTCTTGTTGCAAAATGGTTTGGAAACAAAGAAAGCAATTCTAGCTTCAAAGCAGAGAAGCATAATTTATCAAACTGTGGGATGTATTTGGGAAGGGAGAGAATACAAATGAAGAAAAGGAGAAGCATATTTAAGATGATTATGACTTCCAATTACATACATCTTTAAGCCCTGTATAGTTATCTTCTGACTTACACGTCAGCTTCTATTTTCCAAATAAAATACCTCAACACTTTAATTGAAAACAAATAAGTTAAAAAACAGAGGAAGAAGCATTTCCTAATCCTGTAAAGTAAAGTGATATAAAGACAGCTAGCAGCATATTAAGATAAGGAGTACAGCCTAATTGGTGATAAAATGTCAATTCTCCAATAGATGTATACCCACAGTCCATTAGATTTAATTAGGCTCCCTCAGCAAGTAATAAATCATGTAAAAGAAAAATTGAAAAATAAATCAGCTGATTGCTGGGAAACACTCATGGCTTGGTTTACCAAGGCTAATCTTTAAGTAAATTAGGAACTAGGACAGACATATTAAATAGAGGGCTTGAAAAAAAGACCAATGTCCAATATTAGTACAGGATTAAGAGATTACACAAAGACACTGTTGATCTACCCAGGTTTTAATTATGATCTCATTTATTGATATCATAAAAAAGTGACATTGTAAAAAAATTTAAAAGCATATGAAACACAGAGCAGAGCACATGAAGCAAAAGAAGAGGAGGTTTTGGGTTACTGTTTCTAAGGCATGATAGGAATGAGAGAACATTCAGACTTGATGAAAAAATAACAACTGACTTTTTAATTTTTTTGTTTTTGCAAACTAATCCCAGTTGTAGCCATTTCTATGGTTCTGATAAAACTGGGATAGAACTGACACAAGAGTGCCATTTCCCACAGGACAGACCTTCTCTAGTCATGTGTAAAGAGCAATAGTCTTCATGTATTCAAAAGGAATGCTGTGACAGTTTGTATTAAGCCCTGAGACAGGCATTTAGTCTTCATGTACAAATAGAATGGGATTGGTGAGATGGGAAGATTGAAGAAAAGTTTCTGGGATTTTTGGCTTTAAGGAAGAATTCTTTATTCTTTCAAACTTTGGGTCCTAATCTGCCCTCTGTGAAACTACAGAGCAGAGAGAAAGAGATAGGAAATGTTCTACAAGTGTTTGTAGATTTAACAATTACCTTGCATTTGCCTCTTTTAACTGCATATTAATATTCCATAAAATAGATCGGGGTAGGGAGGTAGGTAGCCAGGTGTAGGGATTTATTTTCTTAACTTAGGTACAAAACACCTTCACGATTATAAAAAAATACTGGCTTTGTGCAATGCTTCAGTTTCAGACTATCCAAGTTACTGAGAGTTAACATATGACACCAAGAATTATCTATGGTGTATTTGCAGTGCTACACCTGAGCATCAGGGCAGTACTAACATGCATCAAGTGTATCACTTCTGACATTGGACAAGCTTCATTAGCACTAGCTGGAGTTGTGCTTCACTGCCATGTGTAGACCTGTCCTATGGGAGGGAAAGAGTGCCCAAGCTCTGCTACGCCTTTAGCAGCTCATTTTTCTTAATTTTGTTTTTATTAATTTGGAAATGTCCTTTATATTTTCAATTTATAGAAATGATAATGTACCCATGCAACCTCTGCATGGCTACTATGTTTAAATGCACTACTACTACTGTGACAGCAACCAGTGAGTCCATACAGAGGGGGGAAATTTTCTTAAGGATTTTTTCAGTATTGGGCAGTTTTTAGAAGACTGGAGCTTGTAACATGGCACTTTCTGATAAATAAGATCTGATAAACTTCTATTTTTCAGTAAATTCTCTGTAAAATTGGTGTTCTCCTCTTGGATAAATATATGGTAAAGGTTTAAATCTGCATGTAAGTTTATGTGTTCTTGTTTTTTGTTTGTTTGTTTTGTTTTTGTTTGTTTGTTTGTTTTTGGTTTTTTTTTAATATTGCCTTTCAAAGTGGAATTTAGATGTTAGAGCATAGCCCTTTGGCAGTATTAAAGCACTTACAATTCAAATTATTTAGTGAAGCAACTCTCAAAAATATTTAGTTAGGATCTGCAACGCACATATGCAGCCACATCCTTAGACTCACATAGAAGACATATAGAAATGGGCTATTTTTGGCATTAACTAGAGGATTTAAGTTGTTTGATTATCTAATTCCAGTTCAGTAGAGTAATTTTCTGATTGACCTTGCTGTGATGGAGTGCTTGATATTTGCTCAGTTTAAAATTATGTACAGTAGCCTAGGTTTGTTGACGTGTTTTGGTAAGTGTTTTATTAAAACCTAGTGTCACATTTTGTGAAATAAATAATTTGCTTTATAACTTTTGAGGGATAAAAAACATTAAACTCTCACCCAAAGCAGTCTTTGTTTCCTGCAAAAAACTTGCACTGAAATTATCTTGATGAAACTACAGAGCAAGAATTAAGTATAATCTGATGCTTGCAAACCATCCTGTATATTAACTAAAAAAAATAATTTCAAAATATATGCCTAATGGGAATTGACTATTTAAGGGAGAATTTGGCATTTCAATTTTACTTCAAGCTGTTAATGTAGTAGAAAAAAAATGAAAACAATGATACCATTAGATCTGATAATAAAGAATGAAGTAACTCAGTTGAGGAAGCACTTTGGTGATGGTTACTGAAAACTGCTCATACACTGATGATGCCTGTGTAGTCTTTTACTAATCACAGAAACTACCCTAAAAGAAAGTTTATTTGGTGTTTTCTGAAACTGGGTCTGTATTTCAACAATGGACAGCACTGACCTCCCAGATCACCTCTGTCAGTACCTCTGAAGCATTTGCTGGTAATGAAAGCTATTTATGCTACAGAAACTTGACACTGAATGAAAAGTGTGTCTGTATGATTCAGAGCCGTTTGGCTAACCCTTAGAGTTAGAGATCAAATTAAATATGAGGTTGGAATGGACCTCTGGGGATTATGCTGTCCAAACTCCCACTGAAACCAAGTTCAACTACAGCAGGTTGTCCAGGGCCATGCCCAGTCAGGTTTTGAATATCTCCCAGGGTGGAAACTCCACAACTCCTCAGGTGGCAACCTATTCCAGTGTTCAATAATTCCCACAGTAAACTTGAGGGGTTTGTGTGTTTAAACTGAATTAGCTCTATTCCCTATTGTGCTCACTTCTCTCATCCTGTCACTGGGCACCACCTGGAAGAGTCTGGTTCCATCTTCTTTACTCTCTCCCACCAGGTATCTATATACATTGATAAGATCCCTCCTAGTTCTTTTATTTTCCAGACTCAGCTCTCTCTGACTCTTCCTATGTGACACAGGCTCTAAGCCTTTAATCATTTTTGTGGCTGGACTCTACTGAGTATGTCCATGTCTCTCTTGTACTGGGAAGCCTACAACAGAAGACAGCACTCCAGATGTGTCTCACCAGGGCTCAGCATCTGAGCAGTGCTCAGTATGTATCCAGGGGGTTCATGAATAAAAGAAGCTTCCTACTTGAGAACATTGTTAAATCTCTTGATACTAGAGGTGAAAATAGATGGTTCATTGAAGACTGTGAAACCACATATAACAAGGAAACATGAAGATGCAGTAATTAATAGATTTTGTTTCCTGCTCTTTCATTAGTTTTATGCAGTTTGATTTAATTGATGATGACGGCTAGGCTTCATGAACGAAGATTTGGGAAGGGCTGTACCCACGTGGGTGTGTCCTTCGAGCCTGCGCAGTGGATTTTTTAGGTGAGGCACAGCGTGTGCAGAACTCGCCCCACCCTTTAACTCCTAAGGTTCATCTGCCATAGCCAAGCAAGCTTGGATGGTGAGAGTGAAGTACTCAGGACTAGAACCTACAGCCCCCAGTATTCCCAGGAGGTCTCCCATCCAAGTAGTACTAACTGGGGCTGATCCTGCTTAGCTTCCGAGATCTGACAGGATCGGGTTTCAGGGTGTCATTTAACTGCCTTGTTTAATTTAATTTACAGCTAGATGATTGAAAACTGTATTATACTGTTTTTACTCATGTTACCAAAATTCTGTATTACACTGGCAGGAAATTTTAGATTCTCTGAACTAAGCAGTAAAGGTACAAGTGGTGCATTACTTTTCTTACACGGAATGGGAATCATTTAGATCATACAAGCAACTTTTCATAATTGATAAGAACTTGTAATTACATTTTCTCTATCAAGAGTTTTGCCTAAGAACTTTACAGAGAAAGTCATGTGGAAAAACAGAAACCAGAAGGGATTTAAAGAAGAGCTGTCAAAGCCACCCAGGCAACATCTGAACCACACAATCACACTTAATGCTTCCCCATCACCTCCTAGATTAGAATGTGACTTCTTTCTAAAAAGGAGCTCTGTTGTGATAGGAGGGTGCACACTCCCCCTGTGTCCAGCCTGATCTTTTGAATCATGTGAGGATTATTACCTCAGCTTGTAGCCTTCTACAAACTTACAGTGAAAACCAATGACATACAATGGTTTCCAGTCAACATCAGGGCCACCTTGATAAGACAGCATGCACACAGATACAGAGCCTTTGTAATTTCAGCACAGAAGATACACCCAAAACTGGCGTCAGTGTAAGAGCTTGTATGAGGGAAAGAAGCAGGAGCTTTACTGACTACTTTGTAATGGAGATTCATGACAGAAGTGGCCACCAAACAGCTGCTTCTTACGATTTGTCAGGGTGAAGAAAATTCATCAAAATTTACAAACCATGCATATTACTTTTGGGGAGAGCAGGGAGCAAATTATTTTAGCCTCCATTTTCAGTACGGAACATGGGAAAGGGTAGAAGATACAGAAGTGTTCTAATAGGTTGTGACATTTTTTACCTCAAGAACTTTACAACTTTATATATATTGCCACAGTTACTGTGTTTGCTTCAATGTTTTCTGTATTTTTAATTTTACACTACCCATCACATGTGCTTTCCTCAAACTTTCTTTCGGATAAAGAAGTAGAATGCATTCATAGTTCTAATAATTAATAGTCATAATGAAGGAAAGCTTCTGTCAAATTGTCATTTCTGTTAAATTGTAAATCCATTTTTAACAGCCATACCTGATAAAGACAAAGATGAGGAAGAGTGTGTGCATGCAGACAACCTTCATACCAAGCACTATTCATAATTTCTTTCAAAAGATTATGTATTTTCTTAAGCATACATTTCTGTGTTCATCAGAAACATGTGTTTCAGAAAAGTGTTCTAAATATCCCCGGTTTAGGGTTGTTGGTTTTTTTTTTTTTGCTATCTATTATACCCACGTGTCACTGCATCACTGCCTATATGGCACTACTACTATACTGTGAAGAGAAGTGTTTTATTTACTAAGAGGAACATGGGCAATAAACATCTATTTAAAAAATGGAAAATAAGTGCCTCTGAATTCAGTGCCTATTCAAAGTATTTTGAATGTTACACATAACAATTCATTTACTTTATTTATTGACTCTTCAGCCAAATATGAATGAGTATGTTCTAATAAAGCTAAATTTAACACCTATAAATATTCAGAAGGAAAATGCTTTTCCTTTGAGGCACACATTCATTCATTTCTTCTACCTAACTAGTATCAGCATCCAGAAAAATTCCATGATGAGAAATTGATATTATCCATGCAAGGTACAAAGTTCTTCATTTGCGACCCAATACTGAGTTTTGTAGATAGGAAGCATCAATTTCCCAGCAGTGATCCTCTTATGAGAAGCTGAAGGATTCTGAAGGTTAGTACTTTCTGAAGTTCAGAAGATTTTAAAGCTTTAAAAAAAAAATAATAAAAAATTGTAGGGTACAGGAAGCCTGAAGGAGGCTATTTTTAGGCTGAATGACATGAAGCAGGCTGTAGACCATGATTTCAAATTCTATGTACAAGGTACAGAGTAATATTCTGAAATCTTTGAGATCTGCTTTTTCTGCTTTCAATTTTTTAAACAGAAACATATATAAGCAAAAAGGTTGATAGCTATATCCTTTCTGGATAAATCATTATAGTTTGGGGACATTTTCATTTAATCTGTTTACCAAATACAAAAGTTTCAATTTCTCATTTCTTTTAAATAAATGAGAAAACATTAAGAATAAACACGTAATTAAGTGCACAAACTCAAGATATATTTTCCTAGATGTAGTAGACTGAATTCTATAGAGAAAGTTACAACAAAAAATGGCAACAAGGTTAACAAGAAAATATTTTTATAGAATCATTTAGCTTGCAAAAGACCTTTAAGATCACGGAGTCCAGCCATTAACCCAGTACTGCCAAATCCACCACTAAACAACATGCCTAAGTGCCACATCTACACATCTTTTAAGTACCTCCAGGGATGGAGTCTCAAACACTTCTCTGGGCAGCCCATTTCAGTGCTTGACTATGCTTTTGGTGAAGAAATTTTTCCCAGTATCCAGTCTAAACCTTCCCTGGCACAACTTGAGACCATTTTCTCATCTCATCACTTCTTTCTGGGAGAAGAGACTGACCTGCACCTGGCTACAACTTCAATTCAAGTAGCTGTAGAGAGAAATAAGGTCCCACCTAACCCTCCTTTTCTCCAGACTAAACAACACCAGCTCCTCATAAGGCTTGTGGTCCAGACCCTTCACCAGCGTCTTTGTCCTTCTCTAGAAATACACAATATTTAGACTTCTAAATATTTAGAAAGTCTCTTCTTGAGGGAAGAATTTATCAAATGCCTTTCTGTTTACAGAATTTACCACAGTGACTACAGACTTGAGAAGTCACAGGACTATTCTTGAAAGAAAGCACTGAAGGTGTTTACTAAGTTTACTAGAGTAATGAAGAGATATGGTATATAAATCTTGCAGTATCATCTCAACATCTTTGACTTGAGAGGCAGGAAAAAAATTAATGTACCCTGAATTTCCTACTATTATCCTTTTTGGTGCAAAAGAGTCAACTATTGACTTAAAAGTGCTGATAAATGAAGGAGTAGTTTGTTTGAAGTCTCTGAAATTACACTTTCTGAACTGAATTCCAACTTGTAGTCAGATGCAAAAGAGCTGTCAGAGAGATTTAGCTCTCAAGGAGCAGTGTATGGTAGCACATTATGTTAAGTTTTATGTTTTTATCAAAACATACTAATTCAAAACTGATTTACTTTAGAGATGAAAATTTATAGATCAAGCATGTTCCAATTGTAATAAGTAAGGAAAAAGCATAAAAGAGGAATAATTCACTTCCATTAATGCTTCAGGCTGTCTTTCCCTTGAGAACTCTTTCAGGAAGAATAGTTATTTGTTCACTCCAACCTAGTACTACCAAAACTGGCTCTTCCTATTCATGCAGTAAGGAAGTGTCCTCTCTGATCAGGAAGTACAATCAACCATCTTATGAAATAAATATATTTAATTAGTTCTAGTTTATACTGGCATACCTTGAGGAGCAGATGATAAGTTGATTTTTTTCCTATATAATAGTCTAAATAAAGAAACTACAAAGTATGATTTATAGCCCCAAATGATGAATTACTTGGTATACAGGTCTGATGCAGTGTTTCCAGGCTCTCTTGACTTCATTTTCCTGAGCCTCACTGCACCTCAACCCTAAACACAGGACAGCCTTTCAGCTACAGGTCACCAACGCATTTCTCTTCCAAACTATAGTCTTCATGAGTGTCTACTGCTGTCACTTCCCCTTTAAGAATACAGTCAATACATATTCAAATTAGATTTAAAAAAAAATCTGAATTCCAAGCCAATATTGACATAATCAAGCAGTTACATAATTTTACCAGCACAAGAAATGTATCTTATTTCTTTCTATAACCCATTTTATTATTATATGTTTCTTTAAAGAAAGGGTAGAAACAGAAATTAGGTGGTAAACTTCAGAAAAGACTTTCAATTTTTTTACTTATACATTTAAAAATCTTGATGGTTTACAGGTACTGTAATCATAAAGTTTAATAATAACCCTGTTGTATCTCTCACCAAATAATATTGTGTTGATTTTCCAGCAACTTTGTTCTAAGGAGGAAGATTCATTTAGTGTATGATTTTGTTAGAACTGATGGGTCTATGAATTGTCTGAAAATAATTTTTACTCTAAGTGGAATTAGGAATATTTCTCATCCTCTGCTGCAGCATGAGATGCAAAAACATTTTAAAGGAACTACACAAAAGGAAACAATTTCCTGAAGAGAAAGAACAAAAACTCAATGAAAAAAACTCAAAACATTAAAATAAAACAAACATCAAAGTGGAACTTTGACAGGATTATATTCATAATTCTTAAATGGATGATTCTGGAGTTTACTGCATGTAAAGAAGGAAAAAAAAATCTATTGATATGTTATAAAACTGTAGGTAAAACTTGAACGACATATAGTAAGCAGGCCTCCAGGAAAGTGATTTCCAATGCAATATATGGCTTTACCAATTTTCTCATATGAAGCCTCCCTGTAAGAGATCAAGGACCACTAATGATGAAGCTTGCTCAGAACTTGGGCTGGTTTCATCGGCATCAGCCTGAAATCTACACCCTCTGGCCTCAGAGAGGAACTTACCCTGGTACAGAGACCACCTATGACAGGATGTGGAGACTAGAGGCTCTTCAATGCATCTCATGGGGGCCTCATGCTTTAACTCCTATCAAAGTACCCCAGAGTCACTATGACCTGTCTTTAAACAACTTCTGAAAATCAGCAACTCCACCTTTGCAATTTTCAGTACCAAAATACACACTGGTAAAGATTCTTCTGTCAGAGCAGTTATGTAAATTCTTCACATAAGCCTAAGAAAAAGCAAAAGCTGATGATGGAGCTCAAGAGGCTAACCCTGAAGTCTTCATATGTTTTATTTCACTGAAGTCTTAATATGTTTCTTTTAATTCTATAAGAAAATACGTGAGCACCCCTGAAAATACCGTATCATTTTCAGACAAATTCTACCTTAATCTACTGGAACCAAAAGACAAATCAATTTTAAAATCTTAATTACAAGAGCAGAGATACTAGTCTAGACACCAAATCAAAACCAAAACACAATAGGGGCAAATGGCCTGAAATAAGAATTCTTTCATGCAATGCAAAATCTCTTAATCCTTAAAATGGAAAAAAAAAAAAATAAAAAAAAAAATCAGTGTTTCTAAAAGTATTTGGCCTGAAGCACTATATTTTTAATGTGTTAACTACTTCTGCTGTTTTTCTTTACACAGTGTTCAGTGTAGGCTGTAATGCATTTTCAAGTATTTATATGCTAAAATGGGAGAATATTTACTTAAAACTGTTTTTATGTAATATGAGGTTTAACAATACTTCATTGTATTAAGAAAGCCTTTGTTAGAACTGCTTTTCCTTTTCTGTGAGATTTCCTATATAATTTCTTTTTAATCTCTTCCATTTGGTGATGTCATATTAAAATCATGAAGTATTTCATGAAGACAAAGCAAGATGCATTTTTTAAAAAAAAATACATTTACTGCTTGAAAATCATGGCCTGAAGATTTTCAGGCTTTTCAATCTGTACCATTTGGGTCTGGATTTCCAAAAACTTCCAAGGAAGTCTTAGATGAATTTGAGTTCTTATCAGGGTCTGAAGTTTATGATAGCAAAATCCTAATAAATAAACTCCAATTTTCAAGTTTTGTTATACTAAAAAAAATGAAGAGAGAAGTAATTAACAACTGCTTCCTTAGCTTGAAACTGCTTTATAAAGTCCCAGCAACCTCTTGAAACAAATGGCTGTGGTGTGCTAATTTCAATTCAAATAAGTATGTGACCAATTCAGATGATGAGAGTATTAAAGTACTTAAAAAACTGAACTGATCATACAACCTCAGTCGTATGTCTCTGCAGGACTGAATCCAGCATGTTTAGAAAAGCTCATTCAACTCCTACCCCTCTCGATTGGTAGGATTAGATGAAAATGAATGCCTGGCAGAGATGTTCAGTTTGTTTATTTCCTAAATATATATATATACGAAATAAATAATTCCTTCTAATTGCTACAATTACCTCAGCTCTTTAGCAGATAGGAGGTTTCATTACTGAGGTCAGAAGCTGACTTCTTTTACCTGATTTTGTAGGGAACAATCCAGATGGTGTAACCTTGCTGTTGGCAGCATTAGAGATGAAGCTGATCTTAATTCCAGTTAGAAGTCTTGCTTGCTCTTTGATCACATGAAACAAGGTCAAACTTATTTTACCTGAAGGTGTACCCTGTAAAACTGAGAAAAGAGCTACAAAGAAGCATTCATAATTTAAATGACAGCATGTTTTATACAAAGGGCTGTCAAGGAGTATGACAAGGCTATGAAGTAAATTGAACAGAATTCAAGGAATCAATTGCAGGTGGTAGAGCTAAATGACAAGGATCATAGTTAAAAGAAAGGGCAATGGAAGTGAAGGTAGTTAGAGACAGATATAAAATCACTTTAGTGATTGCTAGCACATTTCTAGTATTTCACAAATAAAAAATAATTACCAATTAGGAAAAAGTAGTTTTTAACAGCATAATAAAAAAGAGAATGGAAAGATTTAAACTCGAAGAACCAAAAGACTCAGAAAAGTAGATGGGGGAGCCTGCGAACATATTTCAGTTGTAAGTTGAGGTTCTTTTAGTGGTTGAAGTTCTCTTACTACTGAAAACATTCAGATGGTCTTTACACAGCTCACTGGTCTTGTGTAAGTCTCAGCAAAAAGATGCCGTATAAAGATATCATGCAAGAGAAAATGAAGTAGCTTAAATTGTGAATTTTCCACTAATTTCTTGAGGATTTTTGTACAATACTGAGGAACATTGTCTCAGATGTTTTATTTGATTTTTTAATGGCAAATAAATCCTTTTCCTGTTTCCAGTGCATGCACATACACACAGCAGTCTTCTAAAATAATGCAACAGCAGAAGAAATATCATAATACTGCACAATTGTTTATCTAACTATAAAGCTTTATGATCTAATTACCAGCAAGCTCATAAGAGATGAAAATAGAGTAGAAAATATGAGAAGACCCACTGAAATGAAGCCATGAGACATCCCAGGGATGGTTTCTATCTATACCGATGTCCCTGAGATGTTCTCATTTGCTTGGCAGTATCTCATGAAGATGAATGGGCCACTTCACAAGTCTTTGAAGAGTTTCTGAAAGGGCACCGAGATACGAAAAAGAGAAATAATAGCATTTACTTTGTGTATCATTTAAAAGATGTTTACTGGCATGGGGATCAAGTGCTTTACATTTTAAAAAATAACAGAGAACCACTTCAGTTCTTTGAGATTTTTCACTTTTCTTGCCAAAGTTTTCAAAAGCCACTATTGAGGTTTCTTTTCTATGTTTCTTCTAATTGACAGTTTAATTTTTCAAATTCTTGGTGGTTAAAACTTTCTATTAATATTGCTACCTCTCAAATATAGCTTCACAACACATAAGTGCTAACATATCTTCAGAATGCATAGGATTCCTTGAGAATCTGTTAATGCAGCTTTGTTCCTTTTTAATACAGTTTTACCTCATGTACCTTTCTCCAGCTGATCTCAAAGTTCTTAGTTTGACTTCAAGCAGCAGGATGAGCCTGTTATTAGACTAGCTTGACAGAAATTTTAATCTCCTTATTAAGAAAAATGGGGGTAGGTAGAAAGACATGGTGGTAAGTGAAGTTCTGGTGCAACCCTAATTAGGCGAATGTAATTTCTCGGAAAACTGTCAGGGCTTAGAAAATTTCAAGTCAATCTATTAAAAAATATGCTGAGATGGCACACTTCATCCCCCACATGGTGGGATCCAACCATGCTCCTTTCCCTCTGAACAAAACCACCTCTGAATGAAGGTGAAGATTGCCTTGCTACCTGAAGAGACAACTGAAGCTTTCCTGATGGAAAAAAACCCAGACATTCCACAAATCCAGAGTCACTACTGCATCTGCTCCTGATTTGGTATGGATTCCTTCCCTGCCTTCCTACATGGAATTATAAAAGTCAGTCATAGTGCTAGGCCTTCACTGTGAGTTTGTGGAGATAAAGGGTTTTATCAATATCTGCCATCTCTTCCAATAACTGTAAGGGAGAAAAGATTGATTAACCCCACAGCTAGATGACATTTAGGTATGCATGTAATAGAACAAAACTCTTCCTGAATAATAATGCAATAACATGGTATAATCTTGCAGTTTAAACACATTGCAGTTTAGACATTGGGGGAAATTTTTACATTGGCACACACCACTCAGAGGAGCTGTGAAGCCCTTTCCTTTGCAGTTTTCAAGACTCAGCGAAGAAAAGCTAGGCTGAGTTTCTATGAATCAGCGACTGTCCTGCTTCAGGCAGCAGGTTAAGCAAGAGGTTCCTTCCAACCTATACTTATTCAGTGAGCACTATACACTTAGACAGACCAAGTTGGATGGCTTGAGGCAACAAGTGGAACCATATTTGTAGAACTGTCAGATGGTACAGAGGCATTTGAATACACTCCTTACCTGTGGGACCTCTGGGATTATGGATTTCTTTCCATCTAGGTCCTTTAAGTATGTCCTGAAGTTCTTCAAGTAGTCAAAATGGTCTATTAACTTTGGTAGCATAATAAAGCTTTAGCTTTAAGGAATCTGTAGCTTCCTTAGTGACTTGGAGAACATGAGCTCTATATTCCTTTCTCATGTTTTTAAAACCATTGTCCATGCCAGAACGTGTTACAAAGAGGTATCAGAGGAGTTTTATTTTCCTGAATTAGAATTTCGCATACTCATATTTTAACAATTACTAGATATAATGTAGCAGTCAAAGTCCCAGCTGATAACGTAATACCACCATTTTGTGGAAAATTTATCACTATTTAAAATTTGCTTAAAGACAATTATTTAAACAGCTATATAAACAATAAATTCTTTGAATAGCCTAGCTGAAATTTATCTATTATACTGAACATGTAAGTTTCCAGCATTTTCAGTCTCTTGCTCTGGAGGATCAAGTCTTTAGCACTACAAGATTCTGTGGCATTCATTGCAAACATAAAAATAAGGAAAATACAGAAAACATATCTTTTACAATTGTTTCAGCAAATATTTAAACGATGCAGATTTTTCTTGAAGCATTTTCAGTTAAGTGGCAGTAATGTTTACATGTCCTGAGGTGTCTAATATGCTGTGAAGTTAAAAGCTTCATAAATTCCATTCCAAAAAGAACAATAATCCATAAGATCACTTCTCTTATGCTAGTATTTTTCTTCACTAGTTTATGCTTTGCTTGGAAATCTAGATTTTTTTTTAAGTGATGCTCAAAAATAGTTTTAACCTGATTCTTTCGAGTAAATGAATTTTAAACTGAACTTTAGTGAAAGATTGTTTATGGAAACAGTTTTCCAACTAAATCTATTCAAAACATCACTTGCATTTCCAGGCAGCTATGAAAAAATTGTTTTTCCAAATATGACAGGCACATATTCCAATAGTTTTATAAATGCAAATTCACCTTACATAGACATAAATTAAGAAAAAAAAAGGTATTTTAAGAAGTACTTTTAAAGCAGGTTTTACATAAAACATTTTTTAAAAATGAGATTCTTTTTCTCACCCTCCAAATCTGATACAATATTTTTAATACCAACATATCACTTTTCTATTAAAATGCATATTACATGAAGATTGCTAATCTGATGTGTTAATGTTTTAATCACTGCTTTTCATGTGTGAGTGTTTTCTCCTTTAGAAATTAAATGAAAAAATTAAGCCAGTTGGGTTTAAGTTAACTTTGCCTGACTAACTGTTATAACAGAGAAATTAACATATCTGTAAGCAACTGAATAAACATTCAGTCTTCATGAAATAAGGTCATGTATCTATAAGCATTAATTCTGTAATTAACCTAAGCAACAAAAACGACATAGAGTAGCCGAATGACACTGTTTACTAAAAGGGTGATTTTGGTAACTCACACACAAAGGAAGCTAAGTTGGCATTATCTTTTCTTCCTGTCTTTCAAAATTCTAGTGAAAGGAACAGCTCATATGGAGCCATTTAACTTTTCTTTTCCTATGTTGATGTCAGCTTTGCAGTTATACTTGGCATAACAGCTTTGATTAAACATTTTATATAATTGTAAGCTTCCTGAGGGGACTCAGAAAGGGAACTATCAGGTGCTTGGGTTACATTCCAGATGGCAAGAGATTTGCTCAGCTTCACATTCTCATTCCCACTGATGATACTAAACCACAGTGGAATTCATTTGCAAGTAATTCCAGGAACCATCAGGCCGAATTTCAAAGAATTAAAAAAAATCAGCAACTCGGCACTTAAAACAAAGCAGATGATTTGTATATATCTGTTTTATAAACAATTTCAAGGCTTTCTCTTGAGAAACTCCTGAACTTGTGGCTGTAAGCATTACATTCCAAAAGTGCTGCTGTTGCACTAACATTACATATGAACTGAAATGGCTTTCTACAGTTAATCCTTTCCCACTCCTGGTTTAACATGTAGCTAAATGAATCAACAACCTCTAGAAGCAGACACGTATGGTAAGGGCATGTTGAGAAGGCATGTCATAATCAGGTTCATTTGGGTCGTCATCACAAATGGCCATTGTATCAAGATAAACTTTATTTACCACAGCAAGTTAGCAACTGCAAGACATTAGGAGGGATCCAACCTCACCTGCAAAAAGAGCAATGTCAACATACACTTTCAGGATGTTCAGAAACAAACCCGAGGACACTGCAGCTCTACAGTCTGGAGAGCATCAGATGTGGAGGGCTTTGAGGACAAACACAATAACCATTCTCAGAAATCCCTAATAAGCCTGTTCTGCTGTATGCCATTTCCCTGATTCCAGTGGGCTGTCAATTTTTCACATTTGTTTCTGACTTGCACATAGAATGTTTTAATGTGTGATTACACAAGCATAATGGTAGAGCTGAACTGGCTTCTGGAGTTTTCCTGTCCCATGAAAACAGACATCTAGAATGGAACTTGAGCACAGTGGAGGTATTTCCATCCAAAGAATCATTCCAAAAATTGTCTCTGATGACTAAATATTCCTAAACTCACTATTTTAAGTTCAGACCCACTGCTTCTTGTCATGTGCAAAACTGAACCAGGCTAAACTAAATACCTGTAATAATAACTAAATACTGAATTGGACATTTTTTTAAATTTTATTTTAGCACCCTAAAAGACTTCATCTGCTGGATTTCAGGCTCAACACCCAGACTGACTTTTCCCTTCCCCTAATCTGTAGCACATGACTGTGACAGCCTGAGGATGACTGAGGAAGAGCAAGCAGCCATGGAGGACTGGTTTTATATTTCATCAAAAGACCATTAACAATAATGATGTGATTGTCCTGCAAGAACTCTATGAAAGAGTGGGTAAAGATACCCAGCCAGAGAGGAGGAACTTGAAAAGATACTTCTTTTCTAACCTGGAACCATAGTTTTGTTCTGCATGTGGAACAAAGTTGTAATGCAGAATGAGAACTGAACTAATGCTAACAACTACCAGGAGCTGATGTCTGAAAATAAAGGCTCATCAGAGCTACTACGATGTGCAGATTCACTCAAAGTTATTGCAACAGACAACAGCAGAAGTGGTAACTGCAGTGAAATGAATGCCTGATTTCTTTATCCCAATTTCTTTTTCTCATTCTGTATTATCCATTTTCTTATTGCTAACAAGAAAGGTCAATGATTAAATACTAACACAAAATAGTATGACTTGATTCTAATGTCAAAAGCTACATAGGGAATGGCATACCTTTGAATGAGCTTCACTTTTATGCAGTAGACCAGTTTTCAAATGAAGATTCATCAAAATACTGCCTGACAAGAATTCATTATCCTCACTAAAACAACCGAGGAACTGTAGGTAGGAATTTGAAAAATTAACATCAGTAATCTAATATCAGGTAGATTAAGCAACTATTGGATCTCAGGTTATTTCAGGACATGTAGTATTTAAAATCCCACTTCACTCTGCGTAAGTAGAATATAGAACCATTACACTGGAGCATCTTAACACAGTAACAGTATGAACATGAACAAATTAATTTTGTGGAATGACCTCTGCTTTCTTATCAATATAGGTTGCAATCAATATATATTACTTTTGACTGATAGGATGTTAAAGTTAAAGCAGTGTTTCACAATAAGGGATTCGAATCAAAGTAATGTGAAACAGAAAAAAGCTCAGATGTGTCTGACCTTGGAAAATTGGGATGAACAGCAATTCTTCAAAGGTTCTGAAATATCAAAAAAATTTGAAAGGATGGTCAATAAAGGATTTAGTCAATTTGCTTAAAAATAACACTGTAATGAAATGAAAATCTTATGTTCTATCAGATGTGAATGTCATGCCTGAACTATGTTACAGATCTAGTAACATAAATGAGAATTAGAAAGAACATTCTTTCATCTCATATATAATATTATGCGACAAGTATTAGAAGCTTGAAACAGTAATGTATAGATTTAAATGTTTGTTCATGAAAATAATGCTTAGAAAAAAACATTGTAATAACAAGAAAAGTCACATAAATTTAAAAATTAACAAATAACCAAAAAATATAATTTGAATTAAATTTTAAGTTTGAACTCTGTTTTGAAATTACCATGATAAGAATTTAAAGGTATGTGTATACAGTACTGGTAATTTTGGTGTACTTGTATATAAACCTTAGTTCTAAGATTTTGATCTTATCTGTTTATTGGGATTTTTTCCAACATTAAAATACCAGTCCTGAGTTTGAAGAGAACAAAGTCTTCAGGACATAAGCATCAATTATAAACCATTGTTCTGACTGTCCTATTGATTAAAAAAAAAAAAAAAAATAGAAAAAACTTTCAAGTCATAACGTAGTCTTATGGGACAGGAAACAACTGAACAGCAAAGCTACAAAAATGACTATTTTATGCCACTTTGGAGACTTGAACATGTAGAAGATTCAGAATCCAATCAAGGAACAACTACCTGAATTTAAATAACCCAAGATTATCTCTTCTGTAGCTCTTATAGAAATTTTTGTTCAAGAGAAGAGTCAAAAATGGATAGAGCAACTTTAACCAGGTTGGAAATCAGCAATATGACCACACAAGGTGGTGGATCTCTGCAAATGATGACTTTGCTTGCAATTCAGCTGATTTAAATCTACTTATTTCCTTTTCTCTTAGCTACTTAGAAAAATCTTTACAAGTATTTTCAAAAGAATCTCTGAAATTATTCTCTTTCCATAAATAAAACTGCCAATAAAGATCTCATACCTGCTAGGAATTGATGTGTAATTACATAACATCCTGATGCTTGGAAAGTTTCAATGTCATAATGTCTGAGACTTATTTGGATAGTCAAGGACTTTTAATCTGTCAATGATACACTAGAAAAAAGTGGCTAAGATTACTCTATTTATGCAAAATACTATTCTCTATTCCTACCAGGAATATATAAAGCATAGACAATAAAACAATCACTTTATGCTATACTAATTCTTGATATAAAGCTATTTTTGAACCTATATGTTATACATTTATTCATAGTCATGTTTCATCCCTGCCAGGACTTGTCACAAACACCTAGGAGAGCTCACCTCAGAGCAATCTTTAAAATTTTGATGAATTTATGTTTTGTCAGTCCTAAAATGCTGTAAAGTAACAAAGTTTCCTTGTTCTTCCTGAATGGATAAACAAATAGGCAGTTGGAGAGGTCTGGGGGCATGTGAAAAGCCAAGAAGTTAAGATGACAGGATAAAATTATTTGCAGCTCTAGTGATGTTACTGCACTGATGTCTACTTAAGAAACAGCTTGTCATGCTGTTAACAGTACTTATTTAAATATTAAATATCTGAAACTCCATTAATTTTTAAAACCTTAGCTACCCACTAGGTGTGTTCTACATTTTCAATCTGGCAAGATCTTCTCTATTCAGTTTTACAACCTTCTCCCTACTTCTGAAGCAGAAAATATGACTTACCTATGATGAGATAAAATGAAAAGTCTCATGAAGAAATCATTTATCATGAGAATAATTTCATAGATAGGTAAGAAAAATTCCTCCTTTTTTAAGAACTATGAGCAATGTGAGGCCAAGGCTGCCTGCCTGACTGGCTAGGCATTACAAGTAATCACAATTTTTGTGAAGAAAGATGTGTTCATAATGAAACCATCTTAATGCTTTTAGATTTTTCTTTTCTTTTAATGCAGACTTGTGTGGCCTCTTGCTTTTATATGTTTCAGGAGACACATATGAACATTTTGAACAAAAATGTGGCAGCTTCTTAGGGATTTGCAATACATATATGTTTCAAAAAGCCGTTATGGGTCATATGGTGCCTAACTTCTGTGAAGCTGAATAGACCTGCAGAAAGGAATAAATCCTCCATCATTTCTCTTGTGCATCCATCTGGGAAGAACAGCAGCTCCAATATGGAATAACACAGCTGTTCTTTCTGCATTTTTGCCCTCAGAGAAGTTTCTGGACTGCTTGGACAGTACTTGGGAAGGCAGAAGGAAGTGAGTGCCCTGGTCTCCTTTAACAGATGTTCCTTTAAGTGCATATTATCTGCACACTGTGCCTTTGTGAGGTCACTGAAAGGAAATGGAATTTTCTGAAGGATTCAAAAGAAAGGGAAATAAACGGGCACACTGGGTTTGTTAAAATACTGTTTCTTGTAACAGTCAAGTGTAAATATGCCTGACCTTCCCCTTTAGCATGTTCCTCTGCAAACAAATCAGAGAGAAAAGTAAATCTCCAGCTACACAGACAAAGGAAATCAGGAAGACAAGGAAAGAGACAATTGTTTTGTTTCTTGACTAAGTGAAAGAAAGGAGAGCTCAACGCTTCTAAACAAGTTACAATTATTAGCATAGTATTTACCCTCAAGGCAAATTAGACAACTCAGATTGACAATGAAAACCTCCCACGACAACCAGTAAATACAGGTTTGGCATTTTTGGGACAGAGGTTCTGGGACTGCCTACCCGAAAGATTCATCAAAAATTTACTGAAGCTGGGAATAGGGCAGCTTTTTTCCTCATACAGGACTACAGTGAAAACACACAAATGTTCAAATCTTTCTAAGAAAAGCAACAATGTACGTCAATTTATTTCTGAATGGACTCTTGCATATGTTAAAAATAATTTTCTGATTATGAACTTTTACAATGAGTAGAAAAACTTTAAAGACAATGAGGAAATGTAGCAGAGCGTATAATACAGCAAGGAAAGTGAGAGCAAGGCACTTTGGGGATGCTATTTATGGGCATTGTTTTTATTAATTAATCTCACAATCACAGAGCATCTGTCAGCTATGGCAAAATATTAAGGAAGAATGAATGAAAGATTGCACTGTAGAGAAAAAAAATAATGCATAATGAGCTGGTATAAAATTATCCCTGTGGACCCTCAGGAGAATAGTAGATTGAATCATATGAGGAACAAATGAAACGTGTTCATACACCCTGTGCTGGGAATGAACACAGCCAAATCTGGCAGAGACAAGGGAAAAATGCTACCTTGTGTTTTTATTCTCATGGGCAGTGCAGATTGACACTTTGGGTGACTGAAACCACAGAGCTTAATATTCATTAGAAAATACATGCATTAAGAATGCAGGTAAGCCTCTTCTGAAACAATGAACCATTTACAGGTGTATGTTTTCCAAATGTGTTCATTTTTTTTTTTTAATGATTCAGACAATTTAGCTGGATGTACCTCTGCTGGAGAAAATATCGATATTTGTGTGGACGGTTATTGCTCCTAATTTCTGGCATAATTCTTGGAATCAAAGGAGCAGAAAATAGAAAATGACACCTACCAAAATGCATCCTGAAATTAAGGTTTAAGATGTGCATATTTCCCTGTACATACCTTGTATAGTGAATAACAGATATAAGCAATGTGATTTTGATATGAATTTTAAGCAATTAATATTTAAAAATTATTCATAAGTCCAAGGAATTTTCACATGCGATTGGAAAGTTTCTGTGTAATCACAGATAATGAATATTTTGACATGTAAGTCAGAACTGTATAGCTTTGATTCATGGAAGTGTTTTAAACTTTCCTTACATCTCCAATCACATAACCCTGGGTGCTCCCAATGTAGCACCTTTTAATCACTTCTTATTCACCACAAACTACAGAAAAGGTTAATGCTGCCCTTTCATGTTCTGTGCACTTCTTCTTCCAGAATAGCCAGATAGTGATTTCCTTCAGCTGAGTCCCTGGCCATTCTGCTTTGGTATGTTTGTATTCACAGTGCAGTGCCAGACAGATTTCCACTGTCCGTTATATCGCAGGCTGATGCTACACCACCAGAAGTATATTAGCACCATTGCTGACTGAAGAAGATAATGAACTGAAAAGCTCCAATGCATTCTTAAAAAGGAGTTGTAGTGAAGGATCTCTAAATCTGAGTAACTTCTATGTGGTTGCTGCTATAACCAGGAAAACTCCTACTTCCATGGACTAAGCCTGTGGTGATACAGTTGTGAACAGGGACTGCCCAACTGGTTCACCTTCTGCCTGTTGAGAACAGGTATTTAATTTCTGTATTTCTATTGCCTTTTTCTCTAATACCATTATACATGGGAAATCAAAAGATTTTTCATAACAACATCAAAACAATTACTAAAAGTGAAATAGTTCTTATGTCTTGGCCACAAATACTTACCAAGTATATGAACTTCCCTTAATTGCACCTGAGGAATTAAAAATATGTTGCTGATGTGCAATTTTGCTAATAACATACTTTATCTAATAACATTGCAATGAAATATTTTGTGGGTGTTTGTCCCTACAAGTCAGAATTATTTTTTATTTTCCAGGATAAAGCAATACCGGTTTTACTTTTCAATTAGAAGGAATTATTGTAGTGGACAGTTTCCAGTTGAATAGTTCTCTCTCTGCCTAGATGTTTACATGTCCCTTGGCATGTGTTTCCTTTCTTGTAGCAGCTTTCTCCAGTCTATGCTATAAGTCACAGCAGGTTATCAAATGCTGTGACTTGAAGCTATGAAGGCGAGGAAATGAAAGATAAGCAGGTTCTCATACGTATTTATATTCCTTCCTATTACATCCTTTCTGTATTTTCTCTTTCCCATCTTGCAGAATCGTTATAAACTCATCATCCATTCTGGGCCCA
Source organism: Poliocrania exsul (assembly GCA_035041345.1). NCBI lineage: Eukaryota > Metazoa > Chordata > Aves > Passeriformes > Thamnophilidae > Poliocrania > Poliocrania exsul. The sequence continues at coordinate 48,637,665 of JAWWLZ010000139.1, read as the reverse complement.
CAGATGGCAGGATGCAGATACCAGCAAAACCACCACATCCCAGGAGAGGCTGTGCCCAGATAATCATTAATGTGTTTGCCCAACAGGCCAACGCTGCTCAATACAAAATGTTTCTTAGCCACATTTGCCACAGGAAAAAGCTGTAAGCAAAAAGCCTCCCATGAGCTCTCATACAGAATTCACTGAGATGAAGAACAAAATCCAAAGCATTTTGACTTAAAAATTACAGATGCAAGCAACTTTTAACTATGTTTTCCTGCCCAATCAAGCTTTCTTGACAGATCTTTTTTCCCACATAGATGAAACATGTTCCAGTCCAAGCATGATATGTTTTGCTGAACAATTTAATATAGATGATTAAAAGTTTAATGATGTTTTGATACAAAAGACCATTTGCATAATTACAACAGGAAAGCATGAAGCTAATACTAAATAAAAAAATCTGTCCCTCATTCAATACATTAAAGCCATTTAAGGTTTTACAGAGCATCCGCAAAGGCTTCCATGAACTCTCCCAGTGTTTGCTTTAGTGTGAACTGGGTTCATCGCTCTAAATTATGATAGCTGTGAGTAACTATGAATTATTCACAGCTAATGACGTACAGGAAAGCCCTCAGCACTCCTGAGGTTAGAAGGACAGATGTGGTGTTAGACCGGTATTCTGTCAGATGTGAAAAAGCGATGCTTGTATGTCCACTAAAACAACCTTAAACTGATAATATGCCTCTACAGCACTGAAAAGTAATGGTCCTGAACTCCACAGTTTAACCCATACTGTTCTCGGTATCCTGTAAACAGCAAAGTGGATGTAGTTCCTGCTACAAAGACAACAATCTAATACACTAATAAACTAATATATTATCTTATGACCACTTTCTGACTTCAGTTATACTGCTACCAATCTCCTGTAACTTTGCTATAATTCATTAACCAGCAGTTTTTTCTGTAAGGTTCCAGGGTAGGTATGTAATACATATTTTATAGTGTGTTACATTAAAAAAAGCAAATATCATTGTTCCCATTAATTTCAAATACAACTATTTACTTTCCTAGGCAATTAAATGCCTTCCTGACATCCAATCCTGTCAGCTCTCAGAAGCTAAGCAGGGTCAGCCCTGGTTAGTACTTGGATGGGAGACCTCTAGGGAATACTGGGGGCTGTAGGTTTTAGTCCTAAGGACTTCACTGTCACTGTCCAAGCTCACTCGGCCATGGCAGATGAACCTTAGGAGTTAAAGGGTGGGGCGAGTTCTGCACATGCTGTGCCTCACCTAAAAAATCCACTGCGCAGGCTCAAAGGGCACACCCAAGTGGGTAGAGTCCTTCCCAAATCTGCGTTTGCAAAGCCGAGCCATTCATTTATTCATTCATTCATTCATTCATT
>JAWWLZ010000139.1:48609333-48630725 GCA_035041345.1 Poliocrania exsul | reverse complement strand
TGCAGCTTATGCAAACAAACAAACAAATAAAAGTTGCATTGGTGCAAAGAAAAAAAAGAATCCAAGTCATAAATAGGGCTTTTACATATGATCCCATGAGGCAAGAGACATCAAGTTTTCAATAGCTGGGAAAATACATCAAGCCAGAAGCTTGATCACTGCTCTGTTACAGTAATATCAGGCATATTTCATACCTGTGATCTTTAATCATGAGTTTTTATTTATTTATTTAAACCAGCTATGAAAATAACTGTGTTCAGTATGGAATGAGAGGACAGAGATGTTTCTGACAGGTAAGTACAGCCCCTCATGCTAAAGTTTGCACGGTACCAGTTCACAGCTGGCTGAATCATGATAGAGAACTCCAAGATCCTAAAGGAACTGCTGGTAACCAGAGAGCTGGGACAAAACACTGGTACCATCTTCATGGCACTCTCATAAGACTGACCATAACAAAAATGAATAGCAGGAAACGCTGCTTCTGTTTTTTCAGCTACCTATCCTAAAGTAACTTGTTAACTTCTCTACCTGATCTGCAAAGAAAATTTCACTTTAATATTTGAGATTACTTATTTTTTTTCATGTTTCATCTCAGAAATACTCTTTTAACAGGGAGTTTAGCTACCAAAAAAAAAAAAAAAAAAAAAAAAAGGCCACAGTATTAAATCCCAGATATTCATCCTTTCTTGTGGTACTCAGTTTTTAATCTGGTGAAGAATTTATACAGCTTTTGGAAACAGGTTCTCTCAAATACTGCAACAGTAAGTAGATGTTACCTGGGATTTAAATTGGGATGTGGAATTTTTAGAGCAAATCCAGGAGGGCCATGAAGTTGATAAGAGAACTGGAGCACCTGCCCTATGAAGACAGGCTGAGAAAGTTGCAGCTGTTCAGCCTGGAGAAGAGAAGGTTGTGTGTAGACCTCATAGCAGGCTTCCAGTATGTGAAGGGTGCCTATAAGGAAGTCAGAGAGGGACTCTTTGTCAGGAACTGTACAGTGATAGGACAAGGAGTAACGGATATAAATTGAAAGAAGGGAAATACTCATTAGATATTAGGAAAAAAAAATTTACTGTGAGGATGGTTAGTCACTGGAACAGGTTGCCCAGGGAGGATGTGGATGCCCCAACCCTGGTGGTGTTCAAAGCCAGGCTGGATAATAAGGCCTTAATTAGCCTGTCTAGTGGAAGCTTTCCCTGCTCGTGGCAGGAAAGGTTGGGATTAGATGATCTTTAAGGTCCATTCCAACTCCTTAACATTCTATGATTCTGCATTTTAATACCTTCTTATTTGAATCCAGTATGCATTTTTCATAGGAAAATGTTTTCTACACTGTGAAAGGGGAAACAATGATTAATTTGATTCATTCTTCAAAAGTCACTTTATCCATTATGCATCTTCTATTTCCAGAGCTGCGTTTTTCAAAATAGGTTTAGTTTATAATGAAGGGCATTTCAACAAGGGAGCAAATACATTGCATGTTTACTATTATTTCAGATCACCAGTATTAAAGCATATTTCATGTTGCAAGATCAAACATGTTAGGGTTAGTTTATGTTAGAGTGGTCCTTGCAATAGCTGCTGTTGTAATAATCATTAACGCATAAAATGTAAACTGTTGGTCTGGGCAAGCCTTCCAGCACAGATGGGCTGTCCCTGAAGGCAGAGATTTTCAACTAGCTCAAGCAAGATACAATTATTACCCACTTTGCCTCTGAACATCTAGAATAAAACAAATAAAAATCAATCTCTGATCAGTAGTGAAGTGAAGAAAGAAATATTCTGCGCTAGTGGAAACAATGCACAGGAGCAAATATTATCTGCCTAGTTTTCCAAGTAGGTGTCTGAAAAAGATCCATAAAATTTGAATAACTACTTATACAAGGCTAAAGAGTTTACAATATTTTTACAATCAAATGCAGAAAGGGTTGTATTTTTTTTCTTATGAAGATAATGTTAATATGCTTCACCATCTTATTGCCATTTGAAACTTGCAAGTACACGGCAATATTATTTAGTACTAGGAGATTGTTTACCATTCTCAAGGTCAAATGCTTACTTACAGCCACCAGACTTTAATCAGCACCACTGCTCTTTAAGAACAAATATCTTAGACCATGGATTGTCTTTCATAAGATGAATATGAGGGTGGGAAATTCCATCTGTCCTGCATTCTACAAAAGCACTTCCATTGAATACAGTTTTTTCTCTTCTGCTTTTTATGTTGTCATTGATCAATCAACAAACTTATTCTAAGTTTATAAACATCTACACTTTACACTCCTTTTCACTACCACAAACCTTACAGTGTTTACTCATTTTAAGGGAAAAGATAATATATCTTTAATTAACATGCTCCAGTGAAAGAATTTCAGTATCATGAGTCATGGACTTCAGAACTTCAGACAGGAAATCAGAGAGATATCTCAAGACTTACATGCTAACATCGAAAAAAAAAAAATTGTTGTTTACTATTATTTCTTCTAGAAGAGGGGTGTACAGAGTTGCAGCTAAGGGACAAAAATATCCTATCAGTCCAAACACATCAACCATTTCTAAATTCAATAATGGTTGACAAACCAAAGCATATTGGCTCAAAATTATGAACTGAACTTAAAACTAATCTAGTTCTCAAAACTTACATTTTGATACTGGATAAGTGTTCATGTAAAGTATTCATGCAGGAGAGAAAAAAACAAACTAAAATCCTGCAAATAAATTATGAATTATTTTCTCATCTCTTTTTCAGGACACCAAGTGATGTGCTTTGGTGTCTCCAAGTTTCCTTTGCTTTAAACATAAAAATATTATCATATTTTAAAATTTAATGATCAAGTTATAGAGATATTGCAAAGGACCCATGAATAACAGTTACTTCAGAAGTATTTTCAGTAGGTAAAGTTTAATGTTGACTCTAGGATGAGTAGTTTATAATTTGCCAACAAAATTGTCTACTTTTTCTTGGTCAGGCAGTTACTTTGAGGCAAGATGTATTAAATTTTAAGGAAAATACATAGTTTGCAAAATTACTTCCCAAAGTGTATCCAGAGATCTATTTTCAGGCCTCATGCTTTGGGACACCAACATTTAATTTAAAATATTGACAGCCAAATACTGTTGTGTCTTTATATACAAGTAGAGGAAGTACCACTATAGTATCATCAGTATTCATAGATATTTCTGGGCATTTGCTGTTTGACATTTATTTTACCTGTTCTTCCTTACTCTCTCTTTCATAGCATAAGCTTTAAGGCAATGTATACTTCATTTTACTACATGACACTTTGGCCAGCAGATCTTGCTCATAAACATCTTCTTCATCTACTTCGAAACTCTGTTCCTCCTAAATGGTTAAACAGCTCATTTTGTATTGCAACATTATGATTAGCTTCATATCACCTCTTAAAAACATTCAAGACCTATTAAAAAGTTAGTTTTATTCAGATGAAGTTTTACATTTGAGAGCATGAACTTGAATTAAGGTAACACTAAAGGAAGTCATCTCATCTTAAAATTGGCTGTGCTGGTTTTAGGCAGGGTAGAGTTAATTTTTCTTCACTGGTGCTGGTATGGGGCTGTGTTTGGGATTTGTGCTGAACACAGGGTTGACAGTACAGAGATGGTTTTCTTATTGCTGAGCAGTGCTTACACAGAGCCAGGGCCTTATCTGCTTTTTGTACTGCCATACTGGTAAGGATGCTGGGGGGGGTGTGAGAAACTGGGGTGAGACACAGCTGAGACAGCTGAACCTAACTGACCAAGTGGATATCCCACACCATATGACATCATGCTCAGTATATAAAGCCTGGGGGGAAAGCTGCCAGAGCCCTGCTTTCTTGGAGGTGGCTGAACACCTGGCTGCCCATGGAAGAATGGAATTAATTCCATGGTTTGCTTGCATGTGCAGCTTTTACTTTCTCTATCAAACTGTCTTTATATCAACCCACGAGTTTTCTGGCTCTTACCATTCCAATTCTCTCCCCAGTCCCACAGCTGGGGGAGTGAGTGAGCAACTGAGTAGGGCTTGGTTGCTGGGTGGAGTTAAACCATGACATAGGCATGCAACTTCAATCCTCTGGATTCTGCTGGAGGTATGTCTCTCCATTGACTATACAAAACTAAACACAGATGCTTTAAACCATACCTAGATAGATACTTATAGGTAAAGTTTGTAAGATGAAGATTCACCACAAGCACAGTCAAGACATAAGCCCATTTTTGAACACTATTACAGTTACAATTGTAATTGTAATCCTATATAGCAAAACCTAAGGAATGGACAAGCTCGTATACAACAAAGAAGTTCTTAAAGACAAATTAAAGTAGGGTAGCCAACTTTCAGTGGTGTGAATTTACTAGCAAAGAAGGCCTTATTTAAAATGTAATCTAGATGCAATGATATCATAGCTCCAAAGACATCAATTTTCACTTGGAGACTTTTATTTTGGTTCATTAAATTTATATCTGTATACCTAAAACCCAATTTATTGGAATGTGGTTGAAATATTGCTTCTAGATAAACATTTTAGATATTAATAAAGTACTATGACTTTTGTTTAGATTTTGTATATTGTGCCATGCACTATTATTTCTTAATTATGTTTTGTCGCAAGCAAGTAATTAATTTTCATTATACTTTTTGACTTGAAAGACTTCTAGAACCTAAAGGCATTCTGTGAAAGCTTTGAACTTTCAATTTTCTTTGTACTTTCAATTTCTCTCCCTATTCTGCTGGTTCATACATATTGAAGAATATAGCAAAAAAGGTCACAAGCGAAAAAGAGAGCTGCAGCAGCACTAAAAACAATACAGTATTGGAGTAAACAGAATGGAAAGTAAATCTTTATAAACATAGTTCATGAAGGCAACAGAAACTATTGTTGAAACAATTTAGTAAATTGCTCTTTAGTGACAGTTGTCACTAGAACTTAGGTCTCATCTCTGAAGTTACTATAGAATTGAATGTCCTTGGCATTGCAGATGTATAAACCGTAAGTTAAATTATTTCTTGAGTGGACTTGAATTACTAAGACCTGATGTTTTTCAGATTTCCCTTAGAATCTCATACTTTCCATACAAGAACCTTTTTACTCATTATAGACCTCTTGGAAACAGAAATCATTACCTATTCCCAACTAGGACTGTTGTTTCGTATATAAACAAGTTCAATAAGCCAAACACCTTGAGTTTTAGTTTTCTAAAAGGAAAAGGCAACTGAGTTTATTTCAGAGCATTTGCAAATAGTGGTAACTGCAGGATACCCAGGTGGAATAATCAGCTTTCTGTAGCAACACTTTAACAAAACATGTGTAATATCTTCCAGAAATATTTTTATTTAGGAACAAGGTGTAGTTTTGAAATACCCATACCAAGTCTTGACATCTGTATACTTTATGACATAGATTACTGTTGGTGATACACTTATGGTGATGTAGTGTACTAAGGTAGCTGTATTTTGTATATTATTTAATTCTATAGTGTTACTTTTTCTGCAGACCATATGTCCAGTTATAGTAATGAATTACTGGTGTTGATATCAAAGCATTCAAAAAAACCCAGCACCATTAACGGCACTAAATTTTTATTTAATTTATAAAAATACAGTCAAGTTTCAGGAATTACAAAAGGCAATTACTAATCAGCAAATATACCTATTGCAAACAATCTGCTTTTTCAGTGCCAGAAGTGCCAGAAGTGCAAAGAAATGACATATGGTGAAAACCAGACCGGCTGCAAGCCACCAACCAGATAAGTGAACAATAAAGAGGACAAAGTTTCAACAACCTAAGTCAGTATTTGCCGTGTCAGGCTGTCAGTTGGGTTTCTAAAGAGATATGAGGAGTAAAGAAGGAAATATTAAAAAAAAAATAAATCATGATATTGACAAATGCAAAGAGGCAATCGCAATAGTGGTTGTGTTGGACTTGATCTTCTCCCTGAAAAAGACATCAGACTCCTGCATAGATACGGAAATGACAGCAGAAGGCAAAAAGTGTTATGTATGCATTAAAGGCACCTTAAATTGAGGTATGAATATCCAGATGAGATGCCACTGCTGCATATGCAGAGAATATTGTTTCTGGCCTATTAATAAATTCTGCTACACACAGTTCTTCCCTGTGAAGGCAATTTTGTTCATATTGCTGACCACAAGAAGACACACTTGTTTGCTATTGGCTTCTTCAGCAAGACACATCCCACTCCACAAATCCAACTCTGGGGCTCTGACAGGAAGGCTGTAATCCTGCAGAAGAATGAGCAACACCAGTAGAGGAGTAGCACTGCTAGTCGGAGAAGGAAATGGTGGCCTTGAGAACAATCAGCAAGGACTCACAGTGTAAAGGGCTATTGCAATCACTTGAAAGAGTGTGCTTGCCTGGAAATGGGATCAGCACAGCTGGGATGCATTGAGCAACTCAGTATAAGTGCTTCCGCATCATGGAATTTGATTACAGAATTCTCTAAGTTCAAGAATATTTGGAAACAAGAGAGATTAATCCCAAACCAAAACGTGCTATTCTTTCAACTGCCCATGTCTGCCATATAGGCATTTATTGCACCTGATGTGTGAAGAACAAGGCAAAAGATGAAATCATGCTGCCAGATCGTGCCATGCTACCTGTAGCAAGTCTGGATATTAATTTCCTTCGTTGGCCAACCAAGTCCTCGAAATGACTGTCACATAAGCACCACCAGAACATTTTCTCCCTGAATGTTAAGAGGAAAAACTGTTTGAAAAATTATTCAGAAGAAAAAAATCATATGACTATTCTTGAAGACAGTTGTTGAGCAATCTTAGCCATGTTACAGCATACCCAATTCTGAGTTGGAAAGCACATCCAAAAGAAAGTGATAAATGAGTGTATCACTAGACAGACTACTCTGTGTGACATGTAAGATGCTATCCAAGAAGCTGTTGTCTTGAATCTACATTGATACCTCTGTGTTATTCAAAAAGAAGACCCAGACTGTGGCAGACTCTTACTCAAAATGAGTCAAGATCACAAATACCTACTGCAGCAGTTTCTGCTGTTTTTCTAGTGTGACTAATGAGTTACCAGGTCCCATCATATCCAGCAATAGACCCGCATTTCTAATGAATTTGAGGCTTTGCAAAAAATCTCACTCATTTAAACTATCACCATCAAACAATCAGGCTGAAAAAATGTAGATATTTAAAAGTGCCTTATAAAAAACTCCTGAGGGAGACCAGCCAACAAAGCTTGTCAGATACCTCACTTGTCACATCCACAGCTGGGCAGAGACAACTTCTGAGCAGCAGTGCTACAACGTGGATTCCACCTATGTCTCTGCTGAGTGTGCAGGATTTTATTCCACCACTAAGCAGCTCTGATTCACAGCCCAACTCTCCTTACTCTTGTTACTCAAGAGAGACAGAGTGGTGCCAGGATTGTGGTATATGGAGATTGGCAGTCTCCCAAGAAACTTGCCCTGTTGGGGCAGGTAGGTTTCTTGCAGAACTGTGCTACATGTGTATGTTGCAGAGATGGGTATTTCACAGGAGGAGAAGGTACATACATGTACAAGGGAGACTACAGTTTTGGTGATAGGATTAAAGTTTACACAGCATGTAGGGAGACAATACAAATACAGATGAAAGAGTAAAAACTGAATTTAAAGATTGTCCCAGAAACCCCCCTTGATAGACCAGGGACTAGAGGCAGGAAATGGGAAGTTATACTTACTGGTATGTATAGTTTTGCATGCTGTGAACAACTGTACAAGTGCTGACCGTATCTCAGTGGCTATGCACGGAATTACTCTGGGGAGATGTTTGATTCTCACTGCATGTGGATAAAACCAAGATGCTCTAGTAGAGCAGCTCGCTGGACCTGCTGCCAGAAACACTCTTGCCATCAATGGCCAATGTCCTGGCTAAGACAGGACAGTGTAGAGATGGGGAGATTTTACTCACACTACTGCAGAAAACCTGTCACCATGTGCACTCACTACAAGGTCCAAAGAATCTGGAAGCACAGGACAAGAATTTTAGAAAATACGCAGTTCCTTCACATGATTTGGTTTTGAGGAATGAAAGACTGTTCAGATGATTCATATTCTTCTTCTGTATGTGTGTTTGAGCATGGCAATACTTGGGGCAAGAGAGGAGAGAATGTCATGTCTTTCAATTCCAACACACTTTTTCTTTCAGTAAGGGGCCTCTGGCAAATGTGCACTGGTAAGACATACTGTTTTCAGACCCATATAGTTTCAGAGCCAGGAGGGATGAGCAGAGTTGAAGGCATGTCTCTTCAACAGCTGTTGGCAGGCAAAGGATCACTGCAGGCATAAGCAGAAACAACAGACATAATAGCAAATCAAGATACCTGTGCAGAACCCTGTAGCAGGCTTGAGGTATTGCAGCTTAAGGTGCGAGTGAGTGCAAGAAATAAGGAATAAATTGTTGTCTGGAAGGCTTGCTGTTGATGGTAGATTTTGGTAAAATTCATATCCATTAATTTTATCTGAGTTGCTTCTAAATACTAGGGAAATGGTCCAGGGTCTTGCAGGACTCTTATTCCAATTCTGTCTTGTCCCTCCTCTTTCTCTGTCCTGATTCTCCTACTCGTATCAGCTGGCTGTGCTCACCAATCTGCTGGGCCACTGTCCATAAGGTGAAGCTGATCAATTAGAACACAGTTGGAGCCTCAGCATATAATGCTGAGACAGAGCTGCATCGTCACTTTCTACCTGTTTTGAGCACACTTCACAGGCCTGTAGCCACTTCTGTATTTTGAGATCCTACAGGATGTGGTTTTCCTCAAGACGGATGCCTAGGTCTCACAAGTACCTCTTGTGCACAGTGAAATTACCCTGTCTGGTCTAGTTCGAAGCAGCTCCATAATAATCAAAAGTAGGCAGTTAGCTTGTGGCGTTTAATTGCATCTTAGATATCTAATTTCCCACCTCGCAACATACAGACTCATACAGTTTACAAGAAGTTGCAAATATGTATGCATGTTGGATAGGTGCTGTTAAGGATAGTGACAGCAGATTGATCTTAATGGGAGGGAAGGGCACAGGGAAGTCCAAAAGGTAATAAAACAATTTTTACCAACGCATGGGAATGGGAAGGCTGTGGCTGGAAGAGTAGTCACTTATGCTGACAGGCTGTAAGTAGGGATGGAAGAGAAAGGTAAATTAAACAAATGGGCTAGTTATGGCTGGGAAGAATGCTGATTCAATAACTGAGAGCTACTCAGCAAGAGAATCTTTGTGAACACAGAGCTGAAGTGAACTTATTGTTTATAACTAAAGCTGCTTGAAACAAGTGTTAAAATAGGTCACAACTGCAACAGCCCAAAGCAGCATGGGAAAAATGAGCACAATATGTTCTGCTGCAAAGCAGAGAGTCAGAAATCTAAAACTGAGCAGCTGTATGAGTGTCAATTATGAGAAAAAACAGAAATCAGTATCCATATCTTCCCTTGATTATTCTTTTTATATATAATAATTTGTTTAAGATTACAATGGAAGTGTCTAGGAGATTGAAGACAAATAGTTCATTTTAAGGACAGAAAATTTACTGACATTACTGGTGGCTGTGTGGTGTTAATGAGGAATCCTGAAACTGAAGATTTAAATATGAAACACCTTCTTATCTTTATTGCCATATGTTTCAAAAACAAATCCTACCTATGGTGTTATTAGCAACATCAAAGCTTTTGAAATTTTTCTGGAAGTCTTACATTTTCCATTTGGCTCAGAGACACAGAGGATGGCTTTTCAAAGCCCTTGGGAACATGTCACAAGCACAATTTCAGATATTAATAAGAAAATTCCCTGCCTTGTAACAAAAAGACCAGCTTGCACATTATAACCAAGTCCAGAGGGACATATGCAGGTGGGTTGAATTACAGGTGGACTAATAAGCAAAAATACTGATACCAGCTTATTTCCATTTCAACAGGAGCTTGATATTACATTAGATGAAAAGTTGGAAATTTTTCAAAGAAAAATGTGCTTGGTATTTCAAAAGCAGCTATCATTTTAGCATATTGTGTGAAACTAAAGGCCAGAGGAAAAGATTACTATTCAAAACTGCTCACTTTTCTTTTTTTCTTGCTCAGCTACTCCCTGGCAGAAACAGAGAAAATGTACATTTTAACCTTTCAGAAACGTACTTCATATGATTGTAATATTACACCATCATATTTCTCTGCGAGGTTGTTGATGATATTGATGAAACAAATCTTACTATGATTACAGACATCATGCCATTGATTGACCAAGAATTCAATTATAGACATTGCACAGAAAGAATATGAACTATTTCAAAGCTTTAATCTGGTAGGTAAAGTTATCCTGGGCAGAGTTGTTTGGATGTACTTTATTTCCATCATGGAAGTGACCAAAAAACGTAAAGTTTGATTAGATTCTACATCCTGGAGTATACCTCAAATAAAAATGGCTATGCTCAGCATTTGAAATGTCCTTAAAAAATGCCAATTTGAAACCTACAAATTAGTAGTAAAATATACTATTTCATTTAATAGCAACATGAGTGCTTCTCTTAAGTAGATTTCCATTACAGTATTCCCACCCAAATGACTGTGTGTATTACAGTCTATAAACTCACAAGACACAGATTGGACTTTGTGGCTGAGAATCAATGGGCCTGAGTGCCAATGATACCTTCTGTTATCATAAAATATATTTCACAGCCAAAAAATTACATATGTTAATATATATATGTGCAATTGACATTCCAAAACACATGGCATGTTATGGTGAAGTATTGAAAACCAATGAGAATTTTAAAATTCTGTAGCTTAATGTGAAAATAACATAAAATGGGACTTAATACTTGTGAAAAAGATCTTAAATAAAATCATGTGAAGTTTAACTCACACTACTTCCTACTCATTGCAGCATGCATCTACTCCACACAAAGTTCGGAAGTGGACAGTCTTATCAATTCTGTGTAGACGAATTACACTGCAGGAATGATTTAAATTCACTATGTCCCAAAAGCCTAAGGCAAATAAAACATCTAGCTTAGTGGTGGGAATGTCTGTTTGACACTAAAAGAGATAATGAATTCTATTACTAAAAAAACAGCACTAATTTTGAAGTCACATATAAGTCATAACTTTGAAATTAGCACTTTTTATTTCATTCCTACTTTTAATATAGTTTCCTAGCAAATTGGTACATAAAAAAAGGAAAGAGGAAACAGCAGGCAACAGTCGGCTCCTCAGTACACATGCAGACTCTGAAGGGGTTGGATAACCTGGATAACTCAAACCTACATATGATACAGGATACATGTAAAACTCGCCTGTAAGAACACACTGCAAGGGTACAGTGGGAAAAAGGCAGCATTGCTGACAAGTGTGGAACAGGGAAATCCCCCAGCTGGCACCCATCAAGCAATGAACATATTGTGCTCTCAGCTTGGGCATGCCTGCCCTCCTCCTGAAAGGAACCCAGCTCATGCAGAGCCAGCTCCAGTATCTCCGCATTATCAGCACATTTAACCCCGAGTTTGAATAATTCATCCTTGGATAATCAGGAGTTGACTGTATCTGGATGAGCTGAGCCCATTTATTAAACATGTCACCAGTAACTGTGGCTATAACAAGCAAAGACAAGTTTTTCTTTGCCATATGGGTTTCAAATATCCAGATCTCCAGTGAATTAGCTGTTTTATTCAGTTTAAAGACTAACATTTCCCATGATTTTTTAGCCAGTATTATGGATGTTGCTTTAGCCTGCCGTTTTGCTGTTGGTAGTTTTCAATTGTTTTTCTTCTATTTTCCTTTTCTTCCTATTTCAAACACTTAAGTATATTCATGTAATTCCTCACTTGCATTTTGATTCTGTAAAGCAGTACAATTTCCAGTACTCACATGCTTACTGTAGCCCTTAAAAATGCCTTGAAGATTTATATTTTATTCTTGGGTTGCATTAAACTATATTTTAAAGAAAATGGTAATCCCACATGTCCTAGAGATTATATGAGCACTAAATCATATATTTAAAGTGCATTAAAATCTTCAACTTTGAGGGACTACAGACAGAAGTTTAAAAATATTACTATGAATACTCACCGAGAGAAATAAGACTAATTACTGTTTTTTACCTTCTCATAGTTTTATACTGCCATTGCCTCTGGTGGAGAACAAATTCTGCTGAGAACTTATGCATTTAGCTTCAGTCAAAGGACCTAGAAACATTTTAACTACAAACTTTGGGAACAGCTATGAAACATACAATATGAGGGAAGACTGCTGCGGAGTTTCTGCCAATTTGAATAAATATTCTTTTAATGTTGCTTGTTATTTACTCCTGGGAAATGCAGAATTCTGACAGACTACAACCTAGAATGCTCTATTCACTCTAACACATGCCAAATTTATATCTTCCCCTTTAAATTACTAATGTTTAATAAATATTGTAATACCATTCTTTAACATACCGGAAAAGCATACTTTTCTCGTAAAACATTCAAATGTTCAAGAATTCTATACAGCTAATTTTCTTGAATCACTACATTAAAGTTCAGTAACAAAAAAATTAAAAAACATGGTAACAAACTACTGTGCAAAAATCTAAAAATATATTTTAAACTCAGGATAATTTAGGGCCAAATGTACAATGTAAAGTCATTTTAACCCTAATGTATACAGTTGTATGGCTACCATAATTAATAGCACAGTTAAAAACGTAATTAGACCAACTTTTGTACAAAGAAATATGCTGCTATTATCTCAGTGGGAGATAAGCCTGGCCTTTAACTTGAAATAACTCTGCAAGTTACCTTCCTGATAAACAATGCAATATTAAAATCACAGCTGGGAGCAGTTCTCTGAACACTCACAGCAGGTATCAAATTTGTTGCTTAATTTTTGTCAGAATTGTTGCATTCCTTTCTAATGGGTATATTTAGCAGCAAGCGAGAGGAACAAGTAGAGTTAAAGATATAATTAATTTCATATTAAGCTAAAGGACAAAACAATCCACTGAGCAGTAAATATTACATCATGAAAAGCATAAGTGTAACAGATTATTCAAGCCACGTGTAATGGTATGATGCAATACTCTTAATTACCAGTAATAGAAAGATATGCATAAAAAAATTGAATTAAAAAAAACCCCCAACACTTGGGGAAACGTTTGTGTATGTGTTCAGGTTATTCCAAGTCAAACAGCATGATGTATAACGGCCTCATAGATAAACTTATAGTGGGGCCTGTTGTGATAAGACAAGGGGTAATTGTTTTAAACTAAAGAAGGGTCAAATTAGATTAGATATAAGAAGGAGGTTTTTTACAATGAGGGGGGTGAAACATTGCAACAGGCTGCACAGAGAGGTAATGGATGGTCTATATCTGGAAAAATTCAAGGTTAGGTTGGACAGTGCTCTGAGCAACCTGATTTGGCTGAAGATGTTCCTGCTCATTAAGGGAGATTGGAGATTGAGGCAGATTGGAGTAGAGGGCCTTTAAGAGGTCCTTTTCATTCCAAACTATTCTATGATTCCACAACCCATCTGTTCATTGGGCGGGTGTGGAGGGGGGGGAAGGGGGAGGAAAAAAGGTATCAGTGGCAATCTTAATGACTTTCTAGAGCCTTAAAACACAAACAAACACTGGTGTGACCAGTAAAGGGCAAAAACCTGGCACAGCTATTTCTTCCACTGTGAACACCATTGATCCTAATACAACCACTTTACACTGTTTAGTATGCACCAGGATGAGAGGCTTTCTTTTTGACAAAAAGCACATTATTTGGTAACAGACTAAAAGTCAAATGTAACACAGATGCATAGCAGGCCACTGCTCAATTATGAGATTATTCCAAAATGTATAACCAAGGAATTCTCTTGAAAAAACAAACAGACTGTACCTATCATAAGTCCATTCCTAAAGTAATTGTCAATTAGCAATTGACAATTGCGATAAGTGACTGTAAGTGCTCTGCTCTTCTTTATTCTCAGTCTAATTTTACACACAGCTCATTTTGGCATTTATCATAGCTCCTCTTCCCTTCCGTTAACACTTGAGATACAAGATTAGAGGTTAAGCCTAATGAAAAAAAAATCAAAAATAGAAAACTATGTTTCTCAAGGAAAAACAAAACTACACTCAAAATTTGAAAAATGTTGCTTTTGTGTTTGATGTTTATGATGATCATATTGCAAAGAATTTCTTTTACAGTATTGAGATCTGGCAGGTTTTTTCTGCTTCTTTTTTTTTTTAAAGTGCCTTTTACATTGCTTCTATAGTAACTTTGGCAATTTCAAAGAGCAAGGAGATTTTATAGCTACAGAGTGCTCAGCAGTTTATGCACCAGAACAGTCAAAAAGAAACTTCTGAAATCCTACAGTCAGCAGCTCTTATCTACATTTGCTTTTAATTCTACAGAAAATAAAGTGAGATTAATGAGAAAGTCAGATGTCCCACCTGTCAGTGTTATATAGTAATGGAACAAACAAAACATAGAAAGTATAGTCTGTGTGCTGTATTGATGTTCTGCTGCACAACCAAAAAGCAGTCAGTGATTTTGTGCTACCTTTCATAGAATCCTTCCTCTCAAAATTTCTTTTCTAATCTTAGCAGGTGTTAAGACCATATATATGATAACCAAAAGTTATTGTTAGAGGCCTCTATTCCTCAATATATTCCATGTATTTTTTAACAAATAAAAGTTTATTTTCTTACAAAAAAAATGCAAAAAAACCTAGTGAAAATTGACTGTCAAAAATCTGCACAGTATGACAAGCAACACTGGATCTAAAGAAACATGAAGTATCTGGACTACCCCACTCAAGTAGCCACTACAGCCACATGTCAAATAAATAATTTATAGAAGGAAAGTGCTGGGTCCTGCACTAGGGCCACAGGCTACAGGCCTGGGGAAGAGTGATTGGAAAGCTGCCCAGCAAAAAATGACTTGTGAGTGGTGGTCAACAGAAGTTGAACGTCAGCCAGCTGTGTGCCCAGGTAGCCAAGAAGTGCAATGGCATCCTGGACTGTGAAATAGTATGGCCAGGAGGAAAAGGGCAGTGATTGTCCCTCTGTACTCAGCACAGGTGAGGTTATACCTCAAGTACTGCATCCAGTTCTTGGTCCCTCACTGCAAGAAAGACACTGAGGTGCTGGAGCATGTCCAGAGAAGGTCTACAAAGCTGGTGATGGGTCTACGAAGCAGCTGAGGGAGCTGGAGTTGTTTAGCCTGGAGAAAAGGAGGCTTTTTATATCACTCTCTACAACTACCTGAAAGGTGGGAGTCATTCTCCTAGGCAACAGGATGAAAGGATGTAGCCCAGAACTGTGTTAGGGAGGTGTGGAGCCACCATCCCTGGAGGTGTTCAAGAAACAACTGGAGTGGCACTTAGTGTTATGGTTTAGTTGACAAAGTGGTCATAAGTCAAAGTTGGATTCAATGATCTTGGAGGACTTTTCCAACTTGAAATTTACATTAAAAAAAAAAAAGCAGGAGCTTAGCATTCAGTGTGGTCACACTATCCTGCATCTCTAGGTTGTGAGGGCTGCAGCATGGTTGCAACATGGTGGTAAGAAAACACAACTGCTAGAAGGTTCACCCAAGTCAATATGCTATGATCAGAATACCAGGAAAGAAGAATCAAAGTAGTGTGAAATGTAATACTACTACCAAGTGAACTGATTGCTAGGCTAATGACAAGAAACTTTTTAGTTTGATAAAAAGATATGAAAAATATGACTACCTTAATGAGGTAAACTAAAGTCTGTATGATTTGGCTTCATGAAAATAATTAATGTTATCCTAAAAATGTGCAAAATGGTACACCACAATGATAAAATCTCATTGAATGTAATCTATGCAATTCTCTCTCCAGAAAATGTAGTTAAACAAAATCAGATGTAGAAAATAGAGCTACTAGAAATCAGAGGAATGGCAATACTATCATACAGTAGCACATATGACGAAATCGTACCTTGTGCATCCTAGGAAACCAATACACACAAAAAACCTGACTGATCTTTATAATGGAGAAAGAAGACCTACCAAACCTGAAGAAGTATCAGCATATACAAAGAATAAACTGACTGACTAAAGCTAAGGCAGGACATTTTAAAGTATTTTCTAAGCAACAAAAGCAGTGATAGTGAACATAGTTTTAAATTGATGTAGATGTACATTCAAATTCATACAGAATACTGTACATTTATTTATTAATGTAAAAGACTAGCTCATTGGTATATGGAAGGTCACTCCCACGCTTGCAGTCCTACTTTCCCACAAGCCAACCAGTACAGCTGGAAGTTGGACAGAGAAAAGTGAAACAGAAAGCTAAAGACGTCTCAGTGGGTTAGCAGAAGAAATCTGTTATTTTACCTTTATCCTTGGTCTTAAGATACAGAATGTATTTCTAAATGAAGATTGAGAGAGGAAATAATCCACCTTACTCAATTCTGTGTGATAATTGATAGTTAATTATATTTTGTTCTTTAATTAAATGTGTGGATAATATTTGGGTTACCTTACATTCCCTTTCCTCCAAAAGGAGATGCAGGATTATATACAGAATTAAGGTTCACTACTAACCTGCAGGAAGGAAGACCTACCCTGTGATAAGAGGAATAAAAGCACTGTCATTCCACTCCCATACAGCCACACTAGAAGAACTGAGAATCTCTAACCTTTCCAGACCACATCATAATGATTATGATCAATTGTATTTTTTCTCACAGAAATAAAATTATGGTATCCATTAATTTACATATGCTTTAAAGTAAAAATGCATCAGACTGTGACTGATTCCCTGTCAGACCTCAGTTGGATCCAATCCTTCATACCACTCCTCAGCAGAACTACTTAAGCATTCATGAATGTGCAGGTTTGAGACCCACTGTTGTATTTCCAGGAATTATACCAGCCACACAGGTAGTACTTCTCAGAGGTTTCACTCCCAGAGAACAGAGCAGTAAGGAGCATCTTTACATCACCAAATGGGCAACATATATTAGCAATTTTGAAACACAAAGATATACAACACCAATAGTTAAGGAAAAGGAACAAGATTTCAAACCTTATATATTAGACTATGTTTTTCATAAGAAGTCTGTAACAAAATTAAGCCAAAGGTTGCAGTTTTCTTCACTGGGCTCTTCTATTAAATAAGTACAGTAGATGAACAAAAATTCTGTGACAATGAGAAGTCAAACTGTCTATACAGACACTGAACACTACTGTCTTCATCTGAACATCACACTAATTGCTGCCTCTATTGCCATGAGTCAGAACTAGTAAAACGTGAAGCAAAATTCATTACGCCAGACTGATCTTTTCATACCAGACAACAGAAACTTGTAATAAAATCAAACTTTTGCAAATATTCTATACATGTTACTATGGAAACCTAATAAGAGGTTCTTTTTCTGTCTTTTCACACAGCTTCATTTGCTAGAAAATCAAATTTAACATCATAAAATCACAGAATCATTCAGTTTGGAAAAGACCTTTAAGATCATCATGGTAACCTGATACTACCAAGTCCACCACTAAACCGAGTCCTTCAGGAAGACTCAGAATCTTTTATAAGCTGGAAGATGCAGTGAGCTAACATTCATTATTTTTCCCAAAAAACATAATATTTGGAAACAAGTTCCACCCTCCAGCCAGGTAAAGGAGAATTACATACTAAGAGCATAAATTCAGCAACCTTTGCCTAGGGATTTTTGGTAAATACTTCAAATAAAAATTAGCATCTCCCTCAAATTAAATTATTTTTAAAATGTAAACTAAAAGGAGGAAAAATACATTATATGTGGTTTAAGAATGGAGGGAAAACTGTAATGAAATTTGGGAAGAACTTAAGAAATTGTGATTTTGTCTCTTCATTGTGTCAAACAAAACTTTTCAAGGAATTTTCAATTCATCTCTCTGATACAGTAAATAAACAGCAATTAGTACTAAAAGGTATGGATTAAAGCTAATGGAAGAGAATGTTTTAGGGTGCATGTTCCATTTTGCAAGATTTAATTCCACTTAGACTTTAAATGTCAAATAGAAAACCGAGTGCACTAAGACCCAAAATTATAAAACATTAGGCACGTCCATCAATGTTCAAAATTAATGTACTTGTGAATCCATTGTGTTCTGGGGTTTTTACTAGCAATTGATCATCCTTATCCATACAGAAAAGTAAAATGCTTTCTCTCACCTTGTCCTGCCCTTGTTTCCAGACTCCTATGTTTGCCCTGACTTTCTGTCTGTAAGAAGTATGTCAGAGCTCTTCCTCAGACACCAGCTTGCTTTGCTCATTCCACCCTCAGGAGAAACAGCACTGCCACAAGCTACCTACGGTATCCAAATGTCACAAATGG
Source organism: Poliocrania exsul (assembly GCA_035041345.1). Classification (NCBI taxonomy): domain Eukaryota; kingdom Metazoa; phylum Chordata; class Aves; order Passeriformes; family Thamnophilidae; genus Poliocrania; species Poliocrania exsul. The sequence goes on along the minus strand of JAWWLZ010000139.1, from coordinate 48,612,387 downwards.
AGGAGTGGCAAACTGCCCACAGAGTACCCCAAACTGTAACCATCTTCCAAAGCAAGAAAAAGAATAATTTCAATAGTAGTAACCAAGTTCCTCTGGACCAGCAATTTCGGATATTGAGATTAAAATGCCAGTTATTTTTTTGCCTTCTGCTTGTATACAGGGCTGCAATCATTCCAGATAAAGATCCTGTATCTTTTATTGTTGACTTCTTCAGCAATAGCATGATTGAATATGATGTTCCCTTCCCCCTCAAACAATTCCTCTTGAATTTTAATGCTTCATGATTCTCTTGTCATCTTTGTAGAGAGCAGTACTTTGCATAAACACTTGCTTCAATATTAAATTTCACAAAGTTAAAATGACAGTGAGGCAATGCTAAAATAATACACCTAAAACTGGAAAACCAAATATACAGAATACAGTATGAGTACAAAAAATAGCTGATGGGCATTTAATTTTTTAGGTTGGCTTTCTTAAATTTTTAAATAAAATAATTTTCAACTTCAGTGAAATTGGCCATTTTCCTTTTTGTTTCTTAGAAACTTTTTTAAATATAAGAAAATTCCTTATGTAATGATGTAGCAATATTAGTACAGATATTATTACATTTCAGTTTTACAAGTTATTGCCTCTAACACTAGGAAGGACATAAATCTGCCTCACTACCTTTGCTGCTATCTTTAGACAGTACACTTACATATATTGTGGTGAATCTCTGAAATGAGGCAGAGAGTTTAAAAACTGCAACAAACAAGAAAATGGACAAAAATAAAGACTTCAGCATCTTATTAGTTGTTATTTCATCTTTATGTCTACTTTTTGTATGTGTGTCTTAAGAAATAAAAATGTATAAATCTCTATTACTTGTGCCTGTAAGGGCAGTCACAATTTGCCACATGCTCCAGCCTGGGAGTAGAATGTTCTGTCAGTGCTCAGGTCTTTACATAAAGAAAGTGACATAACTGCTCATCTGAAAGAAACAGGCATTTGCTAAATAAAACAAAAAACCCCCACCCCTAAATGTGGATTTCAGTAGTCCCCAGAGAAGCACAGAAATCAGAGGGCCAAACACTTGACTTGATTGATCTGCTGCAGGATCTGCCTGTACAGTAGGAAAACTGGGTTGGTGGGAACTTGGGCATCCCAAGGGGTCTTGCTGCCTATCAGCTCCCTTTTACATTTTTTTATAAAAAAGGCTGCACCCAATGAGAAACTGTCCTTATGCACACAGCAAGGGACCTGCAAAAGTCACGAGTGAAGCACACTGACTGTGAAAAACCCAGGGCAGTTGAAGTGGTAGCGTGAAAAATGCTAATCTGTCTGTTGTAGATTCTCCAGCAGAACATATTCACAGAGCTCTGCAAACTATAGCAGAAGTTTCTCACTTCTCCACTTCCACCAGAATCTTCTCTCTAGTGAAAAACTTGTTTCTTTCAGCAGGACTGAGGATTTGAATCTACAGCAGTAATCAAAAGTAGTAAACAATTTGAGTATGTTGCAGAATTTTACTTGTGAATGCAGTAAATTAAGAATGCATAAATAATGAAATTCAGCCCCTCTCTTAAGAAACACTAACTGAAAGAAGGGAGTATGTCATTTTATAAAGAAAATACCAATCTTTTATCTTTATTATGCCACCCAAAGAACTTGAATTGATTTGGAACATCATGTGACCATAGGAAGTAACAGTAAAGGAATGCAAACAAGGGAGCCAGCTGTTTTTCATATGTGTGGCATGACAGAAATGAGAAAACAGAGCCAATTAAGAAACAATCAAAGCTGATGCCTTCTAAAGGTTTTAACTTTGTTACGAGTGAAATAAAATGTGACAGAGTGGACTATATGTAAAAAAACACACATGGGCACAATCTTCAATTGTTAGTAGAACAATGTATTCCAATTAGAAGAAATTGTATAAAGAAAAAGAGCTTTTTAAATTAAAAACAAACAAACAGACCCTACAAGGTAATTAAATAAACACAAGGAAAAAAAAACAAACAAGGACAAAGCACTGGTGGACAATAACAGTAACAGCAACAAAAAAATCAAAATGCACACACAAAAAAAAAACCCAAACAAAAACAAAACCAAAAACAGACCCCAACCACCCAAACAAAGGTAAAAGGAAAACGGTATTCCAAAGGAAGGGAGAGTGAATTAATTTATAAGCCTCTGAAGAGGAATATGACCAACATGACCCAACAATGTGCATTCATAGCCCAGAAAGTCAATCACATCCTGGGCTGCATCAAAAGCAGTGTGCTCCGCAGGTCAAGGGAGGTGATTCTGCCCTTTTGCTTTGCCCTTCTGAGACTTGATGTGCTGCATCCAGCTCTGGGGGGCCCAGTACAGACAGGACATCGGCTTGTTGGAGTAAGTCCAGAGGAGGGTCACCAAGATAATCAGAGGGCTGGAGCACCTCTCCTATGAGGACAGACTGAGTGAGAGTAGGGGCTGTTCAGCCAGGAAAAGTGAGGGTTCCAGGGAGACCCTAGAGTAGCCCTTCAGTACATGAAGAGGGCCTACAAAAAAAGCCAGAGAGCAACTTTTGACAAGGGCATGTAGTGACATGACAAAGGGGAATGGCTTTAAACTGAAAGAGGGGTATGTTTAAGCTAGATATTGGGAAGAAATTCTTTACTGAGTGTGATGAGGCATTAAATAAGGCTGCCTGGAGAATCTGTGGATGCCTTATTCCTGGAAATGTCCAAGGCCAGGCTGAATGGGGTTTTGCACGACCTGGTCTAGTGAAAGGTGTTCCTTCCCACAGCACAGGGCTTAGAACTAAATGATCTTTAAGGTCCCTCCCAACCCAAATTATTTTATGATGGCAAGAGAAATTTAAAAAAAGCTTTATACTGTTGGAGATGGGACATATGAAGACATGAATGAGTGGCAGAAAACAAGGGAAGAACGAACCAACTTTGATGCCTGGAAGGTCCAGGAGGACCACCAATAAGCCGGACTATAACTTCTCACCAAGGACTTTACTTGTTGTTACCCCAGTTTTTTTGTTAAAGTTAAAATCCAAGGTTCCCCCCTGTTTCTATAGGA
>JAWWLZ010000139.1:48589532-48609233 GCA_035041345.1 Poliocrania exsul | reverse complement strand
CCACGGGGCGGGTGATCTCAACCTGGGACCTGGGCAGCTGCCTCTCACTATCGCTCAGCAGGCAGTCAAGAACCCCCGTCGCTGGTCTGGTCCCTCTCCCGAGACCAAGACTGCGACATTATACATCCAATAAGAAAGAAAAGGAAAAAATCAAGAAGACAGCAGGAGTGCTTAATGAATATTTTGCAAGAGTATCTATGACAAGAAAAGCCATTCAAAATGGAATTTATTATTAAGATGCTTTTCCCAAGTCCAGTGAGTCAGAAGAATATTTTCCAGGTGATGGCTGGAGTAATTCAATTGCAACCCACAAAACTTGACAAAATGGATGGTATAAAAGCTGCAAAGAGGAGTGCTAACATTCATTTGGCAAGAGTAGCAACTCTGTTGTTCCTGATGTGCAGATGACATTTCAGAATTAGAAGGAGGCAAACAAAAAATTGAGGAGGGGAAGCAGCAGTACAAATCCATAACCAACATTGGCTAAAGAGAACAACTTGAATGTTTTCCTAATGAATGCCAAACTGAACAGACCTAGGATTTTGTTTGGGTGTGTTTTTCAAAAGCACAGCCAGAATAAACCCAAGAAAACCATCTGGAAAATTACATAGTCTTTTTGAGGAAATAAAGTTTGAACTAGAATTGTGTCAACAAACAAGGATAATCCTTGTGCTTACAAAGCCAGATTCTCAAAGGCAAACCTCCTGCTTTCAATTAAATAATGGATATGAGTAAGGACAAGTCATTTGGGTGGTTTGAAGCATCCTGTCATTCATTTGTTCTTCAGATTTAATCAGAACTGCCATGTGAGCAAGATAAAAATTTCCATTACAGTGAATTGCTCTCGGCTTGCATGAATAAAAATATAAAGAGGGTTCCTGCTGCTTCACAAAGTGCCAGGCATGGCTGTTAAAAAAGAAAAAAAAAAAAAAGAAAAAAAAAGGAAAAAGGAAAACTGCTACAGAATAGCTACAGGTACCCAATACATTCCTGTATCTCTGAATATTTGCTGTCATCCAGTCTGTGAAATTGTGTGCACTGGAACACTGAAGACTGAAACTCCTTGTACAAAGGGCGAAATCCCATTTTTTCATCTAGCCACAAGATGAAAGAGAACCAAACCACAACACAACATAAAAACAAGCCCTCTTAACAAGAAACCTCTCCAAGTTCCAATTTCTGCATATTATTATCTGTATATTCATTTTTGTCTCAAGATGTGCTGTACCTTTTTCTTCAAACAACTCTGTGTCATGCTTCCTACTGATGTGAAGAAGTCTAACTAGAAAGAGAGTTTCTGTTTATGAAAACCTCCGAGGCAAGATATTTATATTCAAATTCAGAAAGAAAATAATCCTTGTTGCAAAATGAAGAGGTATATCCCTTGACAATCTAACCTGGTGATCAGAAAACTCATCAGGGAGGTGGGAAATCTACATTCACTTATTTGTTCTCTCAAGTTTAAAGAACTGGCAATTTCTACCTACCACATAACTGCCCCAAGCCTAAGGCTCACTCTCTATCACCAAATGCCTGACAAATTTCAATTTAGCACCATTTGTTGCTTCCCCCAACTAATAAGGAATCATCTAAGCAGTACTATCAAACATAATTTGCACTGCATTTTTATAGCAGGCCATCTGCATCTTCTACTCTGGAAGAGTTATGTAATAAATTATAGGCAGGACTATCACTTTTTGTGACATGCAAAAAATGACAGCAGCATGTTTTGCAAAAATATTCAGTTTCTGTAAATGCTGCAGTAGACGACAGGTAAACATTTATTTGGCCTGCCTTCCTTCCAGCAGTATTAAAGAAATTTCAGCTACTATGGTAGATTCAGTAAAAAAAAAGTGAGAGAAAAATTTGTATTCCTGTATTTCAATTTTGTTTTATCCAGCTCATTCAGTAGGGATGTAGCAAAAAATAAAACTGAATAAATAAGGCAGAAGCTGCATGCAATGATGTCTCAGGAGACACCAAGTTTAGTTAAATTTTCTTTAAGAAAACGTATTCATGGCAGTACTCTTTCCAGCCTCAGGCAAGAGCTTTCCTGATTTTTCAATTTTTAACTTCAGCAAAAAAGATTAAGGTATTGTGTCAAACTTAACTTTGTGAATCATAAATTGGACTGAAACAATGATCTTATTTTTAACCAAACCCTACAATGAAAAGACTTCAGGAATTTTACAAGGAGAAAATATTTCTTTGACAATTTCTGACTTCCTGTCATGGGTTTTTTTCCAGGCACTTTTATACCTTCTTTCTTTCTGCTGTTTCTCATACAGTCAATCGTTCCTATGTCAGATATCTTTTTTATTTCCAACTGCTACTTGTCATTTAAGGTATTTATTTTCTCCTGATAATGATATGTGTCTGTTTTATTTTAACTGCAGAATCTTTCAATATTTGTTGTTTTTCAAACTCTGTCTCCTCCTTTCACAGGGTTAGGTGAATGTTTTCTTTAAAGAAGGTTGAAAATATGAACAGTTAGAGATAACTTCTCAGTTTAATAACCCTGTGTTTCGGAGGACCTCCTCCATAAATTTTGAACATTATATCCTAATTTCAAGTTGAACTTCAAGTTCTCAGTTTTCAGCTTGCACCAGTTACTGCCACATTTACACTTTCAGAGCCCTTTTGTTTGTAATCATGGTCTCCACTCACTCCTCACCATCAGAGTTCTATGGACCTTTCAGTTAGTTAAAATACTTCAAGATAGCATTCTTCCAGTCTTTCACCTGACGTGCAATCCAGGATTGCATCCCAGCTCATAGGTAGATGGACCCTGGCTGTATTCCAGCACTAAAAGTGCAGTATTTTGGTGCACCACAGCATCTCTCAGCTCTCCATCTCCACTTCTCCAGCACGTGGTTTTCTTGGAAAGAGAATGAAGCTGTGTTTTCTCTCACTGACTTTTCAGTATAGACAACATATGGCTCAAAACTGTGAGGCAATCTGCTCAGAGTCTGGATGCACGCTCAGCTCTTACTCAATACAGCGTTCACTTCAAGTTTCTATGAACGCAATTCCTTGGGGACAAGACTGAGTGACAGCCCCAGTTTATCTCACATACAACCAAGGCAAGCCTGGTTCAATCAGCTTGAATAGACTTTTGTTGGTAGAAAAGAAGGGGGAAGGAATTTGCATTTTGCTTTGCCCATCATTATGTGGCTCATCAAAATCCAGTCTCCTATCTGCAATTCTTTGAGCTATGTACATAGAAGGAAGCATGAAAAAGGATTTCTTGCCCCCTGGCCAAATTAAATCAATTCCCCTATCATGCACTAGTGCTAAGGCACTGCCATCTAGTGTGAAAAATCAATATAGCAAAGAAAGAGGAAAAAAAGAAAGGGAAAAAACCCCCAAAGATAAAGAGTATTTACTAAAAAGCAGATGATATTTTATTGGCTTACATTGATTTTGAACACCTACACACGATATTCATAACATTCATCATTCTACTTTATGAAAATGCACATAAGCCCTCCCTTTACTTGATAGGCCGCAATGGATTCCATTATGTTGTAATGTGTCATGTCAGACAGGCTCAGCACAGCCCTTAATCCCAGTAGCCTCATTTGGTGTGACTCTGTGAAACTAAAAATAAAATTCAACAGTATTTAATGGCAGGAATCTCTTGGTAGAAAAGAGCTTTTTCTTAATTACCATGTATTTTATTGCAAATTTAAATTTTCAAGACATTTTTTTCTAAATCACGTTATATGGAAAGTTTACAACATAATAACCTGCAGGACTAGAAAATCATAACATTTTGAGTTTTGCCTCTTCATCTGTACTAGCTGAAGATTTCTCTTGTCTTCCAAGAACATTCCTGTCCATGTAGCCCCAGTTTCCACTGTTTTGTCTCCTATGAAATTACAACTGTTCTATAAACATGCAAAGCTTTTGACCTGGATCAGCTTTGTACCGATGAAGTAAAGCACACATGAAATGAGCCAGTGGAGCATACATAGGATAATTTTACAAAATTTGTAGAGCTTTCATAAAGATCACTGATTATAAACACTTTTGTATTATTCATTTTTTCTACAATTTGTTGTAATCTTTATGTTAGCGCTGAAATGTTCAAGAATTTTAGGTACTTGAGAAACACTGTAGTATACTTCTTTCCAGAACTGTAGCAAAACAGTGTTACATACTGTTTGGGTGGTGCAGATATTCTGTATCATCCTTATTCCAACAAAACCCTCTTTAGAATACAAGCTCTACCAATGATTGAAAGTTTACATAATATGACTTTGTATAAAATAATTTAGGAATTCTTTCATATTGCAAGCTATAGTGCAAAACAAATAATTACAACATTATAAACATTCTAATAATCACCATGAATCAATAAGGTATTCACTTAACTTCTGTAAAATGCAAAAACTAACAATAATTATATATAATATGCCATTGTGATTCTGAACTATATTAGTACAACCTTCTACTTCATGCAGGTTATGAGAAAGAAATGAAGTATCTTGCCAAGTATTCAAAGCCTGTAAATAACATCATAAGGCAAAATACTTTCCATAAAGAACTTACTTACATGCCTCCCAAGCCACCACCACACGACTCAGTTAGAATATTGAACCAGGATGTCACAATTTAGCTAATGTCTTTTCTTTAAATATTTAGATTGCTAAATATAGACAGATAGATAAATATACATTATATATGATGCACAGATTTAGGATAATGATAGATTTGAGAAATATTTGGGAATACTGTGTTGCTATATTACTAATGTAGTTCCAGTGTTTGTCTGCAAATAAGGGTGGAAAGAGAGCACTGAAAAGCTAGTGAAATGTAGCATAGTGGACACTAGACTTCTGATTCAAATAATCATATATGAATTCCAGATTTTAATTTTAAAAATATAAAGCAATTAACTGGTCCTCAAGGTTGTGAATAAAAGATTGTAGCTTATGACACAGATATAAGCAAAGCTAAGAGACCAGTTAAAGTCTGGAGAAGAACCTGAAAGAATTTTGGAAATGAGGTGTCCCATGAAAATCACTGAGGGGCCAAGCTCCACAATCCATTGCTTACAGGTCACTGCACTGGGCTAGGAGGAGGAGAAGGGATGTGCTGAAGCCCTGTTGCTGCTGTTCCTCAGGATCTCTTCTTCCCTCCCTCTCTAAGGAAGCCATCTCCACCACTCTCCCAGAAGCAAAATACAAGCCATAAGAGTTTTAAATACTGTAAACATAACTTTTGCATCACATTTAATGTGGGCATAGACAGACTAGCTTACACCACCAAGACATCCAAACCTGCTCTAGGAGGATGTAGGTGAGCTAACAAAGGTATCAATACCAATCTGCCCAATCGCTCCATCACCCTAACTGTTAGTGGAAATGTACTGTATCTTAACAATACATGCCATGCTCAAGAGAATAATTTTAGAGGAGGAAATATATTACTAGGCATAACTGACACAATTTAATTGACATTGAAAGTGTTTTGACAACCTATAACTGACATAAGAACTTTCTCAACATCTTTTTATTAAGCTGCTCCTCTGTGACTACATATGTATATTTATCCATTAGGTGTCAATCAATGCAAGCAATACTTCTGTTTTAGTTTGTTGTCACAAGAGAATTTTTAACAGCATGAAGAGCCTCCAGACACATCACTTCAGCAATCTTTTCAGTAATGTGGGAAAAGCAAGAGGAACATCCAACATTTTTTTGGATAATCCTAGTTACTAGTATCTCATGTTCTATTCTTACATTAAAATTTCAAGAAGGAAAAAATTCAAATTGTTTACATATACTAGTAACTAACTATCTTGTATTTATGCTATACAACCACTCAGCAATGTATTACTAAAAATAATTCTGCATTGTTAATATTTGCTTGATGATAATTTTTTTTTTAAGTTTTCAGGCTACCAAAAGGATCCTGTTCAGCATTTTTAGTGTTGCTACGTAAATTGATTCAAGCTATGCTAGGGGAAAAGTACAGAGGCTGAAAAATTCCAGTTAAAAAACATGTCACATTAAAGGAACTCAACACTGACTAAAAACATCTTAATGGAAAGTAACTCAAAGAAATCCAAGGCTGCCTGTCACCTTTGTGACAGGTAGCACCAGAATCTCTAAAAGAATGATAATAAAAATGGTTAAAGGTTTAAACAGTGGTGATTTGCTAAATTTGTGAGTTTTTTCTTCAAGCAACATATGATCAACAACTGCAGTGCTATCCACACCTATTTTGATGATTTTTTCAGATACTTTCTTAACTGTGGCCTATTAAACATTTTGTGTGTTTGAATTTGGGCCAGAAAGTCTTATAAGAAACTTTCTCTTGAAGTAATTGTTCCAATTCTGACTACAAGTAGGACACACAAATGTTGGAAAAAAAAGACAACATAAAGTTAAGTCTTTGAAGTTTTTGATTTTCAGAATAATCAGAATTTATAGCTTTCTAGCATCTACTTAATTTACCTGCAACAGTTTACTTTTCCTTTCCTGAGAAATGTTTTCAAATAGTCAACGCCAATGCAATTCACATCAGAGAAAAAAATCACAGCATAATGTAGGCATAGTCCAACCTCTTGCTCAGAAGCATGCTCAGTTTAGGTTATCAGGACTTCATACAGACAAGTTCTGAAAGCCTCCAAGGATTCACAGCATGCAGAGTATCACTGCATAGCTTGTTCCAATACCTGACTGCCTTAATGCAGGAAATGTTTCACCTTTTATCAAGCAACTTATAAGTCTATTAAGAAGCTTGAAAAATGAGTGTTATATGGCTACCACATGTAACATTTAATAGTCTTAATTTACTGATTCACAGTCTAATACCATATACCTTCTTGAAGAGAAATTATGGCAACATGCTCTGAACCAGCAGTAATTATCTAGTAATTTGCAATACTCTTGTTATATGGCTGCTTGATAATAAAAAGCTTTTAAGAGTATTATTTTCAGTGTTATAAACTGATTTAATTGAGTAAATTAATGACTGAGAGCTAACTACTGCTAGAAATCAAGGTGAACTTTGATAAAAAGTTGATTTTTAAACTGCTAAACCTCTAATATAACTAGAGGATAAAGAAGAATAGAAATGTGTGGTTTATTGCCAGTCACAGAGTTGATACGAAAAACTAAATTTTCCAAACCAGTAGTCTAAATTCAAATTTGTCTATCCCTTCTGCTTGCCCAGGACTCAAAGTGCAAACAGAAATTTTCACTGAACTTGTCTGGATTTTCTGACAACACATTCCAGACTGCAAGCATTGATTTGGAGGTCAATTTTAGATTCATATTATTCTCAAATATGATTCATTATTTTATTCCAAAGTAATGTATTAAAATATTTTTTAAAAAGTGCATCTTCTCAATGTTAATATTTTTACTATATTCAGAAAATGCATCTAGGCAACCTCCCAAGTTCCTTCATACCTTTAATGCATCATAAGTGTGAAAACATAGTATGGCTTGCATACAGTCACATAATTAATATTAAAGAAAACATTTTTGCATAGTCTAAAAAGCAAATTTTTTTTTCCAATGTGGGGTTTTTTTCAGGTTACCAACTGCTTGCAACAGTTGCTTTATTACCTCCATACTTTGCAGCCCAAAAGTAAAGAATATTTATATTAACTATTTATATTAATTTTAAGGCTATTACTACTGAATTTAATCTACTTCAGCAGTATGGTTGCATAAACATAGTGTGCCATATCACTGCTTAAATATTAGTTAGATGCAACTCTTGTCTTACTGGTACCTTTGATCAAGAACCCTTTGCTTTTCATGCATAAAAATAACTCAGGGAATTATTTCTCATGTATGCCATTTGATAAAAAGTTTTCCAAATTGTGGAATATCCCACCCTGACTCATTACTCTGGTATTCCAAAGCCCCAAAGCAGACCTGTGATTAAGGCACCTGGCAGAGATCCTTGGAGGATGCAGCTCTTGGCTCATTTGCTGGTATTCACAGAGTGCAGACATGGTCCCCACAATGCCAGGCCCCCAGGGGACACCACCAGGCTCTTCTGGCCCTGACAGACCCACTGGGTTTCCCCAATTCAGCCCAGGACCCATTTCAGCTGTGCCTCCTTGGGCTGACAAACCCCGAGACAGCAGCAGGACACTTCAGCCCCCCATGCACTGCCCTGCCCAGACATGGGCCCCATGAAGCCAAGCCCACCCAAAGGCACCATGAGCCCCACATGTGTTTTTGGTAGGTATGGCCCATGTTCAGCCTTGCTCCTAGGTCCATGTCAGACCCCTCAACTCAGAAAAGCAAAATCATTTTCTGAAGACATGGACACGGGCCATGCAGCTTTTATTCATGGCATCCCCAGCAGTGGGATTTAGGAAGGAAGCACTGCCAGGAGACAGGCGCCAGGGTTCTGATTAGACAGACAGCATTTAACCTAATCTCCTCTGCCATGAGCACATTCTGCTTCCTGAAATTAAATGCGATCACAGATGCAATTATTTAGGGGCATAATTCCACCAATTTAGATACCAAACTACTTCAGTACAGGTGGAAGAAGTAAAATACTGAAAGGAGAGGAATAAAAATGTGTCATTATGATTGGAGGCTGAATTACTAGGCAGTTAGAAGTCAAATGAAGACATAAACTTGGCAGGTTATGAGGTAAAACTTAAAAATTTTCAATAATCTTCAAATATCTAAATAACTGAAACCTTCCTGAAAAGCTTGACTCTTCTTTCTTAAAGGACTGCAGGATTATTCTGAAGCCAAAGGATATCACTATCTGCTACTCCTTATGTTTTGGGAGGAGAAAAACACACAGACTTTAAGACTTAGAAATGTTATATTCATTTACTGAATCCCCAGAAACAAGCTGACAGCATGAAGATGAGAAATTTATATTTGCAACCTATGACAACACTAAAACAGGTAAATACACACAGCTTTCTGAGGGATGGTTAACTGAGAAAATTAAAGTCTATGAGTCCTGGGAAAGTAAAAATTCCAGATAAGGCTTAACTACACATACAGATGCTGACAGTTTCTACTCCAAAGGGGTTCTTCAAATGAGTAAAAAGCAGAAAGGAAAACATGGAAAGGCAGGTGTGGGATTTAACGCCAAAATTTTGAAATTTAAAGAAGACACCACAACCTTACTTGAACTACAGTCCAATTCTATCTTGCATCATAAACAGCTCAATTCTTTTGTTCTCTTTTTTTCTCCCCTTAAGCCCATGTAGCTTCAGCAATATTGATCACACTTTTATAAAGCTGTGTATTGGTATTTTTAGAAGAATAGAATGAGTGATATTTATATTACCCAGCAGTGAAAAGGGACAAAAATAGGTGGAAAGGCAAGAGTAGCCATGCCTCCACTTTGTTTCAGATCTGCTGAAAAGCCACAGTAGGCATTAACAACAGAAATAATAACAGCTGTCTGAAAAGAACAATACTGAGAAGTGACTGCCTATAAAAGGGTGACTGTGAGAAGAAAGGGAAAGAAAATGTGTTTACTAAGAAAAACTAGAAGAGTGTTGTTTAGTCGTAATCTTTTTCCACTGTATTATCTACACATTACACTGATTAAACTGTTGGCACTCAATTTTACTGATTTATTTTATCTGCCTTCCAGCCCTTCTGTAGTTGATTTTCATATTATTTTGAATTCATGAGTTTCAATGAGAGTGAAAGAGCTGGATTAAGAACCAGAGTGTTAGAGAATACTTCTGTATACACGAAATAGACATTTGTCATTACTGTCATAGTTTTGCAGGTATGGTGGTTTTAATTTAACAGACAGGGAGAAAAAAACACTTGTATAAACTTAGTAGGACATTATGAAAGTAACTCTTTCACAGAAAATGTATTTGTATAATCAGGAATTTATGCAATTCTGGGCCTTTTCCCCCCTCTCTTATTAAATAAAGAGCTTTATGGATTCCTGTGACATAGATAAAATATTCACCCATACAAAGTCTTTGGAATGATAGCACACTTTTAATAAGTTCCGTATCTGACAAAGTTGAAATCCTTACAAGAACCTCTAGACACCTACATTCAGTAAAATATAGAGCAGTTTCACTATTAACTTAAGTTGCAGAAGATTGTTTACAACAAAATGTGACAAGAGTCCCTGAGTACCAAATCTTCTCCCTGTGGGAATATTTGTTAATACTACTAAAGGGTAAAACCCAGCAAGGATCAAAGAGAAAAGGTAAAATGCATCTGAAGATTATTGTTCTTTTTTTATATACAAAAAAAATAAAATATACTGACCAATTTAATTTCTGAATCAAATCTGTCTGCTAATGCAAAGAATATATCTCTGCACATATTAAGTATAATACAACTGAGTGTATGCTAGCTAAGTGAATACTTGGAATATTTAATTTTCTAATAGAAGTTTATGATGGTGTTGGTTTCTCCCCTCAGTTTCTCAGCCCACACCTTCTTCCCCTGAGATGTGTAGTATACCTACTTCAATCTGCTAGAAGCCACCTGTATTTGCACTTGTGATTGAATTTTTGTCTTTGGATTGAGTTATTCACAGTGGTTTTCCTTAAAAAGTGTTGTAGTATTCCCTTCAAAAGGAAGTACAATTATTTTTTATTTTAAAAGCCACACTAGGTTTCCCTGTTTGCTAAGTGCATGTCTTCGGGACAGAAAACAGGTCAGGTACTGGGTGAGCAGTACAAAGCCAACCCAACATGTTCACAGCCCTGAGGCAGTGGCAGCCACCTGGAGGCAGCAGCACCTGTCTCTGCATCTCTTTTGCTCAGAGCCTCTGCCATAGGGTTCAGGCATATTGGAAGCAAAGCGAAAGGAAGCATCTAAATTTTGACCCAGCTACTCTCAGCTGCAAGATGTTGATGAGTGATTGCGCCAGCTGCGACTGAGAGCAGTCCTGATGCTGCTTATGGCCAGCCAGACCCTATATTGTGCAAAGAACAGGTAAGCACATTGTTCCCTATCTTTGAATCCTGTTTTGAGCAATTTAGGGAAAGGCAAGATCGAGATAAAAGTAATTTCATGAGGAAATAATATTTGCATTAAAGTTTTTAAAGCATTGTATTTATCTTGTTGCTAGAAACATGAAACTCTCATTAACACCACTGTGATTTTTACAAATGTCTGGTGAAGTCCCCAAAATATTTAGAGATGTGATGATATAAATGGAGTTGCATCTTGCAGCAAGACGCAGCTTTTAGTTTACATGTCTTCTGAACTTAAACTGTCAAAATGTAATCAAGTTTAGCTACCACAATCTGATAAAATGCAACAAAAATGGATCGTACTAGCTTATAAAATAGCCATAAAAATACAAATCATTATTACTTAACTCCTGCCAGGATTATGTGTACTAGAAACAGTTATGAAAGCAAATAACCACTCCTTTAGTTTGAATTTCACTTCTATGTGAGAGACTAGCACAAAACTATTACGCTGCTTCAGTCCCAGTGAAGGTGCAGTTTTCAATGGAACTTGATTCTGAGTTTCACACACTATTGGTCCTGATAATTTATATGATTAATCCCATTTAAGTTAAATCAAAAAAGAAAAGAATTCACTGAATATTCCTGAACTTATATGAGGCAAAAGCTGTCAGTGCAATGGCTGTTACAGTCTTAAAACCAAATAATAATAATACAAAACATTTAAATAAAAGTACTTAATCTCTGCTGAGAGTGATAATTTCATTCTAGACATAGCTCATTTTTATCCTAACATTTAGTCAATACACAAATTTTAAGTACAGTATAAATTACCTCTTCTCAGTAGTTTTATAAAACTGAAGTGAATAACTACCCCAGGAAAACTATCAGAAAGCATTTGATTTGCCACAGCAACATGAAATTTGCCTAGTAATTTATTTTTAACCATTTTCCACTGGACTTCCAGTGGCTTGATTTATAATAGAGCTTTGATTTGAGTGGCATTAGTACTCCACATGCTTTAAGAGATAAAGATCTTGCAAATGAAAATGAAATAAAATCATCCTTGGATATAAACATAACATCAGTTTCTTAGGTTAGAATCTTAGCTGGTATAGTGTCCCCAGGTTTTTTCAACAATTATACCAAGACAAATACCCCTAACCACCCAACCAGTTTGCAGTGTGAAAAAGCCCTGCAGACATGACCTTGGCCAGCTTAACTCTGTAAGAGACTTCTTATATGACTCCAGCAGAAAAGTACTCCAAAACTGGAGACAGAAATCAGAGGAAAAATCTGAAAGAGAATCCAGAGCATGGTCGTGCTGTTCACATCTCCTGCAGCATGTGATGCCCACGACCTGCCTAGCTGCTGAGACAATGCAGGGCAAGGCTAAGCTGGCTGCAAACTACACCAAGCCCACCAGCCTAGAGCAGCCCAGGACGCCAGAGGTGCAAGATGAATGCATGCCACCTTATGCACTCTCCTTCTTTGCTCATCCAGGTATCTGGCCCACCAAAGTTCTCACCCTTAAACTGGTAACATAACAGAACAAAAACGGTTACTTCTGGTCACTTTGTTCAGGCCATACTGATATTCGGCTGGACCAAGAGGAACTGTGTTTCGGCTACTTCTCTCCCTATACCCACAGAATATTCCTTTTGACCTCTGAGAGAGCTGCCTGAGAAGTTTTTAATTTCTAGAGAGGTGTTTAAATGTGGAACTATAGCAAAAAGGGGATAATGTGACAATCAATGAAATCCCTCTTGGTGGAAAGCTTAGAGAATTTTAGTTTGCCACACAAATTCTCACCACAGTATAATAAATGTGGTATTTGCTGCAAAGGAGAAGAACAGCAGTGAAATGCCAGCTATATCATACTGAAAAAGCAAACACATTGCAGAATGTATTTTATTAGCAATAACATTTTAATTTTAAATCATCTTCCTGAAAAAATATTAAAAGGAAAGCTTTTGTATGCATAAATTCTATGCTTGAACAGCAGATAACTAGAATTACATATTGTCACTAAAGAAAAAATAAAATATGATTTGCTCATTCTACTGTGGAAAAGTAAACATTTCCCCACAACTACTGTCATAAATCCTTGAAAATCTATGAAGTGAGCTGACACCAAGAAGTTCTTTTCTTGCAAAACAGTACAGATCCAGCAAACTCAGCTTCTCCAACACTGTCACTCTTTTTCCCAAGTAATTCACAAGAAGTACCAGTCTGGGATAATATCAAAACCAGTGTTTCCACTTCCCAACATAAGAAACAACAGTTGGAATCATCAATTCTTGCTTATTCCTTATTTAGCATTGATCCTGGTATATAATACTCAAGGATAATTGATTTTCTTAGTTAACCTCTAATTTTACTTTTAAAATATCACAGAACAGTTCCAATATGTAGTTCTAAATATTAAAAAGGCTCCACAGTACTTAAAAATATTATTTTATTGTAGTAAGACCAGAAATTTGGTATACTGAAAAAAATGTGAACACGAATCATTGTACTGAGTTTTGCATATTTTGATTGAAATGTAAGAAAAATCAAGAGGTTTCTGGCATAGTTTCTCGCTGAAGCAGTGCCTTTAACAGCTGTTGAATGCAGGTTGTTTTCATTATTTACTAAAAAGCCAAATTTGTTCAAAGTTCTTAATCTCACATTTAAAATGATTCTGAAATAGAGTATCTTGGTTGAAATGACTAAAATCAGAACACCAGTTTCAGTGGTCTAGATTATCATGCATTATGTCAATCTGTAGCATAAGAAAGATATTCTTATATTAGTAATTTATGACCGTACACTTTGATTCAACTCTTTGCATTCATGAACATATATTTTGGAAGAATGAAAAGATAAAGAGTAGTATATTATTCATTTGTTTTTAATATGTATTAGAGTTGAGCTGGACTCATAAGGCAGAATATCCTGAAGTTTTATGTCAGTTTTCCAAAGTCACAAGACTGCCTACAAAATCGCTCTTTAAAGGGCTTTGCTCATCAGTCCTATCACAAACAACATGTCTAGATCTTGATACTGTTAGAAATCTTAAGGTCTTCTTCTGAAGCTTCTGGTTCAGCTCAAAGTAAATTGTCCAACTTTATCTCAAAGTGTCATAGAGAAGCAATATCCTTTTTTTTTTTTTTTTAATTTTGTCTTGGTTTCCTTTTTCTCCTCAGCCTGGAACATCTTACCTGTATTTTTACCAGAATGAAAAAAAAAAAAAAATAGCACAGATACACTCCACACAGTAAAAACTCCACCAAATAAGCAGTGATGGATAGAAAGCAGCTTGGCATGGTCACAGAAACCACATGCAGGATGGCTCACACCACTCTGCCCTCAAAACAGCAGTTTAGGGTTATCTGCTGGCCCACCATTCCCTCACTATCCCTGTGGGATGTTGGGCTGAATTTGGCATTTATAGAACAAAAAAAATCTCAAAGTATTTTACATACATTTGTTCCCTATGTTTCAAGTGTCACCTTCTGTTTTTCTTCTCTTTTTTGTTGCAATGACACAAACTATTCTGGCTGGGTGTTGTTGTTGGGTAGGGTTTTTCAGGGAGTTGGTGGTGTCATTTTGTTTGAGTTTTGGATTCTGTTTTATCAAAATACCATATTGTCTCCTGAAACTTCATTGTTTCCAACTGCTTATTCCCCACTGATTACAAAATTATTATCACTTGTTTATGACAATTTCCATAGCAACCAATATAATCTCAGAGTGCTGTGACTTCAAGTGGAAAATGAGCACCATAAATTCATGCAAATGTCACCTGTTACAACCTAAAACAAGAGACAAGGAAACAGAAACTGCCACATATGAAACAGGAGTGTCAACATAGAAAGCATGTGAAAGTTTTCAGTAAATGTTACTGCCTTCTTCCTACAATGAAGATGTCAGTTCAGCACAGAAAGCTTCCAGCTGAGCAGAGTGCACTCAACACCCATAAGTCAGGTTGCATAGCAGATGTTAAATGTAAAATCCATTAAGTCCAATTAGATTTTACATAAGAAAATAACAGTAATAGCATGCACAGGCAATCTTGTACTACACAACAGTACCAAGAGATACAGTGATACCAAGAGATACCACAAAAAACTCCAAAAAGCCAAGAAAAATCCAAAACTAAACAAACAGAAAAACCCTACACATGTACGTTGCACCCTTTCCTCCCAAAGAGGCCAGCTAACAGAAGGTATGTTACAGTGCCTGCAGTCACATGAAGAGGGCAAGGTCTCCTGTCTCCAGTTAGAAGCAACATTTGTGAGGGCCATCACCTATTGCACACCAACAGATAATTAATCCATCATCCTTTATGACAATTTGAAACTAAGCAGCAAAACAATTTTAACCTCTTTCCCAAATTGCATATGCATTTCATGTTACCCTAACCTGACTCAAGTAATTCTCATGTGTACTAAGGTAAGAACATTAACAGTATGGAACCATGTACTTAACTGTGTAGATGAATGAAGATGTCATTGCATGCATGATAGCTTGAAAAACACTGGGGGAAAGAATCTCATTTTTTTTAATAGGATTTATACACACTAAGAAGGAAAGTCTGTTTTTGTATTTATCAGGACATTTTGCCAAAGGCTGAAGCACTATTTCCTGGTAAGCAGTTCCAAACAACCTTTGCTTCTTCAATCAGAAGTAGTCTGCAATAATTAATCCATCCCTAGATATTAAGCAGTTCATAAATTAGTTAAATATATATGCAGTATCCCAGGTGAATTTGATCTGCTGGAATGTTTAAGAATATATACTAATTTCTATTTTATTAGAAAAGTGTTAGATGGTCATTTCAACTCAAAAAACCTACCAAAATTTGAGAGGTAACAGGAACAGACCTGAAATCTGTTCCACAAACCACAGAGTAAACTTTCGGCCTTCAAATATTCCTTAGTAGCTCTTGGTAAGAAACTCATTCAGCTACTTATGACCTAAGGAAACAGGCAGAATGTATATACTCTCATGTATGTTTACAATCACTTTGCTATCTGCCATTACTAGGAAACAAAATTGTCCATGGTTCTCAAAAGAAATGGTGAAAGAGAAGTTTATATGACTGCTGTAGACTCACAGACCAGCAATAGAGTTGCTGATGGTTGCAAATGCTCATGCTGTGAATAACAAATGCAAATGCAGGTATGGCTTTTTCCAGAGGGACATAAAACAAGGTTTCTTCTCTACTTGCACCAAATTAAAACTCGGGCACTGGCCAAAACTAGAATAGGTTCCCTATAATCTTTTGTCTTGATTTTTTTTTTTTGTCTGTAAGACACAGTCCAGGGTTGGACGTTCCCTATGAAAGCTCTTTAAATCAGCAATTCCCAACTAAAACTGCCTCCTTTCTGGGGTTCATGGGGACATTTGGCAAGAAATAAATTGAAAAGCGACTGCTCTTCTAGTGTATTAAGCTCTGTTTCTAAGTGAGAAAGGAAGATGGTCCTGGCTAATGCTGTTGGAGACCCTATAGCCAGTAACCCTGACTCCTCCTCTCCCCACAGCTGGAGCAGAGCACTAAGGCTTAAAAGGTTTGCTCTCCAGTTGCTGGACTCTTGTGCAGCAGTCAGGCAAGGCAATAGCAAGCACTCAATCCATCTAGGGCATATTATAATTATTATTATAAGTATTGTTTTAGCACAGTCTTCATCAACTGGACATCTAGTCAGATTTAAAAAAAAAATCCTAAAACATTTACTTCAGGTGCCGCATTTTGCATATTTCTCTTCTGACATTGGTGAATTTCTTAAGTGTTGTTTCCATCTTGCTATACTTCAGGAAAATCTATCTTATCATACAACATCATCTAAAGCTGTTATACAAAAAGGTTTCTAAATGCAACAAAAATTAAAATATACTTGGCATCTTTTCAGCCTACTTTTATCTCAGCCATTTTTTGCACTCAGAAGTAAAAAAACAAAAACAAAAAACAACCCACCCAAACACATTAAGGAAAAACATACATTTTCCGTTTACTGTATCAATTTAAGTAATTAAATAACTGGTTTACTTTTCATAACATCAGAGGCTGGAGTACTAAAAACAAAAACAAAAATCATGATGTACAACATCCAATTCATCCCTGGCATTATTCCACACAAATCAGTGGTATTACACCAGGGATTAATTTGAAACACTGATGTGAATTAGAGGACTGTTCTATGCAGCAACCTCATCATAATACACAAACACTAAATTACCACATTATGAGCATCACAAAGGCACACAAATAATTTTGCACCTACAATTCTATTCCTGAGCAAACAGAAGAGATTATTTCACAGTTTTGATAATAACAATAAGAAATTTCTACCATTTAGAAAATAATTGTCCCTTTTTCCCAGAAAAATTATTTAGTAATACAAAATACTTTTTAGTAAAGTCTGCAATAGAAGTCCACATAGAACATATGTAAAGCTCCTCTACAGCTCCATTTTTACATATCTTATTCAAATATGACCAGCTCTAAGTTATGTAGTGAATCTTCAAAAACTGTTTTAATAGCGTTTTGAAGATAGAGCTTCAGTCTGCTCAGCAAATGGTGATCACCATCTCTAAAACATATACCAATGTAAACTATGTAATGAATTTCTCCTCCCAGCAGAAAACCATTCACATTTCCCTTCTCTATGAAGTACTGTGCCTAGGTCCAGTTTTGCACGCAAAACAAGTTACTTCTATTCAGCTGCCCAAGTAGTGCAGTTAGTTAGAGGCTGCATCTCCCACCTCACCACAGAGGCGGCCAGATGCTCTGCCTATTCATTCCTCCTGTGCTCAGCGAGCGTGAGACCATACAGACGGCAAGAGAAGAAAAAAGTGAATGCAGACCATCTCTCTCTTCCACGGACTCAGTTGACTCTTAAACACATTTGTAATGTTTAAAGCTGCCTCTGCCTTTCAAAGACAAATCTCTGCCAGTGGTTGGTGTTCTCCATCCAGCTACGGTTTCATTACCCGAACTCACTGCTCAGTCAGTGCCCTATATTGCACTACACACTTTGCCAGATTGAAACTCATTCGTCATTGCTCGGTTTTCCTATTTGTGAGTGACCCGAAACCTTCAAGGCTACCCGCAGCCAACTAGCGAAGTGACTTAGGAGCTGTGTACTGGCTACTCCGTGGTTTATTTTCTCTTTTCTATTTTTCGTCCACCTTGGAGCCAGACTCTTTCTTGCTCCTCTGGAAGTTGGCTGTGCCCTCGCTGCCCCTTTCCTCATGGGGCCCGTGCCCAAGCGCAGTGCGCTCACTTGAAGAAAATGCAGCGATAAAATATTAAAACCCTTCCTTTCTCGGAGCTCCGCCGCTGAGATCTCTGCGCCGCCTCTGTGGCAAGGCAGCACCGCAACCCTCCGCGCCAAAGCGGAGCCGGAGCCGGAGGCGCGCCCGCACCGCACCCGCACCCGCCCAGTGGGGCAGGGACCGCCCCCCCCCCCCCCGCCCGGCCCCGCAGGCCCCCGATTTGGAGCCAGGGCGACTTCGGCACGAGGGGCCCGGCTCTCCCGTCGGAACGCTTGGCACCAAAAGGTGGCAGCAGCCCCGGTTGCTCCATGGAGTGGAGGGAGCTGCTCCCACGCCGCACTCCGGACGGGGCATTGGGCAGCCTTGTCCCGCCCCCACAAAGCACAAAATGGAATTTGAACTGTGGCGGTGACAGAGCCGAGTGAGAGGGGAAGGGGGGCAGCCCCCGTTTCTCTTCAGCTACATGTTGCTTTGGGACAGCAAGGGCTCGAGTACGGGGATGCACCTGTACTTCTCACTGTACACCGCCACTCACCCCTCGGGGGTGAGGACGGGGGGGACGGCACGGGGGCGCGGGAAGCACTTACTGAAGAAGATGTACTCGGTGTAGCTGCTCCAGATCTTGTCGTCCCTGTACTGATTGATGAAGGCGGCGGTGCCGGTGGAGTTGCAAGCCACCATGTGGAAGCCCGCCTCGGAGAGCCGGTCGAAAGCCTGCTCCAGGTAGGTGAATTTGAGGTAGAAGCGCGAAGTGTACTTCTCGGGGGGACGGTCGGGATCGCGGCTCTCGTTGAGGGTTTCTCCGAAGACCTCCTTGGCCAGGGCGATTCTACCGCACACCATGATGCGGGCGACGCGGCGGAACTTGGCGTCCGCCTGGTTGTCCCGCACCGTGGTGTAGGAGCCGCGGTAGCCCACGGTGAGAAAGCCCGAGCGCTTGTCCAGCGCCGCCCGCTGAAGCCGATCGCTGCTGCCCTGCGAATTGCTATCCTCCAGGTCGCTCTGGCAGCCCTCGTCGTTGAGCGAGCTCTGCTTGGTGACCTTGGGCGACAGCAGCTTCACCAGGTCGCCCAGCTGGAAGTACTCGGCCTCCCGCAGGAGCCGTTCCTTCTCAGGGAAGTGCTCGGGCAGCGCCAGCTGCTTGTCCCGCAGGTAATCCAGCACGTACCTGAAGAGGAAGCCGTCGCGGTCGATGAAGAAGCGCGCCCGGCTGTCCCTGGGCAGCTGGCGAGCTGCCGCCGGGCCGCCCCGGCACGGGGAGAACATGGTGGCCAGCGTGCTGTCCGGGACGCTGAGCAGCGTGGAGTGCCTCGTCACGTACACCTGGCCCCCCACGTTCAGCTCCACCACCTCGGGGAACGGCGAGCCGGACGGCCCCGATACCATGTCGCTGATGGGCAGGATGCTGCCGCCCGCCTCCTTCAAAGCCATGGCTGCGAGCGGGCGGCCGCAAAGGAGGGTCTCCCTCCTAAAAAAGCCGGCCTCCCTCCACCCCTCCTTCCCCTTCCCTCCCCTCTCCTCCCCTCCACCCACAC
>JAWWLZ010000139.1:48562578-48582636 GCA_035041345.1 Poliocrania exsul | reverse complement strand
CCCCAGGGTACTGGGTTATACTGCTGGGTTTTGGGAGTTGAAAGCAACTTCCCTTTGTGTCAGTGTATTTACTGTATAATTATTATTATTAAATTGTAGCTCTGACTTATAATCTCTCTCGTGTTGAGTTCATTTCTCCTGCTGGGTTACCCTTAAACCAGCACAGGCATATAAATAATTTTGCAAATTTTGAAGAGCTCCATTGCCTATCATGACAGTACTGATTAATGTAAAGGTGTTCACATGCAATGTCAGATCAGAGATTATACTAAGTCTTTGCTTCTGTGTCAGTTATACCACTGTTTCTTTAGCATAAAATAATATTTATATAAAGCATAAAATAATAATTCATAATGCCTTAGAGCTTATGGTCTAGTCATGTCATTCTTCAAGAGACAAAATAGCATAGCGAAATATATTTGTAATTTCCATATATTTTTTTCTTCTTTCTTTGTGTACTTCATATTTTCTTCCTGATGTTCCACTGTAGAACCAAATCAGAATACAAAGATAGAATATCTTTGTCATGCAGGGGCCTACATTCACAAAAGAAAGTTGCAGAGGCTGTTACAATGTAAATTAATGATAGCTAAAAAGAAAAGGTATGAAAGTGACAAGGCTCCAAAAAACAGCACAGTAAATTAACACATGAGTGAAAGTCAGTAGTACTAATAACAATGTGCATTTGATTTTGCAGCCAAGCAAATTTTTATCACTATCAAAATAATATTAATAAAATCCATAAAGAAAAAATAATGAAGAAAAATTTTAGTGGTGGCTACCCAAAAGGATTTAGAGATGTCTGCCTCCCACACTTTCGAAAACAATAAAAAAAGTCAGGAAAATAAGACAAAAAACCAGACACATGAACACATAACAGTTAAAGATATGTTTTCATCTAAATGATGTATCACATTATTTTCCCTTAAGACCATGTTGATAGTTTGTAACTGTTGCAAATGAGAGACTTTGTTTGTTGTTTGTTTGTTTGTTTGCTAGGAACAAACATATTAACAGGCATATATTTAAATATAAATTTTCTTTATGGTTAAATATGGGATGTAAAATGCTGCTAAAGACCTGTATATAACTACTTCATTGTTAAAAGGTTTTTATATCAAAATAGACAATTGTATTATATATATTTAAGATACAAGATACATCTCTGTCTTAAAAGGAAAGAAAGCAAAACTACAGAAGCTTTCATATTTAGTCTCATAGAATGAAAGCTGAGAGGAGTACAATTACTGTACGACTATAGTATGAAATTCTGAATGGCCATGCTGGCCCAGGGCCAAATAGATTTAAATTGATCACAAATACATTTCTGCTGGAGACAGGAAGATGGTCAGTTTCAGAAGAGGGGTTTATGACCCACTTTATTGCTAAAGTCAAAAGGAAAAAAAAAAAAGAAAAACTTGAACAAAAAACTCAAAAAACCAACCTTAATTTGTTTTGAAATGTTTCTAGGAAGTATGAAAGAATATATTTTATCTACTAGCCGTGTCTCATATTACTTGTTTCTACATTTGATCTGGAGCACCATATGTGGACATCAAACTGTCATAGTCGAATTTCTACTCAATTGCACTAGTTCTCCTGAGTGACTTCCTCTTCCCTGGCAACTGCTGTAAGGGAAAGGCCATTGGGGAGATTTCTGGAGGGTGTCAGGGATAAGAACTGTCAGGGCTGGGACAGTGAATGGGAGTCATGACTGTAATGATCCTGACACAGAGGAGTCCAGGATCCTGCAGGGGATTAAGAAGGCCAGTAGCCCTGGACCTCACAACAGAAAGCTGCAACTTGCTCAGGGAAAAGGTAGGTGGGAGGCAGTTCTTGTAAGAGCCAACCCTGCAGGAAAAAGAAGCTCAAAAGGGCTATCAGGACTATAATGATAGTCTTCCTAAAATGCAAGAAATGTTCATGTTGATGCTCAAGAAAAAACCCTAAAACAGATCTACCAGGAGGCTGGAATGGCTAAACAGGGTGGAGAAATACAAAAATTATGTATACAGGTGGTGGGAGTTAGGACATGTGTCACGAGAAAAGGGGGGAGAGACAGAAATACAAAGATTTCTGGTCTCACCTGTATTAATATAAAGTTAATAACTATAAGTGTCCTCGGAACAATCAAATCTTTATGAACCCAGAACTGCCTGTCGAACACTTGACAGAACACAGGCTGGAAAGATTTTTGACCTTCCTATGAGGACCACACTTAAGCCAGGGAGAACTTAATAGCAATAAGCACCTCCAGAAAATCAGAGCCTTATTGTCACAACGCTTCCTAGCGAACTCAGGATAGCACACAGGTTGGAAGGGTTTCTGACCTCTGATGTGAGACCACACTTAATAGCAAGAAAAGAACTTTCCCTATGACAGCTCCCAAAATAACATTTGTTAATACAAGTATGTGACAATGACTATATGGGTTACTTAGTCGGTGATAACCTTTAGCTGCAGGATTGTACAAAACACCCCAAAAGACACCAGCACAAAACACATTTTACAGGCAAATCCAGCAGTATACCTCTCCCACGACAAACTTAACTAACAGAGGATTACTAAACAGAAACACAGCAATTCAACACCACATGTAAACACACTCAGAAACCTAAAAGAAAAGCAACAGGAAAAATATAGCCACTTCCCACTAACATAAATACACCCAGTGAGCTATAACAAATTATAATTATTATGGCATAGGAAAAATAAAGTAAGAATTTGGTTGCTTACCCCTGCAATGTCCAATAGAGTGGGGGAGACAGGTTAGCTTGTAGGTTGCCCTCCCCAGAGACGGTGGAAGTTTTTTCACCCAATTTTGACTTATACTCCATCTCTTTTTATACCTTTTTTTACCTCTAGGTGGTTTGTGTGACTAAAGTCAATACTTTGGGGGTGATAGACAGATGCCTGAGGGGTGGCTTGTTGGGTCTCTGCAGGGTGTCACTGGGTACAGGTGAAGAAAGGCCATGTTACTTCAATAACATTCTATTCTTCGGTAACACCATCAACTCTGTCAGCATCCTTCCAGGGGGCTGAGGCATTTCCCTCAACTAATCAAGACTTTATCAGGGCCATCACCCCACAGACATCTTATGAAAGAGGACATAGAAACACTGCTGAAGTGTGCAATGATGGGATTGGAAAACCAAAGCTAAACCACAGTAAGCAAGGGATATCAAAATCAAAAAGGGTTTCTGCTGCTACACAGATAGTAAATCAGGCAAGGAAAGTATGTGCCTGCTTGCCAAATGTGTTCAGTGATGCAGCAAATGCTGAGGTACTTGGTACCTTCTTCACCTTGGTGTTCACTGACACTGTTCCCAGGCATTTTAGTTCAGAAGCAGGGATGAAGGAGCAGAGAAATTCCAGTATTGTAGGACATTCAGCTCAGGGATCTCCAAAGAAATCTTGTCACACAGACGTCCACCAACCCTGATGGGGTTTCTCTGAGGGCATTTGAGTGAGCTGGCTGATGTCAGTATGAGGCCACTCTCTGACAGCTTTGAAAGGTTGTGGAGCTTGGGGGAGGAACAAAAGAATATAGAGTGCCAAGTGTTGCACCCCATCTTTAACAATACAAGGACGATGATCTGCAGAACTCCAGGGCAGTTATCCTTGCTTCTGCCCCTGGGTAAAGTATGGTCTGAGTACTCTGGTAGCCATTTCTGGCCACATGAGAGCTGAGACTGATTGGCCTGTGGTTACCTGGGTCTTCCCTTTTTCCTTTTTTAAAAACAGGGGTTATGCTTCCTTTTTTCCAGTCTTTGGGGATGTCACCAGATTGCCATCACTTCTCAAATATGACATATAGTGACTTAGCCACTTCCTCTGCTAGTTCCCTTAGTTCCATGGACTTGTGCACCTTCAGGTTCCTTTGATGATCTTGAGCCTGATATTCTACAGTGGGCGGTTCATCATTCTCCCAGACCATGCCTTTGCCTTCTGTGAATCAGGCAGTGTGGCTGGAGTACTTGCTGGTGAAGACCAAGGGAAAGAAGTTGTTGAGTACCTCAGCTTTCTCCATATCTTCTGTACTTAGGTCTTCCATTTTCTTCTAGAAGGTGCCCACATTTCCTCTAGTCTTTGTTTTATCACTGACATAACTATAGAAGCTTTTCTTGTTGCCCTTGATGACCCTGGTCAGATTTAATTCTATCAGGGCCTTAGCTTTCCTAACCTGATCTTTGGGTGTTATTGCAGTCTCTCTATTCCTCCCAGCTTCCCTGTCCTTGCTTCCACTCTCTGTTTGTGTGGTCATTCTGGCCAAGAGGCCTTTAGCTATAAAGTCACCTGTCCCTGCTCTCCCTTTCATCCTGACCCAAAAACTCTCATCTGGCTCCTTATCCATTCCCATGTGAAGCTCCATACTTCAGCTGGTCATTGACAGAGTTTGGCACCCACTCTTGCCCTGGAGATCATGGTACAGATCCTCCTGAGAACTATGCTAAGGCACATGGAAATTAAGGAGGTGATTAGTGACTGTTAGCATGACTTCAGTAAGAGCAAATTGTGCCTGAAAAATTTGGTGGCCTCCTGCAACAGGGTTACAGTTTAGGTGGATAAGAAGAGAGCAACTGACATTACCTACCTGGACTTGTGCAAAGCACTTGACACTGCCCCACACCACATTCTTGTCTTTAAACTGGGGATATGTGGATTTGATGGATGAGCCATTTGGTCGATAAGGAATTGAATGGACTGGTTGCAGTCAATGGCTCAAGGTCCAAATGGAGACCAGTGATGCGTAATGTTCCTCAGGGGCAGGTATCAGGATTAGTGCTGTTGAACATCTGTGTTGGAGACGTGGACAGTGGGATTGAGTGCCCCCTCAGAAAATTTGCTGACAACATCAAGCTGCCTGGTGCAGCTAGAGGGAAGGGACCTTGACAGACCTGAGGTGGGCCTGTGTTAACCTCAACAAGGCCAAGTGCAAAGTCCTGCACCTAGACTGGGGAAATTCCAAACACAAACAGGCTGGTCAGGGAATGTGTTGAGACCAGCCCTGAGAAAAAAGACTTGGGGGATGTTGGTGAATGAGAAGCTCATTATGACCCATCAATGTGTATTCACAGCTCAGAAAAACAACTGTATCCCAGGTTGCATCAAAATAAGTGTGACCAGCAGGTTGAGGGAGACTACCTCACCTGTGCTCTTGTGAGACACCACCTGGAGTGCTGCACTGAGCTCTGAAACCCTCAATGTAAGAAGAACATGGACCTATTAGAGGAGGTCCAGGGGAGAGCCACAAAGGTGATCAAAGGACTGGAGCACCTCTCCAGTGAAGACAGGCTGAGAGAGTTGAGGTTGTTCAGTCCGGAAAAAGAGAATGTTCCAGGAAGACCTTATAGCAGCCTTCCAGTACCCAAAGGGGGCCTTCAAGGAAGCTGGAGAGAGACTTTTGGCAGAGCACGTAGTGATAGGACAATGGAGAATGGCCTTCAAAATGAAAGAGAGTAGGTCTAGATGAGATATTGGGAAGAAATTGTTCTCTATGAGGATGGTGAGGCACTGGAACAGGTGCAAGAGAAATTGTGGATGTCCCATACCTGGAAGTGTTCAAGAACAGATTGAATGGGGCTTTGAGCAACCTGGTCCAGTGGAATGTATCCTTGCCCACAGCAGGGAGATTGTAATTAGATCATCGTTGAGGTATCTTCCAACCTAAACCATTATATGTGATTCAACTGCCCTGTCTCCTGTGAGACCATTTCAATTCCTGCTGACCCTTTGTGAATTAAAATATTGAATGGGAAGGAAACACTTCTAGAAATTGTCTGAGTGCATCAGTAACTTATTTTTTGGGGGGTATTTTAATGTTGGCAGAACATCCTATAGTCTGCTGAACCTATTCAAGCAAACTGAAGTCTTACCTGAATGTGGCCTTTCTAACAAATACATACATAGAGGGTATGAAAACAAATACCTGGAGTATATGGTAACAGTGGTTTGGGGTTGTTTTTTTTTTTTTGTGGTGGAAATGTGCTATATGACAGGTTAATGGGGAAATTTTA
The DNA here is from genome assembly GCA_035041345.1 of Poliocrania exsul. Taxonomy (NCBI): domain Eukaryota; kingdom Metazoa; phylum Chordata; class Aves; order Passeriformes; family Thamnophilidae; genus Poliocrania; species Poliocrania exsul. Next base: position 48,576,619 of record JAWWLZ010000139.1, on the reverse strand, counting down.
GACAATAGTGTAATCTCAATAACAAAAGGCTATTAAAATACCTATGTAAAAATGGAAAGAAGTCCAAAGGAGATAGAAGTGTGAAAGAACTAGTCATATGAAGAAATGTAGAGTATTATGGGCATAACTTAAATCTGGTTTGAAGATTACATTAGCTGAGCTATTAAAATAACAGATACAGGTTAGATAAATCCAGTAGAAATGTGAAATGGGAACTCTGTGAAATGAGAATCCTGTGCCTTTCTCATGAGCAGGAGCCCTAGAAATGAGACTACTTCATCGCTTTTTACTTTGGGGCAGAAAACTTAGGGAAGGGTAAAAAAAATGTTGTAATACCAGTTTAAATGAGCCAAGAAACTCAGTTTGGTGGGGAGATGTTTGGGATTTCCTTCCAGCTGGTCTACTCCATGCTATGAGAAAATGCAGAGCAGAGTCAAAGCATTCCCTTCTTCATATTTTCCCATGGCAGGTGTTCATATAGGCATTGATTTGTTTGTTACTTGAGTGAAGAACAGTGGTGACCTGGTCATTCCTAAGGTTGCAATATTATTCAGGGTTGAATTTGAATTGGTCTGAGAGAATAAACTAGTTACAGAAATATGCTATATTTTGCCTTCTCCTGAAACAACAGCTCAAGTGTGAAATGACTGAGTAAATGAAAAGGCATATGGAAAGGTCAAGAGAGATGTAGGAGTAATGGGAGATTTTCTTAACCTAGTCATGGATTTGAGAGACTCAAGGGGAAGAAATGAAGCTGGTAGTATATATATATATATATGGAGATGAAACCGAACAACTCTTTTCTACATCATAAGTTTCGAAATAATTTTAGCACAAATACTGCTGCGAATGACAAATACAAGTATGAAGAAGGAAGCATGGGCGATGTCAAGCATAAAGATTAGATTTAAAGAAAACATTGAGGTGAAACAGATGTGCTCCATTAAACATCAAACCAACATGTTTCAGGAACTAATAATTAAAATACAGCATGTTGAGGTACTAGGAATACAAAGATTTCAATTACTGAACATACTAAAAGCACTTAGTGCTTCAAGCAGGTAATAAGTGTAATATAAATATTAGCATTAATAAAGCATTAATACCGAATTAAGAGCATGGCAAACTAATTTTGGATTTGACTAATAAATTTTGTCTTAACATTGGTTCCTGTTTTATAAAGTGTGTTTCATATTATAAATCATGAAATATTACAGGTGTTGCTCATTCTTCCATCTGTTGGAATTGGAAATTGAGGGAATATATTTCTGAAACCCATAAAATATTAAAATCTTTAAACTTACTTTTTAAAAAATAGTTATTTATTCTTTCTGTATGTTGCTAATGCATCTTTGACCTTTTGTTGACAGCCTGTGTTCTGTCAGCTCTTGGGGTCACCAAAAAGGTGAGTTCCAGCTGAATTGAGAAAAAACTTGCTTATCTTGACAGAACACTGAAATAAGTTACTGAGAGAGGCTGTGGAGTCTCCTTCTCTGGAGATAATCAACCCACCTGGACGTGATCCTGTGAAACCTGCTGTGAGCGAATCTGCTTTAGTGCAGGGGTTGGACTAGATGATCTCCAGAGGTCCCTTCCAGCCCCAACCATTGTATTTTTCTGTGATTCTGTGACTAAGGTAGGCAAAACTACTGCTATGAGGTTGAAGTTTACTACGTGGTAGGACATAACCTCTTACAGATGATGCTAATCAGAAAAAGTTGAAACCACAACCTTAGCTGAATATAAGATGTGTCTTCCTCACAACAGTTACCTACTTTTATCATATCAGAGCTTTATATAGTGAAACAGTCTCAAGTAAGGCCCCCAGTTCTGTTGTGGGAGGTTTGCACCACTTGGGTAACTACAGTTAACTGTAGCATCAACTGTGGCAACTCTATGCTGGAGAATCTATTGGACAATTCTTCACCACTCCCATCTGTACTTGCAAGAATGTGTTATGCAGTTTGTGGGGCGATGGCCCTGATAATAGTTTAAGGAGAACACTTCAGGTCCTGGAGAGATGCTTGCAGGAACCATTGTCAGGGGACAAAGAGACTCCAGTGTCTCCCTGAACGTGCTTAAGTCATATTGATGGGGTTACCGAAGAATGGAGTGTTATGAAAATGACATGGCCCTTCTTCGCCACACCCTGTGACACCCTGCAGAGACCCAAGGAGCCACCCCTCAGGCATCTGTCTATCACCCCAAAATATTGATTATAATCACTCAACATACCTAAAGGAAAAAAGGGTATAAAAAGAGATTGGGCATGAGCAAAAATGGGGGACAAATGCCATTGTCTCTGTGGGGGTCTACTCCTACCTCTTTGAACAATGTAGGGGTAGAGAAAACCATGTGCTGTCTATACTTTATATTTTATATCTTATACTTTACTCTGTTACAACACCTATTACTTTATACATTCTATCTTATATCTTGCACTTCTACTTTACAGCTACTTTAATCCTTACTCTATAGGCACCTTATTTACTAACCATGTTTTGCTACTTTAATACTAATGATAATAACATGCCTTACACTTTGCAACTTTATTTTGGTTGTTGTGTTCCTTTACAGTGTGCAGTTCCTTTTCAACATGTGTGTTAATGAGAAACAGCTGTATTCTTTCCTTTTGCTTTGTGTTATAGAGAAGGTGGTGTACAAGTCATTTTGTTGCTCTGTGTTACCGAGAGGGGGTCTAGATTTGTGTTTTGAGTTTTTGTGTTTCTGGTTAGTAGTTTTCTATTGTTAGTTAAGTCTGTCATGAGGGGGGTACACTGCTGTATTGAAACTTAAGTTTGGTATGCTTATCTCTGTAGAATGTGTTTTGTGATGGTTTCTTCTGGGGTCTTTTTTCATCAATTAAATACAATCCTGCAGCTAAACATTATCACCAGCAATGCAAACCCCACAATAACTTGTATTAATAAATACACTTGTATTAATAAAAGTTATTTCAGGAGCTGTTGTAGAGAAAGATCTTTTCTTGCTATTAAGTGTGATCTCATAGCAGAGGTCAGAGACCCTTCCAACCTGTGTGCTGTCCAGAGTTTGATAGGCAGTGTTGAGTCCATAAGACTCTGATTTTGTGGAGACGCTTATAGCTAATAAGTTCTCTCTGGCTTAAGTGTGGTCCATAAAGGAAGGTCAAAAACCTTTCCAGCCTGTGTTCTGTCCATGTGTTGATGGGCAGTGCTGGGTTCATAAAGTTTTGATTGTTCCTAGGACACTTATAGCCAATAACTTTATGTTAATACAGGTGGGACTAGAAATCTTTGCATTTCTGTCTCTTTCCTTTTCACATGGCACAGTTCTTCAAAGGTAGCATAATTTAGAGTCGTTCAGAGGCTATTTAATATTGTGCAGTTGCCTACATGAACCTAAAACTGGCTTTGGTTCTCATGTGTTCTAGCGTTGTGCAACAAATTACTGCTGTTTGCAGTAACTGATTTGGTGAAGGAAGCAGAAAAAAGTCTCCAGTACCATTTTATGGATTATTTTTTCAGATTCTGACCTACATGAATACATACATACTTTTCTTGATATAATTTCCGTCTGCCAAGCTGATGACAGGTTTTGCTGGCACACACAAGAGCAACATCACCTTTCCAAAGTGAAATATATCTTATTTCTAAGATGTATGATAGAAAAAGAGAATTTTTCTAAGTCATAGTATGATAAGGAGGCATATTCTAACTAGCCCAGGGAGTCTGTATTGCTTGTAAATCAGAGGAGAATTTGACCTATGGGACCATGTTTATTTCTGGGAGAAAATGCACACCTTCATCAGTAATGTTAAACAAGCAATGAGTGTGGCCAAATTTTCCATGTGTGGAAGCAGCATGTTGTCAGCCAGTTTATTCATCTTTTAGGCATTGTGTAACATATAATTAGATTTCTAATACATAACTAGTAGAAGGCTGGTTTTATATGCGATAGAGAGGCTAGCTGCCATCCAAGCATTTTTACTGCATTAGAAGAAAATTTGTTGATAGTGTAAAATTTATATTCATAATATCTGTGGTTGAGAGTGTTCTACCTAGGAGATCATAACACTACATTTTAACAGTTATATCCAAAGGGTCAACACCTTTAAACTCTTCTAGTTGGAAAGAGGTAGAAACAAAATACCTTTAGTCTTTTTGAGAACTTCTCAGTTTAGTTTTCTTATGGTTATGTTTACTGTTAACTATTAGTTCAGTGATGATAATGGGCTCAGGACATACAACAGAATTGACACCAAACAGAGGAGCTCACTGATGAGGAGAGGTAATAAAGTATGTGTTAGACCAAATGTATTCCTAATACAGCAGTACCCTAAATACATTTCTTACTTATGGGTAATAATATTTCCTAAAGAGCTGATTGAGACTACCTGATCATTGGGAGGCATATTTCTAGGGAAGAAAGTGATTACTTTCAATATCATGGAAGTCTTAGAAGAAGGTACCTTTGTGTTCCACTTGTCTATAAGAATAAATGCAAAACCAGAAAATGAGAATGCAGTAAAATTAGGTTAACAGAACAGAGATTTATATCTTAGAAACTTAAAAAGCAAAGAAATTGAGAGGAAATGCAGCTTCCCTGAAATCAGCTGCAGAATTCTCATTTACTCTGATATGTATTTGCCTGACAAACAGAGTTTATCTCAACGAGAACTCTTATTAAAAAAAACCAAAACACCTAAGTAGAAGAATTTATTGTTATTATAATGCAGAACAATAATCTAAAGTCTTTAACCCTGACATGAAAGAACTTGTTTTCCAATCATCAGCCTTTTCTAGACCAATGCTGGCTTGAGGGGATTTGTTACACTTGGATGAAATATGTGAGACAAAAAGCTCAATGAATCATGCAAAAAAGCAGTGAAAGTGCTAGGAGGTACAGAGGGAAAGATTGCCTGTTAGTGAATTAAATAGAAGGAAGAGTGGAAAGGAATAATTTTTTGAACATGTAAACATATCACCTGAACCATAAACTTCTAGCTCTAAAAAAATATACTCTAGAGACTTTAGGAAAAACTACTTTTAAATGCTGTTTTTTCATGATGTTTTTTAATAGAGGTTTATGTTTGATCTATACCTATTAATGATGAAATCCTGCCACGTTAAGAGCCAGTATTGGGGCCACATACTCCTTAAATCTCACTTAAGTCTTCCAAATTATGTATGAGACAATAAGCTGCTCTGCTTTTTTGTGAATAATGCCATAGAACATATTTCCAGGCTTTTTAATGAGATTGAAATAGAAGTATTTATTTTCTTCCAATGAGTAGTAGAATGCTTTCTCCATGGGTCAACAGTGTCTCATTGTTTTGTTATCACCTGCATGCTTTAGGCAAATATTTCATTTCATATTCAGTTGCTATACTGCATAGGCTCATTATACGGAGAGTTTTCTGAGTTAAGTTACATTTATATTCAAATGACAAGTCATGATTCATTTTTTAAAACATCCTTTGATAACACTAAATAGCCTGATTAGAAATATATCATTATGGTACATTATGTCACCCAAATCTTTATGAGGCAAGATTGAAACTGCATTTAATGTTTATCTTCAATGATGTCCGGAAACAAAGACTGAAGCCAAGAACGGTCATGCCAAGAATGGAAATTTGAGGAGTTGTCCTGGTTTATAATAAACACACCCAGCTGGGTGCACAGCTGCTAACTAAGGAGCCAAAGCTCTTTGTGTTACCTGGGAGGATCTAACCACAAAACTCCACTAGATTGTCTTACAAAACTACAAATATAGAGTCAGGATTAATTTAGGCATGGTCCAGAATACTATCAAGGTAAGGCGTCTGAAACAACATCATATCACTAAGCAGTGGGGATATTTTGTACAGATCCAGTGGGCTATTAAATGGAAATAAAATACTGTGCTTCTAGGGGTATCTACCTTCAAAATCCTAACTGACCGTTTGCCTAATCTCCTTTTACAATACTCTTTGGGGGGGAAAAATTGGTAAAAAAGCATACCAAGCCAATCCACGGGCTCTTCTTAAAAGTGGAAGTTTAGACTGTGTTAAAGAGAAAAATTTCTTCAGTCCAACTAATTTAACAGATCTCATTAAATGCAGAACTAGAAAATAAGGTAGAAAATTACCATATGTGCGTCCATCTTCCTTGTTATAAAAACTAATGTTATGATGAACTAGGAAGCAAAACTGTTTTCACTATATTTAGATGTTATTGTAACTGCACCACTCTTTCCTGCATTTTGAAAGATTTTAAGATAGCACAGGAAAAAGATTTAATAAAAACTGAATTTAATTAGTATCTAATGAGTTGCCAATATTCATGAACCAGTCATTCCAACAGGAGGACCCTTTCTCCAAAAGTCTGTAAAAGGTTTCTTTTGCTTTGTGTGGATCATAGAATTTTACCATGGGGCGTAATATCTGGCAATTAAATCTGTATTATAGATGCAATTTATCTTCCAAGATTGGTGATTAAATCACTTCATTTTATCTTTCCTTTTTCTGTACATTTCTTCCTATTTTTTTCATTTTTCCTAGTGTAAGATACTGTTTTCCATAAATACTTAAAAATTAAAAGTTTTATTATTGTACGTACATTGTACTGTACAAAAGAGGGGGCCTTGAATCAATTAAAATCCAAACATGGCACTTGAAGATAATAACACAATCTGAACATGTTTTGTCCAAAGAGCAGATTCTAACCATGTGTGTAAAGTAAATTTCAATTTATCAATCAAGTTCAAATCAAATTCATCCATCAAATGAATGAATAAATGGTATAATACAGTAAGAAACAGGAGGATGCATAAAATAATGCACAAGATCCTTTCTGCATTTTCTGTGGTTCCTGCCTTACCTATTCCTCCATTCTGCATCTTTGTCTACTGTCACTCCCACCTCTGCCCTTACTATCTTCTCCAGTTCTTTAACTTTCAGAGACCTCCCACTTTTCTATGGAAGTGTCAGGAGACATTCTTTAGAAGCAACCGGTAAAAATGTTTTGTTTTTCTTTTCTTCTTTGCTTGAAAAATTGGATTAAATTGGTGTAAGAAGGCCAAATCCTTCCTTTGTCTTCCCACCTCCTTTTGCATCTGCATTTGAGGGAGGAACCAAGGAAGGACAGTTGTCCCACAAGAAAATAGTAAGTTTCTCTTTTCTTAGCACAAATTGATGCTTCATGACATATACACAGGAAGTCTGAGGAGCCAAAAAACTTCACAGATACCTTTGAATGTTCTTACTTGGGTATTTCTTTGTCTGATATTTCACCAAACAGTGAAGCATGCAAAATTTCATTAAAGAAGTGGGGAGTTCTCCTTTCTTTATCTCTTGAGGTATTTTGATCACTCCTAAGTTCTTTGACTTTAATGGTCAAATGGTTCACCAGTATAAGACAGAAGTCTTGTAAGAATTCATGAAGTACCATTGCCCAAACTGTCAAACTTTCACATGACATGTTAAATATGCTTTTGTGCACTCTGCTCTTAGGCATCTGTGGAAGAACACCACGTTCTGACAAACTAGGGCAATGTTTGCATGCCAGAGCTCTGTTTAAATGAGATTCATGTACCTCTAATAACTCAAATCACATCCAAAGGATAGCTTGATCCACATTGATTTTTGCTGTGGGTATTTATAGTCACCATGGTTTTGTAAAATGGACAGCACTAAGATAGTATGTCTAAAGTGCTTATGTTCTTTTCCTTCATGTTATATCATAAGATCATGGCAGACAATAGCATAAGTTCAGGCATCTGTCTTTCAGACAATTTACAACCTTCACTGCAACTGTTACTCTTACAGTCTCTAATCACAGTTTCATTTCCACTGCAAGTCAAAGTCGAAGTCCAGATAATTTTTTTATTTCATGCAACTACCATTAGAAGATACAATTCTTTCTTGCAGTCTGATCCCCAGTGCGTTTTTCCTTTATTGCAGTTACTAAGAAAATAATTTCCTCAAAAACTGTATTAACTTCAGTTTTGCCTCCCATTCTTGCAGACACCCCCAGCACATTCTGGAGGGCGTTCATGCAGCTGCCTCCACTGCTCGTCATGGGACTCCTTGAGCCTGAACATTGCTCTGAAGAATGGGTGGGGAAGCACCTGCAGACTTGAACAGCTCTGATGAACAGCCTGGAAGTGGAAGGGAAACAATTAAAAGGACCACATTATTTGCCTTTTTTCCTAGTTTTCTACAGTTATGTTGCAAGAGGATTCAGGACTCAGGAAGAAATGCTGACCTATGAGAATACAAGGCATAGACTGTATATGCATTTGTAAGTGTGTTAGGGAGGATCAGAAGATAAAAGCAAGTTTAATCTTTTTTATAAATTATCAGCTGCAAATCTGCTTCTTGTAAGTGTGTAGGGGTTCTATTATCTGCTTTCTCAGGATCAGCTTCATATTGATATTAATGAGAATTATGTGAGCTTAGATATGATGACATTAATGTAGTTACAGAAAAATATTCTGTTCTAAGTAATCTAACAGTAGTTTTCTAGGACATGCACGGCTTTTTCAACTATAGATGTGTCTGTGATTTGAAGGAACACTTGCTAAATACAGTATGGTGTTTATTTCAACATCCAACATGGCCAATCCTTTCTTCTTTTAATATTTTTGTCACTTGGAACAGCTTAATTCTGGTTGTGTGATACACCTCTACCTCACTGAAATGTTCTCACATTGAAAATTTCCCCATGTGGAAAACAGAACAGCAGATGCAAAGTGAGGTTTTTTCAGTGACTCATCCATTTCTATTGTTTTCTAAAAGAAATTGTTATTACCTAGAATAAATTCCTAACCACACCTTATACCTATGTTGTCCTAAAAGTTCTGCTAATGTGGAATCTTGATTTCTGCTGTAGGTGGATGGGGGGGATAACTGTGTTAATTGTTCAACAGGCTTAGATAAATTTCTACCTGTTATTACCAGTATAGTAATGGTACAGGGAAAAAGAAGACAGGATTGTACCAAAACCTAACCATCCAAGTGTTTCTTGCTTGTTTAACATGTGAAATAACATGCTCATGAAATATGTTTTATACTTGCAGCTGGATGGTATCTCCCTGCTCCAAAGAGGAAAGTATGGCTCTTACATTCCTTGCTTTATGCAGGCACATGTATGGCAATCTTCAATCTTGTTCTTACTCAGAGAAAAGTTCAGGCAAAAAAAAATGCAAGACTAAAATCTATTTTAATCTACTGTAGTGATTAAAAGTTGAAGTTATAGTTAATGGTACTTTGTTTTGAGGAAGGTTGTTACAGCAGCCAAAAGACACTCACCCCTCTATATCAGAGAACTGCCACATCTAACCAAAAAAGCTCAATGCTGCCAGCTTCCTGGTAAAAATCCCTCTTAAATCACAATAAAAGACTAAATCCCTAGCATAATACTTTCTGAAAAGAAAAATACAGCCTGTCAGTATCCTGTCTTTGCTGGGAGGTAGGGAAGATTTCATTCACTCTTTATCAGTGTTTATGTACATGGCCTTTCTGTACAGATGGAAAAGTAGTGAAGCAGAAGCTATTTGGGAAATAGAAGCAGGCTGGCAAAGACTTATAGCAAGATATGAACATATAAGGTTCAGTCTTATGTGTTAGAAATAGAAATGCAAACTAGCTCCAAATCTGGAATTAATCCTTCACTTTTTCAAGTGCTGTTAGTTTGTTGATTGGTTATGAGGTTGTCAACCCCTTCCCCCCCCCCTTCAGTTTCTAATATTGAATACTTCTTAATAAGAGTTCTTAATCAAATGACTGTCTTATATGTCAATTACATAGGGATGGATAGCTGACCAGAGAGGAAGAAAACTAAGATGTCAAATAATTGTTTCTGAAGGTTTGTTGAACTTTTATAAGGCTGTTTAATGTGCCAGTGTTAGCACTGACTTCTATCATGTATTCTTCTGGCTCCTGTACTTATTAATGAGCTTGATGGCTCCTGAGAGACACAGTATGACCTTGGATAAGAGAGGATATTTTGTTTTCCATTAAACATGGCATATCTCTGCAGTCTTTCAGAAATGTGTATATCAAAATATTGGAAACAATAATTGAAAAAATTAGATACTCGTACCCAAACATACATAGGTATTTCTTCTTGAAGGCTAAACAAACCATGATTCCATGAGACAAAGGCAAAAAGAAAACTCTTAGACCGCTCTGCACAGGTCTCCAGTCCTAAGTCAGTACTTAGGAAATGCAGCTAAGTAGGAAAGCAAGAAAAGTTATACAGACATGCTGTAGTCCCCAAGGTATTTACTTCTGTGAGCTCTACCTTAATCTTCGGCTCTGCCCTTCCTCCATCTTACATGTACTGCCAGAAGGCTTACCCTTGCACACTGCACTATAGTGCTGATCCAGGACTCACACTGCTCTTTTCCTGAGGAAAGCCTACTTAAGAGTGTCTGCCTCTGCCCTGGCATAGAAACTCTTCTCATCTACTTTGAAAAAGTGAGAGATTGAGCTGAAGTAGTTAAAGGAGGCATCTTATTATTTTTTAATGTAAAACAAGATGAAATGCAAAATGAACACTGAGAGTAAAATGTGTGATTTAGAACAGAGTATCCTCCGTAGTCTCTTAAGACTTTCACAATTAAAACATCATGACAGATTTTAGTATTTTGGAATCTCTCCCTTTCCTGTACTACTTCCAGAAAAACCTTGAATTTCAATATATGGAAAAGTTTATAGGTCATCTAGTCTGTCCCATGCCAGGGTTATGTTCACTGGTATGATGCCAGTTTTCTAACCACCTCCAGAGCAGCAGCTTATTTTTTCTCTTTGTCAAGGCTAGTGTTTTACTGGCAAGAATAGTATGAAAAAATACTGCAGTACTTTCTATGGAGGCCAGCCAAAAAGGAAATAAAATTGGAGTAAGGGAAAGAAATGGAGAAGAGACACAATGGAGAAAATATTGAAACAGAAAAAAAGAAAAGGAATAAAAGAAATATGGCAACAACACAGGAGAAGAAATAAGAAATAAGGAGGAAAGAGAAAATTAGCAGGGAAAATAGCAAACATCCAAAAGAAAAAAAATAACTGGAAATTATTGGTAAAAAAAAAAATCTTTTTAAATACAAAAATAATGTTATGTTGACACATAACTGCCAGAAAGACAAAAAGATAAGAAAATTTAGTAATCATTTTTATTTTTTTCCATTCCTTGGTATTTTCTTGCCCTTCATCATTTAAATTCTTTGCCACATTCTTTTCTTTTTTGCTTTTTTTTCTCCCCCCCATGAATAACTTCTTTTTTAGCTTTTAGACAGGTATCTTAAGCAGTATTTTCCTAGATTATTAGGACATCCCCTCTCTATTACTTTCTTGCTGTGGTGCATCAACCTTCCTTATGCATCACTGCAATGCTTTATTCATAACATAATAGTCACAGTCTCTGGCTATCTGCTATGATCATCAGTTTTAATAGATCTCTTTTCAGTGATTTTTTTTCCTATTCAATAAGATGGAAAATAATAACAGGAACTCAAAGGGTGCACAGGACAAAAATCGTAGCAATCTGTATTTCAAATGAAATGAGAATTACTAGCGACTTGCTTGGATATCTGAAACAATACCACAGTTTTCATTAATTATCTGGGAATATAAAGATGGGATGGGCCATAATTCTGAATCAAACCTTTTCTATTAGAGTATTAATTAGTACAGAATTGAATAGTTATAATTCAACTTTGTCAATATATACAAAGACTTTTTTTGAACAGTAAAAATGTGGACCTTTGTAAAGATATTTAACCTTAAATTTCCAAGTCTTATTTCTCTTAACTGTCCTTAAGTATTCTCTGCTTTGTAGAAATATATTTTTGTAATCCTATGCACACGGGTGACATTGTGACCATGAAAATTTTGGTCATTCTTTTTCTCTCAGAAAACTTTGAAAAAACTATTTTGTAAACATTCAATTCAGAAGTTTATGTGTACATCTGTACTGCTCTGTCACCACAAAACTACAAAATACTTCACAGTACGTATGGAAACAAAGGATTTGTATCTTAAAGGCTAAAATAGAGTCCAAAGAATCACCAGTGTCCTAGAGCCATGTAGTGACTTGGAATTTATCAGGTGAAAATTTTCAGGATATCAATTATAATTGTTTGCTAATACAGACAAACACATCACATCAAGTCTTTTAGAACCCTCTCATAGATAAGTATTCCATTTCTCCTACACAGCAATAGTACATTGGCATCTTATGTGGTGGCATGCAATGAGTTATTTAACAGAAAAGCAAGTATTATTACTACTCTTTCATTTCCAAAAGAAGAGCCCACTGTTTGTAGAAGACATTCTTGCTTTAAGCCCCTAAGTTCATGCCCTCACCTTTAATATTGTAAAATTTCAGCTTTGCTTTAGCCTAGGGCTGGGTTTTAGATATGATATTCCAGGCCTTCTTTAAACTGAAAATATTTCAATTCTGAGGTCCCCACATTTTGTTGCAAAAATTGTGGAAGCACTATCAAAGTCGCAACACAGTATGACTTTTCTAATACAGATGAGACCTACAAATGGGGAATATTTATTGCTCTTTGGTTGATTGCTGCAGGTTTTTTCTTCTCTTCAAAAACAGTGGCAACTGAATTCAGCAACAGAAAACTCAGTCTCACACAACAGTACTGGTAGTTCTTCTCAAGACATTTTTTAAAAAAATTTTCTTATATATTTTGTAGAAAAATTGGTAAAAATTCAAGATGGGTGTTCCGAACAACTTTGTTGCAATAGATGGCTGGCTAAAAGTGCTCATTTTTCATACATAACCCTTCTATGTGAGAGAATCAAATCTGCCATGGTACTGAGGACCACACTGTCTCAGGTTTTGGTGTGCAATGGACATGAGTAAAAAGAAATTCTGAGAAGCCTTCCAAGAAACACACTAACTTACAGGTGAAAAAATACAGCAGGTCCTTGAAAGATATAAAATAATTCAAATAGCACATCCTAAGCTCTCAAAACTTATTAGCCTGCTTTGAATATCTGAAAAGTAAATCCTGCTAAATCCCACATATGTCTGCAACCAGACGTAGAGACAGTAACAAAGTATAGAATTGATTTTTCGATTTTTTTTTCATGTGTTATTTTGCTTCCAGTATTATCTTTCTCCTAACATTTCTTTAGGTTAGCACCTCTAGGGTAATTTCTTTAGTGGTAACAACAATGAGAGTGCTGCCTCAAGCAGTAAGTAGTAACCATTTAAACAGCACACTGCTTACAGCTGCCTAGCATAAACCCAGGTAAGATAACAGAGTGGTTAAACTCCCCATAGCCATTACAACTTGCCTACATTTATGTTCCTTTCTAAATGCTGAATAGAGTCCTCAGGAGAAAGCTGAAATGTTTGGTCTGTTGCTTAGATACTACTTTCACAGGCTTCATATGAAAAATCTATGTATACAGGCAAATAAACAGATAAGTTAATAGGCTGAACCCACAATGGACAAATATAAACCATTTCTTTTGTACTATCTTTTGTACTGTATTTGGGGATGGGAGAAATGAATGTGGAATACACAGAACACTAACACAATGCAAAATAATCTATTTTTTTGCTGGTATGCCTGCTCCATGCATAAATATTGGGGACCAGTCTACCATAATGAAACAAGTTAACGTGAATCTGTATCCATTTGAGTCACTTGTTCAGCTGTGTATATTCTTGCTGTACATGACACATAAATTAATATCCTGCTTATTTACTTATACAGGAGTCACTTATAATTTGTAACTTTGAAACAACACATCAAAATCATGATCTTAGCCTAAAGTTAGAAAATCACCTTAGTCAAATACAGTATTGGTTTTATTTCCTAACCTGGAGGAGTTAAATTTGCCATGGTTCATATATTCTATCCAGAATGCCCAAATTATATCTAGTGCAAACTGCTTTACTAAAAATAGAGGCTGTTCTGCATAAGTATTAGATTGGTTACTGCTATGCCATTTTCTCAGTAGTAAAAATAAAAAAAAAAAAAAGAAAAGAAAAGAAAAGAAAAGAAAAGAAAAGAAAAGAAAAGAAAAGAAAAGAAAAGAAAAGAA
>JAWWLZ010000139.1:48500613-48562478 GCA_035041345.1 Poliocrania exsul | reverse complement strand
GAAAAGAAAAGAAAAGAAAAGAAAAGAAAAGAAAAGAAAAGAAAAGAAAAGAAAAGAAAAGAAAAGAAAAGAAAAAGCAATTTTGGTATGTGTTCTGCTCTGCTAATACCCTAAAATTAATTTGTTAATTTTTCAGCACCAGTAATTCATGACTTGGAGCAACATGCTCATCAACTGGGTGTTACGTAAAAGCTGGCAGTTACAACATCACAATACCAAAACATTACTTCTTGTGTAGTTATGGTGACACATACTCTTGTGATACACACCACAAATTATACAGGATTTTGGAGTAAGACCATTGTGTTCTACTCAGCAAAATGAAATGGCTACAGAAACTGCTGCTTTTTCCCTTTTGTTACCTTTTTTTGTTAATCCCCTGCAAGATAAGTGTGTAATTTCATAGCCTTTGCATTAAGAAACTATTGTGAAAGCAACAAAACTAAAGCAGAATTCAATACTCAGATTCAATACCCAATGCTTCTTAGCTGGAGGAAAGAACAGATAGCAAAATAATTCTGAACTAAAAAACAGTGATGTTTTGTAAACAAATTTTCTCTCTGAAATATCTTTAATTGTTTATTTTGTCCTGCCTTAAGCATTACTTTTGTATCAGCTTGTCATTTAGTTCACATACGTACTGCAAAGATTAAAAAAACCTGTGAAGATATTTAAAATGACAAATCAATCTAACTATCCACATTAAATGTACTTTTCATCAATTTCCACTACAAAAGACCATAAACTAGCTGCTCTGTAGCACTTAGGTAGCAACTTCAAGATGAATAGTTATGTATATATGCCACATTTTATATTTCTGAACCTGACATTTTTTATCTGGAAGGGACATAGTAACTAATGACAGAATTACTGGTCTTTAAAATTTTTCTATAAAGTGTTCTTGTAACAATAATGACATTTTTTACAATATATACTGTCTGCAAAATTATGCTACAGAAGATTATAATTTTCCAGACATTAGTTTTGGTGAGAGAGGCTGCATTTTAATAATTTATTTCTCTGTTTGCTTTTATGAAATGATCCATGCTCAAATATTATCAGTTTAAATATACCTATTTAAAAAAAATCTTTTCAGCAGGAATCACATATTAGCAGAGGTGATCAGTACTGTTTGGTTTTGTTTTTTTTTCTCTAAGAGAATATTAATAAATATTGTATTTTTATTAAATCTCATGTTTGATTTTTTCTCAACTTTTCACTACAATAATGAAGTGTTAAGAAGTTTTTTTTCTACAGAAATAGGTAGTTATTTCACATTTGTATTCTACTAAAAAACAAGCGAACAAATTGTTTAAATTGAGAAAGAGACCCAAGCATTTAATCAACTCTTTTGACAAATTATAATCAAACCAATCAAAATTATGTCATAAATTTCCTATAATGAACTCTTAGTTCTACTCTGCAGGGCACAATATCTTCCTTCCTTTTGAGTCCCAGCTGTGCCTTACATTGTGCCAGCTGACAAGGGGATGTGGGATGTTTATACAGAAAACAAGTTCAGCTATTTGGTGCTTATAGGGTTTCCAGAGTAGGGAGAAGGCATTCATGTACCTAAATTCTTTGCTGGAAAGGAAATGTTTATTCAGCCTTCAGGTCAGATGACTCTGATGTGCCATTAGATTCCTGATGGTTCGGGTCAGGTACCCAGCAGGGCATGTGGAAGCTCCCTGCTGGCCAGCCTCTGAAGAAATCAAGGTGTATCAAGGCAGGGTATATGTACTCAGGTCTCATCCTGGCATGGAGTCACAAATCCTGGGCATAGTCTCTCACAACAGAAAGGCTGGGGAACGTTCCCATACTCCACAATGCAGCTACAGCCTGAGATACCTACCCTTGAGTCTTCCTTCTTCTGAACTTCTCTTTCGAAGCAAGGGCTGGATTTTTTTATACTATCAAAGTATATATCCCATGATAAAAAGTGATGTGAGGTGAAAAAATTCCCATGGAAATTAATAAAAACATAAAAACATGTGAGAGCGAACAAGTTCATTATCCCATGCCATCCCATTACAGGAAGAACCAGCAAGGAAAAGAGGTCATTGCAGAGGAATGCATCATGATTTATGCTCCTTGATATTCTATTTTAGCAATAGTGTAGAGGTACAGTTGGATAGACCTTTTGAGTAGCTGAAAGAATTATATAATATAAAACTGTAGTTCTATTTACTGTTAATTAAAGTAATTTGATATCTCAGGGTTAGATAGTTTCTGTTTTTAGTGAAAGTGATACAATATATAATACTGGAAGTATCATAAATGCAGGTGCTTCGATTCATAGTTTATAAACAGTAATACTCTGTTTTTATGCATACATTATTTACTGAATTGTATTGATATAGTTAATTAATGTTAAAATACACTGCATAACAATTTCAGATTCTTAGACTGGTTTATGTTACATCCATTGTCCCTCTAGTCACTCAGTGGAATCCCTTCCCTTCCTTTTCCTATCAAACATTATGGTTCAGCAACTAAAGTAATGTCTGGATCAGTCGAGCTAATGTCCACAGTCATACAGACAATGGCAGCAATTGCTCATTTAAGTGACTATTTTAATTATAAATTTCCTAACTGACATGTTTATTAATTAATTACTGGTTTAAATCACAATTTTAATTATAAGATTTGTAACTGACATTTTTGCTAATAAATGCTGAATACGGAATTTGAAAATCTGAGATTAAAAGATAATGTGGGGGTATTAGTTAATTTTATTTTAGGTCAGCAGGTCTCAGGCAAGTTGTCTGGTTTCAGTGACTGAGTTTCTCAAGATGATATAGATCCTGAGGAATAAATGTAAATCTGCTAGACTGTGCTGGTTTTGTCTGGGGTAGATTTAATTTTCTCCACAGTAGCTGGCATGGGGCTTTGATTGGTATTTTTAATGAAAACAGAATTGATAAAATAGAGATGTTATTGTTATTGCTAAGCAGCACTTGTACAGCATTAAGGCCTTTTCTGCTCCTCATACCACCAGTGAAGGGGCTGGGAGTACACACGGAAACTGAGAGAGGACACAGCCAGGGCAGCTGACCCCACTTACCAAAGGAATATCCCACCATATGGCACCATGCTCAGCATATGGAGCTGGAGCAGGAAGGAGGGGACATTTGAAGTGATGGCGTTTGTCTTCCCAAGTCGTTGTCACATGTGATGAATCCTGCTTTTCTGGGGATGGCTGAACACCCACCTGCCAATTGGAAGGGGTAAATGAATTCCTTGTTTTGCTTTGCTTGCATGTGCGGCTTTTTCTTTAACTATTAAACTGTTTTTATGTCAATTGCTTGCATGTGCGGCTTTTTCTTTAACTATTAAACTGTTTTTATGTCAACTCATGAGTTTTCTCACTTGTAGCCTGTTGATTCTTTCCCCCATCCCACTGGTGGGGGAGTGAGCAAGAGCTTCATGATGCTTGATTGCTGACTGGGGTTAAACCACTACACAAACTCACCTCAAAAAAAGTAGATATAGTTCATCAGGGCATTTAGGCTTCTTTTCTGCTGTTGAAGATCTTTGGACATAAGTCCATCTTCAGAGGAAAGTTCATCTTACTTTTGTTTCAGTCAAGAGATCTATCACACCTATCTATCTATCTATCTATCTATCTATCTATCTATCTATCTATCTATCTATCTATCTATCTATTAAAAATTAGGAGATTTTTCTATTGGAGCCAGTCAGATACAACAAAGTGCATTCTCAATTTTCCCCCCTGACTGGTTTATTCTCTTTGGCTAAGTCTGTGCTTAAATTTTTATTCATAAAAGCAGTTGTCCTTCAAGAGCACATGAAATGGGCATATAGACATAATGAGAGGCGCTGTAGATTTTTCATTTACCAATGATCCATGTAATTTAGGTGGACTCCTCATTGCGGAGGTAGGCATCAAAACTGACTTCTGAAGGGTATTGTATCATTCAGGGAAGATGTTTTAGGGTGGCAGAGTCTCAAGGCTTCAATGAATGCAAGGAAACAAGGATGAGGAGCCAAAGAAAGCAGCAGTAATTTCCCAAGAAGAGTTCAATGAGGATAGAGACAGCTGCTAATCTTTTTCTATTATTATTAATGCATGTTTTTTAAGGAAACAAGGAACTGATTATTTGCAACGAAGCACAGGTCTTGGTTAATATTTTTATTTTTAAATTCCCAAATTAACCAAAGAGTTTTCTTGTCAATTTGGGCAAATCTGGAAGAGTTTTAGAAATGCTATCAATGAGTCTTTGAATATGATCATCTACATATGATTTAGTACTCTGCCTTCATGTGTAAAAATCAACTTAATTTCAATGTATCACAGCATCTTGGGATGATATATACTTCTTGTGTCCATCAGAAACTTCCTGATGTGAGCAGCAACATCTCATGTCTACAACTCGGTATGAAGGAGGCAATATACCTGGTGTGCTAACCAACAGTGAGAGATTATAACTGTTCATATAATAGGGATTAACCTTCCACTGCAGTTAGGAATATATCTAAAATGTACAAGACTCACCACACAGACCAGTGTAGCACTTCTTGGAGTATACACACAGGTGGCCAGCCCTGCCATGCAGCTACACTAACAAAATAACAACACAAGAAATAAGATATTACAAAGAGCTAAAAGGGGGGAACACATTTGTAGAAATCTAATTCTGACATGGCTACATTAACGAGATAGCAACAGAAGAAGTTGTAAAAATGAGAACTGATTGATAACAAAAGGGGGTCTCTAACTGAAAGGAATTGCTGATGGAGGTAGAAATTACCAGAGCAACCATATCACAAACACTAAAGAGGTATAAAGCAGCAAAATTAAGGATAACAGGAAAAAGTAATCAGGAATAGCCTATTTGGGAGTGAATGAGGATGGTAAAAGGAAACAATTGAGAAGTTAAAAAAGGAGAAAAAGGAAGTGTAAGCAGAAGTGAATTATTTAATTAGCTGTTTAGGTGTATCTCTTGGGCAGTCTTCTACTGATCCCATTCAGAAAAGGAAAATAAATCCATTATTGATCTGATCATCTGTGTGTCTGATTTTTTTTGCGGTAAGTGGGGGTACTGGAGATGTTTGTTCTAATACTGGTGAAGGAATAAAAGGAAGAGATGGACCAATCCTAATGGCTATGGTATTGAACTTTTAGCAGGATTCATATTCAATTAGGCATCTAAGCTCACAATAAATAGGCTCACAAAGGCCAGCAAGATAAACAAGCCAATGCTGAGAAACACTCAGTCCATTATGCTAAGCCAAATTCAGTATTCAGTATGGTTGTTAGCTGCCAAAACTGCTTGCTAGTTACCCATATTAGCATGGCAGTCGTGATGCCACATATTGACCCTGTAATGGTTACACGTGAGGGGGAAACCAGAGGAGACTCACATTCAGTTCTGTTCCTTTCCTGAATTAGACCCACATCTCCCACAGCATAATAAGAAATTATATCATGTGGAAGTCTCCTGATCTCTTCCAATATGTTTTGTGTAATATACTTCTATAATTACTGGATCAGAATTAATGCTTCAAGTCATCTATTTATGCTTAGGGTTGCTTAGATAGCCTCACAAGGGTGATATGGTAATGTGGAGCACATAAGATTTGAATGTGCAAGCTTCATAGACAAAACTCAAACACCTATGCAGTTTTTAAATATGCTAAAGTTCCAGTTCTAATGTCAAAGACCTCAGACATCTTGTCCTTAGTACAGGTAATTTTTGGGTTGGGTTCATAATTTTATGCAGGAATTTTATGTCTTGCTGATTACAGCTGAATGTCTTACAGCCATTTTCTGAAACAGAAGACAACATACAACACAGAATTTTCTTTACAATACAGAAGCTTCCCATATGCTGCTTACAGTTTTACATTACCTTCAGTATCATAAGGCCTCAGCGATGGTGTGTGCTTTAGAAGCTCTGAGAATTTCTACACTTCATGGTTTTAAGTGGTCTATGATTGCCCTGCTGTGAAATTACAGAAACAGTATACTTTGCAGCAAGCTTCATTTTAAGATTTTCCCCTTCCCCTTGTAAAGGGAACCGAATAACACTTCATTTATTGTCTCCTGAATTAAACATTTGTAGGATTACTATAATGTTCCCAGGGGCTTCCATGTTGTTATCTACAAGCTGATAGAACTGAAATCTTCTCATAATGTCCTGCTGGGACAGAGGCTTGGGGTTTGTGTTGATCTGAGCATTTTCTATATCTGCCATAGTTTCTCTCTTACTTTTTGTTCAACCAACAGTCTTTTGTGCTGCATGACCATTTCCCATAAGAAAAGCAGATAATCTAATGTTAAGTGTTCACTAAAACATGGGAATGCTAGATTCATTAAAACAGGTCTGTTCAGATATTTGAGTGTACTGTACAGGCCACGATGCTAAACCCTTTTGTCTCATCTCAGACATTTACTTTAAAGTTATTGGCAGTTTTGTCAATAAAATTTTTCTTAACAAAATGTTGAGAATTATCTTGACATCAGAAAACAGAAGATGTTTTTGCCAGCCTTCAGCACATGTCCCATGTTAAGACAGCGTAGTCTGACAAACAGAAGGTTAAGGAGCAACCTAATAGTAGCCTACAACCTTCTGAAGCACAAAGTTGCAGAGACAAACTCTGCTCAGCTGTGGTAAATGGCAAAGCAAGAGGCAGTACCCACATTAGACATCAGAAGAAACTTCACCAGGAGTATGGTGCAACAATGGAACAGGTTGCCCACAGATAATGTGGACAGACTAGTATGTTTTCAAGACCTGGCTAGACAAACTCATGGCTGACATAACTCAGTGCTGGGGATAGTAAGGCTTTGTTGGGGAGTCCGGACAACGTGTCCCTCTGATGTTCCTTCCAAACAACACTTCTCTAACCGTGATGTGATTCTGTCCTTCTCCCTTTTTAAGTCAATAGAAATGCATGTGCAAAAGTTTTGAGATTTTTTTTCTAAAAATGGATGATTACACTAACTGTTAAAATAGTTTAGCAGAACTGTATATTTTTTCTACATAAAATAAGGACTTAGATGAAGAGCAACAAGGATTCATTGTACAGTAAAGTTTCAATCCATTTTTCCATTTTGCATGTAAAAAACATGGTGATGATGGAAAGGCAGAGACTGTAGATTACCTACATGGAACCTTAAGTCCTAAAGAGGATATGGACTAAAGGTCTGGACATTTGTCAAAGATGTTTTATTCTCTACATGAAAACCTCTTTTGCTTCCTAGCCTTCCATTATTCAAGAAGCATGACTGAATTATTAGCCAATGATCACAATTTCTTTAACTAAAACTGAAATCTTTATGCTCTCTATTAAAAGGTGTAGAGAGACAATATCAGTAAAGTAGCATTCAATTAAATCCTTTCATCCACATTCACACCTAATAAAAGCTACTGCAGCAGACAGACAGAACATTGCAATGAAAATGAGAACTCTCTCTCCTTTCTTACATTCACTTCCCTCAACCATATAAAGTAATATTTTATTATTAGCATAGAGGTGCTACTTGCAGCTATGCAGCCAGGGGTAGCCCAGTGCTAAATGGCCAGTCTCTGAGCCCACACTGCTGGGAGAACCCTGTGGGCTGCACAGAGGTGTGCATATGGCACAGTGTTTTTACAATTCATTTGAAGAATGAAATAAAACTACAGGAATAAAAGAAGTATGGAATTCACCAAGACAGCAAAAATCAACAGGTTAAATAATTTATTTTTCCTTGAACTAACTGTAGCATTAATCCAATGTAGTTTGTGCATGAAACATTGCTTGGGATAGTGATTTTACAGGCATGATTTACGGGATCAGTAAGCAAAGATTACCTGCTATGCTTGTAAATCTTTGCATTGCACTGATAGTTTACAAAAATAGCTTTACAAGTAAATAAGGGCATACTTCATGACTCCCTTAAGGATATGCATGGACTTGCTGTAGAGTAGATACCTCCAAAAGACCTTTCTGAGCTTTTGCAAGGAAAAGCTTTAGGATCCACATAGAGTTCTCCAGCAGATAAATATATATCTGCTGCACTAAATATGCATCTCCTGAGGAGAAAGTTGGGTACTGAATAATGAATTCTGCCCAAGCCTCAAGCTTTGTTGGACTTTTCCCTAAATATTTCTGATGAATTGGTAATGCTGCAGTAAAGAAATAGATTAGAAACTGACTGATCCCCTTCACAATAGTGACCTCAATTTTGTAGATGCTAAGAATCACAAACCAATCAAACAGTCTCCTTCTTTTCATTAGAGATAAGCATTTATTTTACTTCTGATTTGTATTTATTTCTTCCCAAGGGTATTTTTAGATTCTAACACCAAATAAGACTATTTTCCCTAAGGCATATTGTGATTTCTTGGCTTCTGAAGTGAAAGGGGTGTAGAGGAGGCTGTGGCATGAGTTAATTTATTTACAAGCACCTGCTTCTACTGATTAATGTTTGTCTGAACCAGAAGGAGCCTGCTTTCAAGTTTTGTCATTAAAAATGTGAAAGCAATTTTGCTAACACAAACTTTTCTTTCTCAGGCATGTCACAGCTATTTAACACTGTGGGGGAAAAAAAAGTAGAAAAGCAGAATTTAGAAAACTGTCTATTTTTCTATCCTTAAACTTAACCCCTACTGTTGACCAGCTATGTGGCATTGGCCAGAAATCTCAGGTGCTGATATTCCTACAATCCACCCACTGGTATTTATTTGATCCAAGTTTACTGTAGTGCCACTCAGAGTAAAATCTGGGGTTTTTTTTGCACTAGTTTCCCATCCTGAGCACTAGAATGGTTTTTAGTATCATTCTTGGACTTGGAGGGAAGAGCAATTCCCCTTACTGCAGAAACCTGTGCATGAAATTGTATATTCTGCACCAGCTTGGAGTACAGCTTACTTGATCAAGGCCCCCCACTACTTTAAAATTATGAGCTGGATTGACAGACAGTATAGATGGTATGCTTTGACCAGTTACCAGAATATACCTTATGTATAATAAGGATGCAGCTCAAAGAACATATGATGAAGTTGGTATCGCTACCATACATTTCTGTTTTAAATGCATATTGAACAATAAAGTGTAAATGTATAATGAGCAATACCAAATGATCTGGTATCTAGGGTCCCAGCCTAGCCATGTTTGGTATTGCCCATACTCCCTAAACTGACTCTGTTTCCACTCGTGTAAATCCCATCCATTTGACAATAGCTGGGATTGTGCTGCCTAAACGGCTTCCCAAAGCCACCCACTCAAGGTGTGGAGAAGAAGAGATGAGTGGTGTCCATAATGCTTCCTTGCTTCTTGCTCTACTACTGGCACATCGTTCCCCAGTGTAATGCAGGACCCCATGAAGAACTTTTTGGGTGAAACCGAGATGCAGGGAAGGGGATCAGTGAACCTAGGAAGGACAGTGGATGGGAGCAGAGTAGGGACAGAGTGTGGAGAAAAAGGTCTGCAGGAGAAGTGAGGGAATGGCAGAAAAAAATTGTTCAATTTCCTTTGCATGCAGCAGCACTTGGTGTGCAAGCACTTGGTGTGCAAGCACTTGGTGTACAGCCGCAACTCTAGTGTGCCCATGTCCATTGCTCCAACCAGCCAAGGTACAAAACCTTGGCTTAGATGGTTGTGGAAATTCAATGTTGTGAGAAAGAGCTGGGAAGAAGCTTGTAGCAGAATGATAAGGAAAAACATAGAAACATATAACATTCTAAGGCCAAAACAAGAAGTTGGAGGACAGCAACTGGAGACTGAGAAAGACCATCCAGCAGAAATTCTTTGGGTGTCTCCATGGCATAGCCTAGTGGCTTACTGAAGCCCTTAGACATCTCTTATATCCATTATACAGTGAAGTGATTGCTTTATATATTGAACCAGACATACTTTAATCACAGCATCTCTTTTTGCATGCCTAATTGTGCCCAAACAGTATGACAGGGTTACATGAGCATCATGAGTAATCATTAGCATAAAAATCCTAAGGACTGGTCTCAGCCAGACTGATTAGCAAGTGAGAGACAAAAAGAGACAAATCTCCCTTTGTTCCTTGTGCATTTTTCCCAAAAATATCAATAATATTGGTATATGTGCGGGTATCTATTATACTACTTTTGATATACAGTTTATGAACAGTTGAAATGGTATCCACCATCACTATTAGGAACTTATATGTTGTCAGTTTTCATAGCAAACAATAAAAGATCTATTCTAACACCAGTGAATCTAGTGAAAGGATTCCTGTTGACTACGATAGAGGATGGAGCAGTATCCAAATGAAGAAAATTGTTTTCTCTGCTTGCTGTTTATTAGAAATTAATCTGAAGAACAGCTGACTTTAAAAGAAAGTAGTGAAAATAGTTCATTCAGTGTAGTTGTTCTAATGATATAGAAATACTTGTCTAGGATGAGACTAATTAGTATGAAAGAAACATTTTGGACCAACTGCAAATCTTGTCTTTCCTTTTCCTTGCTATTTGATTTCCGTTCAAATTCCTTAATAATGGAATGTAACTTTATAAAATGCCTGCTGCACAAGAAAAGGGATAAGCAAAATAATACAAACATTTCTGTGATTGAGGCATTGACCCAGATCTTTGCATCGGTATAAAGAATAGCACAATTTACTCCCCTCCATACTTCTAAGTGATACAAAGCTATAAAATGCTGTTTCAGGGATCCAAATTAACTGAATTCTGAGATGCAGCAGCTTAAGTTAGCTTTGTATTCCTGAAACTGGAAATAGTGCACCCTTGTCATATGATTCTTTCTGGATATCTCATCTACTTGTGCCCACACCTGCATCAAATTTGCTATCCACCAGTGATTTATTTGTAAATGTGGTCCACTTAAGCATATCCTAGGACATACTGAGGTAAAATAGCAAAAGATTTTCTATTTCATCAACAGTTTTATGACTGTTGAGACCTAATTCTACCATGCTCAGGTTGTGTTGCTGTTTATTCAGATGGACTGGGAATTTGTATTTCTGTTTTGAACAAATACTACCAGATCCATTAAAAAAAAAAAATCACTTGTGCATCTATTTGCTAAAATAGAGTATGCCCTATCAAGGACAAAGAATTTCTATAAAGAACTACTATAAATAGTCAGTAATAAACAGAATACCAAGAGCATGTGATGGATTAACCATTGTAGAGAGTTACTGCTGACCATGCACATTGTCTTCTCACACTGGACTGCAGAATACATGCATTAGTGAGGTTTATTGCAAAAATATTTCTGGAACTCATTGGCTTGATTATTACTTACAGGAATAGATTGACCAACAGAGTTACAGATATTTGATTACTTAAAACATTACAGACATTTTTTAAAAAAAGCTCTTCATTGAGTTAGCTCACAACTACTGAACTAATACCTTATTGAGGTTACACAAGCAATTTACCAAGCTCCATCTAAGAGGGAGCAGTGTGCTGGATCCAGTACTGCCAGCCAGGCTGTTGCTGCATAGCTGGCACCCATAGTTGTGGACAGTGACAGATTCAAAAAGGCAGAAGATGTGTAGGGCATATTGAAGCTTTACAAGAAATGAGGATCCATCATATGTTGGAGATACCAAATGTCTGGGTAAGAGTCACTCAGTAGCCCCTACTTAGAGTCTGGATTTTAGCAGTATTGATTTTTGGTAGAGTCCATTTCCTAACAGTTGTTGTGGGACAGAAGAGCTAAGTTATACTGCAGTTCATCCTACTTGACAGCATACTAGCCAATATACACAGGTGTGAGTGGTGGGTTTAGATCTAGCACAAATACCTCTAGTGCTCTCAGCTGCCTCATATAGGAGGCATCTGTGTCAATAAACTGTGCAACTATTTCCCAATCCTGCTGTATTTTATGTCTCTCATATTTTAAAACCAAGCAAGACTCCTAAGCAAGGAATGAGAGGTGTCACATTTGCTCATACTCACTTTGGCCTTGGGACATCTGTGTTTTTCACTCTTCAGGTTGCTCCCTGGAGGTTTAATGAGGATCATCAAAGGGAGAGAGACGGAAACTCTGGCTGAGATCTTTTTTTTTTTTTCCCACTCTACAGTAGGGAGACGTGCTCATTGGGAACAAGTGAGGTGTACAGTGAAAGAGAAAAAGCAGGGAAAAGGCAGAGGAGGAGGAGAACATGCAAGCAGGAGAGCATCTTGCTGGCTGGAGGCTGCCCACCTGACTCCACTAGATTTTGTCATCCATGTATTCCATCATTTGTCATTAGGGCCATCCCATCTGATATGAAGTCCACTGGTTTAAAGACTGGGGACATGCATATGGGGAGCTTGTGTCTCAGTGAAAAGAAAACTTGCTAATTTGGGGAAAGATCATTTTGTGAATTGATTTAGGCTCCATCATCTCAGTGCCTAGTAACTTCTAAGGAACTAAGCTCTCCTCACAGCATCTTTCTGAAGTGTGAAAGTATCATTATCTTTGCAGTAAGTTTCATGGCCAGATGCTAAGAGATGTCTGTATCTAAAGGAAATCAGTGGGATATTTCACTAATCACCTCTATGATTCAAAGACCAAATTACTGCCCAGGATGTCTGATAGGAAAACCAGAAAAATGCCCGAGTTGAACCTATGTGGACCAAGTCTCAATCCAGTGTATTAGCCATAATTCCTTTTTTTAACAGACAAAATCTTATCCCCTTAACTCCTTGAGCTGCTTGAAAAATTTTGGTGAGCACATGTAAACAATTTATGTACCAACTGCTGCCTGTAACTTTACATTATCTGGTTCATTCATATCTGAATGCATGACATTGCATGCATAGGGATTTGCAGGCACAAAGGATATTATTATTGTTGCCATTCATTTTATTTGCATTGCAACTTTCCTTAAATGTGTAGCATTGTTTTTGTTAAGCAATCAGAATGCAAATACCACTGGCACAGCTAGAAAACATTCCAGCGCCCAAGTACACAAAGTATGCAAACTATGCAATAAAGCACACAAAGCCCAACAAGATCATTAGTACCCTACTGCAGTGATTACCGAGCAAAGTGCTTTCTGTGGTGCACTAGTCAGGCTATACAGAGGGAAAGCTTTGCAGTGTTTTAGTGCAACGATATTTTTAATGCAATTGTGTGAGCTACAGCAGTCATATTTCACCAGCATAAGCTGCTTTGGGAAAGAGGCACTATTCTCTGCTTGTACGTTGCCTAAGTATCATTCTTGATTAGCCATTAGGCACTGCATAACAATCATGAGGATGAGGATAATAATTATATTGTAAGAATCATGGTCTTTTGTCAGACCAAAGCTCCATCTAGCTCTGTGTCCCTTTTCTGATAGTCAGAAGTGTATTTTTAATCAAAACCCATGAGGAACCAGTCATGTATGGAGTGACTCTTTCTCTGGTATGGCCTTTGAGTTTCCAGCAACCATCACTAAGGATGTGAAATCTGAAACTAGACTCTGTGGGGATCCTCCAGCAGATATTTTTGCACCATGGTCTTTGTTGTAACTTAATGACTCAAAACCAGATAATCAGCAGTCTATTGTTAGTGTACTTACCTTCAGCATCTCTGTCAGTACATGCACACACTCATGCATATATATATATATATATACTTACACTCACACACAGAGAAAGAACAACCATACGCTGTCCAGTATAGGCCTCCTACCATTAAAGGAAGGTGCAGATCTTCCGTATAGTTATTTGAAAGGTCTACCAAGAGAAAGGTTAAAGTTTTAAAGGCAAGTCACTCTGTCATATCATGGTGTAAGAAACTATGTCAAATTTTCTTTGAGACAGAGGATGGACTAAATGGCCTCCCAATATTCTTTCCTGCTCTGATTTTTTCATGAATCTATGATTATTCATCTGCTATAACAGTTAGAAAGTCTTAATTAGTCTGAAATAAGAAAAATATCTTTCATTCTGCTTGATCATGTAACACAGTCCTGTTTAACATTTTTATTGATGATTTAGATGAGGGGATTGAGACCATCATCAGCAAATTTGCTGATGACACCAAGTTGGGAGAGAGTGTCAACCATGCTGGAGGGCAGGAGGGCTCTGCAGAGGGATCTGGATAGACTTGAGAGATGGGCTGATTCCAATGGGATGAAGTTCAATATGGCCAAGTGCCGGGTCCTGCACTTTGGCCACGACAACCCCATACAGGCTGGGGACAGAGTGGCTGGAGAGCAGCCAGGAAAAAAGGGATCTGGGGATACTAATGGACAGGAAGCTCAACATGAGTCAGCAGTGTGCCCAGGTGGCCAAGAAGACCAATGGGATCCTATCCTGTATCAAAAATAGCATGGCTGACAGGACCAGGGAAGTGATCCCTCCCCTGTACTCTGTGCTGGTGAGGCCACACCTTGAGTATTGTGTTCAGTTGTGGGCTCCTCAGTTCAGCAAAGATATTGAGGTGCTGGAGCAGGTCTAGAGAAGAGAAACAAGGCTGGAGAAGGGACTGGAGGTTAAGTCCTGTGGGGAGAGGCTGAGGGAGCTGGGGTTGTTTAGCCTGGAGAAGAGGAGGCTCGGGAGACTTCATTACTGTCTATAACTACCTGAAAGGAAGTTCTAGCCAGGTGGGGGTTGGTCTCTTCTCCCAGGCAGTCAGCAATAGGACAAGGGGGCACGGGCATAAGCTCTGGCAGGGAAAATTTAAGTTGGATATCAGAAAAAAATTCTTTCCAGAAAGAGTAATCAGGCATTGGAATGGCCTGCCCAGAAAGATGGTGGATTCACCATCCCTAGAGATTTTTAAATGCAGATTGGACGTGGCACTGAGTGCCACGATCTAGTAAACAGACTGGAGTTAGACCAAGGGTGGTACTTGATGATCTTGCAGGTCTTTTCCAACCCAATCAATTCTGTGATTCTATGATACTTGTAATATTTCATCTGGTGGACAGACAAAGGACCTGTAAGAACTCTGGTCATATGGGGACCATAGCTCTCCAGTAAGCCACAGCCATAGCCTTGGAGCTGAACATCCACACCTACATATTCTGATCAAGAGCAGCAGAGAGAGAGACATGATTTATCTTAGCTAAAACATCTCTACGTTATTCACTGAACAAAGTTGTAAGTCCAGTGGACACTTATGTGGAGATTCTTGCTGCACTTCAGGGTGTTCTTAGCAACTGACCTTAGCAACTGATCTTTGCAGCAGAACCCAAGCAATAATCAGACTGGTGTGCTGGAAAGACAGAATGTAAGTATATAGGCAGGGACAGTGGTGAAGCAAAGTGCTCCATTAAACATACCACCCTCAATGTCTGCCCTCAGAAATTCATGTCTCCGGGATGAATTTCTCTTTTGAGAAGTGGTCCTTTTTATAAGGCAGGAAGCATTAGGTATGCATATATCTCAGTCAAAGGGTTTCTTACACAGTGCCAACAGTTATTCAGC
The DNA here is from genome assembly GCA_035041345.1 of Poliocrania exsul. Lineage (NCBI taxonomy): Eukaryota > Metazoa > Chordata > Aves > Passeriformes > Thamnophilidae > Poliocrania > Poliocrania exsul. The sequence goes on along the minus strand of JAWWLZ010000139.1, from coordinate 48,547,122 downwards.
AGTACTCATTATGCAGGTGAGATATATCGCAGTGCTGCTACTCTGCAACACTCTGCAGATCTCTATGCACCTTGTGCACTGTGTCTGAAATATAAGCAAATTTATGCTGCACTCATCCTTTTTGTGGTTATTAGTGTCACTTAGCATCATCTTCCTCCAGCAAATTGACTCACCAAGCAAAATGCACAAGTGCACTTTAAAGTAGATCACATTATCACGCCTACTTCTTCTGAAGAGCCAAGTGTCATTACTACTTTTCACAAGGCATAACTGCCTAAACTGTTTCACATTCTGCAGTGCATCAACAGTGCTCTTCCTCCATTCAGTTTGCAATCAGAAGAGTAATGGAACAGTAATGCATGACTCTCTCATTGTTCTACAGTGGAGAGATAAAATCTAGTGCTCCCTTTATGCCTCTTTAAATGTTAGCATATTCATTCCTGTAGTCTTTTCATCAAGATATGCAGTTGTATCACCTCTAAGGCCATGATCATATTTCAGGTGTCAACAAGGTATTTACATTAAAACTACTACCTTTAACTCACAAAACATACTAGAAGTTTCTCTCTCAACACTACTGGTTAGATGACATAGAGTCCTAAGTGCACAGTCAGGCTTAGACTGTATGATTTTATTTCCAAAATATTTTCACCTTGTTGACTAACACACTTCCTTCCTCTGTGTGCTGTGTTTTCTAGAAGGTAGGTGGAACATCAAAGGAATACATCAAGGGTGCAGACTGTTAAATGGTAAGATTATGACTAAACTCAAAAACTTAGAACCCAAAACCAGGAAATCAAACAGAAGAAACAATAATAATTTTGGCTAAGAAGCAGAGTGAGAAGAGGTGCTAAGGGTCAGAACTGAAAGCAACCAATAAACTACTAAAGTGGAGAGCAAAGCCAGAGCCCAGTAAAACTCTGGATCATACATCTAGAGCTGAGATTATAAACTGTTAGTGCTTGAGCTAGACAAACTGTGGGCACTCAATGTCCAGGGATGAGGGTTAAACAAACTGGAAAAACACAAAGGAATAAAATTGTACATTTTGAGTTTCTTATGCTGTCTCTACTCAGAATTATATGTGGGTCACTAGCCTTCTGGGAGACTGCCTGTGGTAGCCTGGTGGCTTTTTGCACTTTGATTGCTCTGGAGTGCTTGTCAAGAGGCTGTCAAAGTACACACTTGAGCTCAGATCTTAGTGACTTTTGATAAGACTGACCTTTGTGCTTTTGAAAATCTACCCATTGTTCTCTGCAAAGCAGTGGCTTCCCACGTGGTTTCTTGTGTTTACAGCTAGGAGTGTCTGGTGTTTCTGTGACCTCTTTTCACTCATTATCACTTCACTTAATGCCCTGGCAAAAGAAGAGTAATGATTTTTTCTTTTTTGCAATTGTAATTAAAATGCTACCATAGCAGAGGGTACATGTTGGCCAAGGTCTTTACTATGCAACTGTATGCAGATTGCTGTGAATTGCATCGTTCATCTAGTTCAGTGATGCAGCACCAAGGTCACTGGGCAGTTTAAAGCTAAAGAAGGGACCATAACTTTAATAAATGTGCTTGGTAATCATGGCAAGCATATTGTCATTGTCACAGATGTTATTCTTTTGAAATTACTTGGCAAACAACTAAAACACAGCTGTTGTGCGTGCTTTTGACCTCTCCTAAGAATGCACCATCAGGAATATTGAGGAGGTAAGATTGTTTAAGTGGACAAGTCATGACCTACAGCTACTAAATCAGTACTTCTCATAGCACTATTGCAGTTTGCTTAGAATAAACAGGTAAGAGGCTAACTGAACTGGAATCAGTGAGAGGCAAATTTTGTTAGAGAGCAGGATTTAAAAAGGAACATATCCATTAGTAATGCCATCACAAGTAGAGATCAATTTCTTATTACAATGATCTAGGCAGGTTGACACTAATTATACAGGTTGACTTTTGTAGTCGTTAAGCTGCAGTTACCCATTACTCGCTGATCCAGTAGCCTTTTGTTATCTGTCAGAAAATATATCAACCAGTAAACGCATCATGCCACTGTGAGCTGTGTAATTATGTGCAGTGATTTTCCATAGGTCTTATCAGATGCTGCAATTACTAATTTCTTTGAAAGAATATGCATCATCTCCCAGGTTGGGTCAACAGATTGCTGATATCATGCTGTTATGATGCCCTCAAAAAGAGGGATAAAGTTCTTGTAGCTCCAGTATCTTGCAACATATCATATATATGCATACTTTTATTTTCATGTATGTATATGTATATACCTATATACCAAGAATGAAAAAGCCCAAAACAGCATGACCAGTAAACACGCTCATGACAATAAGGGAGTAAAAAGGATCTTTTAAATACATACAATTTCTTGAATTATTTGCTTCATTTATACTCATTATTGATAGAAATAAACACGAGTAATTCAACATTAATGTAAAATTCCCTTAGGATCATTCAGTCAACAGAAAATGCCAACATGTGAAAATGGCTGTTTAGTAGGGAGCTGAAAAAAACATGGTGTCAAAGAGAGATCTAAGGCAAGACATAGAGCTGTCATGTCTCAAATGACATAAACAATGCAGTCATGAGATGAGGTCATTGTTTTGTATATAAACCTTCTGCAGCTTCTAAGCTAAGAAAACCAGAAAAATATTACCCTTTGTTAATGGAGCTTTTTCACCAGGAAGCACAGCATGTGTCCAATTCAATGTGTCAGCAGCTTTCAGTCCTCAATTCAGCTTACCAACAGTCAAACCATTCAAAGTCTGTATTATAACTCATTAGAGATGACATGTAACAAGATGATTTTTTATAAATAGTAGAGCCTTGGTACTACAGAAGTGGCCCTTGGCTTGCCAAGGAGACCAGGCCTCCAAAAGTAATCTGACATTTTGTCAGCAGCTGCTAGTCAGATATAACAATTTTATTGTCCTTGCATACTCAGCCACATGCTATATAGTCTCCTCTCGCTCAGAGTATGTTCATTTTCATACCCACCTGCATTTAGTTGCAATAGAATAGCAAAATGTTTATCTTATCATGACACTGCAACCTTGTTTCTGAGGGTGACCTTGAGTATGTCTGGCACACAAGAACTGCAGTGGAAGACAGGCGAACACTGTCTCCTACACCTCTGCTACGGTGCCCCCATGCAACACTGGTATCACCATGAATCTCTTCCCATTCAGACATCAGAATGCTATCAGTTTATGGGAAATCTAAGGATTTGATTTTTATATCCATACCCTGGAGTCAGTTGATATGTTTACCTGTGCCTCATTACTGACAAATTTACTCCTTGATACAGCAGGGCCAAATCTGTCATGCTTACAATTGGTGATCTTCCAAATTCATGCACTTCTCACTTACATGTAACTAGATCCTGTCTAGTTATAGCCACAATTTGTTCCAGGGTCATGCCTCCAACTTTGCCTCTCTGGGCCTGTTTTTGTAGCTTTGCAGCAAAGAAATGGATAAATGCAGCATTTTTTCCATAAAGTACATGTGTTTTTACAAGGAAATTTTTAAGTGTACATTACCTTTTATTTCCTTCTCATGACCTCTAGTCTGAACTAGTTCCACTGGAGTTGGGTAAAATGACTTCCAGAATGGTTTGCGTAAGTTCTTAAAAATCCCAAATATGACAGCAATGAGAAATATTTTTACCAAAGGCTCTTTCAATTCAGAAATAGTCACTAGCTTGAGGACAAACTGATCATTTAATTTACCTCTGACCTGAAAAGGATTAGGAACACAATTAATTTTATGCTTTGTTGAGCAGTTTTACCATACTAAGTTTCTACATAAGTACTTGCAGTACCAGAACCCTCTGTCCCAGACTCGCTGGCCCTCTATCTAGAGAGAGAAATATTTTGCAAGCAATTCACCAAAGAGTTCAAAATAATCAATACATTTGAGGATAATCAAGACCATAGAAAGTCACGCTAAAATACTGATTAAATAATCTACTGCAATTTATTTCCTTCACATTTCCCTTTATTTAATCTATTTCTTTTTCCTAGCTCTGTCTACACCTACCTTCATTTTCTCTACTACTGCATATTTTTGTTCTCGTTGTGACTGTACACACATCTCCAATTCCTCTTGATGTCTTGATACTTCTAATATCATATTTTGAAACATCATCTTGTTCATTCTGTGCTTCATTGTCATTGTAAAAATGTTTGGTTTCTGTAAAACTAAAAGCAGCAAATAGATTTTTGGGGGGCAGATAGAATTATAGAGGTTTGTATTTTGCTTCCTCAAATACAGTTCTGCCTTTCAGGAGACATTTTTAGGAGTGGTCTTTACTTTGTGTGGTGCTTTTCTGCAGTTACAGAAGGCAGTGATTTAGTGGTAATTTTAAAATATAACATTACAAACAGTTCAATGGTGTTTTGTACAGCAACACCTCTTTAAAAAAAAAAAAAGGAAAGAAAAAAGACAACATTCCTAGTTTCCTCCCTCTATTGTATCAACCTGTTCTTTGGTAATTTTTCAATATCACAAAGCAAGGCTAATCAATCTTCTGTTATAACAAAACCCCCAAACTGCACATGTACATTTTGGATATTAATTAGCAATTATATAAGATGGCAAGCTGCTTTTTTTGAAACAAATAAGTATGCATTTTTGCTTGATTTACTATGACCATTAAATATTTACATAATTGCATTCCAGTTACTCTCTAGCATATATATTATATAATAAACACTCAGAACAGAATTTTTCTTTTAATTATAATTTATTTAATATTATTTTCATTTTTATTACCTACTCCATACATGTTTTTTAAGCTGTAAGACTGTCAAAATGCTATTATTGAGGTCATCTACCTTTTAGCTTGATTTTTTTTATTTCATTATCAGCCATTTGGGAAAAAACAGTAAGTCATAGAATATAATTTTTAATGGAACTTAATGCAACTCTAGGCAAACTAAAAATAATCTAAATCTAATAAATAACTCCTTGCCCCTCCAACAACCATGAACAGACTGTAATAAGACTAACAGAAAATACATCTCAAAAAACTGTTAAAAGTGCAAAAAGTCCATAAAGTAAAGCACATGGATATGCAATCAGGAGCTGCTGTCCTTCCATAGCCAGTGCAGAGGTAAAAATTTTGGAGGCTGACAAACTGCACCATCCAATAATAAACAGAGCTAACAAAGTTCCTGGGATCCCCCTAGGAGAAATAAAACACAAACAAAAAACACAAAAGAAACATGACAAAATCTACATATTATTAAATGTAGCATCAAATCTTACCAAACTCAAGTTCATGTCTAGCATCTTGTTGTTGATAAGGTAACAGTCACTGGAAGAACCAAGGACTGACTATTGTAATGAAAGTCAAGTACAAGAACAAATTAAAATTGTAACCATAAACAAAAAACTAGTTTCTTCAGCAAATAAATCTTCTTGGACCCCAGTAGATAAAGTTTAATATTAAAGTTAACAAAGATTATATTTCAGCCAAAATCATTCTATAGAAGTTGTTAGGTTCTAAAATGACACTACAGACCTAATCTTCCATCAGGAATCCTGATGACCTGGAGGGGTTGCATTTTGTAAAGCGCAGCACAGATTTAACGTGTGTCTTGAACCCTGAGAAGAGTCTCTTAAAGACTCATATGTCAGCTGGATGGGCAGAAAGTTGGTGATTGTCTCCCAGGAAAAAGCTTGACTGGCCTTTTAAAAAAGGGAGTACACGGAGCATAAAGTGAGCAATGAAAATAGAACCACTGAGGAAAAATATTTTGCTCATCCTGGCATCCTTCTCTGCACACTGAAATAATGGTGATTTTCCACCCTGCCCTGTGGTGACAGCTGGGCCCTGCTGAAGTTACGTTCTGTCCCCTCTCAGGAGCCGGGTGGCCTGGAGAACTGATGATTAAGGGACTATGGTTGAAAGCCTGCTGAAATACTCCTGTAGATTACAAAGGGCTTGCTATTAAACCCTGTAGGGACAAAATCTTGCCAATAAATAATGTTTCACATATGCTTTATTTGCACTCTATTTACAGCCTGCTTCTGTAAAATGCGTGAGATCATGTGTGTAATATACTGCTGAAGTACATAGTGAGATCAGCTGCGTTACACACTTTTGCTACTTCAGTCTCAAGGACTTTGAGAAAGAATGAACCTCTGCCAGTTCCTAAAGGCTGTCCTAGTGCCCCGCTCTTCCAAAGCATCACCGTAACAGAACCAGAAGGGAGAAACAAACTGCATATACTTACTCAGGTTAGTCTTTTTATCGGGTATCATCTCCACTAATACTATTGCAACTAAACCCTGATGAGTAAAGCTCTCCTTATGCAATAGACTTACTTTACTTAATGCAATCACATCACACAAAATAGTTCATTTCTTAGCAATCTAGTCTCCAGGCCAATAAGGTACTCAGTGTTGTCAGCTGTTGGGACTTTGAGGGAGGAAGGAGAGAATTGATTTTACGGTGACTCAGCACCTCATTGCAACTTCAACACGTTAAAAATAAAACATTAAAGACCATGTGATTTAATATCCTCAGTTTAAGTGTTCTTTAAACCTATGCAGTGATATTCAGGGAAATTACACTGAGCTTTGTAAAGCAAGTTTCTGGCCTCTGCTCCAAGAGGAGACGCTAAGTTGCTCACCTAAACAGTGAGCCAGAAATTCAGAGATAGTATGGATGGCTCTTTGAATAGGTATCCATGCTGGCAGAGGGATGGGATGCAACAGCAACAGCAATGACAATTTTCAACTAGTGTAATAACTCCTCAGGGGACTATCACAGGGTAGCACAATTTAGAGCTGTGGCTGCTCTGCCTTGAACTGAAGTCCGATGGACGGGCAGAGAGCAGAATGGAAAGGTGATATAAAATCACTTGGAATCAAGAGATACATCTGTGCACTTACATACTCAGTTCTCAATCTAACAACCTGTTCTTGCCAAAAGGAATGGTTTGGCAGAGAGTTTTTTTCTGGCCTATCCATGAGGGTCAAATCCTTTAGCATAGAGGAAGGGCAAAAGGCAGATGTCATGCTCACAGCAACCCAGAGGTTGTATTGGCATGAGATTGAGATGGGGAACAGACATGAGTGGACCTTTTCCACTACACTTTCTCTCATATCCTGCAGATGCTGTCACTAAATAGGTACTTTGCATTGGCTGGGTCTAAGAATTTCTTTCTCCACTCTTACATTCATCTTTACTGTTTAGTTAAGGCAATAGCTAGACCATTCTGTTTGGGGATTCAATAGTGAAGAATTTTGGGGGTTTTTTTTCCAGAAAAAAAGTCTGTTGATTGGGCCAGAAAGATGGCTTAATCAACTTGGGCTCACAGATGATAAAAGCATTGATGGACACAAACAAATCTAGTTCCATGCAAGTTTTCTCTTTGGTGCTATTCAGCACCCAAAATGTTCCATATATTGCTTTATTTAGTTCCAGTGAAAAAACTAATAATGAAAATTGAGAATTATTTTATTATTTTATATATGTTTGCAATAGATGAGTGAATTAATATTATACTTTATTATTAGTAGTATATTTTCTGTGAAAAATAACATTGAGATTAGTTCTTTACCCGTTAAAATAGAAATAATACTTTTTACGAATATTACCACACACACCCCCATCCAAATGTATTGCTGTCTTTCCTTTTCCATTTTAAATAAGTTATTAGACTAAAAATAATGAAGCATATGTTGAATTTAAAAGTTGCCACTTAATTTTAATAGCATGTTTGCAGCAGTTAACCTGTTACTTGCTGTGCCCAGGTAGTTTCATATATAGCAAATGAGAATGGACTGCAGAATCCTATAAAGAGGTACTTAACATTATCAATTCATTTTAGAAATAACAGTTTAATTTTTTAAAGGCTATCACAATATAGTATTTATGTATTTTCAAAATATGTACTTCCTGTAAATTCGCAGCATTTTACAAATGCGTGGTGTGTGATTGGGGATTCCTTGTACAGACTGGAACACCCTGTACAGTCGTTAACAGCTGGTTTGGAGTTCACTCCATCTGTCTTACCATTATGTATCTGCACATTTTATTAGGCTGGATTATTAAACAGGTTAATCAAGAAAATATGCAAAGTGTTGGAGAATAGAGAATAGATGGCTTCTTCAGAGTCACTACTATCCATCTAATCAAGGACAGCTCAGAAACACGTTAATATATGGAATACGGTCAGGTTAAGCCATCATAGCTTCACAGAAACATGTGACAAGAATTGTGCCAAAATCTTCATTCCACTATATAATTTCCTTAAAATATATATATATGTATATGAAAGAATACTGCTTTTCTAAAGGAAACAAACAGGGGCTCTTTCTTACTCATCAGCTGCCAAGTTCCATATGTTACAGATTAGAGAGTTAAAAATGTGAGAGAACAAAGACTAAGGAGAGAAACCACCATTAATAACATGTTAACAACAGGTAAAAGTACTCAAGGCCTTAAGGCAGGACCTGAAACTTTCTTGTACTTTGTTGTATGTGAACAAGGAGGTAAAAGTCTGTATCTGAAAGGACTGACCAAAGGAGGAGGAAGGAGAGGCTTGCCAAAAGGTTTCCTATCCACAGACATATGACTGAACAATCCCACACACACGCTCAGATACCTACACCACTGTACATGGCATATTTCCATGTATTTGGTTGGTTTCAGGTTTGCAATTACACCACCAAGTTCAACTTCAGAATACACAACTCTACTACATCATAAACACTTGTTCTAATTCTCCAAATCACTAAGAGTTACTTGATTATTTCATTCTCTCTCACAGAAGTTGCTATACAGAAGGAAAAAAACCCAAAAAGATGAGACTCCTACACTATGAATAAAAAAGAAATAGCAGAACCAGCTACATAAACCCAAAGTTCAGCAGTTGCTTTCAAAATTGCTACCTGATTGGTTGCTGTTGGCTTTGCAGAACAAAAATCAAATCCGAGGCTGCTGCAAAAATCAACAGAACTCTCAGTTCAAGCAAGAAGCAGTGGAATTAAGGACTCATGTTAATGTATCTATCATCCCTCTCAAACAGTCCAGTTCTGTCTGTTTCCACCTACACACACAAAGAAAATGGTGTTTTGCTTTACAGTTTCAGAAGTTAAAATTTACTGCCTAACCATTTAGAAAATGTTTTGCACAACACCAGCCTTCTGACTTACTACTTTCCATAGGATTCCTGTTGTAATAGACTAGTACTTACTGTAATGAGAAGACAACTGCAGAAGAGGACAGGATCACCATGGGCAGCAGACAATAGCCCAAAACACTTGCAACACAGCCATGTGAGACTCCTGAGATGCTCATCAGGTTCAGAAGGGCATGTATAGCAAGGCATCCAATGGCACTCATGCCATAGACATAGCCAAAATGTACTTTTCCTGCCTGGAATAAATATGAGTAAGCATGAGGTGCTGGAAATGAGCAAGTGATTGCAAAGTAATGGGAGAGGACAGAATTAGGTTTAGGTTTGTTACTTCTTCTTGTTTACATTCTCTCTCCACTTCGCCTACATCAGTTCAGTTGTAAACCACAGCTGATACTTTTGGGTGATTTTTGCATAAAAATAGTTCCAAGGTAAAACTGAGAGGATGTGCTTGTTGCTAACTTAAAGATACAAGGCTGATTCTCAATCTTACTGTCATTGGGCTCTAAAGAGGACAGGAATTGGTTGGGAGACTTGAGAAAGTATAACTGGGGAGGTATGTACTGAAGGAACAAACTGAGAAGAAATTATGGAAAGCACATTTTAGTCATTAATTTCATTTTAGTCTCAGGAAACATCTTTTCGATAGGTGTATATGGGGCTGTGAAAAAGTGTCCTAAGTAAAATAATGACCCAGGTTACTTGATATGCTTCACATTTTATTATAAACCTCCAACTATAAGGAGGCCAGCAGAAAATTAGTCAAACTTTGCTAAAACTATGTTAGTTTTGAGGTTGAATGTGACTATTCTTCCCTTTGACTACCACAAGAAAGACACATCCTGGGGCTTAGATAAATACAATGTGTTCATTTCAACACAAACCTGAGTAGTAATTGTCAGATTGTGTTCTTCTTTTTGTTCTAACAAATTAATAACTCCCATAGTTTTTTTTTCTTCCAGATTTTATTCCTTTGTTTGAATGTAGTGCCTGTGAAAGGTAACAGCCTGGAAGACCGGAGCTAGATGTTTTCTAATTTATCCACAAAGCAAGTAAGACAGGCAAGTGTTGCCATAGCACTACCAATTCCTTCACTCCTGCCATCAGTTTGAATGATCACTTCCAGGCAAAAGTGCATTGTTCACTCCACAAAATAAACAGTCACTAAAGACTGTTGAATATATTTTTCTCTCTCTTCAAGCTTCTAATAAATTAAATACTGAATGTTGGCTATACAATACTGTCATTTTCACATCTATACATCAGAAAATCATTCATAAATCAGAAATAAACTGTTTTGTCTTGGAACTTTGTATCCTAATGATAGCATGCATCAATGAAGGAGAAAGCTCCAACCTGGAGCCCAACCACTAACTCAGGACTATGGAATAAACTTCTCAAATGAAGGGCCACTATGCATCACCTTCCTGACACATAGCAACATGTCTTTACATGCTTGCACACACCATATATTATATACATATATTATATATATATATTATATATTGCATGTGATAAACCACATGAGATTCAAAACCAATAGATAGTCCCGGTTTTCTAAAAGTTTTGTAGCTTGTGATTGTATTCTGTTGTGATGGATTAGGTGGAAACATTGTTGAAGACTTTTTTGTGTTTTGTGATATTTGCTCATATACCTTCTGATGGTTAAGAAGAATTAAGAAGACCTCCAACTTATCCATACATGTTAATAAAATCTAGGGGAATCCAATTTTGAGGACCCTTCTTCTTTGCCTTTGCTTCCTGTATCTATGCATGTGGAAGTTGATCCCTGGATGTCAGCAATATTTGAGCTGGACAGACATAAAGCAATGCAGGTGAGAGGGCCTAGCCTAGTGATGACACAACTTGAATGTCCTGATGTTGCAGGTTGACGACAGTTCACCAGCTCTGGTTGGAGAGCAGTGCATATTACGTGAAAGGCAGCCTGAATCAATAAGACCTGACTTTACGGCAGCTACTTTATCCTGTTTGCAAACTGACCTGGCTCACTGCTGAGCTCTCCTCTGATTCCAGTCCTCAAGGTTAAGACAGGCACAGCCAGCTACCTGTATCCTTGCAACATCTTGAGTGCTGGCCTTTTCCCTATCACTGTTTTCCACCATAAGAAAAAATCTATTCCTGAACTAACAGTATAACAAATCATCTTATTTAGGTACTGCGTCCTCTGCCGGCATTTGCATACTAGTGCTATAATATAATCAGGAAAAATGCTTCAACAAATAAAATTAATGATAGCTAGAGATACTTTGGAAGAGCAATGCTAGCTCAGATTATTATCAATCAGAATTTCAGTCATTAGTGATTTGTAGTAAGTTTAACATCCACAATGGTTTCGGGCAGCCTTTGCTATAGACCAAGTAAGAGAAGTTCTGTCTGAAATAAATTCAACAACTACAAGCTATATTTTAGACTGTTTCAGTGTATTTAATTATTCTACACAGCACTATTTAGCAGTTTAGTTTAAGACTAAGAAATCCCTGAGCCAGATATGAAGGGAGCACCACCAGCTAGCCTGAAATCTCCACTTGGTGAAATTTTTGGTTTGTGGTGCAAGGTTATGAGGAAAAAAAAAAAGCAGCTGAGCATGGTTCCAATTTTAGTTGTCTTTCTTAACATATGTAAATATAATGAATCACATACGCAGGAGTACTCCCAGTTCACAGGGATGTAAGCAAAACCAGAATCAGGCTTGATTAGTCTGACAGGCTTTGATGAATGGAAAGAGCTAAATTTGTCCTGCGGAAGGAACAAGGTTAGAAGAAAGTCAGACTTTGTGTGCTTGCTTGCATCTGCCTAGAGTGGGTACTCCTATCCTTAGCTGAAGTGGATGGGAAAGTCTGATTTCATACAAATGACTATGTAAAATGCAAAGCAGCTGAGACTCAGCCTTCCCCTAACTTTTGTGCTGCTGCTGTGTCTCCTCCTACAACTGGGCTGCACAGTTATACTAACATGAAGATCTTGCTGCCATGCTAGCAGCCCTTTTTCTCTCTGTAAGAGCTACTACCATTTGAAGAATATCTTTGCATAATTTTCCATAGTTAAAAAGCTGAAACTAGAAATAATATATATAATGTATACATTATTTCTGGAAACAAGCTCTCAATCAAATTATGTTCCTGGTGTTATTAGAAGAGATTTAAAATTTAAGTACAGAAGGATATCATTGTTTACACAGCAGAAGAGCCACTTCAGTATTCGAATGTATCTGAGATAAAATAAGCAGCTTGAGTTTCTAAGATGGCCCTTGGAAAACCCACGGACTTACTGCTGTGCAGTTACAGCATAAAAACACTGGATTGTATCAGATGAGTTCTGCTGGCCTAAAACTGGGGCGTAGAAGTTTGTTTTCTAATTACACTTAAAATGCTTAATATCCCAGAATAAATATGATAATTAAAGTACTTATTTCAATAAAAATAGTTTAATATTCATCAGAATTGTTGGCTATTCAGGGACAGAACTCAACAGAAAACATTTTTTCCCATTCTTTCGTTCTCTTAGCTTTCCTTCCATTTTGTTGATTATAATTAATTCAGCTTTCTCCTTTTACTACCATCATATCTTTATTTCTCCATGTGGAAAATAGCCTGTCTTCTCTAGCTTCCTGCCTTCTTTTCCTTTTATTCCCGTTGCTTCCACTTCTTCCACCCTTTTAAAAGATTTTTATTTTTATAGAGGCATAAATAATAATAATACTTGCCATTTTTATTGTGATTTGCACATTCAAGCTACTGCACTGACATTACAAATAGAGTAAGAACTTTCAAGAATCTTCTGATTCAGCACTATTTATCATAGAGGAAATGGAGAATTAGAGAACCATTTCTCTTCCCTCAGTTGCAGAGCAGTAAAGCCCTTCCCAGAGTGGTCCCACCTTATCCCTGTCTGATGAATTGCTGCCAGCAATCAGAGCTGTATTTCAGCAACAATGGAGACCTCTGTTGTCAGTGATAAATAGAGAAATTTGGAAAAGTGTACAATCCCTGTTAAACTTTCCTCCTGTAGGAAAGCTGTATTCATAAAGCGGAAGAAGGTCAAATACAGGCTACCATATTTTGTTAAGCAGAAAATGTAGAAAAAAGAATATAAATTATGAAAGTACTAGCAGAATTTATAGGAAAGTATTGCAAATTTAAGGTGAGAAGAAAAAGACTGTTTCCTTTTCCACACCCACAATTATTCTAGCTATATGAAATTATTTTTAATAGCTCTGCACTCCCTAAAATAATATTGAAAGAAGATAATTTCAAAATAGTGACAAGAGTGTTAGAAAAACTGTGCTGGTCTGCTATGTCTTTATATTACCTCCTTTAAAACCTCCTTGGTAGGTCCTTACCTAGCACATAGTGATATGCTTTGTCTGTTCAGTGCTTCTCCAGGTTGTACATGGCATAGATCTGTCCTTTGTTCATATTAAATCCTACCCAAAAAATGATGTAAGCTTTTTTTATCACTGGAAGCAATACATCACTTCACCTGTGTTACTTTTACATTACATTTAAACTTCATGTCAGTACTTTCAAAGCAGGGAGACTTTTTAACATATAATCTCAGAACAAATGGCAGAAAATGACTCATCTTACGCCAGTACTATATCTTCTGCAACTTCATGTGCATTATCAACTTGGCATTAGCTTGTCAGAAAAGAAATCTGTAAAGATTTCTACCACATCCTACCAGCAGCAATGTTGCTCCAAGGGCCAAACAGAAAACCATAGGTCCGGTGAGGTCTGTCTCATTCATAATGCTGCCATCTGCAGGCTTCATTGGATTTAGAACTGTTAAAGTTTTTTGCCATATATGCTCAAAATTGATCCCAAGTTCTGCAACAAGAAATTTCAGGATTGTTAATTGCTCACAAGAAAACAACACCTTTACAGAAACCCGTTAGATACCACAAACCCACAAAAACATTAGTTGCTTCAATGAAGACAATATTGTAGAATGGCATATTCTGTAGTAGGAGTATGATGCCCCTGCTGTATACTCAGTATATTTGAGAGTCAGCTCTGATTACAAATTGGAATATTGCTTTATTAATTCAAACTTTAGGCAGAGAGACAAAAAATGCCCTCAGCATTTTTGAGTTAATATTTGTTTTTCCTATATTTAAAACACATATAGCTAGGGCCACACTAACTTAGGTGTTGAAAAATATGTTAATTAACAGTAACTGCAGATTTTAATATACTCTAAAACACCGAGGACAGAGATGTATATTTTAATTTTGGAAAATCTGACAAGAAATGTGCCTTAACTCTGAACTGCCAGAGGCACTTAAAAATTACATTTGTCTCTTAAAGGCAAGTTAATAATATTTTATACAGTGTTTGAAAAGCTTTTTTTAACAAAATAATTTATTTAAAAAGTAATTACTGATAACCCTGGAAACAGAACAAAATTCTTTTCCAATAAAATTGATGGGAATTCTGCCATTAACTTTACAGGGGTAAAGATTTGTCTTATAACTTCTGGAGAAACACTTCAGCTTGCAAGAGTAATCATCTTCCTTGAGAGTCTCCAGTAAGGGAAAAGTAAGGCTCAGAACTTGGTGCCAGAGTGATTGAGACTGACAATGTGTTAGTTCTTTTTGGAAAGTCAAGTCTTTACTTTGTTCCACCTCTCCATCATCTTGAGCTCAGCCCAAACATTATATAAATAAAACTATTCTGTATTAACATGTGTGTCTGGTCATATCTATGTGATGCATAGGAACAGCTCTGAAGCTTTGTGGATCACAAATAGTTGTATTCCAACATCCTTTTCACAGGGTGAGCTGCATGGGGAGGTCTTAGAGATCTAGCAGTTATCTGTATCAGATTGATCTTGCTGGATTTAAGGCAGTAGTACCTTTTAAGTAGTAAAAACTCCACTTGCCTTCCAGGCATGCAAAATCAGCAGGCTGAATATGCTCCTTTAACAATAAGCTGAAATAATCACAGACAAATTCTTTCTCTCTCTCTCTTTTTTTTTTTTTTGTTAATGTAGCACAAGTCTTTTGCAAACCACAAAATCAGCCACTAGCATTAGAATGGTTCAGTCATCTTAAAGAATGATGTTTTTCATATAGTTAAATGATCAACTAATTGAAGCTGAAAGCAACTTTCTCAATTTCTTTGCCTCTGGAACAAGCTACTTAGCATCATCAAACTATTAAATGTAACACTAGATATGCAAAAAGGATGATTATCAGCATTTATTAAGTATAGATTTTCCAACATGCATGCAGGATAAACACAGAAGGGAAAAAAAGATTTGGAAATGTGAATGCAAAACTTATTGTTATGCTGCCATCTAGTGGTGGTAAAGTATATGCTTTATATGCCATAAGACTGAATGAATCCATGGTGAATTTGAAGAAGAAAAAGGTTTGGGTGCCAGGACATGTTGGCTGAAGCTCACACAGCCAGGCTTGACAACTCTGCTGCAGTTTCTCTAGTGATTGCCACTAGCTGGCAAAGAAAAGTAGATGCACCCCCAGAAATCATGCACGTCACCTGTGGGTTTATTTCTACCTTCTAGCAAAGGAGGTTCCTCATCAAATCCATCAGCATAACCAAGATGAGAGAGAGTGTTGGGACTGGACGTTGGCTGCAAAATCTGACCTGTGTAACTCTTAGAGGACAGAAACATGTCTGACGGGGCAAAAGCTCCAGCTGGAGGTTGCTCTCCTGTTTGGCTCCTAGGACAAGAAGCAAACCGCAGCAAAACATGTAATTGCAATGATAAATATCTTAGAGCAACTCACCATGTAACATCAGTTTTTCACCTTTATTCAGTTTGGGGAACCTGGAAACTTTCTGGGCACGATACCTGCTGTGCTTAGTGAGAGCTGAGCCGCTGACCATTACTTGCTTTCCTTCACTGCAACTCTCTGCAACCAGACAGAGCTCCTTGCCAACCTGCCAGTACTTTCAGCCCATTGCACCAACTTTGTGCCCACCCAGTTCAGGCAATGGCATAGTCTAGGCATGCCCAGGCTAGAGGTGAAGGGAAAGGGAATTTAGTAGCTATGAGAGCAACCACAAATTCAGGCACTCCTGACTTTCCACCCAGCAGCCTGGTGTCACTCCTCAGATACGTCCATACTGCTAATTAAAGAGCCATATTATTTAGATATTTTTTCTGGAATCTGAGAAGGATCCTAAAGAATTTCTTGCCATATGACCCCTAAATTTCACATCAATAACATGAAGCTCAGTTACTTCCATTAGGTAAACAACCTGTAACATGTATACTTCCAAAAGTTGCATGAAACCAAATCCTTTAAAAAGATAAGTTCCATTATAAGTATTCTGCCTTTGTGAAAGTCTAGATAATCACTTGAAATCCTTTCCTGCTTCTGCAAGCCCCAAAGCTAGCCCCGGAACCATCAGATGCTGAAGAGGGAAGTTGCAACAACACCCATACTTACTTTGTGCTTCCAGAGAAGATTTCGTTAGACCCACCGCTGTCACAGCCTTCTTCCTGGTCATCTATGGTGTAATTCGACTGGTAAAAGTCAAACTGAAACTGTTCAAAATTTGACATTCTGGATTGGAAAATGATTGTAAATATCAGTGAATAGCCTTTGCAATAAGTCAAAAATCTATGTTTGCAAACTGTCCTAAACTTAAATTAAAACAGCAAATCTTAAAGCCACAAAGTCAAGGCAATCTTTCTGCAGAAGCTCATGATAACTTGAAAGAGACAAGAAAAGACCCTTTACTTTCTTTAGCTGTAACACATGGAATTAATCTGCAGTTCCTGTAAATTTTGGTTTATTGATTGAAAAAAATGTATAAAAGACTTCCTCTCTTCTTACTGTTACCAAAAATAATGTAAGTAATTTTGAAATAATATATACATATGTATCATGTAAACCCTTGTTTTAAACCAAGTTCATTGTATAACTTTCAATTAAAAAAAAAAAAAAGTTTGGCCATATCTGAATCCTTAGAATGTAATGTTTTGAAGAAGTAAATAAATTTCAAAAACAACCACTATTTGCAGCTATTATGTTTTGCAGTATTATATGTTAATCTTATAAAACAATACAAAACAACAAGTATGTTCACAAAATTTGTGATTTCTGTTCCAGGACACTGTAGTGGCGCATAAATACTACTAGGGGAACATTCTCACTGGCTAGAGACATGCCTTGTAAAGGACTGCATAGTGGATGATTAAATCGGATTGATGATTGGATGATGTCTTGAGGAAAGAAAACATGTTAAAACCTATCTTTCTTTCCTACTGACCCATAGTTCAGTTCTGTAGCTATGGACTGATTAGACTAAGAAAGGAGCAACTTGTCCATTTCCCCCTCTGCATTCTGACTAACTGGTTGTAACTATTTGAATTTTACCCACACAGGGCCCATTTCATGCCTCCTGTGTGTAGGCAAGACTGTTTGTCTGGACCATATATAAGCAATGTAAGAAATGAAACACGTTGGTTCTCTAACACATAGTGTACCTTTTGACATTATTGTTTCAAATTGCAAAGACATTGTATTAATTCTTACATTTGATCTAGGTGATTCACGTTATTAACATGCGTGGCTATAAACTCACAAAAGAGCTTCAAAATTGGCAGGTTTACCTCCAGAGACACAAAAATTAAGGACCAACCCTGTTTCACCTCAGTGTTACCTTTATGCTGAGCCACAGGTGACAAAGATGCTACACCTGCACATAGAACAGCAAATCCTCCCAGGGAGCTTCCCAGCTCCCGAGGGGTTGATGCTGAAGGGCACCTCGAGGCATTGCCTTGTCGAAGCCACTGCCCAAGGCAGGGTCACCAACAGTAGGCTGTTCAGGGACATGTCCAATCAGGTTTTGGAAAGTCTGGCTTTGTGATTTTTACTGCCTCTCATCAGGTGGTTATATTCATTCGTGAGATCCCCCTGAGCCCTCTCTCCTCCCAGATGAAGTTTTTTAGTGATTTAGGGAATAGTCTGAATGGGATTTGCCTGTAAAATGCAGACATGTATGCATGTGTTTCACTACTTGGCTAGCATTTAGGTGGTTAAACCCTTAAAACACACAAAGAAGTTAAGTAACCTGGCTGATAACCATATCCATATCCAGTTTACTTAGATTTTCATGTGAGATATTCATCTCTCCTAACATTTCCTGTTTTCTTATTTTTCCCCCTCATTTCCAGCTTTCCAAATGCCATTGGTAAAATATGCTTTTGACCGCTGAGTTATTCTCACAGTTATTTCAATATTTATCCAGCACACACTGCTTATGGGAAAGATCTTTGCCAATCTCTGTAGATAAAAATTAGTATTTAATCAGGGACCTTGAAATACTATATATTGGAGTTTCTGATTTTTTCCAATTATCAGACTAATCTGTGGGGACCCTATTCCTTGTTTTACCTAGAGTGCAAACTCGAAATTATTCTTATATTATTTTCTTAAGTGTTGATCAATCATGCAGGTTTTCCAAATTTAGAAGAGAAATAATTTTTTACATTTTAAATATGAATTAATAGAAATTACTTGTAGCAAGCTACAAGTAATTTACTGTGGCTTTATTTGGAATTGCACAGCACTCATGCATTTTTTCAATGAAGATTTCACATGGAATATGTTTTAAGAAACTTTAGTTGGTAGCTCTACCTCAATAGTTCAATTCCAGTAAGCCTTTAATGTCCTTTGCTATCACTATAAGGAATGAAATAATTCCTTGACCAGAAACAGCTCAGAAAAGATAAATCTATTTTCAAAAAGAATTCGGTTACTTACTTTTTAAGATATTTGATGAAAACTCCAGTCTGTTGAATTTACATGTTGGAGAAGACCTAAAATATCCTCTTGCTTCAACAGGGATGAGCTTAGTGCTATTTATAACATTCTAAATTTGATCTTTGAACAGATGCACATGGAGGAAAAAAACCCTACAACCTGTCAATATCAGGGTTAGCATTTAACAAGAGGTAGCAACAATGAGCAGAAAAGAGTAGGAACCTCTAAGGAAAGAAGCAAAAAATTAACAAATAATTTTTCATATATTTCAGCTCAACAATCTAGATTCCTTAAATAGATACTTATGAAGATCTTGGTGGAACCCTCATGAGCTGAGCTGTTAGGTATTAAAAGGTTTTAATGATGTGTAATAATACCTGTTGAATTAGTGGGGTGAATACATATCTGTATGTGAGGGCGTGTTTCCAGCACACAGAGACTTAGAGATGTTGCTTGTGGTTGGCAGAGGGAGCTTTCAACTGTGTCTCCTGGGGAGAGCACCATGCTCCAGGGGACCAGAGGGGCAGAGGGAAGGAGGGGGAAGGCACTCCCAGGCCAGGTGCATCTGCTAATTCAATGCCAGCACCCCATTCTCCAGGCACACCCCCATATTCCTTTCCTTCTTCAGGAGCTTTTGCCCATTTGCAAAACATTGCAGTACCCACCAGGCCAGGATCAGGGCTAGGAACCTCTATTCTATAGTTCTGGCTACTGGGAATCTTGTAGAATAGTATGGATTTTTAAATAGCATTTAAACTTCAAAGAGGGCTTTTCTATTTACACATACTTTTGCATGAGATCCTTAACTAGTCATAACAAAGAATGCTTTTTTCACTTTTTTATTGGATAGCTTCCCAAATGAGCATTTGAGCTGTTTAATATAAGGAATGGGACATTAATGATATACATTATCAGGTAATTAATCTATGCCTCAGGTACACTTTCAAACCTGTGATGCTGAAGGCCAAAGGATTCCATTTCATTAGCAGAATAACCATATCCTCTTAGAACAGGACCCACAATGCTATTGAAGAAATATAATATAGGTATGTTTGTGAATAAGTGAAAAGGAAGCTTATCAAGTTTTTGCTCAGCATGTATGTCCAAGAAAGAATCCAGAAGTAGAGGACAGTGAGAAGCAGAAAAATATAACATTTGTTTTTGCAAATTAAGGGTATTCTAACCATGGTATTTATCACAGCTCTTCCTCATGCTCTTGAACTTCTCTCCTGCTATTTCTAGAATAGCAGTTCATGCTGTTACACACACCAAGGTGAATTTTTCAGCTTCAATTCTTAGCAAACTGCTAATCTCTATAATGTCTAATTATTTCAGTTTAGGTAATGTCGTTTGGTCTTGTTCATACCAAATCAGTGTAGGGAATGATACAGGACTAAATTCTGTCCCTCAGGAAATTAGTTAAAAAAATATTTTAGGAACAGAAAAATCCTAATTTGCTAGGGTTATGCCTGTTCATTTTAGTTATAAATTTTAGTTATAAATGTGATTTGGTTAGTTCTGCTATTTTCTAATGGAAAAAGTTTTAAATATATTCACTGCATACAAATGTATATACATATGTGTGTGTGTGTGTATATATACATATATATATACACATATATGCATAATGGCTGCCAGTTAAAAAGTAGTAATAATTATCAGATGAAACACTTCAGAGAAGAAATTTAAATAGAAAAGAATATGACTAGTAGTCTATCACGACTGAAAAATAACATACCACAATTAGAAAAGAAAGCCACCTGTAAATTAAAAAAACAAATAAAAACAAAATCAAACACCCAAACTAAACTTAGAATTGAACTATATATATTTCTCTCTCTATATAAAATTAAAATATTGTATAGCTTATGATACCTATTATACATGAATTGCACATTACATTAATATCCCTGGGTATATACACATATAAATGGACATATAAAATACAAAAATGGAAAATAATATTAGTTGGAAATTATGAAGAAGACAATTAAAAATAAAGTGTAAGTACCTGATAGGAAAATGACTGATAGAAACAAATGTATTAAAAGCAGACAATCATACCACTACTGCCATGCTCCTATCAAATGAAAAAGTAAAGGGATCAATAAAACAAAAAGGCAGAAGCATTTAATTAGAAATGCTAAAATCACCATTTTAAAATTCTGCATCAAAAAGATTTAGAAGACATGGTTAAAAAGTTTCTATGTTGTTGAGTTACAAAACAACAAGAAAGTTTGGGAAAATGAAAACTAAGTTAATATGCTATCGTGTAAAAGGCTAAATAAGATGCCTGAGTAATTATTGACCTGTCCTCATGAGATTGATCCTAGCAAATGACGGGCTCAAATAATAAATAACTGAATCAATGAATCCAATCAACATGGGCTTTTGGAAACTAGCTCATTTCAAACTAATTTATTTCCTAACAAGATTTGTAGTTGGGAAAGGTAACCACTGATGACCTGTATTTATACAAGGCCTTTTACTTGATTTTGCTTCAGTGGATATACAACCATTACTGCTTAATGGGACAACCATTTTACTGATTAAATAAGTGCTATCTGTTTTGAATGTAATTGTAAAAGAAAGGAGATTTTCTATTGATGTGTTATAGGACAGAAGCTTTGCAAAGCTCAACTACAGCAGACACTGAAACAAAATCTACTAACCACAGCCAGTCACAAAGTAGGTTGAACAGAATCTGTTAGGATAAACTAGAAAGCAAACAGTAAAAAGATCCTTGTAGCTATTAGTAAATGGTAAACCAAAATTCAGAGCAGAAGAGCCTGAAAATTTTTGCAGTGACTGCAACAGAATGTGAATATAACGTTACTTTCTTTGACTGACAGGCACACAGGATGTTAATAATTTACAAGGAAAATAGTTTGGATGAGGTCTAATCCTCAAAAACTAAAATGAGAATTGAAGCTAGTGGAAACAAAAAAGATGAAGAGAGCTGATTAAAAAAATGTGAGAATTTCTGCAAGAAGTTCAAAACTTTTCCCTAAAGTAAACTCCTAGGCTTTTGTTTACCTACTTTCTTCCATGTCTTTCCTGAAAAGGAAAATACATGCAGGGAAAAGTGAAATATTATCAGTTTCCATAAGTTTCTATTTTCATTTTCAGCTTTTTTAATGAAGTAGGATGATACTTAAATTTTTTTTAAGCTCTCTGGTGAACATTTTTTGAAAAAAAAAAAACAACACCACAAAACCCTAGAGTTAAATAAGATTAAATGGGATAAGATGGAAAATACTATATAACTCTGGCTATAGAATCAGCCATGTAACCCTATATTACTCAATAAACTGATGAGTATGTAAAATCCTCGGGCTGGAAAAGCAATGACAAATAGTGGGTTATGAAATTAAGTGACATGAACTAGTGGATAGGGATTAACTGTTGATTTTTTCTGCAAGTAGAATAAAAGCCACAAAGTGTTGGGTTTAGGTTAAAAACAAGGAAAGAAAATGTTCATGGGGACAGACCCATGGAACTCCATTTCAAAGGAAGTTATGATCTGGGACAAGTCTATGAAAGTTAAATCCAACAAGGATTACTAAACACATAGGAAGCATATGCAGCTCAAGAAGTCCATAAACTAGAACTAATAGAAGACTAGAAAAATATTCATAGGAAGCACTCATATTCTTCCCCATGCATTCAATCACTGTCACTGCTTAACAGAGACTTTCTGTTTTGACTTATATGACCATTCATATTGTATTTGTGAAGAAAGAAAGCAGCACAAAAGATTATGAAGTCAAATTTAAGAAAAGGGCAGAAACCCACTGCATGAGACTTATCCTTAATTCTATGGGGGATGGATTTTTTGACATCCAACAGTTACCAAAACACAGCTTTGTATGACTTCAGTTATACTTTTCCTTCCACTCAACTTTTACTTCTGATTGGAGTCTTTGTTCTCCTGCCTCTGTTGTGAGTTATTACCTTTCAGTTTCTGACTCATAATATGTATCTTTCCTATGCAAAATTTTTCCAATGGAAGCAGTAAAAAAACCCCAAACCTAAAACTTCAGTTGAAGACTTTTTATATCTGAATCACACAAAATATCTTGTTCACAGGTTGATTATTTGATGTGTAACAAGCAGAAGAGGTGTTTATATTTTTTTCTTAATGTAGGTACTAAGATTTCTTACCTCCAGTAGTTACTTGTTCTCATGAAATTTGTACAAACTTAAGAGTTTTTACAAACTACTAAGAGATCTGTCTCTGTCCAACATATTTAAAATTTGCCAACAGATTCAAGAGTTGTGGAGAATGCCAAAGCAGGTAGATAAGGAGTATGGTGCAGGAGTATTTTATCTTTAGTAAATGAAGTTTAGTATGTAACAGAAAAGACAGTAATCAATCAATCAATCAATCTTGATTTATCTATTTTTGGTATTATTTTTGGTTTTATGAAAATAAAATCTGTTGTGTCAGTTGAGTGCAATTTCTTTCAAATCTTTCTCTTCAATAGAGGCATATAAAGTACAGTATGTATTTACATTCCAGGAGAACTTAATTTGACATGCATCACAATTAAGGATGAAGATAAGAAAACTTGTTTCTTCACCTACACTTATTTGAAGTGTAGGCGTCTAATCATATTGGCTTATTTTGTATTAAGTAAGGAGAACATAATTTCAGGAATCCCAAAACAATAGTCAATGTATAAAAAAAATATATTTTTTAAATTGTTCTGTAGGGCTTATGCTCAATAGATTGTGAGATGTTTTATGCAGGAAGTTGGTATCATTGCTGATACACAATTGAAAAGGGCGTTTAGGCAATCTTATTGAACTCAACTAAGGCAAAATACAGTTGGGAATGACATTTTTAACTTCTGAGACCTAGGATATAATTTCTTTTGTAACATTTGTAAAAATGTTAGTTCTGTGGTGAGCCTTGTACAGGACTATGAAAAAGGTTTAAATAAAATGTAACTTTATTTAAACAATGACAATAAATATATTCAACATTTAAGAAATGTGTTGCACAATATTTACTTTTCATCAGTCTCTTGTAACAACACTACATCCTGTGTAATTATAATGATTATTCCAAAATTGAACTGGGAACAGGAGATGCATCAACATTTCAGAAAATATAGGGGCTTTTTGTGTGGAGGTCACAGAGCTCTTGAGGATAAACTCTAATTATTTCTTTACAATAAGCACTTTGTGTCAATAATCTGTGGCTTACAAGTTGCATAAAGGGAATGTTAACTCCAGAAAGTGAGTTTTGCTTTTTTGGAAAAACATATAAATTAATTTGGCATCCCTAAAGGGTTTTTCAAGCAAAATTTCAGCTTCCTTTCCCTGAGTAATTAAGTACAGAGCAGTGTAACCAAGCTTGAAAACAGATAAAGAGCAGAAAAATGGTGTTTGTAATTTGTAAAACATGCCATAGAACTCTAGAAATTTTTGTTGATTTACTTGTATTATTTTACGTATATGGTGGTCTCATAGGACAGAAATGTTTAACTAAGAGAAAAGTATACAGTGAAAGCCTGTGTTGGTTGTTGCTATTTTGCCCTGATAGAAGGGAAAGAAAGAGAAGAGCAAATAAATCCAAATCTTGGAAATAAATCACCAGAGAAAACCTTAACTAATAAATAAACTGTGCCTCTTAAAGAATGTCTTTTTAGCTGAATATGTCTCGACATTGCCAAATGTCAGACAGATGCCACACAAATCCCACAAGTTACTTACAGGAAGGAAGAGGACAGAGGCACAAGGGCTATTCCCTTGAGGAGCAAAGTCTGCTCTCCCAGGTGAGCCCTTCCTGGGCCCAGCCTGATTGGAATAGGAAAGAGATACATGAGCCACATTTGTCTAGAAGCATATTCCACACACTGATGAAATGTTGGATGCCAAAATGGAGTGACAGGGATCTGTGAAGCCAGGACTCATCCCAGCCAAGGTCATCCAGGGTGCAGGCTTGTTGTGACACAGAGCGTACACTAGTTGTAATCCACGCAATGGATTAGTAGTGCCACAGTTCACGCTGTGATTAAGGGCCTTATATAAAGACCTTGTTGCTTATAAATTTCAAAGTCATAAGTATTTAGACATAGTGAAGAAAATTCAGTGAAAAAAATTCTTGCTGTTTTCTAAGAAACATTTTAGAAAAAAAAAAGTTTATAAAAGAAAAAATATTTGATCAAGAAAGAAAATGAATGAGTAGTATAATTCAAATCATATCTGTAAATAGGATCTCCCAACGTTTTCAGAATTTTCAGACTTCCTAGTTAGCATGTTCATAGCCCAGGTTTTATGTGTTGTTACTTCATATCACAGTAGCCATTGTGCGAGATGGATACAGAAACACAAAGAACTTTACTGGATAAAAGCCAAGAAATAAGTAGCAAAGGTGCATTTTTTTTCCTCTCAACACAGAAAAGATTGTCAGCAGAATAAAGGAAGTAAATACTACAACTATAGGTGTAGAAATATCAGAGTGTAAATTCTAATAGGTGAATTGTTTTTGGAAATGCTTATTAAAATTGTCAGTGTTCACTGTTAAGTTTATTTGAGCATAAAGCTAAGTAAAGAGAAAAAAATTTAAAACAGTTTTTGCTGGGACAGCTAAGAAAGGAAAAAAATGTAAAAGTCGTCTGATAAGTTTTACTAGAATGCCTGCAGTATACCAGTTTACTCCTTTTAAAACTCCTTTCTGGAAGAAAAAACAAGAAAAGTCTGTTGTGTAATGTACTGTTAAGCAGATTTTATTTATTAATTCAAAATGAAGAAGTATCCAGAAATACATAATGTAATTTTCAAACAGAGACATTAATTTGTCTGGCTGGACAAGGTATACAACATAGATATTACTAGCTCAGAGGAAAATTACATAGACCAAAAAGTTAAGCATAAAGGTACAGAAGGTGTGCAACTTTCTACTGTAATTGAAAATAAAAAGCAGGGATACAATGATTATTCACAAAATATTCTGTTTTCAAAATCAAATCCTCAAAGCTATCTTTTTGAATACCTTTAATACAAATGTCCAATACTAACAATCCTTCCTCTTCTGCTCAGAAACATTTTCTTTATTTGCAACTCTTTTCAGGCAATAACCATCAAAAAGATTTTAATTGTCCTTTTTCCACAGCTGGATGAATCTATGTTTCTAACACAGTCAACTTAATGAGAGAGAAAAGCAATTAAACTTGGGATTAATGACCTTGGCCTGATCTATGTCTGGAGGGAATTGAATAATAGCAAGGAATGTTGATTCTGTTCCTCCAGACATGGTTCACATGCTCAGATGAATACTTTTGTCCCATATATTGGAACCTCATCTTTAAACAATAAAGTGCTAAATTATCTTTTCAGCTTCCAAAGATGAGATGATGAGCCGATGGAGTTAAAGAGGATATAATGAACCATAACGTCAGGCTATGTAACTCAACTATTAATAGTTTTTTAAAAACAAACCAAAGTGTAGAGACACTACTTTCATTCGGCATTTTAAGACATTCTTGGTAAGTACTTTGATGTCCTCCATTTATTTACAGGAACAGAAGACAGAACTACAAAGTTAATCAAACTGAACTTTCTTCAGCATAACCCAATTACTAGTGGTCCACATGGTGAATCTGGGTTCATTAATTCTGTCAGTAACATTTAGTTTTCCCTGGAGGAATAAGGAAATGGGTTTTTGGGAAACAGTCTTTTATACCTCTTTAGAAAGGACGAGGAAGTGAACAAATGCAGAGTAGCATCCTACTGCTGGGATTCCTTGGAAAGTGGCTAAGGCTGGGCTGCCCTCACACAGCAATTCCATAAACTTCATTTGGTTTTGAGAGAATAAGACTACTCTTTAAATTTTAAAACACAGCAATTTGTAGAGAACTATACCTCTAACACCTCTTAAAAATAAAAGGACAAAAGTATGGGCCTAGGACACAAAGCTCTGACTGCAATCCAGATCATTGGCACTAGCTAGTGCCCAAAGAACCACAGAACAATCAGCTGAGGCCACACTAGTTCAACAAACCATTACTCTCAGGAATGAAGAAAAAGTATAAGAAAAAAAAATCCAGGAATAAAAGAAAGTGTAAGGAAGCAATAATTACTGTAAATAAGAAGATGGGAACTACAGATACTGGGTAAGAGAATTCTTTAGCAAATTTAAAGATGGGTCAGTGCTGACTCTTTAATGTTTTTAGGGAATAAAATCTGTTCCTCAGGACAACAAAACTCTTATCATATTTATCCATCAGGTGATTCACTTCTTAGATAATATTTGTTACAGAGAACAGTTAATTTCTGTCAAAATCCAACCAGCAATTTTTATATGTATGTCACACAATAATGAGGGTTAAATTCTTTACACTCTAATAGCAATACCAGAAAATGTTGCAGAGTTCAATTTTAAAATAACTGGATCCAGATAATTTGCATACAAACCTTTTTATAGTGCTGCCTGACAAACTCTGTGCACCATTAACATGGATTTCCAGCAACTCTTGAAACACTGTCAGTTCCAGAACAGTGACAGAGAGGAAACGTGTTTCAGCTTTTAAAGAGGGCAATTATAGACCTGTCACCTGGTTGTCAATCATATTCAAAATAATGGAACGGATGCTACAGGACTATAATTAAGAATTACAGGAGGATAACATAATTAATGCCATTCAACCTGTATTTGTGAAAAATATAATGCATCAAAGTAATTTCATTTCTTATTTAAAATAAGGTTACAAGGTAAGTTGACAGAGGTGGTAGATAAGATTCAAAATAAAATATGGAGATTTCTGTATGATATGCGACTTAAATAGCATGCTATTTTTATTGAACAAAAATAACTTTTATGCTGCACATCAGATGTATTAGTGCACTCATTAGTTTTCTAAGGTATGGTGAAAGGAAATGAACATCAAGTACTTGTGTTTCTAGTGGAAGTCAGAGCTTTTCCTTGCTTGTACATATTTTAAAAATTCTATTATTTATGGGAAAGTAATTTGTAATAGAATTAAAAACGATGTAAAGATTGAGAATTATTTAGATGTTGAGAAGGACAAGTCACTGATGCAAAGCAATCTGAATTGTATTGTAAGTTGAGTGTAATTAAACCTGGTATTTGTGATGAGGCAAATGTAGTTACTCATCTAGGAATAAAGAAAGGGGTTTCTGCTTTTATGGCAGCAGCATTGGCTTCAGAAATTTTGTGGCAACATAATTACCCTTGAACACATAAACAGGTCAATAATGAGAAAGGGAAGGCTATGCTACTAGCCTTTTCTCATTAAAAAATCATTAGTAGAGAACAATGGAAATATGATAGGAAAATCGATTAACTGAGGAAAAAAAAGGAAAACAATAAAAAAATTAATTCCTTCAATCAAAACCTTAGGGAACTTAGTCTGCCTTACAAAGAAGAGCTTAATGGGACACTAATGATCAGGTAAGAACTTATAGAGGAGAGAAGCTTTTCTGGTGGTCTTTTCAGTCCTGGCACCAGGCAGCTGAAAATAGAGTAATTCAGAATAGATATAATTCCACTTTTTTAAAAGATTTAAAGTAGGCAGCTGTTAGAGTAATCATCCCACATGACAGAAGATTCTGCATCACTGACAGCCTTCTAAATCAAGACTTCTTGGTTTTTATTAATAATTGTACTCTACTGTAAAGAAGAACTAAATACAGAAAATCTTAGAAACTTTATTATGTACAGGAGAAACATAAAGGATTTTTTTTGCTTTCTATTCAGATATATATGATACTTTTTGAGTATTTTGAAATGCCTACATTGAACTTTAGATGAGTTTAATTTACTTCATTAAAGCCATACTTTATCTCTTCAGAATGCTGTAATATATTCTTTACAAAGTATCCTCTAAGATTGAGAACATTCCCTATAAAACTAACTGGATAATACAAGGGTGAAAACACATTTTCAAATGCCTCATTTCTATGAAGGAGCAATTTTATTAGAAATTAAAAGCATTTTTCTCAATATGCAGTTTGTCAAAATAACGGAATCATAGACTACTTTGAGTTGGAAGGAACCTTTAAAAGTCATCTACTCCAACCCTCCTGCAATCATTTTTGACCAGATCTGGTTGCTCAGAACCCTGTCCAAATTGACCTTGAATGTTTCCAGGGATGGGGTATCTCTGTGAAGCCTGTTCCAGTATTTCACCATCCTCATTGTAATAAACTTATCCTTTATGTCTAAGATAAATCAACCCTCCTTCAATTTAATACCATTACCTTGCTAAAAAGTTTGTCCCTGTCTTTGTTGTAGATTCTGTTCAAGTACTGAAAGGCTACAATGAGGTCTCCCCAGAACATTCTCTTCTCCAGGCTGAACAGCACCAGCTCTCTCAGCCTTTCCTCAGGAGAGGTGCTCCAGCCCAGCAATCATCTTTGCGGCCTTTCTCTGGACCTGATCCAACAAGTCCATGTCCTTCCTGAGCTGGGAACCCCAGAGCTGGACACAGCACTCCAGGTGGGGTCTCACAAGAGCAGAGCAGAGTGGCAGAATCACCTCCCTTGACTTGCTGGCCATGCTGCTTTGGATGAAGCCCAGGACGCAGCTGGCTTTCTGGGCAGCAAGTGCATATTGCTGGCTCATGTCCAGCCTCTCATCCACCAGCACCTCAAGTCCTTCTTGGCAGGTTGCTCTCAAACTGTTCCTCCCCCATGTTGTATCAACACCAGGGATGAATCTACTAAACATACTCAAGCTATTTTGTAAACACCAATCAAGCTAATAAGAACCATCTAATATTCATTAGGCCTGCTTGAGAAAATATTAAAATAGGCAATTTTCCATTAGACTGGTAAATTCATACAAAGCTACTCTGTATACTAAGAACATAATACAGGGGATAGGAAGAGAAAGAAACATTCTTAATCACTGTTTATTAAAATATGTTGGAATTATGAGCCCAAAGACATAAACAGTTTATAATTCTGAAATACTGCCTTTCTGGTAAGTAGAACGCAAAAGAAGAATGTCTTAACTGAAAAAGGTTTCCATTATAAAGAAAAATAGAAATTAGTCTATTCTGTTAAGTAACATATTTCACTATATACTCTTTTCCCTCTGTAGGCTATGGCCTGGAAATATAGAGTTTGGCATTATTTATAGAAAGAAGGAAATTTTTTTTTCATTTTATCAAACAGACTTCAGTAATATCAAATGTTACTTTCATAGACATTGGCTTATTATATTAATTATTGGCTTGGCCCAACCAAGTGTATGTGTTGAGGGGGAAGGGACAGATTGAATTCCATGCAGTTGAGGTGATGTGCTGTTCCATACTCTCCAGCCCCTTGGAGCCTCCCTGGGCAGGCCTGTAGCAGCTGTCAGTCACTGGACACCAGGAGCACTGCCCCACACCACATCCCAGAGCCCCTACCCCAGCCCCAGAATGGCTGGCACAATGGAAGTTGAGCCTGGGGATGGCACAGTGTGGCCACGGGGGGGCAAAGCAAATAAAAGCAGCAACATGTGGTCTCCATGTGTTTGGATCCTGCCAACTGGACATGCCGAACCTGGACTTGAATAGGACTCTGGGTGGTAGCTATAATTCTCTCTTTTCTTTCTTATTCTACTAATCTCTTAATATTTTGGGTAATTTATAGCTGGATGGGTTGGATTTGCTAAATTGTATGGGTTAGCATAGGCTAAGTCAATACTATGTGGAATGTTTTATTTTGGTTCAATGTTGCCCTTTTAACTTTTGCCAAGCTGCCTTATTTTCTAAAGTTTTCCTGTAAAAGTACTTACTGAGAAAACATGTGCAGTGTCCTTTTCTTTGTATTCTCTCTAACTCTGCCACATAGATATGTATTTAGAAGAGGAGTCTTAGTGACCTGTCTTGTAATTGTTTAGTTTAGGATTTCCAAGACTGAAATTCACTAGCCTTGGGCTTTTTGGTTTGGGTTTTTTGTTTGTTTGTTTTGTTCTTTTGTGTTGGTCTAGTGTTTGGTGTTTTTTTTTTCTGGGTAAACTTTGTCCTTTTCATTCAGCTCATTACTGTGCAATATAAAGTCTCTTAATTTGGCTTAGGAGAAATTTACAGACAGGAGAAATTTCTGCCAATGTTATCTTTAAGGAAGTAATCCCCTTTTAACACCTGCTGGCAGCAGCACTTGCCAGTGACAAGAAAGGCTTTTGTCATGGCTATTTCATGTGCTATGTAACTACTTGTGGAAAACAGAAATCTGTGATTTCTGTTCCCTGGCTTCTGTTACAGAAATCCTCACCAATGACATGAAGAATTCTGTACACACTCTCCTTTGTTTTTTAATTTTTTTCCTTCCCTACTGCCACAGAATATTGTTCTGTTATTTCTACATTTCCAAAGTCTCACGGTACTACCAAAGATTGCACCAAGTGAGGTGCACTGCTGAGTAGCAAGTGGTGCACCCTCTCCTATCTTTCATAGACACCACTGATTACAGATCTGCTTGGCTTTCTGCATGCATATATATACCCATTACACTAAGAAATCTTAGTTACATTTTATCAGCTCATATTTTGCTATCATGGAAATGCTTCTTTACCTTTTATATTATTCACTGTATTACAGTACGCTATTTCATCCTGTGTGACTGTCACACTTATGGAAGTTTAGCAGATGACTCTGATCCCTGACAAGGTAAATGCTTAATTTTGCAATTTTGTCACTTAATGGGAAAACATGGAACTTCCAATAAAACACCATGTCAGTTAGGGAACATACTTGTTTCTGTTGAACACAACTTCAGGAAATAACATATAACATTGACTGATTTGCAATTATGACAACCACATTTTGCCTTGAACTTAAATAATAATTAATAGGACATTCAACACTGCATTCATGTGTAGCTGAAGTAAGATACTTGGGAATCAGATGAGAAATTCATGCTTATATTTTGTTTTTGCCTCATCAGTCATTAATCTGCTAATATTTGAATTTTCCGTTTATATAGTTGGCTTCAATATTAGTCAATATCGCTAGAGACAGTACATTTACTTTATCCTCATTAAAACTAATGGCTTTTACAGTCCAGGAAATGTTAATTGTGTACATCCATCCATCACATTTTGACATGTAAATGAATCACTTGAAAATTCATGTTTCTGCTACTGGCTTGCTGTCCCATAAATACCTTCATGTTTATTATTCTGCTGAACTGTACATCTTTCCATCATAGTAGTGTGTTCCACTGCATACAGGGCCTAAAGGAAATTGATCAAATATCTTAATAGTTGCTTCATATATTTATCCAAACTGAAAAGTAAAGGTAAAGACAGATGACTGTAATTTTTACTGTGGTCCACCCTGGCTCAGGAAGAACTACCAGTCTGAACTTTGAGTTAATAGTTCATGTAACAATTTTGTTCTTGTGAGTAAGAGTCATTCTTGAAATGCAGTTCGTTTCCTGATTTTCTTCATTTATCTCAGAACTCTAAAATATATGGAGCTGCAAATAGCTTTACATAAGGATTGCTGTCTCTTTGTGCGGACCAGCACTCACTCCACAGGTGTTCACTCCATGCCAACAGGACAAGAACAAGTTCTGGCATGAAGACACAGCTCATGAACTCATTCAGTAACTACTCCAGCATAGCTCCTTGAATCCTGGTTGTATTCAGCTGTCTTAGTATGCATGTGGTGCAAATAAAAGTCTTGATTCTCTAAGGAGTAGATATAGAATGCAAATGCAACCTTTAGTCATGCTATTTGTTTTGAATTATGGTTTTTCGGGTACTTTTGTGAGCATGCAATTCTGGGCATGCATTTTGTTACACATCATGAACAATGTGTGCTGCTAGTGTGAGCATGCAATTTAGCCACCCCTGTGATTGTTCTTCTGAAATTGCTGAAATGTGATGTCTATATAAATCGCTAAGTGCTGATGACATTTTAAGACAAGCATATTAGTTCAATTCCTGCTAATAGAGGAATTTCTTAGATTTGTTGATATTCTTGTCTCTTGGGACAGTGAAGACAATATCCATTTAGGAATGATCAGATTGCTATGTATTTGTGTTCTCTGCTATTGCATACAGGTAAGCCAATACCTATAGTGCATCAAACAATCTGTGTGTAGCAGGGACAATGTTTTCCTCCAAACATCTCTGCTACACTCGTACTCATGCTCTGGATCACAGCTTTGGGCTCATGGCTCCTCTCACCCTCATTCTCCATTCAAGGACATGCTTCTCTTTTCCTATATATTTTCATGAATTTGCCAAAGGACTCTCTTTGCCCCTTACTACACAAATTCCATGTGATCAGCACAGCAGTGACCTGCTCTAGCAAATTCACTAGTGCACAGTCCTGAGCCATTATACATGGAACTCTTGCACCCTCTGCACTATGTATCACTCTCGTGCAGCCTTTTGAGACCAAATCATTGTAACTTAAGAAGTATGAATTTTATACTGATACCCTGAAATTAAACCTCCTTTAAATGATTTACCCTCAAAATATGCACTTTATTTGTAATAACCGTATTTACATCTCTAGATTGTGAATCTGATAAAAGTACTTGCAGTTTTCTTAGTTAAGTGGTCTTCTAACTTTCCTGAAATATTTGATGTAGCTACAGCTGAAATCCTAATTAGATTGAGCAAATGAAAAAGGAGGAGCCAATCTATGTCAATGGAACAGTGCCCCTAGGCCTGCCTATTTTACCAGGTTTGTGAAACTTTAATGCCAAATTTTCAAGAAAAACAGAGGAACATGTAGGCAGCAATAAAAGCTAAAATAGGAAAAAAAATATAAGTTGGAAAAGTATCTGGAAAAGACAGTATCAACCCTCAAAGACTTCGATGAAGAGTTATACACAGAAAAGGTATCTGACAATATGACAACATTCTTCTGCCTCCAGAATTTTACAAAGCACAGCTCTGATGGCCACAACAGCCATATGCAGACATGCAAGGCAATGTATCTCTCTGTTATGCCAGAAAGAATTATTTGGGAACAGTAGGACTCTGTGCTTTGCAGCAGCTTTGAGACGCTGCAACTGGAAACTGCGCGGTGTCCTTATTCCATACACACTCACACACAAAAAAAAAAAAAAAAAAAAAGAGAATTTGTAAACCCTGAAAAAGTACAACTTTCACAGGACATAGGCAAGATTATATAACACGTTTTACATATACACATATATTATTTATATAATCAGGTAACAGCAACTGGAACGAACTGCAGTGGTTTGGGTTCCAGTTTATTTTTAATAGGCAGTCGAACGGAAGGTCCTGGCTGGGCATGGGAAGCGGGCGGGGACAGCACAGGGACAGCGCAGGGACATGGCCGGGACACGGCAAGGACACACAGGGACCGCGCAGGGATATGGCCGGGACACGGCCGGGACTCACAGGGACAGATACAGAGACCGCGCAGGGACAGCACACGGACAGCGCAGGGATAGCACACCGACACAGTAAGGACACGCAGGGACCGCGCAGGGGCAGCACCACCCGCGCCGGGCCGTGGGGCGGTGCCGGAGCCCAGACCGCCCCGCTGGGAGCTCTTCCGGCCGCGCGGGGGCCGTGCCGCCGCCGCGGGGCTGTGGCGGGGAGAGCCGGCCCGGAGCGCCATGGCCCTCGCCGGCAGGGCGGCTACGGGGGCGGCGGCGTGGTGGGCTCGGCTGCGGAGCCCCTGCCCTGCCGCCGCCCCGCTCTGCCCTCCGCCCTGGCTGCCCGGGGCGTGCGAGCGGCCCTACAGCTCCCGCGGCAAGGTGCGTCCTCAGGGCCGCCCGAACGGACGGACGGACGGAGGGAGGGAGGGACGGACGGAGGGAGGGACGGAGGGGAGAGAGAGATGGGGCGCAGGTCACGGTTTCTCTCGAAGTTTTCCTGCGGCGGCCCTGCATGTGGCGCGCGGCCTTTCCAAGGCAGCCTCTGTTGATATCGAGGTGTTGGAAAGATAAAAGTACTTGGTAGAATTGCCTTGTTAAGGTTTAGGCCTTGCCATGTTTCAATGATCTCAGATCTACAGGGAGGTTAGGAGTTTGGGGAGAAGGATGAACCACTGATGATAGGGCATGAACAATGCTGAATTTATGGGCCGCAGGGACATTCTGCAGAACTCCCAAGATGAGGAAGAAACCATTCATAAAGCCAGCTCGGCAGCTGTGCTGAGTGGAAGGTAATTCTGGCGGGGGAGATCACGATCGCCAACTCGTGACCACCCACGCATGAAAGCCACAGACTCAAATGAAAGACTGAGCTTGGGGACTACTGACTGTCATAAAGAAGTGAGACAATCATTTAACCAATAGAACATAGAATACTAATTAATAAGAGAACTATGAAACTTGGTGTCAGTTGAACATTAATGCCTTTGTTTGCCAAAATGTATAGATAGTAATAAGTTTTGATAGTTGGTGTGCTGGCTTTGTGGGATTTGCCACCCAGTGCCCCTTTCTGTGCAAAACAGTAAATAAATCAAATACCTCTACTCTGTGTGTGCATCGGCCTCTTGCACACGGGGTGAAAGAACCTGTTTTCGGACAGCAGTGTCATCCTGGAGTCGGTGTTTCCTGCTGCAGAGGTTTTGTGTCCCGGTGGCAGGAGCAGCACTTGCCGTTCCACCTGCGAGGGACACGGCGGCCAACGCTGCCGAGTGCTTTGTACTGATGCTGGCAAAGAATGTTGGGCTCCCTTCTTCCCTGCCTGGCCCAGAGCTGTGTGCCGAGCCTGCAATGAAGAGATGAGCTTTGCTTGTTCCTAAAATTGGTGGCCAGGATTTTTCAGTAAAGAGTTACTGATGCTGAAAGCTTTGAAAGGTAAAGGAGCCACTTCAAACTGTCTTATTACTAGGAATGAGCAGGAATAACACGAAAGTTTTAGTTGGTATTGGACTTTCCTACGTGTGAACCAAAAAAGTCAGGCTGTTTTTCTGCAATTTTAAATTTAGCCAAGGTAAGTGTTAAATAGCTTCATTTTCCACAATTAGCTTGTTCCTTATGATAAGGTTACCTGCTTCCTGAACCGCTGCTAGGTAATGGTGCTGTATTTGTATCATGCTTGTGAGGATCAATGTCTATAATGTTCCAGATTTCTTAATCCTTAGGTTTAGTAGTTTAACAAGTGTGAAACTTAGAAACAAATTTTTCCAGATCCCTGTGTCCATAAGAATATACTACCTTTCACACACTTCCTGATTATTCAGAGTGATAAATAAATATGTATGTCTATATGACTTAAGTGAAATGCTAACATTTTAAACAATGGTGACAAATTTTTCTATCTGTGTTCAACCTGTGCCTCTTCTAGAGAAGAGTTAATTCTTTTTGTAAAGGCCAGATCATACTGTACATAAAGACTGTAATCATGATTTATGAAAATTGTGGGTTTTTTTCAGGAAAAATTAGATATGTCGACGTATCCTGTTGAAAGCATTAGAAACTTCAGTATTATAGCTCACGTAGATCATGGCAAAAGTACACTGGCAGACAGATTGCTGGAAATCACAGGTAGGTGTTCTTATGTTATGCTACCTTTTCTTGATATAGAAGGCGATGTCTAAGTTTCTGTAGCTTTGATTATTACCAAAATTTCTAATGTCTTTGCTCTTCTAGTGCCAGGTTGCTTATGCTTTTAGACTCTCAGTTGTGTAGTGTTAAAGATGTGATGGAGTTCGTGGTTGAGGCCTGCCTACATGTAGGGGTAAGGAAGTGTGTAAGTACGTATTTTGGAAAGAGACTGAAAAGGTGTGTACTTCTCTCTTCAAGGTGTTACTCCTGTGATTCCAACCAGTTGCCCATTAGATCGGTACACAGCAAGTTTATGATGTTTTCTGACAGTGGTTGAGGTGAACTGGGAAGGGGTGGGACTGTCATGACCTAGGAAGTCTGGACTCCAGTTTTCAAACATACCATTGAAACAGCAAGGGACTTCAGCTGCTTGTACCAAGATGAAAGTAATGGTGTGTCCTGTTCTGAGCAAACCATAACTGCCTTCCATGGTCCTGGAGTTCACTGGTACTGCAGCTGATAGGATGCTGCATTGTAAGTTTTAGTAAAGCACAGCCCTGTGTTGATTTAGATTCAATGTGTACAGTGGCTGCCAGTAATTAGGTGTAAATTGCAGGGATTCTCAACTGCTTCTGAGACTTGCTTTTTACTTCACTGGCAGTGTTGGTGAAGTTGCATTACTTTCATCTTCAGAGTCATTTATTTTGACTTCATCAGAGTGCTTATTGGACTTCAAGGTTTTTACTTCTGTGTTATTGTTGAGGATAAGGAAAACTCCCCTTTTAAAAGGAAAGGGAGGAATAGAAGTGCTAAGGGATATTCATAATTTTAAATTACTTTGAAACTAGACTTTCCTTGGAAGAGGGAGACAAAAGTTGCCTTAGAGAGTTCTCTAAGGTAGGCTGTAAAGCAATTACTCTATCTTATGAACGGATACTAATTTCACAGCAGAGCTTAAATTAGCTGCTCAGAAATATTCTTTGGAAGTGTCTTGCTTTTCTCATTTAAGGAGTGAACAAAACAAAATCTAAGAGAGAAGCTTTTGATCAAAGTTCTTTTTTTATGATTACCTCCCATATATCACTGAGCATTTTTACCTCATACCTATGATAGAATGGAATTTTGAATTCAGGTCTGTCAATCTCTATGATAATCCTGTTCTTGCACTTGAGATTGGTGCTGGTTGGAGCTGAGTGCCATGGAGCTGCTCTCCAGTGATAGGAGGTGAAGGTTTGTTAAATACCAAAATTATTTAGCACTGAATGGAATTTTTGCTTCTTAATCTCTGATTTATACTTGGATGTTGTTATGTATCCTGCTTTTTCAAGACAGTATTTTATATAACTTCCTATGTAAAATTTATTTAGCAAATAAAAAGACCTGAAGCATAGATTTATTTTTGATTAAAATAAAACCTGTTTAGCTAATCACTTGGAAAAGCTTCATTTGCAGCTGAAAGCCTTGAGTTGTCTTGGTTAATGGCATTTTCAAGATTTAATAAAGCTTTTTTTTTCTTCTTTTGTAGGAACAATTTCTAAAACTGACCGTAATAAACAAGTGCTGGATAAACTGCAAGTAGAACGTGAAAGAGGAATTACGGTTAAAGCACAATCTGCATCTCTCTTTTACAATCATCAAGGCGTAAACTACCTCTTGAATCTTATTGACACGCCAGTAAGTTAAATATAAACAAGTGTTGAAATCACACAAAGCTAAATGTCTTAAAAGTAGGAGATTTCTGGCTTCTTGTGTTTATTCAGTTCCATTCTTTTTTTTTTTTTTGTAAGAATGTGAACATACATATACAGATGAAAACACAGTACAAAAATCTTTGCAAAAGACTGTAGAAATACCTATAATGGTAAACATTTGTTTCCTTCACAGGGCCACGTAGATTTCAGCTATGAAGTATCACGGTCCCTATCTGCCTGCCAAGGTGTCATACTTGTAGTGGATGCCAATGAGGTGGAGTTCTTACTTCTTGTTTTCTATTGAGAGAGAAGATTAGGTGGTGGGGTTTTTTTAGTTTTTCCACCATTGTTTTTACCACTCATCTACCTTCGTGAAAGTATTATGTTGCAAAAGAAGAGTAATGGGAGTTTAGAGACAAACACTTGTATTGACAGATACCACAGTTCCATGACATAGCAATAATAGCATAGGATTAGTGAAGAATGAGATCCTGTTTTCTGGAGAGTATGAACCTTGCAAATGGCAGTTTGGAGAACTTCTAGCTATTGTATTAACACCCATTTGAGTACCTTCAGTTAACAGACTAGAATATGAGGATTATAGAATCATCATTTTAAATATGGGCACATTTATCATCAAGGTACTTTGTGAAAATTTTCTCTGTGACAAGGATCAATTGAATGCTACTGTTTCCTTTGTTATATGAAAAAATGCAAGCCCAACTAACTTCCAATGATTATGAGCACTTGCTCCTTCCTCGCTTAATAGGCTACTGGACTTTTTAAGTAAGCTTCAGTAATAAATACGTTCCCTAAATGTGTTGGTGTTTTTATTTTTTTTTTTATGTTGCATTTACATATTATGTGATTATTTGGTATTCTGTATTTGTCTTTCAGTCAGAATGCTTGCAAACTCAACTTTTTAATGACATTTTTTTTAATAAGTATTCTTTGTTGTTTCTCTATGTTGCCTAAAAAGTTATGCCCATATATCCATAGTGAATATCCCCATATAAGTAATTGTCCATTTGATCTATTCTGAATAAAGAAAAGACAGCAAGTAGTTTCTTTTTTCCTCCTTTTCTTCCCCCACATCCCTGCTGCCTGCTCTGGTCCAGTTGTGATCTTACTTTCATTAGCATCTTTGTCTCTTTGTTTTCCCTTATCTGGTACTTGGGTCTGGAAGGGAATCTTCCTTTTCTTCTAATCAGAACTGTTGTTTTGCCATCCTTTTGAAAGAAATGCGAAATACACACTTCATAATTTTTTTTGTTTAATGAAAGTAAATGTAAGGTAAATTGAAGGTATGTTCCTGCACTGTGGAGTAACTAGTCTTATCACCATGATAAACATCCCTTTTGCTTTGTCAAAGACTATTTGTAAATAGTTTGTTGAGAAAAAAGAAATCTATTCTTTGAGGTACCTGTTACTTATTTCTGAATAGCCAAGATCATAACATACACAAAAATATGTACTTGTTACATAATGTATGCATAGTACTGTGTTATCTGTAAATAATTCCATGAAAGTGATCACACATACAATCGTAAGTTTGTCTACTTACACTGAGATTATGAGAACTTATAAATAGGAAAGTTGGTTTTTTCCTCAGCAATTGTGTATAATCAGTCACCTTTTACTTTTTTCCATCACCCAAAGGAAAGAGTGGATAGAATAGCAACATAATTCTTAATTGTGTAGTATGCCTAAAAAACCCAATTACACTCCAAAACTTGAAAATTTTCTGTGTTCAACTTTTATATTTCATATTTTCTAGGGTATTCAGGCTCAGACGGTGGCAAACTTCTATCTTGCTTTTGAAGCACAGCTTTCAATAATTCCTGTCATAAATAAGGTAATAAAAGTTTTAGACTTACATCCTATTAAATAGTTGAGTTGTTTAAGTGTGTCGAAGACTGATAAGAAATATATCCTCAAACAGAAGTATATAAATAAAAAATTTATATTTATTATATTTACAGGTATTTTAAAAATTTAGCACTTAAGGATATGGCTTACTGGTGGGCTTTGCAGTGCCAGGTTTCTGGTTGGAATTGATGATGTTAAAAGTCCATTTATGCTGAGGAAGCTACATGAGTAGCAGCTCAATATTTAAAAAGTGTAGTCTTCAAAGTGTAGTTTTAAATGAAATCCAAGTGTTACATTTTATATAATTTTGAGGACTGTATTATTGGAATCACAGCTTGTGTTACTTGCTTAGCTTATGCTAATTGCTTTTTGTAGATGTATATTGTACTTAATGTTTGATCTTATAAGCAGGGTAAGTAAGTGGCACTTACCAATTTCAACAGTTTGTAAACTAAAGATTTTTACCAACTCTTGGACAATGGTGTTTTGCCTAAAATAACCAGAAGCAGACTATTTACAGGGAGAACCCTTCGTGAAGTCTAGGAAGAAAGACTTTCTAAAATTAATCTTGACAGTTTCCTGAAGACAGCCAGTATTTTCTCATGGATACATAAAGGTTGTACTTTTGGAAACTACAGTGCTGGATCATGTGAAAGAGTAGTTGCTTGTTTTAGCAGTTTGTTGTTTTTCAGATTGACTTAAAGCATGCAGACCCTGAAAGAGTTGAAAAACAAATTGAGAAGCTGTTTGATATCCCTACAGATGAATGTATAAGGGTAAGATCTCTTAAATTTTACAACATGGCTGATAGTATAACAGTATCTACTTTGTAGCTAATGAGAGACATGTACATGTAGTAAATCAAGAGTGTGCCATCTGTCTGCATGTCCTCGTCTGACAGATGAATTTTTTTAAAGTTTGTCTCCTGTAAAAGAAGAGTGGAGAAAATATTTTTCAGTTAAAAATTCTAGTATGTTTTGATGAATGGCATCAGAGATTTTAAATTATTTCTTTGTTGATCCATAAATGGTTTTCATTTCTATCATAACAATAATTGCCATTCACAAGAAAGAACATTTAACAGCGTAATTTATAATAAAAGAAACATTTCATAGTAATAGCATTCTAAAGTGTCCTTCTGAGTACTTTTATGGATTGTATTATCTGTGGCCACTAAAACTGTCTGAGTAAACATGACACTATTTAATAGATACTGAGTGTAAACTGTGTCTTACAAAATTATTGTTGGATTTGTTTTAGATTTCTGCTAAACAAGGAACAAATGTTGAAAAAGTTCTTCAAAAGGTCATTGAGAAAATCCCACCGTAAGTCTGTATTTAATTGTCTATCTAATCTTGTAGGGTTAATTAGGAAACCATGAGTTGGATTTATTTGGTACTGGTAGTAGTTTAATGCTTAATACGATTCTGATTTGAGGAAAATACTTGAAATCTACTGTTTGAGCTGGCTAAGTCAGTTTTAAATGTCAAATGAGAAAAAATGGCATTTCAGATTTGAGATGCCTTTTGAAAAATGAATGTGAATATCAGCAGAGAAGACTTCTTTATTCTGAAGAAGTGGGAAAGGAAAATTAATTTAGTCTGAAGTGAGAGATGAGCCACTAAAGGTGATACTGACATTTTATAGCTTCCATGAAACTCAGTGGATATATGCTGTTACACTTTTGAATTGTTAAAAGGATAGAGGTAATTTAAATCTGCTGTGTTTAGAGTTTCATATCTTGAATGCAACCATTAAACTAGACTTATGCAAACTTGATTAGATAAAGCTTCTAAAATATGGTTCCGTTTCTGCAATTAATAATTTTAATCTTCATAGTACTTAATTATTGTAGTTAAACCACAATGAAAATCCAGGATTAGGTTTCAGTGAAAGGTGGCAAAATCAGTGTTTCATCATGTACTCTCTGGTACATGTTTACTGAAATATACTTGGTAGTTTTATCAAAATTAATATGAATATGGCCAACTCAAGGCAGGGTTTAAACTGAAGGACTTCGGGTGCAAGGATCCAAAGTAGCAACGCTCACATCATTGCAACCAACTGGGAATAAGCCAAGCCAACCAGAGCAGTGACAAATGTTGCTGACTTCCTTACCTGCCTCCCAAGATAGAAACAGAAGACCAGCCACCTTGAGTGTACATATACCATATATGCATCCATATGAATGCATTATTTAGGTCATTTAAGCAAGCTTCTGGTCAGCAGAATCCAGTTCTTATGTGTGACTTCAACTACTCAGACATTTGTTGGAAGAACAATGCAGCAGCTCATATGTCATCTATCAAGTTCTGGAATGTGTAAAGGAGTGCTTCCTCATACAAATGTCAGATTTGCCAGGAATGAGGCTTGCTACTCACAAACCAAGAAAACTTGCTTTCTAATATCTCATTTAGGGATAACCTTGATCACAATGATAGCAGTATTTTGGAGTTCGGGATCCTGCCAAGTATGCTAAAGATGAGTACTGAGACAAATGTTTTGGATTTTAAAAAAGCATACTTCAACTCACTCAGAGCTCATTTGGGAGGAATTCTTAGGGAGTATTCCATGGAGGATAAAGGAGCTAGTGAACGTTGGAAGTTTTTTGGGGAACGATGTGCTGAAGCACAAAAGCAGTTCATCCCCTTTAAAGGTAAGGGAAGTAGGCAGAGGAAGAGACCCCTTTGCCTGAATGTCAAGCTTCTGAATCTGCTCAAAACCAAAAAAGAAGTGTAGCAGGGATGGAAAAGTACAAGGGCATTGCCAGAGTATGCAGAGATGCAGTTAGAAAAGCAAAAGCTCATCGTGTACTGAAATTGGCCAGAGTGTCAAAAAATACAAGAAGGGGTTCCTCAGGTATCTAAAGAACAAGCACAAACTGGCTTGCA
Source organism: Poliocrania exsul (assembly GCA_035041345.1). Lineage (NCBI taxonomy): Eukaryota > Metazoa > Chordata > Aves > Passeriformes > Thamnophilidae > Poliocrania > Poliocrania exsul. Next base: position 48,504,311 of record JAWWLZ010000139.1, on the reverse strand, counting down.
GTTAAACAGGAGAGGTGAATTGGTCACAAGCAAGGCTGAAAAGCAGAGGTACTGAATATTTTCTTCGCCTTGGTCTTTACCAGTACTGTTGGGCTTCAGGCCTTGGGAGAAAAAATTCAGGTTGATGCACAAAAGCTGTCTGTGTGATGGGTGGGGAACTGGCTGACCTGCCACACCCAGAGGGTGGTGGTAAATAGCTCTTTTTCAGACTGGCAGCCTTTCACGAGTAGGGTTCCCCGGGGCCCAATGCTGTTTCCTATTGTCATAAGTGATCTGGAAATGGGATATGCACCCTGGTGAAGTTTGCTGATGATACCAAAGCGGGGAAGCGGACACTTCAGAAAGACTTCTCCAGGAAGACCTGGATAGACTGGAAAAGGGGGCTAACAAGAACCTTATGAAATTCAGTGAAGACAAATGTAAGGTCTTGCATCTGGGAAAATGTAATTCAAGGGTGCAGCATGGGCTGGGATCTGCCTGGCTGGGGAGCAGCTCTGTGGAAAGGGGTCCTTGTGGATAACAAGATCAATATTAGTGATATATAAAGACAGATAAAGAAATTACTACCCCACTCTACCCAGCACTGGTCATGCCAAACCTGGAATAATGTGTTCGGTTTTGGTGTCTGCTGTGCTAAAAAAATGTGGACAGGCTAGTAGAGAGGGTCCACAGAAAAGCTACAAAGATGATCAAAGGACTGGGCAGCATGCCCAGTAAGAAAGCGCTAGGCTTGTTTGGCCTTGAGAAAAAAAGCTTTAAGGGAGACCTTATTGCCATATTCTGGTATTTAAACAGTAGCTACAAAGAGGATGGAGGTTCCATTTCTACTAGAAGTCACATGGAGAAGATGAGAGATAATGGGTGTATGTTAGTTCTGGGGAGATTTCAGTTGGACACAGAAGGAGAATTTTTCACAGTAAGAACTGTGAGCCACTGGAATGACATCCCCAGGAAAGTGGGGAGGATTACCCAGCATTGGAAATTTTTAAGATTAGTCTGGACAGGGAGCTGAGGCATTGCATCTAGACCATGCTTTTGCCAAGAAAGGTTGGACTATGTCATCCTTGAGATTTCTTACAACCTGGTATACTATGATTCTGTGAAAGTTTTGGGGGTGGGCATGCTTGCTCACTTAATATTGAATGAAAACACAATGCATTGCATTTTTTTAATTGTTTTGTTGTTGTTGGTTTTTTTGTTTGTTTGTTTGGTTTTTTTTGTGACAGACCCCAATGTAATACTGCTGAACCATTGAAAGCCTTAGTATTTGACTCCACCTTTGACCACTACCGAGGTGTCATAGCTAACGTTGCACTTTTTGGTGGGGAGATTGCAAAAGGGAATAAAATTGTGTCTGCACACACAAAGAAAAGATACGAAGTTAATGAAGTTGGAATTCTGACTCCAGATGAACAGCCAATACATAAGCTGTAAGTAAAAATTTCTTAAAATGGAACAAATCATAAATTAGTGTAAGCTACAAAATCTGCATATCTGTTTGATTTTTGCTTTGAGTGGTAAAAACTAGGAGTTTTCTAGGTATTTTGTTCTTGTTTTTCTTGGTGGTTTTTTATCATTATTTGTCATTTAATGCTGTCAATCTTTTTCATTTTGGACATGCTGAGGCAGAAGGGTTTGGTTACTGCTTTTTGGGCATTACATTGGGGCAGGAAGGTATTTGATCATCTGTAGTATGTGGAACATCTGGACAGCTACTTTTTTTAAGACTAGCATTTGATATTCTTATTCAGCTGTCCAATTTATTTCTAGGAACTGCCTTGTTTGAGAGTGGAAGGGAATGGGGCTTCGTCTTAGTTATTGCTGCAGCATATTTTGAGGGTGGAAAACTTAAAATCCATGAATACAACAGCTTCCAGAGACTGGCTTCTCATGGCAGCAGTGGGAAGAAAATCAGGTACTTAGAATTAGTGAAGACGTTTTACCAGTTTGCATCCAAATATGTGTTAGTTACTACTGGGGGATTCTCAGTGAGACGGCATTGCTGGGTCTGGCAGGTTGAACTCAGCCAGCACCAAAGCACCCAACCACCCATCTGCTTACTCCCCCAACCCAAGTGGGATGGGGCACAGAATTGGAGAAGCAAAAGTAAGGACAAACTCATGGATTGAGATAAAGACAGTTTAATAAGTAAAGGAAAAAGAAAAGAAATAAAAACTAGTAATGCAAAGGCAATCAGTTACTCACTACCTCCCACAAGCAGACCAATGCCCTGCTAGTCTGCAAGTAATGGCCATCTCAGAAAGACTACACTTCTTTTTTATTGCAAGCATGATGTTACATGGCATGGAATATAACCCACCTCTTTGGCCAGTTTGGGTCTGCTGTCCTGGCTCTGTCATCTCCCAGTCTCTTTCCTGCTCACAGCCTATTTTCCTGGGGAGGGGCAGAGTGAAAAACAGAGTGGGCCTTCCTGCTGTGCAAGCACTGTTGGGCAATAGCTAAAACATTGGTATGTTGTCAACACTGTTTAGTCACAAATCCCAAACACAGCATCATACAGGGCTGCTCTGAAGATAGTTAACTCCATCCTACCCCAAACCAATACACTGTGTTTTACTTGTTATCTGCTATGGGTTCCCCTCAGATTAGCATTATATGCTGATAGAAGGTGTTTATCTCCTTTCTTCTTTCTCTTAGTGTGAGAAACTTGCTGTGGTGGCAGCTGGGTTCTGGCTTGTCTTATCTTTAGAATGAGCTTCTCAAGGGTCTAGCCCTCTTTTAAATTGAGAGCAATACAGAATTCAAAATCCAGGGCCATAAATAATACTGTTCTTCTGTAACAGAAACAGAACTACTTGAGAAAGTTAACAACTCAGAGGTGAAACAACTGAAATCTGGCTTCTTCTGGACTGTGGATATGGGCTTTTAGGGGGGTGATTTATTTGGATTTCTGGCTGCGCTAAATCAAGTTAGAAAATAGTGGAAATGTTACTAATGCCAAGAAGCATGTCCATGTAACAACAATTTTATTTAGATATGCAGGACAGGTGGGCTACCTGATTGCTGGAATGAAAGAAGTAACGGAAGCCCAAATAGGAGACACACTGTTTTTGTATAAACAGCCAGTGGAGCCTTTGCCTGGCTTTAAGTCAGCGAAACCAATGGTTTTTGCAGGTGAGAAGTAAACCAATATAAAGGGGAACTGCTTTTTTCCTAATAACAAGAGTAAGAGAGCTGTTAGAGCTTTTAAAAGAATAGATGTGCATATTAAGAGTTGTGAGGGTTAGAATTCTAGGAAAGAGGGGTGTAATTTATGTAGCTTTGTGTAATTTTCCCTGTGACTTAACAGACAGGATTAATAATAGCTGCTGACTGGTTTTATATGAATACAAGACTAACATGTATTTTGGCCATGATTATTGTTTCTAATGCCAGTAAACTCTTAATAACTGAAAAAGAAGGGTTGAAACTTACAGAAATAAAAACAAAAAGTAATTTTTGGGGATTTCTTCATATCAATAATCAGGTTTCCATAATTACTGTGGTGTGTTGTTTTTTTTTCTTTTAAAACTTTGCAGCTGTTTCATTTTTATTAAAAATGGTGAACTGCCAGAGCTAATATTCAGAATGGTTCTGTAAAATATTTGGACTTTTTAAGTTTGAATACTTACGTTGAGCTGTTGCCCCAGTTTCAGTAACTACTACAAATGCTGTAGAAGGTGGCTTTAGAAAGAAAT